>OZ012737.1:581244376-581916876 GCA_963859935.3 Lathyrus sativus | reverse complement strand
ACATGTCATATTGATTTTGAATTAAATACTAAAATTGTGGTGATAATATATATATATATATATATATATATATATATATATATATATATATATATATATATATATATATATATATATATATATATATATATATATATATATATATATGTATATATATTACTTTTTAAGAGAGATCTTACGCAATTAAATGACATTATTAACCATGGTAGAGAAATGTTCTCTACTTGTTAGATCAACTTTAGCGTTGAATTTATTAAAAGAACAAATAAATAATATAAGTTATTGATAGAAGTAATATTTTAAAAACTGAGTCGGTCATTAAACCAGAAAAAATACTGATTTATTGATTTATCAGTTGAATCACTAGATTACTGATCAAACTGTATGATTAAATCAGATTAAATAGAATAATTTCATTGAATCAGACGATCTCTATAATAAAACTATATATTTTTTAAATTGGTTGAATCAAATGATTCAATTTCTAAACCAAAGATGATTCAATTTCTAAATGAAATATCACGATACCTACAAAATTTTAAAACATCTTAAAAGTTTATTTTTTAAATTTAAAATCTAAATAATGCCACCACACACGACAAAATAGTACAATATACAAAACTAAATAAATTTTGAATTATATATAATTGCAAACGAGGAAAAGATGATCCAATTAAGTTTTAAACAAAATTTACTTATATTTAAAAAAAAATCAAAATATTTTCGTTTTGTCTAAGAAAAAAACATGCATTTTACCTGTCGGTATTTTAAAATCATCTATTTATCAATTTTTATTAATTTTGGCTAGTTTCCGCTAGTTCAATAACATATCTGATTCAGCATTCAGACTAAATAGATGACTCATCCGATTTTCAATTAATCGACCGGTCCATTCGATTTTTAAAACAGCTTGTTGTATGAACAATATTGATTAATGAAATACTAAAAAAGAAAGTAAATAAAAAAGAGGGAAAAGAAAAAGCATTTAGTTTGTAGTAAAAAATGGACACTTTGCCATTAGCATCGTCTAATAAACACATTTCGCGATCCATCTGGTAGCTAGTGAAGGAAGTAAGCAATGAGGAGGCGATCATACAAGAGAGAGTTAGGATGCATAGCCTGCAAAGAATTGGGCGAACTCGGAGCCGGAAAACCCGGTTGGGTGGTCGACAACCCCAACCTTCTCTCCGCCATCGACACACACTCCATCCTCCTCGCCAACCGCTCCACCATCCTCCTCCTCTCATGGTCCGATTCCCACCAATCTCCACTCAGGATCCGACCCGAATTGTCCCCCATCGATGCCGAATTCATCTCCGCCGTCGAATGGTTGGCCTTTGACGACATCCGCGTCATCGTCGCTGGTACTTCCTCTGGCTATCTGCTCATTTACTCCCTCCGCGCCGAATTGATTCATAGGCAGGTAATCAAATTCAATATCTCTTCTCTTCTATCAGATTTTCATTTTCATCGCGATTAGAAATCAATACACGTTTGGAATATCGTTCTAAAGGGGCTAGGTCATACTATTTTAATTTTGTATCAAAATCAATGATATTTCTTTGTATAATATATGATCTTCTTAGATGATTTATCCTGGACGAGTTTTGAAGTTAAGAGTTCGTGGAACAAAGAAAGACCTGATTCAAGATAGTTCCTCTGAAGAGTTTTGTCTCATCATGCCTGGTGTGATTGCTCGTTTTGATGGATCCGTTGTTCAGGTAACACTGTTTTCTGTGTCCAGACAATCAGAAATCGGCTTAAACATAAAGACATGTTGCATTGGCATGGATCTAAAACTTATAGTCTGCATGTTGGATTGGGGTAGTTGATTGTGAGTCTAATAGTAGGCTTTGTAATGTTGGAATGCAGAATATGCTGCAGAAGTGGTTTGAAGAAGCCTATCCTCAATTTCGGAATCAAAAGCAAAAGAATCAAGATTCAGAGGATTCTGAAAACTCTCAAGTAAAATTACCTTTCCAGTTGTGGAATATTGGTAAGTATGGTACTTGCGCTGATGCAGCCGTTACTGGCATAATGCCTCCACCTCTGATGGAATATCAGGTAAAGTATTTTAAATAATCATGTTATGCTTTCTATAATCACATTTGTTTGTATAACGTTTTATGATTTGTAAAAATTAGAAAAAAAAAAGGTGATTTGAGGAAATTATAATAACATATTTTCTATTCATGTAAGATTTGTATAGGCACTTGTTTTTTCTTTCAAACAGGGAAATCATGTATTGTCTGAACCCTGAATTGGGTACTATGTTTGCTGCTTTTCCTTGATTTTATTTTTTTGGTTTGACTTGCTTTTCTCAGTTTCACCATGTCCTACTATGATTTTTGTCTGAGAGAATGATTGTGGCCGTTTCAACCCTAGATTATGGAAGTTTTCTGATATTATTTCTGGTATTTGAGTTCAGCTGCTTTTATTGTTGGGCAGTCGAGTCAACGTTATTATTGTGCAGTGGCTGTTGGAGACGATGCTGTGATTTCAGCTTATAGGTACTTGGAGTATTATTTGGCTAAACTTTTACTTCTTTACTAATATATATACTGAGTGAGTTTTGTTTTATCATTTGGAAGACTTTCCGAGGACAAAGGCAGGTCTTTAGTGGGAGCTATCTTGTCTAAAGTTGTACCTGCAACATTTTCCACTATAGCTTCATTTTCTAAATTGATTTGGCGGAGTGAAAATACTTCTCCACAGAAATCGCCAAAGAAATCAGAGGAGAAGCCTCAGCCATTTGCTCGAGGTAAGAGTAACATTCATCACAGGGCTTGCCTTTTTCACTATAATACACAAATACCTGCAGATAATTTTGCATATGCCAAGTAAAGGAAACACAAATTATATAGTGTCATGTTAAGTAGGGTTAATTTATGCTATTGGAAAGGTGGTGCTATCTTTTTTTATTAGAAAAAAGAAAAGAACTATCGCCCCAGATAGGTAAGCCATCTCACCTGGTGAGCTAAGGGAAGTCGAAGGAGTTTTAAGCAGGAAGTCCCAGGTTCGATCCCAAAAACTAAAATAACAACTAATTACTAACATTTGTTGCCTATCAAAAAAACAAGAACTACCACAAATTTAGACTTGGCAAAAAAACAATCTGTGGGACAAAAAGAAATAGAGGACCAGTTGGACTATTGCATTTCTACTGGAAGAAAACTATTAACTGATAAAATGAAGAGCTATGTGCACCGTTTTTGCTGCATCTTTTCTAAATTTAAATCCAATTATTTGACATTGGTGTTTATGCATCATTGCAGCTTCACCCCTGACATGTATAAAGGATCATCCTAGGAAAGGTGAGAAGCTTACCTTATCACCAAGTGGTACATTGGCTGCTATAACCGATTCACTCGGTCGCATAATGCTGCTAGATACTCAAGCACTTGTGGTGGTGCGCCTTTGGAAGGTTTTCTTTTGAACTTTTCGGTCCTGAGTTCCTGACCTCCCCTTCCCTAAAAAACTCAGTAAAACAACTATTGTATTTCCTTAATATGGAGTTTGGTACTTTTGCAGGGATATAGGGACGCCAGCTGTTTATTCATGGAGATGTTGGTAAATAAAGATACAGCCTCATCAAGCTCCACTTATTATGAACCAATGAAGAGTGATTACTGCTTGTGTTTGGCTATTCATGCTCCCAGAAAAGGAATTATTGAGGTATGACTTTTATCTAACTTTAGGTTTCTTCCTCAAAAGCCACCCAAAGCCTTTACACTGCAGTTTTGCAATTAAAAATATGCAACTTGAGAAACGTTACTTTTCATATTTTCTGTAAGTGTGACATTGCCACACTTGAACTTTCATTGCTGTGCACAATAGAACAAAACTTCTGCCGGGGTCTCAGTTTCTTCTAATATTGTTTGATTAACTGATAATGTGTTTTCAGATATGGCAAATGAGAACTGGACCACGTCTTAGAACAATTACATGTGCAAAAGGTAGCAAAATGTTGCAACCCTCCTATAGGTTTGGTGCATCAATGTCGTCTCCTTATGTCCCTCTAGAAGTTTTCTTGTTAAATGGGGACTCTGGTCAGATATCAGTTTTAAATCGGAACTTGTAGTCTTGATAGGTTGACATATTTTTCCCTGCTAGACCAAACACAGACTAGGATTCCCTCCCGTAGGGAAATCACACTGATTTGCCCTGTAATGAATTTCATCATCAATATGCGATTGGACGGTACCGATATCAATATTAATTTTATGCAGTAAAATGATCTTGACCGCCACTTTAAAATTGGACGGCTCGGATCCGCTGTTAGGAAATGACATTCTGACCAAACACTTGTATATCTTATAAAAGTATGTTTGAAAATATCCGTGTTTGATGATGGACGATACACACCTGGGAACACTGTTTTAAAGCTTTTGTTATGCTGGAAAGATATTGATAATTAAGATCAATTATGTGGGTTCATTTCAAGTTTTCTTGTTAGACGGGGACTCAGGTCAGATATCTCTGTTTCATTGATAGTGTGTTTCATTAATATAATTGGAAATAATAAATAATTAAGAGTATAATAGAAAAAATAATATTAATGATTCATTGATATCATAAAACGAGCACAATTTTTATTACTAAAGGGATTTATAAATAAAGATGACGGGAGTAGTTGTTTTTGTGCGGAATTTCAAAATACTGAAATTATTCAATTTTGAAATCCTTTTAAATGTTTTTTTTTTGGTATAAAATTATTTCCAAATAGACTATGTTCATTCTTAGTTTATTTTAATTTAATTTGTTTGGATTACAAGGGAAATTGGATTTTAATTTAAGTGTTTCAATACGTAATTTTTGTACTCTTTATTTAAGTGGTCAGACCTGTTGGGAATAAAATAATAAGTGGTTAAATTCAGGTGTTATACTATTACAAAGTAATCAAGGTTTGTTTCTCAATTGGAAAAATGTAAAATATATATATATATATATATATATATATATATATATATATATATATATATATATATATATATATATATATATATATATATATATATATATATATATATATATATATATTTCCAGATGATTAAGTACCTCAATCTCAAAAGTATTAAAAGCAATACGAAGGCCCATGACGGAGAAAACACGTTAAGAAAAGGAATGACGCAAGCGCCATACTCGTCATGGGACAAACTTGCTTCTGTAGAAACACCATCAAAACTGTTTGGGTTGGAAAAAAAGTAGTGGAAGAGTAAACAAAATTTGTCCAAGAAGACGAAGTATTCTTCTAAGACTTATTAATGTTTTTATGTGATTTCTTGTTCATAATACACTAACTTTGTAGTTATAGAAAGAGTAATATAAGAAGGGAACAATGAAACTATTAAACTAAATATAATGCTTAGAAAAGAGAAATAAAACACTTATCCCTCAAAAGAAACTATGTTAGAGAAGGAAAAAAGACTTAACCAAACACGTACAAATCTTTCATACACAATTCTCAAGAATTTAGGTTTCCAAAAATTGTCATGATGATACCTACAAAAAGAAGTTTGAAGTATGGCCCATTTAATGCATGGTCCCTTAGAAAACTGAAGCGATCTTCAGTCATCCGCCTCAAAAACTAGGATATGGTCGTCATCTGAAGTCATAGTAATAAGCCCTCGCCTACACATGCTTAGGCAAGGGCTTGGGGACAACAGTTCTGGACCAATTAGAAAGATCCCAGACGAACTAATTCTACCGCGTCGTCTTGGCTTGCATTCTAATAAAGGTCTTGATCCATCACTAATCTTTCAATGAGTAAAGATAAATATTTCTTCGATCCTAAGAGATTTCAACCATAAAGAAAATTTAATGGACATTTGCAAAAAATGGCTGATAAATAGATGGTTCGTTATTTTCTTGCTCTTTATATAGAGGAGATGTCAAATCAAGGTAACAAATTTCATTTACAAATTTTATTTCACTCTTCTTCTTTTTTATATACTAACTTGAGAATTAGAGTGCTAACCATATAGGTACCCCACACTCCTCCGTATTGAAGGTTGTGATCTGCCATCACCTCCATTCAAACTTCTCTTTTCTAGTTCTAGGATTGAACAAAAGTTATGTTAAGTGAAGTATTAACATTGGAGAGTTGAAGTAGACTGCTGAAAAACATAAGGGCAACTTATCTTATATGCATTTATGGTAACATGTCTTTCAGCTCATGATATTTATAAAGATAAGGTTGGTCTTAGAATATGTCGGTTGTGACTAACTAATCTTTACAAAAGTGACATCTAAAGTGAGAATTATTGTCACCTATCAACACATATCCATATAATATATGTTTGATATGATTCTCTTTGACAAATATCATCACACTCAGGATTGGACATATATTGCATGGAAATGAATGGTGGGTGGTCCGATAACAAAAATCAAATAGTAGGTGGTTGTGTGAAAATAAATGGTAGATGGACTAATAATCCACACCTAATAGCAATTGGCCCAACAAACTATAAATTATACTCTTATACCATCTTATAATACATAGGTTGAGTTTTATTCATTCCAATTGGTGTCATGAAATACTTGACACCATTTTTCCCTCACACCCTTTGGTGTCGGTAGATGGAGTTTCTGCATCTGAAAATCTTCAACCCTTTGGAAGTATTTCAACCTAACCTCTTTCTTTTGGTGTTCAACACATTGCCAAAGTCTTACACATACACAATCATTATGGGTTCACAAGGATTCACTAGCGTGTTAAAATAACCATTTGAATACAAATTACATGGCAATGCAATTGAAGAGTTATTACCAAGTTACTTTCCAAGGAGTCAATGAAACAATTGCTCATATTTTGTAATACTGAACATTTTTGCATCAGAACATGAGAAAGGAGTAAACCATACAAAATATAAAGGAACAAAAATAATGATTAAACTTGAACTAGAAAAGTATGAAAGTACACCTCAAAAATATTTTTAGGAATTGTACATTTTCTTCTGGTTGGACACTAAAGATTATCCAATTTTCACACGGACTCGAGTATAAGGCAATTTTAAACACTAGAAAAGAAGGAGAAAATAGACATACAAATGCATCCTTGTCAAAATTGAAGGAACAAAGCCAGTTGAAGGTTGTGGAGGCGTTTTCCGAAACCTCAAGGTTGATTTTCTAACGGATTTGGCATTGAAGGCTGTTCGATCGGGGCGTGCCGAGTTATGGGAATATAGTAAATAAATACCAGTGTTACGAATATATCACATATTAAATATGTGTCAAAACTTAAATTAATAAATATTCTTACAATATTTGTATACAAAACATAACTTATGCTTCATATTTAATTTAAATTAACAACATTCTTTATAAGAGTTCACCGAATTCGGTGTTTGCTATAAAACAAGAGTGCACAAGAATTTCAAGCTATTTCTTTGTATCCATTGTTCAGTACTTTCCCTATTCTCACATCAAAATATGCCACATTAATGTTCCTCCCGTTTGTGATTCTTTAACAAAAAAAACTATCTTATTTGCATATGCCCTCTTATGATTCAACTTTCTTCAGGCTATGGTTATGACACTTTTTATATAGTTGAGTGGAAACTTTGGAAGATTTTATTTGAAACAAAGCAGAGAAGAATAATGGTTTACTAGTGAAGAGAAACACAATGTCACTACTATCACAAAGATCAATTGTGAAAAACAAGGTTACGAGCTAAGTAGAACTTGAAATCATTTCCAGTACGATGTTAATTTATTTGAAGCATTCTTTAAATTCCATTTGAAACCAAAGAAGCAAGATCAAAGAAAAAAATCATTTGCACCCTAAGTCTTGGGACCATCCATCTGACTCTGAGTCATGTCACATAGAGAGTAATTTTCTTCCTGAGTTTTCTCTGATGGATCTTGTACAAGCTCGTATAGTATATAAAAATCAAACGTTAAAACAAGTATGATAATCAACATATTTTTATGTTTTCTTAATTAGTGTGATTTGCTTAAATGAAGAGAAATTCAATCAACCATCAAATAAAGTGAACTTATGGTGTCAACAAACAAATATGCAGAAAATGGAATTTACCTCTTTTACTATTTTTTCGTATCAAAATTCAACATACAAAAACAATCAGAATAAAAAAAGACCAAACACATAATTACTCTACCTTGTTACTGTTAATAAAATATAATAGTGCTAAAACTAAAACCAAATAAAAACGAAAAAGGTAAATCAAACCTATTCAAAATACATTTGTTGAAAAACCTAAGTATACAAGGCTTTCCGTTTCTCGGATTCTTACAGGTTGTCACAACATCCCTTGTTTTCTGTCGGCACTTCAATGTGAAAACTCAAAAAAACTAACATGTTAGCATCAAAATAAACTCCATCAAGACACACGATTTCTAGCTAGTTAAGTTAACCCGTAAATCATCATCATCCTACATCCTATCAACAATGTTCTTATTTCTCACCAAATCTCATGATAAAAAGACACATGATAAAAACACATAATCACTCTACAATGCATACACGATTTTTTTCCCACATTACCTTAGAGCTTTAAAAAAGATATGCAATTACAATTTGAATCTTGTCTCTTGAGATGATATTGCACTCAATCCATATTATATTACACTCAATCCATATTGTTTATGACACCATTTTTAAACTATTAAGGTTTTGCTTGAATCAAATGGAGTGATATGAAGTTGAATAGAGTTGTATTTCATTCTTTATATAGTTTAAAAAATTGGATGGAGCGGGAAGGATGAAGTGATATGGGTTTCATTCAATTCCATCACTTATGATCATATGAATAGACATTACTATGGAAAACCCCCTCACAAGAGTTAGAAAAGGGATACCACCACGCCTAACCAACCGTTGTGAAGTAAGGGGTGGTTGTACATATGATCTTTTCCATTATGGACATCTGACCGTTGTGATAAACTAGGTAGCATGCTACCTATCAAAATGTTTATATTAAATAACTGTTATGATATCTATAGGTCACGTGTTTGAAACCCATCAACAACAATTTAATTAAAGTGTGAATAGATTTAACATTTCACCACGGCTATGTATTCCAACTGTTGTGGCATATAAAATAAGTGAATTGTTTGTTTTTTTCTTACCCTTTAATAAACATATATAACCATTCAAATTGATTTATAAGATAATAATCAGAATTAAAATAAATTGCTCTTAAAAAAAAACTTAGACGCTCCACTAATTTTCGAATTGCATGCATCTTGTAGTTCATCTCTCGCTAACATATAGAATTTGCATCAATGCCCTAAGATCTTCAAAGCAAAGTTCATTACCTCATGGTTTATTTTGCAAAGCATCAATTTGTTGACTAATTTCGAGTCATCATCATCATATTTATCGATGATGATGATTATTATGATGACAATGATGATGATTATTATGATGACAATGATGATGATGATTCAAAAAAATTCAACAAATTTGATGTCTTGCGTTGCGGTGGAAATAGGATATCAAACTATTAATTAGTTTGAATCACAATTCAATTCACAACCGCTCTTTGATTTATCCGAAGGAAAAGGTCAAAAGAGGGAAAACCTATTTTTGCATCGTAAACACAATGCGGGGAGAGACCTAGGTAAGGGGTTGGTTAAGCTTAGGGAAGGTACTAGCACCCTAAACTTCTGTAGTACTCTACAGGAACCTTCTGTTTATTGTATGCTTTTTTTATTTTATTATCTGTTTGAAATATATACTGAGCTAAGGGATAAAGTGACCTACAAGACCTAAGGGTTAGTCCTAAGTTTACTCGGCAAGACGTCGCATCTTGTGCCTACATATTCCGACGGGAATGAAATCAGAGTAATTGTAGTTCCCCTCAAAAGGGAGGTTAGAAACTTCTTGACTATGGTCAAGGTTTCAAGGGGAGTAAACGTTTCTTATGGACACGCTTACGTGGAGTCTTAAAACTCCTATTTCTACGTTGAAATAGTTGAATTGAAATTAGGGTTAAATTAGGGATTCCACGGCGGGAAACTCTAAAGCAGAGTACGACGAATCTTTGACCTAATGCTAGGGTAAAGGGCTTTTTCGTCCACGGCGGGACACCTAGGCTATTAGGGTTTTGAAATGGTCAAAGATTAGGATTATTGACTCGGCGGTCAAACTGCTGGACCTAATCCTTCGGAAAGCGATAAACGGTAAAAACATACAAAGCAACGAAAATCATCACATGGCAGAATTAAAGTGCGGAAAATAAAGAAACCGCGATTATGGTCTCGCATAAATTACATCCATGAAACAAAAGATAGTACGAACAAATGAAACCTCGATAAGCTGCAACAACAAACTTCCGAGGGTTAGACGAAAACAAAACGGCTAAATCAAAACTTTATTTTTTGAATTTTTATTGAGAAGAGGAGATGGAGAATTAATTTCATGCTTTAATGGAGAAACTATTCTAATTATTTATTAATTTTTTTTATAAATTTTATTAAAGAAAATAGTTTTAATTTTATTATAAGAAATGTTCTTTAATTTTATTGATAGTCAAAAAAACAAATAGCTTAGTTATTGATTAATTTCAAAACAATTTCTAAGCTAGACATGAACAAAACTTGTTTACCTTAAATTAAATAGCAATTATTAAAATACAGACTTTAAACCACTTAACTAATAGTTATTAACAACAAATGGAGAAATTAAACAAACGAAGGAAAAAAATGAAAATAAAATAAGAACAGAATAAGAAAAGAATAAGAAAATGAAAAGACAAGAAGAAATAATAAAAAATAAAAGGGAGGCTGATGCCTCGTTTCCTTCAATAGGGTTTTCATAACCCTTTTCTCCATTCTTCTTCATTATAACGGCCGACGGCCATTATCACTCTCTTCGAAGCTTCTTTTCCCTCTTCCTCTTTCTGTATGTGCGTATTTCCCTTGCTGACTGCAATTCGACCCTGAAAAAAAACAACAACGAAAAGAAAATAAAATCACCGCAGAATCCTCAACGATTTCCCTCGCGGCGGTTGGTTGTCGGACGGAAAATGGCCGGTGATGAATGGATGATCTGAGGTCGTCGTCGGCGGTAGTGATGAACTCACGGCCACCGCGAAAGACTCGTCTTTTCTCGTTTTGATGGAACTAACAGTGAGGTTTCGACCTCTTTTCTCGGCGATGATGATTCTGTTGGAAATCTGAGCCTCTGAGCGGTTTCGTCTTCTTCTTTCTTTAACAGTGATGATGAAAGCTCCAAGCTTTCTGAACCGCTTGTCCCGTTTCGTTTTGGATCCGCCACCGCTTGTTCTTCATCCTCTCCCTTTGGGTTTTCCTCCTCTTAATGGATTTATATGCTTCATCTTTTTGAGTGTGGGCTGGATCCATTTGGTCTTTCGCGAATTTGGTGGCTGATTTTGCTTGATGGTCTGCATGTTGGCTTACGTTGTTGCCTATAACGTTTTTTACGCAGTTTTTTCATGGGTTGTTCTTGACCTGGAGATTTTTTCGTAAACCCTTGAGAATTGGTTTGACTTTGCTTGTTGGTGGCTTTGCGATTATTCTGGGAACTGTCTGTCGTTGGATTTTTGAAAAATATTATGCTGCGTTTGGCTTAATTTTCTGGGAAAATCAATTTTCAAAAATAAGCACTTTTCAATAAGTGCTTTTTCAACCAGCTTTTTTGATAAACACTTTTCCGAAAATCTTTTTATCTCTCTCTCTTTGCTGGTTGCCTTAAGAACAAGAAGCTGTCGGATCTTGGCCTTGACCGACACCCGATGATGATACTACTCTGAGGGTGTCGGGAAAATTCACCGATAAACTTTTTCTCTATTTTGCAGGTTCGGAGCGCTTGATTGGAAAAGTCGGGAAGAGCCGAAGAAAATCGGAGGAAAATTAGGAATTCTTTTAGGAAAAATATTTTATATTTTGTAATTAATTTTTTTTGTAATTTTCATTTGTAAGTTTTTTTATTATAAAAAATGTATTTATTTACTTTAGTTTTATATTTTTGTAATTTTGTATTTATTAATTTTTTTTGTAATTTTGATTTATATTAATAAAATCCTTCATTTATTCACCTATTTGTTTTGTTATTTTTGCAATGAAATCTATCTATATATAATAATATTATTCAATTTTAGATTAAACAAAATTATTATAAAATAAAAGACAATATTCCAAAATGAAAATGAAAGAAAATTATTAAAACAAATAAGATCATTTAAAATGAGAAACAAAAGATGAAATGAACTTTGACTAAATAAACTAAAAAAAGATTGATTTTTAAAAAAATAAAAAGGAGAATTAAACTAACAATGAAATGAAGTTACAAAATTATTATTTTTCTTAAGAAAGAAATTATTTAAGAAATAAAATGAAAATAAGAATCATATAAATGAATTGTTTTAAAAGGGAAATACAATAAGATTAAAAAATAGAAATATTCACAATGGCAAATAAAATGCAATATAATGGAAAGAAAACAGAATGAAATTACATATTTTATTAATTCCTAATTATCCCGATTTATCCAACTAATCCCGCTTCTGCCACCACCTCCGATCAATTCTCATCAACCAGATCAAACAACCCAAATTTCCTGATCACAACTCAAAATTCGTAACTTGACGGTCGGCTGCGAACAAATGACCGTTTTGCCTTTTGTGAACTAAAGAGCACGCCACTTGACCTTATCCTGCAAAAATCAACGGCTACATAAACCTGTTAGTGACTGGTCAAATGCAATGAAAAAAAATGCCATGGAGTGTGAGATGAATCGACTAAATCTTAGGGCAAATTTGGGGTATTACAGTTGCCCCTATTTAAATAGCTTCACCTGATGATTGGAGCGACGTAGGCTCGAGAAATCATGGTGAAAGGGATTTAAATATAGATGACCGAAAATTTTGCCCTTAGATTCAGTGATATGCAATGCTATGGACAAAACGGAAATAAACTATAATGCTGACAATGCCAAGAATCTAATATGATGTGCATGCTGGAATGATGAATGCAATGATGCAGACGACATGAAGACATAGGGGACAAACGCGATGAACCAACCACACTGGGGAATATGATGCACTGGGATGACATCACGACACTGGGGAATACTAAAGCGATGGTCAACTGGTGCGAGCACGCCTAATTGTCACTTTTAAAAAGGGAACAGTAAGAACGGGATCCTCAATGGAGATGGCACCGATGAGATGGCCTCTACTGGGGAATATCTAAGAGTAAATGATCAACAGGTTCAGGCTTGACCAGCTGGTAGTCTAAGGTAAAAAGTAAAACTGGATTTGCACGACTGTAGGACAGATTAACAGAATGCTAGAGCATTGAGCAAAGAATAACATCCGAGCTTCTGGAAACTCTCCCTCGTGACAGAATCAAACAGAATTTTCAGGAATCCGTAATACAGGGTAAAAACCGGCTGTATGCCAAAATAAATGGACTTTAATGGGAAATGCCCTGATAAGCTTCTCGAGAGAGAACCGTCACTTATCGTTGGAAGGGACTTACATGCCAAAACTGATAAGCTCTCAAATAAAGAGAACAGTTGCTTATAGATGAAAAATTGATTGATGAGCTCCGCTGGAGGGATTGTCACTCATTTGATAAATAAACCTCTTCATATTTAAGGTCGGCGCCCGGAATACGATTCAAATTCTTCTTTTACTAAAGGATAAAATGAACTTCTTCATGCTTCAAGGTCGGCGCCCTGATCATGATTCGACTCCTTCTTTTACTAAAGGATAAAACGAACTTCTTCATACTTCAAGGTCGGCGCCCTGATCATGATTCAGCTCCTTCTTTTACTAAAGGATAAAATTAACTTCTTCACACTTCAAGGTCGACGCCATGAACATGATTCAGCTTCTTCTTTTACTAAAGGATAAAAATAAACTTCTTCATACTTCAAGGTCGGCGCCATGAACATGATTTAGCTCCTTCTTTTACTAAAGGATAAAATGAACTTCTTCATACTTCAAGGTCGGCGCCATGAACATGATTCAACTTCTTCTTTTACTAAAGGATAAAATGAACTTCTTCATACTTCAAGGTCGGCGCCATGAACATGATTCAGCTCAAACCTCCCTGCACTTCAAGATGAAAAGGAAAATGGAAACCAAGCTGCTCGATGGAGATGGCCATTTGCTGCAAGTCATAACGAAGATAGGATAAGCTCCTCAGGCGAGAAATACCGCTTATTGATAGGCTTTTCGGGTGAGAACTGCTTGTAAAGGTGGTAACAGGTAATGTAAATGGTAATGAAGGTTGTAATGTAAATTGTAATGAAGGTTTGTAATGAAAGTTGTAATAAAGTAACGAGCTTCTTGTACGAGAAGATCAATTGTAGAGTGTAATGAAAATTGTAAAGGTGATAAGCTCCTCGGCTGGGAACTGTTGCTTGTCTGTTGTACACTGTAGTGATAAGCTTCTCAGGTGAGAATTGTCGCATATCTTCAAAGGATTGTAAAGGCTTTTCTTGAAATATAGTGCAAAATAAATGCACATCCAGGTATGTTCAGTGACCAACGGGGCCGAGGTTCGTTCTAGAATTGAGCTAGAAGGAACTGCTAAACAAGACTCCATTGAGGAAATGAAGTCAAAGGGGAATTATCTTATCCTAGCGCAGAAAGATAACGGAAATAACCATCATCCACGAGGGTTGAACTCGGTGGGGAAACTTGGAACAAAGGAGTATTTTATGCCTAGGGCTGACAATCTACTTGGAGAGAACGGACAAACCCAGACAAAGGATGACAAGGATAGCAAAAAAATGCAAATGCTAATATGTATGTCAATGTGCATGATAATGAAAATGAGTATGTAATGCTCATGCTTATGCTTATGCTGACAAAACAGATGAGAGAGGAGACATGAGATGAAATAAACATCTCGACGGAGATACCCGAAGACCTCTGCATCAGTACATCTGGTAGAACCAAATCTGGCTTCAAAATTCTAGCTTCTCTGGGGAGAAAGTAATCCACTTGGGGATACGGTACCACTACTTTCTCGTGGGGGTACGATATAACCTTGATGGAGAGTACGATATCATGACTTCACTGTAGAGATTGTTATCATGAATCATAATCAGCCGAAGAAAATCTGAGGATCAGAGGCTTCCAGGGATAAAATAAATATCCGTTTCACGGGGAAGATGTGGAGTTGAGCAGCCTCATGGAGAAAGTGTAGCAACTTCCTGGGAATAGTACCTCAACTTCCTGGGGAAAGATACATCCGACTGGGGATAAAGTATATCGAATTTCCTTGAGGAGAGTTCATCAAAATTACTGAAGAAAATTCACCAGACATTCCTGGGAAGGTAACTTCTTGGGGAGAATGTGGTCTCCTAGGGAGTACTTCCTGAGGAAAGTGAGGCAATTTCACTGAGGAACAGATGATTCCCCTGAGAATGGGTCTTCAAGAACATGGATCATTTAGATAATACCGGGGAGATCTCTGTAGCATCGGGAGTCACTGGAGATTTATTGGATTTGGTCCAAAATGTTGTCGGCTTAAAGTCTCGTTGGGGACTATCATTGGGAAGATGCTGGAAAGATCTTCGCCGTTTCGGAGATCACCGGCTCGGTTCACCATGTTGTCAGCTTATAGCCTCGCTGGGGACTGTCTTGAGGCGAAGGTTCAGACATGTTTCTGCGATGACGAGATTTACTGGGGAATGAAGACCGTCGGGAGTAAGCTTTATCGGGTGCATGAAGAATGTCGTGAAACAAGCTAGTTTGTTCTTAATGGACTTCGTAGTTGTCGCCATTTTGAACAATATATGATGCCCCAGAATACTTGCTTTGTGAGGAAGAGTCATCTCAAGAGGATTTTACAGAGAACATGGAGACAGGTTGCCCCACTGTTTTCAAACTCTTGGAGAGATTTGTTGGATCTCGACGTAACCGGCTCAGATCGACGGTGTTATGATGGAGTCTTCCAGAAGTAGCTCTTGAGAGAGTCAGCCTTGCCTCAATAAATGACTTGGAAACCATATGCCCCTGTTTAGCAGGACCTTCGAGTTCCATTGCCGACATCTATATGCAAGTTTCTAAGATGTTAGGCAAAATAAACATGCGTGAGACGCTAATCCTGAAATACCAATGCAACATATATGTTTGTCTTGAAATTTTTGTTTTTGTTTTGAAAAGGATATCGCACTAACTGGTGACTGAAATCACTAGTTAGGATATAAGTTTAATTTATAATGCCAACATTAAATTGAGCATAGCTCGTAGGAGTCAGGAAATGTTATCTCGTCGAGTATGCTTTCAAACAAAATCCTACTTCAATTAGGTCTTTTAAGGGTTGTATCATGGTTTGGTTCACGGTTTAAGAAACAAAGGATAAAGGCTCAAAGTTATTTGTACCCACCCATTCTTCGTGATGTTCTCCAATCCTAATTCAGCTAATCGGATGCAAGCACTCATACCTCAATCGAATTTGATATGGTCGAGAACTTATCAATGGCTTTGGACATGGCAGTCACTCACCTATTTGCTTTTGTCGATTGGTCACACGACTTTGTTTTTTATTGGGGATTCTTTATGGTAATCCCTTGTTTTTTTCCATTTTATTCCCTAACTTTTGCCTGGACAGCATCTTTGGATTTGACATTGGAGTCCAGCGGGATGCCCCAGTTTTTCCTAAGCCTCCTTCATAGATTGTGACCTAGCGGGCTCTATATTTTTGTGAACGGGTCGTATGACTCTTTTAAAAGGCTTGTGACTTCCCCACTCTTTAATTAATCGAGGGATAGTCGTTGCATTTTGACTTCCTAAGATGCTAAGGATAGATCCTCTAAGGTTCGTTCCTTCTTTTTGAGAGTCTAAGCGCTCGATCAGTTTAACTGAAAACTGCCCTACCCCAGGTTAAAATGAGGGTTTTAATTGGGAAAAGAAGAAAACTCCTACTTCAAGGCTCAAAAGGGGTTAACGAGGAGTTATCATCCTTATATCTCAAGTGTTTGGGATTTGAAACAATGCCTTACATCATCAGCAGGTTTTAATCAAAAGCATACGACAAAAGATTTGACGTTTTTGGTTCATCATCCTCCTCCCAATTCTCTATCAAAGCAAGAGATCGCGTAAAGTTGGCATTATAAGTTTATGAAAAAAATATTTTTGAGAGTGAAACGAATGGATTTATTCAAGACAAACATGCATTGCATTAATTAATCAAAATAGACAAGTTCGTACATGCTAATTATGCTTAATCAAAGAAATAGAATATAAATGAGCTGTATGACAAGTCCTTCAACAGGTATTTATGAAGTCTTCGCATTCAAGACCAGCATGGTGATAGCGGTTTCCTCTGGCGGAGCCTAAATGACATGGGGAGTATGATCATTGAAAACCACCTTGCTTGCCCTAGCTATATCTGTCCTTACTTCATTATCAGCCTTCAAATCTTCCTTCAGAATAACTTTCCCAGATTCTTTGTTGATCATGGTCATGTCATCTTGAGGATTGATGAAATGAAAAGGACTAGGCATCTGAAGAACTACCGGCTTCGGCGGATTCACAGGAGAAGTAACTGACTGAGGTATGTTGAAAACCCTGAGAGGAGTCTTGATCTTTGGCTGAGGATCATCAAAAGACAGGATCTTCTTTTCTAGCAAAAATCTGACAATATCCTTCAAAGCATAACAATTGTCCAAATCATGGTCGGGCGCCCCCTCATGAAATAAACAATGAGCGGCGGCGGCGTAATTGGCAGGCATAGGACTATGAGGCAGACCCATGGCTCGGGTAGTGATCAAACCTCGTTGCACTAAGAAAGGATACAACTCGGTGAAAGTCATCGGAATCGGAGGACAAGGCTTATATTGCCTCCTAGTCGGAGCATTTTGGCGAGGTGTTAGGTCCTCTGATGGTTGATTGGCAGAAGCATTGGGCGCTCGCTGATAGTTGACAAGAGTTTGTGCAGACTGATAAACAGGAGGTTATTGATATACCGGATGCTGATAGACCGGAGCCGGTTGCACAGGCTGATAGGTGGGAAACTGCTGACTGAAAAGAGGTGCAACAGTAGCTACATAGGGTTATGGAGAATACTGAACTGGATAACCTTGAACATAGTTCTGGTGATGTTGCCAAGGTTGATGAGCAACCCTCAAGTGATTCCTCAGACGTGCAGATCCTTTATAATGGTCAAAGCTCGAAGTTTTGCACTTTGGAGGAGTAACTTGTCGAACTGGTTGAGCAATAGTAGGAGGTACTGAACTAGATTGATGACCTTGAGGCGATATATTCTTGACATAACAGCCGGTTGAGGACCCACAACAGTATTGATACTCTCAGAGGAAACAGTAGACTGAGTATCCATCTTCACATTAAGAGCTTGTAGCATCTCCGAAATCTGCCCCACACTTCCTCGAAGATCTTCGAGTTCATGGCTAACATGATCGATCTCTTGAGCTTGTTCTTCCATCCTTTTCCGAGCCTGGGCTCTAGTATTGTACTGATGCGGAGGACCCAGAGTGACGAAACTAGAAGGCAAGAGAATCGAGTATGAGAAACCGGGAGACACATGCAATGCAAAGTACGATGCTAATATGCAAAATGCGAATGAAATGATTCATGGAATTCGAATATTTATGAATATTGCGGAATAACAAATAAATTTTTATTTATTAAAGGGATTACAAATCATATTCTTAAAAGAAAAGTCTTTAGCAAAAACAGCTAAATAAAAACTAATGAAGCCCTAAGGAAGCATGATCCACAACTTCACGGAGTAGGCGGACATTTGGAGGAAAATAAATCCTCGTAGATTCTCCTCTTTTTGTAGGAGAGCACCTCTTCATTCTTGGACTGAAACTGCTTTTGAAGTTCGTCGTACTCACTGACCATCACATGGTATTTATTCTTCCATGCTTCCGCTTCGTGTTGGGATTTCTTCAAGGTGACCTTCAAAGTCTCAGCTTCGGTCATGAAAATATAAACAGGTTCCTCTCTTGGAGGTAAAGGATCTTGGCGAGGATAAGGCATCTTCAATTTGATAGCTCTTTCTTGGACCTACTGAAGGTACGGCTCCATAGAAATACAATTCGGCCTTCCCAAACTTTCTCGACCTTTCCCGTGCAGATGTTTCCAAGAGGATAAAATCTGATTTTGAAGCTCTTGGTTGTCTTGGAAGAAGATCTTCTCTACATAGATACTTTTAGGTGGTTTCTTCAAGGGATATCCTAACTGTCGGCGAGCTAGGACTGGATTATAGCTTATTCCTCCATTAGAACCGAGTAAAGGCATGTTAGCGAAGTCTCCACAACCATCAATGAGTAATATTCCACCACACATACGGTTATACCAATCAATATCAGAATGAGTTAAAGCCATAACTCTTTGTGACCAACGTCCTTGGGTGGGACTCCAAAAAGGACCGGATTTAGGCAAGTGCGAAATAAACCACTTGTACAGTAACGACACATAACAGGTAATCATCCCTCTACCATGAAGGTTTCGGAGATGCACAAAATGATAAGTATTACCCAATGAAGTTGGTATTGGATTCCTTTGCATGAAGATCTTGATGGCATTAAGGTCCACAAATCCTTCAAAACTAGAGAAAAGCAACACTCCATAGATAAGCAAGGCAAAAATCGTCTCAAAGGTAGGCATGCTTAGATGATCGACATAATATTGGGCTTTCTTCATTAGGAACTTCGTAGGTAACCCAAACATCTCACCCTTATGAGTCATATTCTCCTTAATGTCAGATACCTTCAAACATGTGGCTTTAGCAATATCCTGTTCTTTAGGGTCCTTCTCCTAGAAAGGGAAAGGAGTCTTATCCAAAATAGGCAGCCATACAAGCTGAGAATACTCCTCCAAAGTAGGTAATAACTGATAGTCGGGAAATGAGAAGCAATGATAGTCGGGATCATAGAACTGTAGCAAAAACGAAAGAAGTCCTTCGTTCACTTTAAATTCCAACAGAGATAACAACCTTCCATACCGGTTTCGAAATCCGTCTTGATCTTGGACTAAAGATCCTAGCTTCCTTAGGTCATCTAGCTTAAGACTTTCAAAAATATATTTCAAAGTTTTTCTTCTATTGTAATCCATAGTATCCTGCAATATTCATAAATAAGGTTTGAATTCCATGAAACATAATGCAATCTGATGCTTTATGGATGCAATGCACACATATTCACAAGTCCTAGGTTAAAGGTATGTGAATGGAGTTAAGGTCTACCCATCCCTATAAGGTATGTACTATAGGTTAGTTGTACCTGCAGAAAAAGGGTTCTAAATCGGTGCCCAAAGTCATCAGTCTATCCTTCGGATATTATCAACTTTCCGACTGACTCAGAGGTTAATAATATTCTCAAGAGAACCTCTTTTGAGTGTAGCATCGTGTAGCAACTATTTTGGGACTACTCCCCCATAGTTCTTGCACTACGTCCTATATAAGGCCAAGGTGGTGTTAAGTTACTACGGTCCCCAGTGTCACGGACTCCAATCAAAAATAGTAAAAGTTTTCACAACTAACTCTTTCAACCAAACCATTTTCGAAAGGGTCTCAACTGAGCGGTGATTCTCGTGTCAGCTTGGTTGGGACTCACTCCCGACAAGCCTCGTCGAATATCTCACCTTCTTATAATAATGTCACTCAAGTCCGGGTGTAGGACTTATCTCCTGTCGCACCTCGAAAATTCATTTCGAACATACGACCCTCGTGCGAAAGGCGCGGAAATGCGGTTCGACAGAGTCGCCACTGAACTTTATTTTTCCCGAATGAACGAGAGAGGAAAATATCGAGAAAACCTCATAAACACGGAAGGAACACGGCCGTCGCAACCATATTCTTGGGTTCGAGAGTCGGTTACGCGAGGGGAAGGTATTAGCACCCCTCACGTCCGTCGTACTCGACGAGAACCTCTTAATTCGAGTTGTGATGGATGTTAGCTAAACTTAATTCTTCTCTTCTCACTACTAAAGGCTAAAGGATACTATAAAGGGATAAAGACACTAGGGGAAAGGGGATGGTTAGAGGATAGGGTGCTCGCCAAGGATTGGGGCCCTTGTGCCTACGTATGCTCATTCGGACGAGAATGAGAAATCAGAGCGTCGTAGTTCGACTACGGGAAAGGATGGGGGAAAATGGAAGATGGAGGGGATTGTGCTCGCCAAGATCATCACAATCTTGTGCCTACATATCTTACATTCAAGAGTGAATGAAGAATCAGAGCAGTCGTAGTTCGTGGTAACAACCACGAAATGGACGGGTTTGAATTGGATTAGAAGTGGGTACGGATGATGACTACTTGAAGCTTAAGAAAGACTTCTCGGACCCAAGTAATCGGGAGAGTGAACCAAAGACTTGGAACTCTCTCTTTTTCATCTTGAAGATAAGGTTGTGTTTGAAAGGGTGAAGTTGAATTGATGACGACTACTTGAAGCTTAAGAAAGACTTCACCGACCCCAAGTAATTGGGAAATCGAACCAAAGACTTGGAACACTCTTTTTTTCATCGCAAGAGGAGTTGTGTTTGAAAAGATGTTTGAAATGATGACAATTACTTGAAGTTTAGGAAAGACTTCTCGGACCCCAAGTAATCGGGAGAGCGAACCAAAGACTTGGGACACTCCTTTTTTCATCGTGAAAGGAAAGTCGTTTGAAATGGTGTTTGAGTAGTTGGAGATAGTTGAATGTTGTCGAGTTGTTAATGTTATTTAAAAGCGTCAATTGCTCAGACGCGAATAAGATAACTCGCATCCAAACAATCGAAAGCAAGCTCAAAGACTTGAACCCACTCTTCACACCTTGAAAAAGCGTTAAATAATTGTTAATTGATTGATAATTTGTTTCGAAAATCCGCTTGACGTTGGATCAAGGGTTTGACTCATTATCGCGTGCAAAGCGTGTTGAAAATGAAATTGTTTGAAAAAGAGACCGACTTGACTTATGCATTAAGGGTCGATTTGTAATAGGTTGATGGCGAATGCGTATGAGCACTCGACTTACGGGTTGTTTGAAAGTGGCTCGATGATGAATCGAGAATTAGTTTGAAAATAGTTTGATCCACTCTAGTCCCTATGGGTGCTCATAGGAGATAAACTAATAATCAAAGAAACGCGAAACATACATCAGAATGGGAGAGGGGTACATGTAAGTTATACGGGATTGCACGAAATAAAGGGGTCTCATTGTCAGGTAGCCCAAGAGAAATCCGTGTGTGTGCATTGTGTCCTAAACTATGCCTTGAGCAAAGTCGGGCACGACTCAACATTAGGATACCTACAAATAACCAATGATACAACAGTCCACCAATTCGGCTTTTAGGATTTCAATAGTTTATTATGTGTTTTTTTGATTATATGTGAATGAATATATAAAGACAAGATATTATATAATTTAGCTTCTAAAAAAAAAAGTAAACTCTAAAACTTAAATTGAAAAGAAAATATTTAAAAGTTCTCTCTTTTTAAAAAAAAAATAGATTTAAAAAAAAATATAAATAAATATTTACAAAATTCTTAAATAAAATAAGTATAAAATATATGTATATATACAAACTAAAAAAATTGTTTTACGAGATATAAACGAAAACTATTAACTGTTTTAAAACTAATAATATATAAGTTAAAACCTAATTTACCATTAATTAAAAAAAAGAGGGAGTTTAGTAAAAGGAAACCGTTGTGAGTGAAACCCAATGGGGTCAACAGGGGCGGTCCGGAAGTGACATGTTAAACCGAAAAAAAACAAACCATGAAGAAGGAAGATCGAGAGCTTTACCCCAACCTTCTTTGCTGACGGTCTCTCTTCGAAACTCAGGTTCGATTTCGTCTCAATCTTCCTCTTTTCATCTGAGATTTTCGAAACCCTTTCCTCTTCTCATTTCTGTTTCTGTTTTGATTTGAACGAAGTTGTAGTTTGATTGGAAGAAAAGTGAGATGCGGGTGCGGAAACCTGTCGAAGATTGAAGGAGATCAAGAATTTTTATGTTCAATGGTTGAGGGGAAAGACGTTGATTTGTGGGTTGTTAAAAACATTAGATATTTAGTCGATTCGATTTCGTGTTGGTTCAACGAAGAGAGTTTTGAGTTTGGGATATTTTGCGAGAGGTTTTGAAGTTCGATTCGTCACCGGGTTTTCAAAAGTGCTTATGTGGTTCACGGCAAGAGTGGTTTGATTCTCCAGGCTTGTTCACTGAAGAAATGTTTAAGGTTTAGTGGTGATGAGGTTCTGTCACGGGTTTTCGGAGTTTAGAGTTTGAACAGGGTTGTTTGGTTTGTTGAAGTTGGAAGAAAGAGGTTTTTTGTTCATTGAGGTGAATCCAGGCGGGATTGTAGGTTTGTGAGTCTATTGAAAATAAGGTTTGAGGTGAGACTTCCAGAGCTTTTTCAGAAGAGGATGTGAGCCTTTATGAAGGTTGGAAAGGTCTCTTCCTTTGATCTGTTGTGATTGTTGGGGTTTATTTGTTTGGGTTTTGCAGAAGGTTTGGTTTGGTGTGTTGATTGAAGATGGGAGTTTGGAAAAGAAAATGGAGGTTGTTGAATGGTTTTCTTTGTTTAGTAGAGTTGAAGGTTGGTTTATGAGAATGGTGTTGAATTGTTTCTGTCAAAAAATGGAGGAAGAATGAAGTCAGATTGAAGTCTTGAAATAAAGGTGTTTTTGAGTTTTTGTTGGAGCCCCTGGCAGATTAGGGTTTGGAGGCTCTTTTAACAGTGTGGATTCGTCTTGATGCTCATGCCTTGTCTATTTCATCCTGTAGGTTGTGTTGCTGAGTCATTTTCAAATGCAGGATGTCTGGTGTGTGCAGCAGGCGTGAGCTGTGTTATGCAGGTATTGTCTGGTGCTGTGTGTATTTTGGTTAAAGTTTTGTTGCTGGTTTTGTTATGTTGTTTTTGCCCTGTTGTAGGCTTGTAGCAGTGGTACAGTTCAAATTTGTTACAGCAATTTGGAGTTTTTTTTTTGTGAGTAAGGTTGCAGTCTACTCTTTTGTCTGTTATGGGATTTCAACTGGTTGTAGCAGGCTTGCACCAAGACACAACAGGTCTGCTATTGTCCTTTTGTTGACTGTTTGTTTTGTTTTGTAGTGGTGCCCTTTTTTTGCAATTTTTCTTGATGTTTTATCAGTTGTGCAGCATCGGTTAGCATTTGACAATGGTATGTGGGAACCAAATACTCAGCCATATAACCTGCCATCTTGTTTTGTCCGCCGGTAATGAATATGACACGATGATGAGATGAAATCCAGGCTTGGTCTTGGAACAACATTTTAAAATTTTATTATCTTGTAATGCTTTTTTACTTAAGTCCAAATTGACAATAGAATCCTGTCTTGGAACTAACTACCTGTACTACTCTTTGGATTTTAATTGGTAATAAATGAACTTCTCCTCATGATACTTTATGCTGACCTTTCTTTTGTGATTTCGCAGAATCCTCGTGCGCGGTAATTTAGAAACCAAGCCCTGTGAAAATGGAAAACTCACGCTAGTTTTAAGCACTATATTCGGGAATTGATTTGGCGTGTTGTAACGGCTTAAAGAAAGTTATGAATTGCGCGGTCACGGTATGGACTGTTATGTCGTTTGCGGAGCTCTCGCCACCATTTCATGAACAAGATTGTGTGGGGATCCTCGGCTGTCTTTCCTACCTCATGAAAGTTGCTTCCTTTATTGCCGGTAATGATCTGTTGATGCGTACGGTTTCATCTTTATGGATTTTATTTTATTTTATTTTATTGTGAAATTATATGTTGACTGATGGTTGTTGTATTTTGAGTCAACATACACCGCATTTCTACGTTTTGCTGTGATTGGGGTGGCCTGGTTTCATGTCGGTTGTACGAAGTTTTTTCCGCATGGGGCCATGTTGAACGGATTGGAAAGTGGTAGCAGAAGTGAGTCATGTAGCGGTGACGAGTATGTTTTATGGGCACTGAAGCTTGAGGTAGAGCCTTTGTTATTATGGTGTTGTGATGGCAACTTTTATGTATTGGAAATTTGCGTAATATGAGGCGGAGAATGTGAAAGTGGCTACTGAATGGAGTTGTGAAAACTGTCGGCAACAGGGTAATTATTGGTGAGTGATCTCTCTTTGTGAAATAATTTTGTTCTACAATTATACGAGTTGCAATTGGAATTTGAAATGGCTTATACTGTCTGCTACAGGTCATGGTGTGTGAGTGTATTGTTGTACAGGTCCTCCTCTCTTTCAATTGCAGGTACTCGTATATGTAGCGAAAACCGGGGCTTTTGTGGCAGAGTTGCGATAATTGAGGACACTGCGAGCTGGAATCCATTTTGTTGTATAGCGACACGCGAAGCAATGGTTGTCGTACGTGTGATTCTTCTGTTATGCAGGTTGTACACACACGATACGTGGCTGTGAAATTTGTTGTTGAGTAGCCGTTTCGTACTGTTTTTGGTTGTTCTTGGTACGTGGTTGTCTCTTTCTCTCATGACATCCAAGACAGTTACATTAGACTCAGTTGTTAACTCAATATCTTGTCGGTTTAATTCTAATCCATCATTAGAATTAGTCTCCCGAGAAACAGCACAATCATGACAAAATCAATCACCTTCAGGAACGGTGCAGCGCATGCCAATGCAATTTGCATATGATTATAATACTTTCATCCTTTGCAACATCAATTTTCTTTGAATCTGCTATTTGAAACACTTCTGCTCTTACCCTGAACTTGGTCTAATGCAGGTTTAGCTTTCAACACAGTGAATCATGGAATGAATGGATCGGTGCATACAGGAAGGGCTACTATCATCATTTTTTTTTGCAACTGTCTCTTTTCTTTTTCCTTTTGCAGATGTGTATGGCTATATGTACAAGGTGATGGTGCTGCAGTTCTGCAGCTGTTATGAGTGTGTTGCGTAGTGGTCGTACAAGTACTGGTGGGACTTTGACAGAGTATGTCAGTTTGTCGTGCGGGTTGACAGTTGCGTTATGAATTTCTTGGTGGAATTGCTGGATGCACGATTTTTGGTGGTGTGAATTGTAAGAATTTCCTGCCGCAAGTTGTCCTTGTAACGTAATGGTGCGGTGCAGTATGTACAAAGTTGGTGTCCTTGTAATTTTGGGATGAGAATAGGACCCGATGTAAAATTTAACATCAATTGTAACCTTGGATTTTGATTGTAACTTGGAGGAAAATTCATCAAGCTCAGCTTCAAGCCAATCTCGGAAATCACTTTGCGGATGGGCCTTATGTAAAAACACTTTGTTGCAGAATCTGTTTGTAATTTTGATGGGCTCATTATGGATTTGAAACCATATTTTTTTTGATAGTTTTTTTACTCAATTTTGTAGACTTTTGTAAATATCATATTCTCATTTTTGCAAGTCTGGCCCATGTGGAGCTTTGTACTAGTCATTACTTCTGCACCCTCCACGTTATCCTTGAATTCATGAATAATAAAATTCCACTTTACTTAAAGTAAATGAAAAATAGAATTAATCCTTGAACATAAATTTGGATCCTGTAAGTTGATCTTGAATCGATCCAAAAAATGAGTAAATCTTGAACAAATAACTTTTGGATTTTGATGAACCAAAGTGTTCAAAATGGCATTTCTTGATTATGTCTTGAAACCAGACTATAATGAGTTGGTATGAACTGCTTTGCTCGAGATCTTGACTAAAAATGAACTGAACTCTGATGATTTGACCCATACACAGATAACTTGGAATGGCAGATAAACTCTAACTGAAACTTCAGGCATAATCTCATGCGTCATGTACCTCCGGGTATTGTTGCCATTTAATGAAACCCTTGTCTGACTTACGAATCAAATTGTAACTAATGAAACTCAACCTATATTGCAATCCTCCCTCAGATGAAACTCCATTTAATTCAATCCAACCTCGTGATGCCCTGAGTTTGGCCAACAATCAAGAGTAATATATTTTCTTGATTTTGAAATAGTTGTCAGTGGACAGATGTTTAGAATGGAAACTATACACAAGTAGGACAAATTTGGGGTATGACATCTCCCAACAAAGATCTCCCATCCAAGGCGCAATAATATATACAGATAATTAATAAAAGAAAATATCATACAATAAACAAAATAGGGGCAACCCTAAAAAATTAGGAGGGTCCCCAGTGAAGTCGCCATTTTCTGTTGCGGTGGAAATAGGATATCAAACTATTAATTAGTTTGAATCACAATTCAATTCAGAACCGCTCTTTGATTTATCCGAAGGAAAATGTCAAAAGAGGGAAAACCTATTTTTGCATCGTAAACACAATGCGGGGAGAGACCTAGGTAAGGGGTTGGTTAAGCTTAGGGAAGGTACTAGCACCCTAAACTTCTGTAGTACTCTACATGAACCTTCTGTTTATTGTATGCTTTTTTATTTTATTATCTATTTGAAATGTACACTGAGCTAAGGGATAGAGTGACCTACAAGACCTAAGGGTTAGTCCTAAGTTTACTCGGCAAGACGTCGCATCTTGTGCCTACATATCCTGACGGGAATGGAATCAGAGTAATTGTAGTTCCTCTCAAAAGGGAGGTTAGAAACTTCTTGATTATGATCAAGGTTTCAAGGGGAGTAAACGTTTCTTAAGGACACGCTTACGTGGAGTCTTAAAACTCCTATTTCTATGTTGAAATAGTTGAATTGAAATTAGGGATTCCACGGCGGGAAACCCTAAAGCAGAGTACAGTGACTCTTTGACCTAATGCTAGGGTAAATGACGTTTTTGTCCACGGCGGGACACCTAGGCTATTAGGGTTTTAAAATGGTCAAAGATTAGAGTTATTGACTCGGCAGTCAAACTGCTGGACCTAATCCTTCAGAAAGCGGTAAACGGTAAAAACATACAAAGCAACGAAAATCATCACATGGCAGAATTAAAGTGCGGAAAATAAAGAAAACGGTAAAAGAAAACATCGTGACGATCACTCGCGTAAATTATAAATCCCAAAACAAATGCAAAAATAAAAGTAACCACAATCATGATCTCGCATAAATTACATCCATGAAACAAAAGATAGTACGAACAAATGAAACCTCGATAAGCTGCAACGACAAACTTCTGAGGGTTAGACGAAAACAAAACGGCTAAATCAAAACTTTATTTTTTGAATTTTTATTGAGAAGAGGAGATGGAGAATTAATTTCATGCTTTAATGGAGAAACTATTCTAATTATTTATTAATTTTTTTTAATTTTATTAAAGAAAATAGTTTTAATTTTATTATAAGAAATGTTCTTTAATTTTATTGATAGTCAAAAAAATAAATAGCTTTGTTATTGATTAATTTCAAAACAATTTCTAAGCTAGACATGATCAAAACTTGTTTACCTTAAACTAAAATAGCAATTATTAAAATACAGACTTTAAACCACTTAATTAATAGTTATTAACAGCAAATGGAGAAATCAAACAAACAAAGGAAAAAATGAAAATAAAATAAGAACAGAATAAGAAAAGAATAAGAAAATGAAAAGACAAGAAGAAATAATAAAAAATAAAAGGGAGGCTGATGCCTCGTTTCCTTCAATAGGGTTTTCATAACCCTTTTCTCCATTCTTCTTCATTATAACGGCCGACGACCATTATCACTCTCTTCGAAGCTTCTTTTCCCTCTTCCTCTTTCTGCATGCGCGTATTTCCGTTGTTGACTGCAATTCGACCCTGAAAAAAAACAACAACGAAAAGAAAACAAAATCACCGCAGAATCCTCATCGATTTCCCTCGCGGCGGTTGGTTGTCGGACGGAAAATGGCCGGTGATGAATGGATGATCTGAGGCCGTCGTCGGTGGTAGTGATGAACTCACGGCCACCGCGAAAGACTCGTCTTTTCTCGTTTTGATGGAACTAACGGTGAGGTTTCGAACTCTTTTCCCGGCGATGATGATTCCGTTGGAAATCTGAGCCTCTGAGCGGTTTCGTCTTCTTCTTTCCTTAACGGTGATGATGAAAGCTCCAAGCTTTCTGAACCGCTTGTCCCGTTTCATTTTGGATCCGTCGCCGCTTGTTTTTCGTCCTCTCCCTTTGGGTTTTCCTCCTCTTAATGAATTTATATGCTTCATCTTTTTGAGTGTGGGCTGGATCCATTTGGTCTTTCACGATTTTGGTGGCTGATTTTGCTTGATGGTCTGCATGTTGGCTTACGTTGTTCCCTTTAACGTTTTTTACGCAGTTTTTTCATGGGTTGTTCTTGACCTGGAGATTTTTTCGTAAACCCTTGAGAATTGGTTTGACTTTGCTTGTTGGCGGCTTTGCGATTATTCTGGGAACTGTCTGTCGTTGGATTTCTGAAAAATATTATGCTGCGTTTGACTTAATTTTCTGGGAAAATCAATTTTCAAAAATAAGCACTTTTCAATAAGTGCTTTTCCAACCAGCTTTTTTGATAAGCACTTTTCCGGAAATCTTTTTATCTCTCTCTCTCTCTCTGCTGGTTGCCTTAAGAACTGGAAGTTGTCGTATCTTGGCCTTGACCGACACCCGATGATGATACTACTCTGAGGGTGTCGGGAAAATTCACCGATAAACTTTTTCTCTATTTTGCAGGTTCGGAGCGCTTGATTGGAAAAGTCGGGAAGAGCCAAAGAAAATCGAAGGAAAATTAGGAATTCTTTTAGGAAAAATATTTTATATTTTGTAATTAATTTTTTTTTAGGAAAAATATTTTATATTTGTAATTAATTTTTTTTGTAATTTTCATTTGTATGTTTTTTTTTATTATAAAAAATGTATTTATTTACTTTAGTTTTATATTTTTGTAATTTTGTATTTATTAATTTTTTTGTAATTTTGATTTATATTAATAAAATCCTTCATTTATTCACCTATTTGTTTTGTTATTTTTGCAATGAAATCTATCTATATATAATAATATTATTCAATTTTAGATTAAACAAAATTATTATAAAATAAAAGACAATATTGCAAAAATGAAAATGAAAGAAAATTATTAAAACAAATAAAATCATTTAAAATGAGAAACAAAAGATGAATTGAACTTTGACTAAATAAACTAAAAAAAGATTGATTTTTTAAAAAATAAAAAGGAGAATGAAACTAACAATGAAATGAAGTTACAAAATTATTATTTTTCTTAAGAAAGAAATTATTTAAGAAATAAAATGAAAATAAGAATCATAGAAATGAATTGTTTTAAAAGGAAAATACAATAAGATTAAAAAATAGAAATATTCACAATGGCAAATAAAATGCAATATAATGGAAAGAAAATGGAATGAAATTACATATTTTATTAATTCCTAATTATCCCGATTTATCCGACTAATCCCGCTTCTGCCACCACCTCCGATCAATTCTCATCAACCAGATCAAACAGCCCAAATTTCCTTATCACAACTCAAAATTCGTAACTTGACGGCCGACTGCGATCAAATGATTGTTTTGCCCTTTGTGAACTAAAGAGCACGCCACATGACCTTATCCTGCAAAAATCAACGGCTACACAAACCTGTTAGTGACTGATCAAATGCAATGAAAAAAATGCCATGGAATTCGAGATGAATTGACTAAATCTTAGGGCAAAATTTGGGGTATTACATCTTGCAATATAAAATTGAAGAAAATGTATTGTTGCATTGAAGAAGTTGGGGCATTGAACCAAATTCTATATGTTAAAGAACTAGAGATAAATTACAAGATGCGTGTCATTTGAAAAATATTGATTCATCTAATTTGATTTTAAAATATAACTTAACTTTCATATTATCATTTTCTAAATCATTTTAAATAAATGTGTTTTTAAGGAGGGGTTAGTTAAACATGTATTTTACAATACAAGCTACAAGATTGAAAAGTGTGTGTGTGTGTGTGTGTGTGTGTGTGTGTGAGAGAGAGAGAGAGAGAGAGAGAGAGAGAGAGAGAGAGAGAGAGAGAGAGAGAGAGAGAGAGAGAGATGTGTTTGGACTGAAAATGTTAATGTTAGACTTGAAATTATTGAAATAAAAGACATTTGAATTGTGTTTGCTAGTTGTTTTCGAATCAGAGTCGTCTTAAGTTTATTTAAGCTCTGTGTAATTAAGCATTGGTTCAATCATGACAACAATTAGAGGCTTTATTTAATCAAACAAATATTTATGACGTCTTATTAAACTATGATTTAACGACGACAAACTTTGATTCTTGTGTAGTAGCTACCTTGTACACCCTCAAAAAGACTATGTTTAAAATGTGATTGTGTTTGCAAATTGATTTTAGGAAGATTTTAGAAAAACTTATTTTCAATAACTTAGTGGATGTTTTGATATTTTTTATTTAAAAATGGCATTATTTGTCACTTTTATTATAAAATATATGGACTTTTTGAAGTAACAATTCAAGTTAGTTTTAACATCTCAATCTTCCTATTTTTAACTCCAATGAAAAACTCACACCACTGTTTAATGGGGGTTTATTATTTGACATGTCGTGGTCTGGACCATTTGAAGGACACGTAATGAGATTGTTTTTTCTAGTATTGGAGGAGAAAAGTATTTTTTTTTATGGAAATGATTTTTGGATACGTCAATACAAAACTCTTCCACCTTCACAAAATGAATTCAGAATTCTATCATATGAATTAATCAATAGTAGGTCAAGATTTCTAGCTTGTTTGAGAGTTTGTGTGTTTCTTCTTCCTTCCCTAGCAGTATCTGGTTCAGTGTTGGTGGTCCAACTAGCTTGAACTATATCTTGATCCTTATTTTGGGTGCAGTTCTTAGAAGGCAACCTTTTTTGGAGTTGACTTATGGTAGGTTATCTGTTTTTCTTATTTGTAGTTTTTTCTTCTTGTTTTATTGTTTGATTTTTCTGTTGTAGCTTTTCGTACATCTTGTGCCAAACGTATGCTCATTAGTTCGCCAGTTGCGGGACTAGAATCTCGATCGAGGTCCTAATCCCACAGGGCTTAGACTTTTCCCATCGCGAGCTACGTGTCTTGCCACGCTGGTACGACAACAACATAGCTCGATTAAGCTATCCCTGTTGGGCACAGAGTCTGTTCGTTCCATGAGCACAAACTTGCATTCGTTGTAAATTTAAGGATTGTGCTTGCACCAGGGCACACTCTCTTGGCCGAGCAATCACTCTGTTGTGGGATGAGTTTGTCAGCAGTTAGTCCTGACTGATTGTTGGTACTAACTGTAATATTCTTTGAGCTTTTCAGCATTCCATGATCGAGTAAATGGTTCTACATTTAGATGTTTGAGGTAGTTGTCATACCCTAAATTTGCCCACCTCTTTTTTGATCAAAGGCATTGGTACGAGCCATCAGGTGGGTGTTGTTATCACAAAGTTATCAAAGAGTAATCAGAGGGAGTTCATAAGGAGCATGAGGAAAAAAGCCTGTTCGGTATCTCAGAGGTCATGGTGGAGTTGGAATGATCACCCAGTTCATCTGCACAATGCCCAAGCAAAAAGGGGAAATTAGGGTTTCGCACAGTCAAAAGTCGAGGTGTCAATAGTTTGATCAGTCAATGTCTTAATTTAATTCTCCATGGAACAAGGTCAAGGATACTACATTAGGTCAAGTATGAATCCAATTAGAGGTTGTTACCCAAAGATTAAAGACAGTGCAGTTCAGGATCCCCGATTAGGGTTTTCGATCGGGAAAAGTCAACTGTGGTTCGAATTTTGTTTTGAAAGGTGTTCCAATGATGCAATTCTGGTCCATAAGGTTTATATGGATTAGTGAAGTCCATTCAAGAAGATTCAAGGCCTCGGAAGTCTCGGAAAATCAACAGTCGACTCGGCATTCATCGATCGATCGTTCGGTTGACCAAAAAATCAACTCTTCAACCATAAGGAATTTGACCTCAAGATATGAATAAAAAATGTTCCTTATGTCATATTACACCTGCACATAAAATTTTATGACCATTGGATCAAGGGTTGAGGAGTAATCGCAAAAGTTGGGAGTTAAGGGTTTGAAAGGGGCAAGACCATAACTCCTTAACCACACATCCAATTTTGAGTTGGTTCAAAGCTCATTGGAAAGCTCTTGGCAAGTCCTACAAAAGTCCAAAAGTGGTCCATGATCATAAAATGCATAGATTTGGAGTTATGATCAAATTCCATCATTTTGGCACTTTAGACACCTCATATTAATGATATGCTAGCTGTCCAAAACCTCAAACAACAGCTGGAAGTGTATTTGTTCTAACTGTCCGCAAACTTGCATTTTTCTTCAAGAAGAAGCAACATTCAAAGGAAGGAAATATATTTTGCCTTGCAGCTGCAGTCAACTTGTTGTGAGGGTCTACAAGAGGTATGCATGTTTGAACTTACTCATTACTATGCATAATGAATGTGTGGTTATTACATTGCCATGTTAAGTTGTAATCTTTGCTGTCAAATATATGTGAAACATGCATCATGTATGACTGGCTGTTGGAATGACATTTGATTTAGCTAATGTGTTGCTATTTGCTGTGGAATATATGATGAGCATAAGTTTTAACCATGTTATATTGAATGGACACCAAATCATGTTGGAACCTGTCCTTTTCCCTTGTTGGCATCACCAGGTCTTAATGTTTTAAATGTTCATTCTTTGAAAACCAGCTGTCATAGCTTGACAGCCTCCCCTTAAATCCTAGGATTTTGGTTAACTACTTGTTTAGGGTTACTAAGTGATAATGATGCTGGATCTGTCTAGCTTGCATAGGATGTGATGACTGTCTTTGATGAGCTGCTAGCTATGTGTGTATGGATCTGCCCATCCATATTGACATACCATTGAGTCTATTGACTTTGTTTGCTTAAGGTACTATGGGCCTTGTCTGATTTCACCTGTTGCTAGATTGTTTCTTAGGGCTGGCTGCAGACTTGGATTTAAGTGTTCTGATTTTAGCACAACTGAGAGTAGGTTGGTGAACCTCCACTTAGAGTACCTAAGTCAGCCTAGCACTTAGTGAGGTGCTTAGCATTATCCTTAGGGTGAGGATTGTCTTAAGAATTTCTAAGGCTGTGGTGTGCCTCAGTTTTGATTAGGTCCTTGCAGATAGTCTGTTTGGTTGGCATGGTTAGGACTAATGTTGAAATGATCCATATGAAGGCTAAAGTTAAATTTGTATCTGCCCACTGTCAGCAGCTATATGTGAATTGAGGTTACTTAAATTATACATGTACATTGCTATTGTGTTGTTTGCTTTGTGATGACCAATTTTTGTTCAAATCAAAACTGTCTTGGCATGTTCACTTAGGCTTGACAGTTTAATAACCAAAACCATGTTGATGCTTCTGTTTTCAAATAGAACTTTCTTGCTTGATTATTGCTTTTATTTTGTTTTCCATAACTTGTTGTTAAGAGCTCTGCCTTTGTAAAAACATGATGTATGGAATTCATCATTAAACATGGCTGAAACACCACAAACATAACTGCTGCCAGAATCTGTTCTTCATGTTTTGCTTGAGTAATTGCTATTTGGAGAATGCATTGTGGACAACCTTTGAGGTCTGAGCTTTGCCTTACTTGTTAGTTAGACCTATTCATTTCTTGTGTTAGGATGCTTTAGTTGTGAACATGTCCATCTTATATTTGTCAGCTGTTTTAGGAATCATGTACTATATGTTGCCTTCATCATCAAGTTTAGGGTGCTACCCAGGTTTTGTTGGTGTTTTTACAGCTTCTTGCAGTGTTTGGTTTAGTTTAGATATTGGCAATATTTAGGTTGTATCTTCATGGCTGTTTTGAGGGGTGAGCTTGTCAACTCATACCTATTTGTAGCCAGAGTTTTTTTCTCTCTTTTTATTTGGTTTGGTTTTGATTTTCATTTGAGGGGTGATTACCAAGTTTTGTTGTCATGAGAGTTTTTGACTGGCTGTGCAGTCAGCCCTCTGCATATGTTCAGACTCATCATGTTTGGCATTTGCTGCTAGAGTTTGGTGTTGGATTTGTCCAACTTATTTGATTTGTTTATGTAACTGCCAACAGATTTTTAATATAGCATGCCTGCCCTTGCCATGAATGCTACTTTGGTTAGGCCTAATTTCTGCCATGAGCTGATGTTTAGCATCATGGCTCTCTACTTCTTCTCAATCTTCTCATATTGTGAATATGTGGCTGTCAGCTGTAGTCATGGAGGTTTTTTTAAACAATTAACCCAATTTGCATGATGATCATGATCTGTTTGAAATTTTTGAGCTTGTATTGGTCTGGGTTGATTGGTCCTGCTACTGATCACTCTATTGATGGTGTTCAACCTCTTACTATAGTTTGTATTATGTTGAATCTTACTCTGCTGCATTCTGGTTTAGTGAGCATTTGTTTTATCCTTGGATCTTTTGCTTTGACATTATCCAAATGCCAAGTTTTTCATTTGAGCTTACAATTTGAGGTCATTTTGTGATTCAGTGAGAGACTAACCTTATCTCCTTGAGTATCATCATAATCAGTGCATTTAGGAAGTGAGCAGATCTCTTACTTGCTTAGAATGTATCTGTTTTGGTCTTTTAATTTCAAAATGCATTTCCAAACTTCACCATTTGCAACTCACATACCATAATCTTGGCATGACGTTTTTTGAACAAGCTTCCTGCTGGAATTCATTCCACATTATGTTTACAACTTGCTTAGACTGTTGCATATCTCCAAAAGCACTTGTAATGATCTCTGAATATCAAAATGCATCTCAAACTCCACATTTGCATATTCTATCGTTTTTTTTACTTTGTGAGCATTGTTTAAGAATTTGGTTGGCACCATTGTATTCCTCATGAAAAATCAAGCAAGATAGACTAAAATTTCATCCAGTTTGGTGGAAAATTGAGAGAGTTGTGAGCAAAACGTATTTCCTTGATTCTTGCCTAGACTTGCCTTGGCCTGCCCAGCATGTGCGCGCGTTTTGGTATATGTAAGGTTGGGATGGCTGAATACAATGGATGTATTGCCACCTTAGTGGTTAAGACTCTCACCTTGCATTGCCTGTGTCCTTGGTTCGACCCCTGCTGGGGGACTTTTTTTTAATACCTTGTTTTATTTTGATTTTACTTCTTTATATTTAATTTTAATTCATTTCTTTATTTTATTTATTTAAGAGATAATTTGAATTACCATAAAAACCCAAAGAATCACATCTTTTTTTAGTGAACCATTTTATTTTCCATTATTTTATTTTTATTTCCCATCCTTTATTTATTTATTTATTATTTTACATTTTCATCTTATCTTTCCTTTATTTTGGATTTTTAGCCCATTTTAAATACTCTCATAAAATCAAGTCTATTTGTATTGAGTTAAAAGAAGGGATTGGGTGTAGACCTCTTCCTCTCTGAGTATCGAAATGCTCACTGTAGTGTGGGTGGTTTTGACGCTCGTCTTTCAATACGAAGACGCCTGTGTTTTTAACCTTATTCTCCTGGAAAAAAATCCTCGGTCCCGTGCCGAGTCCATTTTCAAATCACTTTCAATAATAAACCGTTATTCTCTGTATATTTAGAGAGGATTAAGCTTAGATTTCTCCCTCTCCGAGTGTTGGGATGCTCACTGTAGTGTGGGTGGTCTCGATACTCGTCTTTCAATACGAAGACGCGCCCTCATCTTCCACCTCTCCTCTTATAACTTCCTTCTGAAACCTTCCTCACCTAAAACCTCGGCCCCGCACCGAGTGCATTTTCAAACTTCTTTTCATAACAAAAACTTGAATGGTCGTGGAGTGGTTAGACATAGGCCTTCTCCTATCCCGAGTGCTTACGTTTACCGTAGGGTTCTCTGTCACAAAAGCACTTACCATTCAAAACCAATGAACTTTAATAAGAGAATGGAGTTCTCTTTGTGTTGAATTAAAGAGAGAGGATTGAGTGTAGACTCCTTCCTCTTCGAGTGTCAGGATACTCACTATAGTGTGTGTGGTCTTGACACTCGTCTTTCGATACGAAGACGTTACGCTCGCCACACCATTTCATAACAAAAGCTTCGAGATAATGAATTGGGTATTACCCGCAAGGGGTTTCTGTCCGAGGATTTATCTCGCCCCTAAAAACAATTCAACCAATCAAATGTGACATCTTGCCGCGCATGGTGAAAATCTAATCATTTGGAAAAGGATATGTTACGTCCGTTCTACCGCAAACAGGTAATGCTTAAGTCTCCTCACATGCGAGCAGCAAAACACCTAAACTGCTAGAATGTGCACGATAACATCATCCATAAAAACATTAGCAAATCGTAGGCCGAACTACGACTGCTCTAATTCTTTACTTCTTTTAAGTAAAGATACGTAGGCACAAGGGCCACAATCCTTGCCGAGCATATTTCCCCTATATCCATAGCCCCGAACTACGTCAACTCTGATTTTTTCACATTCGTTGAGAATAAGTAGGCCTAGGACCGCAAAGTCCTATCGAGTTTGTTCTTTCCCTTTTCTTCCCCATTCTCTCTTTCCTCCTAACCTCTCATTTCTCCTGCTTCAATCCCTTTTCTTTTACCCCGTGGAACACTTTTTATAACATAATATTTAAGCAAATAAATTCACACATGCGACAAACAAATGGTTCCCATCGAGTACGATGGATGCGAGGGGTGCTAATACCTTCCCCTCGCATAACTGGCTTTCGAACCCGTTCTTGGTCGCGAGACCATCTTATCCATTTCTTTCTTAGGGTTTTTCTCGATATTTTCCTTTCCCCTCATGGGATAAATAAAATTCGGTGGTGACTCTTCTGTCCTTCCCTTTTCGCCTCCCCGTCGTTGTGCGATGCATTTTTTGAGTAGCGACAGCTTGCGACTCTGCTGGGGACTTTGCCAAACCTAGTTTACCTGTCGCGTGTGTGTTTTATTTGCTTTGGTTTTTTGTTTGTGTTATGTTATTTCTAACCTGTGGGGTTTATTTGGGATTGGCTTGTAAGAATAAAGCTTTTTACCCAAGCTTTCGAGTATGCACTAAGTTAGGAGGTGGTTTTCTTTCTGATTTACGAGACTTAGGACTCGTTGAGTTGGATCGAATTTCACCGCTCAGATGAGACCCCGTTGGGATAATTATGTCTTACGTATAGTCGTAATGGCGTTTTTATTTCCGACGTGGTAGTCCATGACTCTGAGAACCTTTGTAGAACCTTATTCCAAGGGTTGCTAAAACATAACTCTGTGTTCATCCTTTGAAAGGATTACTGTCTTACGAGTAGTTGTTCTGATGAGAAACTTTTGAGGGTTAGTACATGGGACTTTGTTTAAAGCTTTTTGGGATACTCTCTCTAAACCAATAGATTACCTACCCGATGGGAGAGATGCCTTTTGTGTTGTTTTGCAGGACCTGCGACTTTGATCTCGCTTTTTGTTCTTTATCATATGCATTCATAAAACATTACATTGCATAGCGTTTTTGCATATCAAGGGACTTAAGAGACTGTGATTATCTTAGGTATTGGTGAACACAATGACTGATCAAAGAAAGAGAAGCACAAATTCCATCAAGTTTAGAAAAGTTGGAATTGATTCAAGACATTCTGATTGATGTGCCAAAGGCTATCAAAATCAACTTTCAGGGGAAGTATGGGAAATTGCTTGATCTCCTCCATTCAAAGGTCGATACTTGGGCTTTGTTCGCTATGGCTCAGTTCTATGATGCGCCTCTCAGATGTTTCACTTTTCAAAACTATCAGTTGGCCCATACTCTTGAGGAATATTCTCACATTTTGAATATCAAGATTAAGGATCAACCTATTTACACCGGCTTGGAAGAAGAACCAAAGCCTCCTGCCATTGCTCTTACTCTTCGTATGACCAAAGAGGAGGTCAAAGATGGGCTAGCCAATAAGGGAGGGGTTCAAGGATTTCCTTTGAAATTTCTGCTAGATAAAGCTGCTCAGTACAAGACTGTGGGATATTGGGAAAGGTTTGGTATTGTTGTTGCTCTAATGATTTATGGGATTGTCCTCTTTCCAAATGTAGACAATTTCATAGACATCGCTGCTATCATTCTCTTCATGCAAAAGAATCCTATCCCTACCCTCCTCGTTGATGTCTACCACTCTATTCATTGGAGAAGTGAAAAGAAGACTATAATGATCCAATGCTGTTCTCACCTATTATTCAAATGGTACACCTTTCATCTACCGAAGGGAGGACCGTTCGTGGAAAACAAGAAGAAGCTGAAGTGGTCTCAGCGCATTATGTCTCTAGAAGCCAATGATATTGCTTGGTATTCTCAAGAGTACTACAATGTGGAGATTATCTTTAGTTGTGGGGAGTTCGGTAATGTACCTCTAATCAGTAGGGTTGGTTGCATCAACTACAACCCAGTCATGGCATTGCGCAAATTGGGATATGCTTTGGAAGATGAGCCCGAAGCAGAGAAAGTTCAAAGCTTTTTTTTGCCTGCCACAACAGAAGATCCTGCATTTTCCAGGAAGATTGCTAAAGCATGGGCCAAGATTCATACAAAGGGGAGGAAAGACTTGAAGGCAAAGAATTGTGTGGCTAAAGAACCATACAACCAATGGTTGCTAGCCAGAGTGGGTGAAAGATTGCTGCCGTTTGCCTCAGAACCATCTATGCGAGAAGGACCTCCTGCCCCTACCCATGTATCTATGGAAGAGTATGAGAAACTAAAGTTCGTGGTAGAAAGGTTGACTAAAGAAAATCAGAACCTCGAGGCTGAAATTCACCAAGCAAATGTGGAGAATGGCCAGTACAAAAGGAAAGTAGAGTTTGAACAAGACCGAGCGGCTGAGAATAACAAGAAATTGAAGTTAGAAACAGACCTGAGAATCAAGTACCAGTAGGGTTTCGAAGGGGCTGATACATCATTAACAACTCTTCAACAACGCCTAAAGGAAACCAAGGATTCTTGTGATAGAGCATGGAACTTCTTTGAAATAGCTTCTACCGAGAAGGAGGCAAGAGAGAATCTTGAAGATGATATTGAGGACCTTGAAAAGAAACTAAGAAATGCCTTGCCCCTAGTGGAAGACGAGCGACAACTCAAGGAGGAAGCATTAAGGGCTTCATATGTCACTCCTGACATGTGGAACAACAAATGTTTGGACTTGGAGACCGCCTGAGAAACAGCTACTCTATGGAAGAATCGTTTCGACGCCTTGCAAAGGGATAGTGCACAGTGGCTCAAGAAGGAGGCTCAACTCAATGAATTGTTAGACACCCATGTGGATTCTATTTGTTACTACCAGTCGACTTTAGACATGTGTTGCAGCAGGTATAACAATATGGTGGAGCATTGCAATTCGAGATATCCCATGGAGTTTGGAAAGCGCAATTCAAGACTTGGAAGGAAATGATATCCCTCCTTCTATTCACCACTTTATCCAACTCTGCGACTAAATGGTTAGAAGATTCATGTTCGAGACAAAAAAGCTTGAAGAACGTTTCCGAAAGAAAGAGTTTTAGTTATTCAGTATTTTTCTTGTAACATGAATTGTTATTTTCAGCTTATTCAACAATCGTTTGTATTGAATTTTCTCTCAAACTAATGAAAGTTTGCTTTTTGGTCTAAATTGTGCATTTCTTTATTATTCAGTCACAGTTCTATAATACCGATGATAATCATAAAACTCGAAAGTATCTTGAACATTGCATATGTTTGCGCATCATTCTTTTTGCATTCCCTAAAACCCGACCTTACACTCCGCTTACCCTTTCAGAGAGAGAGAGAGAGAGAGTAAAGCAAGCTAACTTCTCGACATCAGTACAACACAAGGAATAATAAAAAAAGAGTCATGGATCAGCTAGAGCAAGACCAGGCTACTTTGAGGAATGATATGCTAGGTATGAAGACGCAGATGAATCAACTCATGGAGGTGATTCAGAACATGGCCAGGAGTCAAGAAGAGATAAGGTAAACATCAGAGAGGAACGCTAACCAGACTTTGACTGGTGCAGTTCCTAACACAAATGGCGCAGTTCCAACTCTTACCGATGCCATCCCAACCCCTGTTGGGGCAAATCCTACCTCTGCAGGTGCTGCACTTATCAACACAGTCCATCCCCCAGTCGGTACAACTCATCCTCATGGTACCACGATTCCACTACCAGTTCACTATGATGATCATGAAGGCTTCTACAAGAATTCAGCTGAAGCGTATGCGCCACAGACCGCTGAATTAGAGAAGAGGTTCAATGCTTTACAAGAAGTGGTAAAGTCGCTGCAAGGCCCCGATGTTTTGGGACTAGATGCCATTGAAATATGTCTTGTACCCGGAGTTAAGATACCTCCAAAGTTTTTGATCCCAACCTTCGAGAAATACAAGGGTAACAGTTGTCCTAGGACCCATATAAGGTCTTACTGCAGGAAGATGGCCGCATATTCCGATGACGAGAAGTTGTTAATCCATTTCTTTCAAGATAGTTTAACAGAGGCTTATCTGGAATGGTACATGCATCTTGAACGATCCAATGTGAAAAGCTGGAAGGAATTAGCAGACGCTTTTGTGAGACATTATCAATACAACACTGACATGGCTCCAAACCGAATGCAGCTTCAGAATTTAATCCAGAAACCAAATGAATCGTTCAAAGACTTTTCTCAGAGGTGGAGGGGAGTAGCTACAAGAGTACAACCCCTGTTGATAGAGAAAAAGCTGACAGACCTCTTCATGGGCACGCTGCAAGGACCGATCCTTGAGCGTCTAGCGTCCATAACCTATACAGTGTTTTCTGAACTTGTCACGGCTGGAGAAAGACTAGAGAGTTTTATGAAGGCAGGAAAGATTCAGAATGCTGGCGGATCTTCAAGTGGGATCAAGAAGCCCTATCAGGGTTTCGTCAAGAAGAAAGAAGGCGAAACTAGTGTTGTGTTCGCAGATAGAGGAAGAACTCATCAAGGTTATCACCATGTTACTGCCGTCGCTCCACAACAACCATTGTCCATTCCAGCAAGTCAACCCGCTGTTCAACAAAACAGACAACAACAACCCTATCAACCAAGACAAAATCAGTACCAAGGTCAACAAAGGCTGAGGAGACCAGAAAGATTTGATCCAATTCCGTCAACTTACGCCAGATTACTACCATTCTTGTTGGAAGGAGGCCTTGTTCAACTTAGGGAAATGAGGAATCCCCCAGAGGTTCTCCCTTTTGGCTATAACGCCAATGCTAAATGTGAATTCCATTCTGGCACCCCGGGCTATAACATTGAAAATTGCAAGACTCTGAAGCACACTGTACAAGATCTTATCGATTCAAAGGCGATAAACTTCACTCAAAATACTCCAAACATCAAAACCAATCCAATGCCGGCTCATCACTCAACAAACATGATTGAAGGCTCTAAGGGGATCCGATTAATTTCGGATATTGATAAATTGAGAACTCCTCTTTCCACTATTAAGGAGCAACTCCTGTTGAAGAACCTTTATCCAGGATGTTCAACTGACTGCCACGTTTGTTTGGGCGGATCTCAAGGATACACTGAGTTGAAGAAAGGCATCCAAAGCCTGATTGATCAAGGTGTATTAGTAGCAGAACAACTGTCAAAATTTGAAGAAGTTTCTACTCTTGAAATTCCATTTGAAACATTGGAGATACCATATGATGATGGATATGAGCTGTGGATTCCTTCTGATAATTTGACTCGTACACCATTGACCATACCGTGCGATGAGGAAGAATGGGACAACATGTATGGACAAACCTCTATCCCACTATAAATCCCATATGATCCGGTTGAGATACCTATGTCTCCACTATCAATGGACCAACTTGTCATTTCGGCCCCAGCTCCGTTTCCATACGAAAGCACTAATGTTGTACCTTGGCTATATGATGAGTCTGTCTTTCTCAACGGGCAAAAGATAGGAGAAAAGGATGTCTTAGAAGAAAAAGGATTGTCGAAAACATTGTGGGAACCGGTGGTGTCACTAGAAGTGGTCGAATCTTTGCTCCAACTGTACCACCAGTCAACAGTAGTGACAATACAAGGAAAGATGCTATCAGACCAAGCACCATTGAACAGGGGCAGTCATCTAAGCAAAAAGACATCCCAAATAATGAAGCAGAGGAGTTTCTAAGAATCATTCAGAAAAGCGATTACAAAGTGATTGACCAGCTCAATTAGACTCCCTCGAAGATATCCATGCTGTCATTACTAATATGTTCGAAAGCCCATCAAGAAGCACTGTTAAAATTCTTGAAGGCAACTCACGTGCCAAAGGAGATATCAGTAGTGCAGTTTGAAGAAGTGGTGGGGAATATAGCATCAGGTCATATTTTGAGCTTTAATGATAATGAATTACCTCCCTAAGGTAATAATCATAACAAGGCCTTACACATTACTATCGAATGTGTGGATGTCGTATTCTCTAGAGTACTTGTTGATACTGGATCATCGCTGAACGTGTTGCCAAAGAGCTCGTTGTGCAAGCTGTCAATTGAAGGACTTATGATGAAGCCAAGTCAAACTATTGTAAAAGCTTTTGATGGAGCTAAGAGAACTGTGGTAGGAGAGGTTGATCTCCCGATCAAGATTGGATCTCATAATTTTTTCATTACATTTTATGTAATGGATATATATCCTGCTTATAGTTGCCTCCTTGGTCGTCAGTGGATTCATTCCGCAGGTGCTGTAACTTCAACTTTGCATCAAAAGATCAAATTTATGATTAACAGTCAGATGGTTATCATTGAAGGTGAAGAAGATGTTCTTGTGATCTATCTGGCTTCTTTCTGCTATGTGGAAGTAGGAGGTGAAGTGCATGAGACCCCATTTCAAGCCTTTAAAGTGATCAATGTTGAAATGATTTACGAAAAGCTAGCATCTTCAATAGTGACTTGGAAGGACGCAAGGACAGTGATAGAGGAAGGACATCCGCGAGGATGGGGCAGAGTGTTGGAATTGCCTATTAACAAAAATGGAGCTGGTCTAGGTTACAAGCAGAAGAATGTAACTGATAGAGGCAAGGGGCTTGCAACTCCGTTGGTTTTTACTAGTGGGGGCCACCTTGTCGATGGTCAAGTCATGTTTTTGGAAACTGAAGCCGAAAATCATGAAGGGTTGTGCATGGTGTATCCTAGGGCGCCTAATCAAACTTTGAACAAGTGGAGAGTCGTCGAAATCCCTGAAGTTACCTTAGTAGACGAGTAATTCCCTGTTTTTATTTTACCTAAAAAAATCCTATGCTCTGCCCAAGGCATATGGATCATGTCGTAGGGCTTTTGGCTTTTACAAGCACAACTTATCATCAATAAATAAACTTTCGCATCCAATTTACGCTCTCTTTCTTTCATTTTTACTTTTTGCACATAAATTTATTTTTTTGAAAGGCAATGTTTTGTTTTACTTATTTTCTTCTTTTTTTCAATCTTTTCTAAAAAATAAAAGCATGAAATCATTCATCGTGCAGATCCTCCCCGGTTCCTGTCGATAACAACCCCGCTGTGGTCCGATATGACTTTGATAACCCGATCTACCAAGCCAATGAAGACTAAGAGGAATATTGTGATCTCCCAGAAGAGCTAACTAGACTACTAAAACAAGAGTCAAAGGTCATTCAGCCGTATCAAGAAGAGGTCGAAGTTATCAACATGGGAACTGAAGAGGATGCCAAAAAGATCAAGATATGTGCAGCTTTGGAATCAGAGATTAAGTCAAAACTGGTCATATTGCTTCGAGAGTATGTTGACGTATTTGCTTGGTCTTACAAAGATATGCCCGATCTAGATGAAGAGATTGTGATGCACAAGCTGCCTCTCAAGGAAGGTTGCCCGCTAGTGAAGCAAAAGTTGAGGAGAACGAAGCCAGAGATGTCCTTCAAGATCAAAGAAGAAGTGTAGAAGCAATTAGACGTTGGTTTTCTGGAAGTATCCAGCTATCCACAATGGGTAGCGAATATTGTCCCAATACCAAAGAAGGATGGGAAGATGCGAATGTGTGTCGATTATAGAGACCTCAACAGAGCAAGTCTGAAAGATGACTTCCCTCTACCACACATTGATGTACTAGTAGACAACACAACCCAATTCTCTGTCTTCTCGTTTATGGATGGATTTTCTGGATATAATAAGATTAAGATGGCGCCTGAAGATATGGAAAAAACAACTTTTATCACCCCATGGGGAACTTTCTGTTACAAGGTCATGCCGTTTGGGCTCAATAACGCAGGCGCGACATATCAGCGAGTAATGGTCACTCTTTTTCATGACATGATACATAAAGAGATTGAGTGCTATGTAGACGATATGATTGCAAAATCCCAGATTGAGGAAGAACACCTCATTCACTTGGAAAAGTTATTCGCCAGACTAAGGAAATTCCAGCTGAGATTAAATCCCAACAAATGCATTTTTGGTGTAAGATCTGGTAAACTACTAGGTTTTATTGTAAGCCAAAAGGGGATTGAAGTCTATCTAGATAAGGTCAAAGCTATCCAAGAGATGCCGGCACCCAAAACTGAAAAGGAAGTCCGAGGTTTCCTTGGGAGATTGAACTACATCGCTAGGTTCATATCTCATCTAACGGCCACTTGTGAGCCCATCTTCAAACTACTTCGAAAGGATCAAGCCGTGGTGTGGAATGATAATTGTCAGAAAGCCTTTGAGAAAATAAAGGAATATCTACGAGAACCACCAATCTTGATGCCTCCAGTACCCGGACGATCCCTAATCATGTACTTGACCGTGCTAGAAGGATCCATGGGATGTGTGTTGGGTCAACATAACGAAACTGGTAGAAAAGAGCATGCAATTTATTACCTCAGCAAGAAGTTCAACGACTGTGAATCAAGATATTCAATGCTCGAGAAGACATGTTGTGCATTGGCTTGGGCAGCAAAACGCTTGAGACAATATATGCTCACCCATACGACCTTGTTGTTCTCCAAGATGGACCCTGTCAAATACATATTCGAGAAGCCTGCTCTCATCGGACGAGTGGCTCGTTGGCAAATGGTATTAACAGAGTATGACATCCAGTATGTTACGCAGAAAGCTATCAAAGGAAGTGTACTCTCTGACTACCTTGCCCACCAACCTATGGACAACTACCAGTCTATGCGCTTTGATTTCCCCGATGAAGACGTCATGTTTGCTAGAGACTATACCATACCAGGCCCAAATGATGGACCCGAACCAGGATCGCGATGGACGTTCGTGTTCGTTGGTGCCGCAAATGCTAAGGGTTGTGGAATTGGGGCAGTCATCACTTCTCCAACTGGTTTTCACCTACCATTCACCGCCATATTATGCTTCAAATGTACTAACAACATGGCCGAATATGAAGCTTGTATTTTCGAAATTGAAGCTGCCATTGATAATAAGATCAAGATTCTGGAAGTCTATGGAGATTCTGCGCTTGTAATATGCCAGATTAAAGGGGAATACGAAACACTTGACCTCAAGTTGATTCCTTACAAAGATCACGTCTTGAAGCTGATCCCATACTTTGATGAGATCACCTTTCATCACATTCCCAAAGGAGAAAATCAGTTGGCTGACGCTCTAGCAACACTAGCGTCCATGTTTCAATTCAAGTGGGAGAACGAGGCGCCATCCATCCGTCTGGAGTATCTGGACGAACCCGCTTATTGCCTGGCAGCCAATGCATAGGAACCTAAAGTTGATGATCATTCTTGGTTCTATGATATCAAGCGGTATCTAGAGACATAGGAATATCCAGAAGGCATAACTATCACTGATAAGAAGTACCTCAGAAAGCTCTCCTCGAAGTTCTTCCTCAGTGGTGACGTGTTGTACAAGCGGAATTATGATTCGGTCTTGCTCAGATGCATGGATAAACATGAGGCAGAACGCATCATAAATGAAATGCACGAAGGATCTTTTGGAACACATGCTAGTGGTCATACTATGGTTAAAAAGATCTTGAGGGCGGGATACTATTGGATGACAATGGAAACAGATTGTTGTCTCCATGTCCAGTCATGCCACAAGTGCCAAATTTACGCAGACAAAGTTCATACTTCACCACTCCCTCTAAATGTGTTGACTTCACCTTGGCCTTTCGCCATGTGGGGTATAGATGTAATTGGACGCATCGAGCCAACCGCTTCGAACGGGCAACATTTTATCTTAGTGGCCATCGACTACTTTACCAAATGGGTAGAAGCTACATCTTATGCCAATGTCACTAAGCAAGTGGTGACTCGCTTCATCAAGAAAGAGATTATTTGTCGATATGGAATCCCGAATAAGATCATTACGGACAATGGTTCAAACCTCAACAATAAGATGATGGAAGAGTTGTGTAAGAGCTTCAAGATTGAACACCACAATTCAACACCTTATCGTCCCAAAATGAATGGAGCTGTTGAGGCGGCAAATAAGAATATCAAGAAAATCATCCAAAAGATGGTGAAGACTTACAAAGACTGGCACGAGATGTTGCCATTTGCGCTGCATGGCTACCACACCTCAGTGCGCACTTCCACAGGGGCAACCCTATTTTCTCTCGTATATGGCATGGAAACAGTATTGCCCATCGAAGTAGAGATTCCTTCCTTGAGAATTTTGGCAGACGTCAAGCTAGATGAAGCCGAATGGATACAAGCCAGACTCGACCAGCTTAGTCTTATCGACGAGAAGCGCATGACAGCCATCTGTCATGGACAGTTATACCAGAAATGGTTGAAGAGGGCCTTTGACAAGAAAGTTTGCCCACGACATATCCAAGCAGGAGATTTGGTACTGAGGAAAATTCAGCCAACTCACGTTGATCCAAGGGGTAAATGGGCACCAAACTACGAGGGCCCATACATAGTAAAAAAGGTTTTCTCCGGAGGAGCCTTGATCCTCTCGACCATGGACGGTGATGATCTTCCATCCCCTGTGAATTCGGATGCAGTTAAAAAATATTATGCCTGAAAAATAGACCCGATGGACCAAAAAGAGAATCCACACAAAAATGGGCGTCCTGGCGGGCCATAAAAATGGCTCAGGAAAAAATTAGGGACTATATAAAAAAAAAGAAAAAAAAAGTAAAAGTATCCTGGTAAGTTGAAAACCTGAAAGGGCAGCTTAGGCAAAAGTTAGGGATTCAAAAAGGCAAAACTGCATTTTGAAAAGAGATGCGAACCCTCCTCCACAATCATCAAGCTCTCGACTGAGAAGGATAAATTCAACCGTTGCATTCAGAAGCAAGGCATGAAGGGTCTTCAAAGACATATGGACCATAGCGGATTTGAAACTCGGCAGGAATCATTTTCAACATTATCTTAGTTTCTTTTATATATATGCATCTTTCAAAAACAGTTACCTCTTTTAGGAATTGCCTCCTTTTGTAATTTTCCCATTTATGTGTTTTCATCAATAAAAATTACTTTCATCAAAGTTTTCTCTGTTCTTTTTATTTACCATATGGTTGCAAGTTTCGTTTATTTGATGATGGGTTTTGCATATAACGACATTATGGTAAGTTGAATTAAGGGACGACTCACTCTTTTAGGGTAATTAAAGGGTGACCATGACTCTAAGGAGTACACAGGAACACCGTTTTAAATCTTGAAACGACTTGACTGACAAGACCGTCAAGCCTAGCAAAGCTGGTCCCGAGTTAAAGGTATCAGCACCTCCAAGTTTTATTACATCATGAAGAAATGATGTCAGGAAGTCAGGCTTGTCCTCCACTTTCCCACCTGGACCAAAGTCCAAACCGCGTTGGCAACTACCAAAATCCGCCACGTCGGTACTTGCATTTCCAATTACCCGTCATGATCATATGCATCATACGCATCACATTCAACTTCATAAGCATCTTGCATCATACGCATATCCAGAATCATATCATTTTTCCCCAGCTCTTGCATCTCCGTGCGTCAGCATTTGCATTTGTATTTCCATTTATGGAACATTATCATCATCAAGCATTCACATATCCGAGCTCAGATCCAAGAACAATCTCAAAAATTTCCAAGGTCGTAATCAGCCCAGTCAGGGGCATTCTCCGCAGGACCGTGAGCGTTCCTCATGGGAGTTATTATCATCCTTCTTTATGGTAATAACTTATAGCGTATTTTCCATTATCCTTTTTGGTAATGGATTTCCTACATCCTTTTGGTGTTAGGGTTGATCTTATTTCCGCTCCATCATCCTTTTGGTGATGGGTCTGGCATTCTTTTGATGTCATGACTAGCGTGTTTTCCATTATCCTTTTGGTAATAGATTCCCTACATCCTTTTGGTGTTAGGGTTGATCTTGTTTCCGCTCCATCATCCTTTTGGTGATGGGTCTGGCATCCTTTTGATTCCAGGACGAGCGTATTTTCCATTATCCTTTTGGTAATGGATTCCCTTCATCCTTTTGGTGTTAGGGTTGATCTTGTTTCTGCTCCATCATCCTTTTGGTGATGGGCCTGGCATCCTTTTGATGTCATGACAAGCGTATTTTCCATTATCCTTTTGGTAATTATCGCTACCGCAAAAATAAGGTGCCGGCAAAACAGAAGATTCGCCACCTTTCGTTATTTATCCCACAGAAAGGGAAAGGAAACGATCGGAAAAACCTGACGAAAAGGTATAAGACAAGGTCATCGCAACCATGTTTGGGTTTGGGAGTCGGTTACGCAAGGGGAAGGTATTAGCACCCCTCACGTCCATCGTACTCGATGAGATCCACACTTGTTGTGTTTATCTGACAGATTGTTTATTTATCTACGCTAAAAGTCTGGTCTGAAAAGAAAAGAAAATGACTCGGCAGAACACAACAGTTCTATGCCTAAGTATTCCTGTCTGGAATGAGAAATCAGAGTCAACGTAGTTCTCCTAACTACAGGTGAAAGGGGGGAAGGTTGCTCGTCGAGATATCGCATCTCGTGCCTACGTACTTTCACACGGCGTGAAAGATCAGAGCAAACGTAGTTCGAGCTAACAAGACCACGGGTTTGGTTCAAAATGTTTTACCCGAGTAGGGTTAACAAACGGTTCTAGCAGTTGGTGTATGCAGCTCGACCTTTGGAGACTTAGGCGTTTACCGTTTGCGGTAGAACCGAGAGTTAACAAAGCTCTCCTTATGAAAATGGTTTCTAAGGATTAAAGGTCCCAGAGGACAAAAAGAAACTTGATCTTTGTTTTTGAAGTCTTTTAAAGAAGAAGTGTTTTGAGTTTTGTTTGGAACCCATGTTGCACTAAAGACTTGGACTTAAGAGTGAATGCGTCGCATGTCACCCAAAGGGTACCATACTAAACACCCAAGCTATTGAGGTAGTTGCAGTGTGATTCTTGATTCCAACTCGTGCAGAAATCTTCACTGATGATCACTAAAGCTAATAGGATCCACAATTGGCCTTGAAGTCCTCTGGAAAAGCAAACACGAATTTGGATTTTGAAGCTTCAGTCTCTAACTTCTGTAACTGAATTCTTCACCAAATGCCACCCAAAACTGATCTGAAATGGATCAGGAACTTATATATGATCTGTTTGGACAGTTATCAGGCCCATTGGAAGCCCAATTTGAGATATCCAAAATTCAATTTTCCTTCACAAATGTAAACATGGCAGCCACGAATTTCCTCTGTTCCTAGCTTCAACAAGCTTCAAATACATTGCTTATGCTTTGGTGAGAATGACTGGCTCTGATTGCACCTTCAATTTCATCCCATGGTGGATCTTTGATGTGTGACTTTCTCATGAAGTAACAAAGAAGAATTCCATGAATTATGTGTCAAATTGAAATTCTATCAATGTCATTATGTTTAAAATGTTATTTCCAATCAAAATATGCACTCATTTGCCATTTTTTGAACACTTGTGAATTATTTTGGATTTTTTTCTCTTTTAATCCCTTTAAAAATGCCTTTGTCAAATTCCTTCCAACCAACTCTTGTTCTAAGCCAAATCAATGCCTCATGGATGCTTTGTTGAAGTTAAAATCCCATTTTGAGCAAGTTTTGTGTTGGACAAAACTTCATTTGAGGCACACAAGATAGTGAAATGACCCATAATCCAAAATGGCCTGTAATCTCACTTTCCCAAAATACCCGTAACTTGTAAACCTCATAACTTGAGTTCTACAAATCATATGAAAGACTTCTAGTACATTTTAGAAAGCTAAGACCAATACCTACAACTTTCTTGTTGACGAAAAGGTGAGGAGAAACATCCTTCTATGTCAAAAGTGCCTTGGAAGTTGGTCGACTTTTACAGACAAATTTCACATTCATCTGATGACCTATAACTTGTCTGGATCATAACTTGAGTTCTACAAATCCAATCAAGGACTTATAGTACTCAAATTAAATCTAAGAACATGCTTTACAAGTTCCATGTTGGTCAAAAGTTGAGATGAAACTTGTATCTTGAGATAAGTGGTCTTGAAGTCAGGCACTAAATAGGGGATTTTACCCTGAGAACCCTAATTTAGCAACTCCTCACACTTTGAATTATTCTTGAATTGGTCTTGGAATGACACCTCATGCATCTCAACACAACTTTCCATGATCACAAAGACTTAGAATTGAGTCTTAATCTCCTTTAACAACACAGTTGACTCAAGGTTGACCAGATGAAAACCCTAATTGCAACACCTTCAACTGTGTCTTTCCACACTTGGCATAAACACTTGAATGAACTCCACCATGACCCTCAAGGCCTCCAATGAGCTTCAATGACAATCTGCACCCCTAACCATGGGCTTATGATCCCCAGATGATCCTCAGATAGGCCCATAGATATGAGATGAACCAAATTCACTTGCTTGCCTTTCTTCAAGGACTTTGACTTGCTTTTGATGATGATAACCACTTGATGGCTGGAATATAATCCCTTGATTAGGCCTTGAACCTTTGATAACCTCAATTGGCTAAGCACACCTTTCCTGATCTCCTGTAAAATGCAACATGACTATGCAATGTGAATGCTAGAACAATGGTATGCTAATGCAATGAAACATAAACCCAGTAATAAAAAGGTTAGGAAAATTTTGGGGTGCAACAAATGCCCCTATTCAAGCGACTTGGACCTGACTGGATGAAAAGCGAACTGCCCCTATTCAAAGAACCCGGAAATTTGCTAACCAAATAAATAAACTGCAACAATTGCTTGGGGTAAAATATCTAGAAAATTGAATCCGGTTGTCATGGCAACAAACTGATCAATCATCTGATAAAGAACACCTGATTTCAACATCAACCACCTGTGTGACACCACAGGCATTGAATCCACACATTAAATCAACAACAATCAATCTTCAAATATACACTGCAGTAAGCGGGCATCGAGCCATAGGACCATATCATAATATTATCCTTGACCTTCCATTTCTGAAGAAACAGGCAAGCACTACGTAAAGCGCGTCATCAATGTACTATCCTTGTTCTTCCACTCTTGAAGAAACGGGCAAGCACTACGTAAAGTGCGTCATCAATATACTATCCTTGATCTTCCATTTCCGAAGAAACGGGCAAGCACTACGTAAAGCGCAGACCGTCAATATAAGGGTATTGACCTTCCATTTCCGAAGAAACAGGCATGCACTAAATAAAAGTGCGGACCGTCAATATAAGGGTATTGACCTTCCATTTCCGCAGAAACGGGCATGCACTAAATAAAAGCGCGGACCGTCAATATAAGGGTATTGACCTTCCATTTCCGCAGAAACGGGCAGACACTAAATAAAAGCGCGGACTGTCAATATAAGGGTATAAACCTTCCATTTCCGCAGAAACGGGCATACACTAAATAAAAGCGCGGACCGTCAATATACTATCCTTGACCTTCCATTTCTGAAGAAACGGGCATGCACTACGTAAAGCGCAAATCGTCAATATAAGGGTATTGACCTTCCATTTCCGAAGAAATTGGCATGCACTAAATAAAAGCGCGGACCGTCAATATAAGGGTATTGACCTTCCATTTCCAAAGAAACGGGCATCCGAAGACTTGAACAAGCAACTCTGTGGGGAAATTCTGACGTCAAATGCCAGACATCTATCTTGAACAAAAATGGGCAACAACTCCAAAAGTCTAAACCATGAAGTCTTCTAATGCTGACACAACAACAATCTGAGGAAAACTCCGCTGGGGAAGAAGACAAACTCAATCAAGCAACTCTGATGAGGGATACATGATAGGACGAACGTTATCATCACATATACCATGCCAAGAATTTGAATATCCGAAAACCATCCTGAACAAGAATTCCAATCTCCTGCAGGGAACAAACACCTGAAAACAAAGAGGTAACCAACCTGGCTTATGTTTCAGAATGCATATGTTTGAAAAATGGCGTAATGCTCCATACGGAATGGAAATGCTACGCGTTTGGGTAGATGCTATGCACGATGCAAATGCAAAGAGGCGTTCCCGCAAAATAAATGCTGAAGGAACGAAACCAAACTTCCACTGGGGGAAGAAACAATCCTGCTGGGGATGGCCCAAAATATCCGGAGTTACGAACTCTGCAGAGGATGATCAACCTATTGGAGGAAAGACAACCTGCTGGAGAACAGAAAAAATAATCCTGCATGGGGAAGATCCTTTCAAACCACCGACAACCTGATTGTACTCTATGAGGACTTCACTGGGAATTAAATGTGCACATGACCAACTGCTGGGAATGCACATACCTGCCTGACTGCCTACTAACCTGCATCTAACTCTTCCGGGGATAATATGCAACTTCCGTATGTTAGGGAGGAATAAGTTTCACATAGAGTCTGCTCCTACGTTAAGGGACTCCAGCTGAGGAAACACGATCCTTTGGCTGCTTGCTTCAAAGGTAACGACCCTGCAAATTATGAACAAAAACAAGACATTCTATACAAAAGGAACTATCATGGTCAATATCCGTGACACCTGTTCAGTTAATTCAAAGTTTTAACAATTATTGGTCGAGGCCTGCAAGTTTATGCACATGTAAGTTTATCAAACCATTGGCGTTTTCCACAAACAAAACAGTAAAAGTTAAAACCATAAACAAACATCAAATACTGAATAGTATGTTTATTGATAACGGGCCTGTAAATAGGAAAAGTTTTTTTACAGTGGATGCAACTCCTGAAAAGAGGAAGTTACAAAAACAAATACAGATATGTACATAGGTACAAAGAAATTTGTATACATGTCGGCAACGTGGTACAGACAACCACCATGAGCTGATCCTCCTATGACTCGCCTGACTTAGACACTTCCCCGATTCTCCGTCCTCGGAAGAGATTGACTTGGATAACCGACCCTCAGGTACTCCCAAACCACTGAGCGATGTAGCTTCAAACTCGGACCGCAGTCATTTGCTTTTTCAATCCCTAACTTTTTCCTGAATCGCCCTTTCGGGTTTTCAATTCAATGGGATACCCTTTTTTTTGTTGCCGAAGTCGCCTTTTCAGGTTTTCGACTTCGCGGGTGTACATCTTTCCAATTTTTATCCCTAATTTTTTCCCGAACCTTTTTCTCTTTTTTTCTTGGTTCGCCGGGATGCCCCATTTTTGCCCGAACTTTCTTTTTTTGTGTCCAGCGGGTCTCTTTAAGCAAAGTATTTTTTAACTGCGTCCGAGTTCACAGGGGGTGTAAAATCCTCTCCATCCATGGTGGATAACAATAAGGCTCCTCCAGAGAAGACCTTTCGAACAACATATGGACCTTCATAGTTGGGAGTCCATTTGCCCCTGTGATCTGATTGTGGTGGGAGAATCTTCATCAACACAAGATCGCCTGTCTGGAAGCTTCGAGGACGCACCTTCTTGTCAAAAGCTTTCTTCATCCGGCTCTGATATAACCGACCATATGTGATAGATGCAAGTCTCTTCTCATCCATCAAACTCAGCTGAATCAGTCTATTCTTTATCCATTCTGCCTCATCAAGTTTGACATCAAGCAAAACTCTCAAAGAAGGAATCTCAACTTCCAATGGTAGGACAACTTCCATACCATACACTAGTGAGAAAGGAGTTGCCCCGGTTGATGTGCGTACCGTCGTACGATAACCGTGTAAAGCGAAGGGAAACATCTCATGCCAATCTTTGTATGTTGCAACCATCTTCTGAACTATCTTCTTGATGTTCTTGTTGGCCGCTTCGACAACGCCATTCATCTCGGGCCGATAGGGAGATGAGTTATGATGCTCAATCTTGAAATTCTGGCACAATTCCTTTATCATCTTATTATTCAAGTTCGAACCATTGTCAGTAATGATTCTTTCGGGAATTCCGTATCTGCAGATGATGTCCTTTTTGATAAACTGGGCTACTACTTGTTTGGTAACATTAGCGTATGACGCTGCTTCGACCCATTTGGTGAAGTAATTGATAGCTACCAAGATGAATCGGTGTCTGTTGGAGGCGGTGGGCTCAATATTGCCAATCATATCAATGTCCCACATGGAGAAAGGCCACAGGGACGCCATAACATTCAAAGGGCTCGGCGACACGTGAATCTTGTCTGCATAAATCTGGCATTTATGGAATTTCTTCGCAAACTTGAAACAATCTGTTTCCATCGTCAGCCAATAATACCCTGCTCGTAATAACTTTCGAGACATAGCATGACCGCCGACATGTGTGCTAAAAGTTCCTTCGTGGACCTATTCCATAAGTAGATTAGCTTCTTTCTCATCCACACATCGCAATAGCACCAAATCATGGTTTCTCCTGTACAGAACACCATCTGGATTCAAGTAGAAGTTGCCAGCCAATCTCCTAAGAGTCTTCTTATCGCGGCTGGATGCCCCAGTCGGATACTCCTGGTTCTTTAAGAAATTAGGGATATCAAAATACCACGGCTTTCCATCGGAAGCTTCCTCAATGGCGAATATGAAAGCGGACCTATCAAGGCGAGAAATAACTATTCTGGGAGCCTTATTTCAGAAGTTAACTTTGTACATTGAAGACAATGACGCAAGGGCATCTGCCATCTGATTTTCTGCCCGCGGCACATGGTGAAATTCTACTATGTCAAAGAAAGGCAACAACCTCCTTGCATAATTCATGTAAGGTATCAGATTAGACTGACAAGTCTCCCATTTTCCCTTGATCTGGTTCACAACTAGTGCAGAGTCTCCATACACATCCAGATTTTTAATTCTCAAATCAATAGCCTCCTTGAGACCCATGATACACGCTTCATATTCAGCCTCATTATTGGTAACTGGAAATGTCAATCTGGCAGTGAACGGGATGTGAGTCCCATGGGGAGTAGTAATGATTGCCCCAATTTCACTTCCGTATGAATTAACAGCACAGTCAAATATTAATTGCCATTGGGAACTCCGTTCAGGACCTTCACCATGCAATGGCTCCTCGTAGTCTTTCATCTTTAGGTACATGATATTCTCGTCAGGAAAATCAAACTTCATTGGCTAGTAATCATCGATTGGCTGCTCGACAAGGTACTCTGAAAGAACGCTACCTTTGATAGCCTTTTGAGAAACATACTGAATGTCGTACTCTATCAGTACCATCTGCCATCGGGCAATCCTTCCTGAAAGCGCCTGCTTTTCGAAGACATATTTGATCGGATCCATCTTTGAAATCAGCATGGTTGTATGATTTAGCATGCATTGTCTCAAACGTTTGGCAGCCCAAGCAAGTGCACAACACGTCTTTTCGAGCATTGAGTAACGGGACTCACAATTTGTGAACTTTTTACTCAAGTAATAGATCGCATGCTCTTTTCGTCCAGTCTCGTCATGTTGACCGAGAACACAACCCATGCTGTTCTCAAGAACCGTCAAGTACATGATTAATGGTCTTCCGGCTATTGGGGGTATCAATATCGGAGGTTCCTGCAAGTACTCTTTTATTTTCTCAAATGCCTTTTGACAATTTTCATTCCAGACAATCGCCTGATCTTTTTTCAACAATTTAAACATTAGTTCACACGTGGCTGTGAGATGAGATATGAACCGAGCAATGTAGTTCAATCTCCCCCAAAAGGCACAAACCTCTTTCTCTGTTTTTGGCGCTGACATTTCTTGTATAGCTTTTGTTTTTGCAGGATCAACCTTAATTCCTTTTTCACTAACAATGAACCCCAATAGCTTTCCAGATCTCACCCCAAAGGTGCACTTATTAGGATTCAGCCTCAACCTAAATTTCCTAAGCCTCTCAAACAATTTTAGAAGATTCACCAGATGCTCTTCCTCCGTTTGGGATTTGGAAATCATATCGTCCACATATACCTCAATCTCTTTATGCATCATGTCATGAAAGAGCATTGTCATAACACGCTGACATGTTGCCCCAGCGTTCTTCAAACCAAAGGGCATCACTTTGTAGCATAACGTTCCCCACGGGGTAATGAAAGTTGTTTTCTCCATATCCTCCGGCGCCATCTTAATCTGATTATAGCCCGAAAAGCCGTCCATGAAGGAAAACATAGAGAAATGAGCAGTATTATCGACCAATACGTCAATATAAGGAAGAAGGAAGTCATCCTTAGGGCTCGCCTTGTTCAAATCCCGATAGTCAATGCACATCCACACCTTACCATCTTTCTTCGGTACAGGTACTATATTGGCGACCCAAGGAGGGTAAGTTGTAACAACTAGAAAACCAACGTCCCACTGTTTCTGTACTTCCTCTTTAATCTTTATGACCATATTTGGTCTCGTTCTTCTTAGCTTCTGCTTGACCAGCGGACATTCTTCATGCAATGGCAAGCGGTGGACCACAATATCAGTGTCTAACCCATGCATATCTTCATAAGACCAAGAAAAGATGTCACTATACTCTCGAAGCATCTCGATCAGTCTTTGCTTGATATCACTTTGCAGCACAGCCCCTATCCGGACATTCCTGACAACCTCTTCGGAACCCAAATTAACGACCTCAATTTCCTTCTGATGAGGAAGAATAATCTTATCTTCTTGCCTCAAATGTCGAGTCAGCTCTTCTGGTAAGTCGTCGTTCTCAACAATCTCTTCCTCGGCTTGAAATATCGGATGCTCAAAGTCGAAGCGAGTCATAGGGAGTTCTTGATCGGTGTCATCTAAAATAGGGATCCTGCAAGGGACATGGTTAAATGCTTCAAATGATATGCAAACAAAGCACACAACCACGTTGCCATTTTATAAAAACAGAAAAATAGGGATCACAAAATTTGCATGAGAAAGACGCCTTTATTTAATGATTAAAGCAAAGCATACACATAAATAAGTAGGCCCTGAAATAAAACCACAATGCCCCGGGTAGGACATATGATTGTACAATAATAAAAAAAACAAGGCATTACTGTTTCGTTGTCACTTGAATAAAGTCCTGAATAGACCAGTTGCATAGGCTTTGTCCTGGCACGTTGGACTTGATCCATGAATATATGTCACAGTCGCTATCTCCATCTTCACTATCAGACACATCATTGATCCTTTCAAAATTGACTCCTCCTGGAGTAAACACAATCGGCCCATTGAACCGTGGCGCGCTCTGTGATGAAGATGACGACGACGGGCGATATCCCAAGCCAAACTTGTCCTACTTAACAAGAATCTCTAAAACTTGACCCCAACCTTTATTTTCTCCGGCCTGAACTACCGCTTGGGCTTCTCTGTACGAAGACATAGCCACTTCTGGCCCTTCGCTTATGACAGGAGACTTTTCTTTGATCTGCACCCCTTCAAAAGCTTGGCACAATGTCTCATGGATCTCGCCATCCACTTCGACATACTTGAATAACGACAGGTGACTTACCAAGATGTCTTCTTCCCCACACACGGTGACAATGCTACCACCGACCATATACTTGAGCTTTTGGTGCAACATAGACGTTACAGCCCCTGCAAAGTGAATCCAAGGTCGTCCAAGCAAACAACTATAAGCTGGCTGAATATCCATGATGTAAAATATAGTATCAAACACCTCTGGACCGACCTGGATTGGTAAAGTCAATTCCCCAAACACGGACCTTCTAGTCCCGTCAAAAGCTCTCACCACCAAGTCGCTTGGCGTGCATATTATGCCTCGGGTATCCAGCTTCAAAAGCGCCTTCTTGGGCAAAACATTCAAGGATGAACCAGTGTCAACAAGGACATGAGACATGACAGTGCCCCGACACTCGGATGAGATATGCAACGCACTGTTGTGGTTGCGGCCCCTGGGTGTTAAATCAAAATCTGTAAATCCAAGGCCATGCCCCACGTTCACGTGCACAATCACTCCTTCGAGCTGATTGACGGATATCTCCTAGGGTACATAAGCAGTGTCAAGAGCTTTCAGCAAAGCGTTCCGATGAGCTTCGAAACAAAGCAACAATGACAAAATCGAGATTTTGGAAGGCGCCTGCTGCAGATGATCAACAATTTTATAATCACTCTTCCGGATTAGTTTAATAAATTCTTCCACATCCTTAGTCAATGCCTCTTTTTCCTTCTCTTGAGAAGATCCTCCTTCATTGACTTTACCCTTCCCTTTGGCGATTCTCTCAGCCTCTAAATCGGGTGCCGCAAAAATTCTACCACTGCGGGTTATGCCCCCCGCTCCCACAAGATTATCAACTGACCCTACCGGCGGGCTTTCCAAGTTAATCTTTTCTCCATTACAGTAGGCCTCCGCCCCATAGTTCTAAGGGATGGCTTTAGTGCTCTCGTATGGAATGACACCGACTTTGGTTATGATGATGGTTGGCCTCTTGGGAGGCGCCGATATCGTGACAGTCTTAAACGGGATCGTAACGGTTGCAACTTCGCCCTGCTTTTCAGCTACTGCCTCAACAGGCTTCTCTTCAGCAGTACGGTCGAATTGTAGCGTTCCTTCATCAATCAGACCTTGAATACCTCTTCTTAAACTATCACACCCCTCAGGTTGGGCTAAACAGTCAACATAATTCACATCACAACCAGGGAAGACTCCCTCCTTCAACAACCTGCTCTTTACATAGCCCAGAGGCGTTTTCAGTTCGTCCACATTCATGATCAAATTCAGACTGATATCTTCCAAGATAGCACCCACCTTTGCAGATCCGTGAGGCGGCATCGGATTTTTCTCGACATTGGGTGGACCATGATCAAAATTTATAGCCGTACTATCTATCAGGTCCTGCACTTTGTGCTTGAATGCTTGACAATTCTCTATGCTGTGACCGGGTGCCCCGGAGTGGAATTCACTATGTGCATTGGCATCATAACCAAAAGGAGGCGTGCCTTTCGGCGGAGCTAGCGTTCTTTTCTCAACAAGTTGCAGTTGTAACAAAGTTTGAAAAAGATGAGCATACGGCATTGGAGGCACATCGAATACTCTTTTCACGGCCCTATCCCGACCTTGGAACCTTTGCGGAGCAGAATTCTGTTGTCTCTGTTGCTGCTGCGGCTGTTGTTGTTGCTGTTGAGGTACGGGAATTGTCACACTGGCAATCTACTTCCTGCGATAATTCTGACTTCTATCTTTTTTCCGAGCACTATATACCGAATTAGTGTCTCCTTGATTTTTATTTCCAAATACTTTTTCCCCCCTCCAGCTGAGGCTGATTGTCCTGCTTGAATCTTTCTGATCTTGATGCTGTTCTCTATACGCTCTCCCAGTAGTATCATATCAGAAAAATTACCCATCGTACAACCGAGAAGCTTGTCATAATACATACCATAGAAAGCGCCCACAAAGATATCCATCAATTCACGCTCTACCATGGGTGGCTGCACCCTAGCTGCAAGCTCACGCCACCTCTGGGCGTACTCTTTAAAACTCTCGCCATTCTTTTGAGAAAGATTTTGAAGTTGGACCCTGTTAGGAGCAAGGTCGCTGTTATACTGATAATGCTTTATAAAGGCTTCTGCAAACTCTTTCCAGCTACCGATCTGAGCAGGCTCTAACCCCATATACCATTCAAGTGATGGTCCAGACAAGCTATCTTGGAAAAAATGCATCAGCATCTTTTCATCACTCGAATAAGCAGACATTCTTCGATAATAAGACCGTACATGAACTCTTGGGCAAGTATCCCCCTTATACTTGTCAAAAGTAGGCGCTTTGAACTTGAGCGGCACCCTCAAGCCAGGAACCAACCCCATATTAGCCATATCTAACCCCATGGAGTTCTGATTGGCAAGACCTCTCACTTGTTCCTCCAACAGCTTGAACCTTCAGTCATTTTCTGTGGGCATCTTGAGATCCATGCCCGGCGGAGAGAAAGAATCCTCTTGACGATCCTCTCCCCAATGAGGATCCACATTATCATACCCAGCGTAAGCGGCATTAGGATCAAAGCCAGTCTGATTAAACCTGGGACCATACCCCACATTACCAAAGCCCTGATTAGCAACACCCGACCCAAGACCAGCGTTGTAGGCACCCATCCCAACACCATTGTTGCTTGCGTTGCCAAAGCTCTGATTGTCATAACCTACATTGGCACCACCAATACCTACACCAGTGTTTCCAGCACCAACACCGAAACCAGCATTTCCAGCTCCAACATTTCCGTTGATTTCCACATGTCCGTTACCATTACCAGCTACATTCCCATTCCCAGCTCCATTACCGTTCTCGTCAGCATTGAGAACGACCACCGGTACAGCATCACCCGCTCGAGGAGTCCCGACTTGGGAAGGATTAGTAGCAACCCCACCATGTAGCACACCATTACCGTCAACCCGTGCAATCAGAGGCTGCACCAGAGTCTGAAGCTGCTCTTGGCCCTTGGCCATAGTTTCCATGACTTGCACGAATTGCACCATCCTGTCGCGCATCTCCTGCATCTCAGCTTGCATTTGATCTATAACTTTCTTGCAATTACTTCTTGTAGAGTATCGATGAATTCATTGATCGGCAATCCTAAAACAACCTGCATCAACAAAGGGTTAGGAAAACAACTCGAGGTACCTGTTATGCAAATGATTCATGCAAATGCAAACGTGTGTCTGTGCCTTAGGAAGATTTCTCCCCCGACTCTAGTGCCAGAGTGCCAGTGCTGATAATAAGGAGTCCGGATCCAGTCATGGAAATAACGTCTCGTATATATAAAAAGCCCAACAAGGCAGCATACAATGTCACTGAATACATGGAGAATCAACAGCATGACCTCGACCAACAAGTCTGGTGATGGTCAACATACAACAATGATCAGAAAATATAAAGGATTACAAAGTAGTCAAGTGCAGCAACGGGCGCGAAACTCTTCTAGCAACTCCTTTGTTTTGGGATGATCAGGCTGAGTGAGTAACCCTTCGATAAGTAACTCCCTCTGCATAACGGTATACTGGAGACCTTCAACAGAGTCTTCCCACACTCCTTTGCCAAAACAGTCTTCTAACCTTCGCTTCTTAGACTCAAAAATCTGCTTGCGGTCCTTCAGGTTCGCAATAGCCTTGTTTAACATGTCTTCAGTGGCGTACCTACGAGCAGTTTCATCATCAAACTTCTTCTTGCTGGCCTTCAACTGAGCCTTTAACTTGGAGGTCTGTTGTTTCAGCTTGTCCTCCCGCTCTTTGTTGCTGGCTATAGTGGCATTCCACTGTTGGTTGAATTTGGAGATTCTCCGGTATGCGTCATCCAGGTTCTGCTTTTTGGTGGCAAGCACATCATTGACAGCCTTGAAGTCTAAACCTAAACGTTCACGTTCAACCATCTGTTTGGTCAAGTCTGTGCCTATCCGGTTCACCAGCTCTGTCTGCTTTTTGAAGGAGTAGACGGCTTCGTTCCTCTCGCTTCTAAGCTGTGCCAATTCTTTCTCCAACTCCTCGTTGGTCTTCTTCAGCTCTTCCTTCTCAGCCAATACCTGATTGTATTTTTGAATGGACACCGTAGTAGGTTCTTCAACCACTGGAGGGCACTCTTGCTTAGCAGGTGGAAAAGACATCCCCACTGTTCTGCCCTGCTATGAATCCAAGTCACATAAGGAGCATAATCCTGGCTATTGCTCTTACCCAGCAACGCTTTCCCTCATCTGCTGACGTCATTCCAAGCATGCTTAAGCTTGGCTAACATATCCCCCTCTAGGAGCCCTGTGAGGTACAGAGATTCCTGCACCTCTTCGTCTTTTGGCGGACCTCTCAAAGCGTACGCAAACTGTCTGACAAGTAATGAGGGATTGTAGTTAATACAACCTTTTCTTCCGATCAATGGCACATTAGGAAAACCACCGCAGCTGTAGATGACTTCAGTACCCAGTATATCCTGATCAAACCAAACGATGCTCTCTGCTGATAAACCCATCAAGCGTTCAGACCACTCAGCTGTGGCTGCGGAGGAAACAAAGAGACCCTTCTTGGGCATGTGGCTATCAAACCATCTGTAAAATAAGGGCGCACAACACAATACATTTTTACCCCTTCTATTTTCATTCTTATAATGGACGAAATGATATACATCACCAATCAAGGTGGGAACTGGATTTCCCGATGCAAAGATATGGAAGGCGTCCAAATCTATAAAGTCCGGCATGTTGGGAAACAAGATGATGCCATAGATGCAGAGGGCGAGAATAGCGTTGAATACGATCCAACAACCGTCTTTAGCACACTGTTGGGCTTTCCCAACTAGGAACTGTAGAGAAAATCCAGGAACCCCATTCCAACTGGTCAAAAGCAACTCTGAAGCATCCAGGTGAAGGGAAGTAGCTAAGTTAGCCAGATTAGGCTTAGCATCCATGTGAACAAAGGGCATCTGATTCTTAACCGGTACACCCAACAACTCAACATACTCTTCTAAGATAGGTGCAAGAATGAAATCTGGAAAAGTGAAGCACCTCAATGGAGGGTCATAGAACTGTAGCAATGCATACAACCCGTTCAACTCATAAATTGAAGGTTTACGAACCAGACTGAGCAACTTCCCATAAGATTTCCTGAATTCCCCTTGCACTGTATCATCTGCCAAGGCAGTCAAACTAAGCAGCAGAGTAACATCTGGGGTAGGGAGCTTGTAAGCCACATTCTTCTTCAAAGATCCCATGTTAGCAAAACAGAGGGCAAGATTACCGGAACCGGGGGATATTATATGCACCTGCAACACAGACACACGTTAATGGTATGCACGTGGATATGCAAAAATGCAAGATGCAATCATGCAGCAGGAGATCAAGAGTGTGCTGTTGAGGAGACCAAGGCTCTATTTCAACATAGTCACAACACTGCTCTGATAATAAGACCCTGAAGAGGACCAATAATTATGCACTGTCGAGAACGAACACATCTCTGATGATAAGAACCCTCTGATACCAACAATACTGATTCACTGTCAAGAAAACCAGGTTGTCTGAAGGTTAAGGTTCCCTGCAATAACTCGACCCCACTCACAGGTATGAATCCTAATCCACTGACACAAGTATGGCATCCTATGCGTTTCCCAGCGTCACATACTTTCACGAAATGATGATACGTTCACCATTTCTGGTTTGGCATCATCACTCCCTGAAGAGGCCTCACTTAGCTGAGTCACAAATGATCGGTCCCCAGAGTCGACAACCCTCCAAACCAACAACCCCTTAAGCCCAAAGGGCTGGAAAAGAAGTTAACCGGGAGAATCTCGTCTGAGCGTGGATTTTGTGAGACACTAGTACATGCAAAGCATGCACACGCCCACTACTTTCCACAACTAATGCTAGGTATACACTCAAGCCTGGGTCTGGCTTATCACTCATCAGAGCCTCCCTCCACAACAGCATAATAATGATATCATACTGAAAATAAAATGCGGAAAGTAAAATGCGATAAATAAATGCAAACCCAACAGATAAACATGCAAGCGCTAGGATTGACTCGCATAGGGAACCAGAGTCCCCAACAGAGTTGCCAGCTATCGCTACCGAGAAAATAAGGTTCCGGAAAAACAGAAGAGTCACCACCTTTCGTTATTTATCCCACAGAAAGGGAAAGGAAATGATCGGAAAAACCTGACGAAAAGGTATAAGACAAAGTCATCGCAACCATGTCTGGGTTCGGGAGTCGGTTACGCAAGGGGAAGGTATTAGCACCCCTCACGTCCATCGTACTCGATGGGGTCCACACTTGTTGTGTTTATCTGACAGATTGTTTATCTATCTACGCTAAAAGTCTGGTCTAAAAAGAAAAGAAACTGACTCGGTACAACACAGCAGTTCTATGCCTACGTATTCCCGTCTGGAACGAGAAATCAGAGTCATCGTAGTTCGCCTAACTACGGGTGAAAGGGGGGAAGGTTGCTCGCCGAGATATCGCATCTCGTGCCTACGTACTTTCACACGGCGTGAAAGATCAGAGCAAACGTAGTTTGAGCTAACAAGACCACGGGTTTGGTTCAAAATGTTTTACCCGAGTAGGGTTAACAAACGGTTCTAGCAGTTGGTGTATGCAGATCGACCTTTAGAGACTTAGGCGTTTACCGTTTGCGGTAGAACCGAGAGTTAACAAAGCTCTCCTTATGAAAATGGTTTCCAAGGATTAAAGGTCCTAGAGGACAAAAAGAAACTTGATCTTTGTTTTTGAAGTCTTTTAAAGAAGAAGTGTTTTGAGTTTTGTTTGGAACCCATGTTGCACTAAAGACTTGGACTTAAGAGTGAATGCGTCGCATGTCACCCAAAGGGTACCATACTAAACACCCAAGATATTGAAGAGAAACTCTCCAACAACCCTTTCTCAAGTGCTTAAGGCTCGTAGCGTACAACACGCGTTAATCTTTATTAAGTGTTTTAAAGATGTTTGAAGATGAGAAGAGAAATGGCGCACTAAAGGGGAACTAATCCAATCCTAAAGTTGTCATGCAAAGTTGATCCTATGATTGAGGTTAGGTGGGAACTAACTAATGTTATCATGCATGGTTAGAACCCTAATGTCTGTCACATTCCAACTTGAACAAGAAGGAATGGAAACCCTAAGGGAACATGGCAAAGGAAAGCAACAACAAAAGAATAATGAGGTGTAAAGAAATAAATGGAAGTAAAATGCATGCAATGCAACAATACAAGCAGAAGGAGACAAACTCAACTTCTAGAGCAAACAAGCAAAAGCAACACAATACACAGGCAAGGGAGACAAACTCAACCTTCAGCCAACAAGCAAAGCCAAACAGTAACAGACAAGCAGAAGGAGACAGACTCAACCTCTGATGCAGACAAGCAAAGGGAGGCAAGCTCAACCTTTAAATGCACTTAGGCCTAGAACCAACTACATGAAAGCCTATTCTAATGCAACACACCAAATAAACAGTCACACAAATACAGTCAATTAACAAGCACAACAAACAAAACAGCAAGCCAACAGCTCAACAGCAAAGCAGTCTTCTAGCAGTAAAGCAGCCCAACAGTCTGTAGTTGTCTTCATGTCCAATTTATCCCTCAAGAGAAAAGGGAATAAGGCCTTCACCTTCAAGCTTCAACTTGCTCCATCAAGAGATAAGAATCAACACAAAGATTATTGCATGATGAGGGGAAACATGATGGAAACCAAAGGAATCCATCATGGCACTCAACCACTCATCTAAGATTGATATCCTCAAAGGTTTTACCTTTTGTGGTAGGCCTTTAGTCCTTCCAAAGGAGGGACCAGGCTCCCACAAAGGAACCTTGCATCATTGGATAGGAAATGGAATGCAAACCAAAGCAAACCACAATTATGAAAAAGGAAGAAACTCCTAAAGGCTATAAAAAACCTAATTCTACAAGCTCTAAAAGCAACTCTCTAAAGGGGATTAATGGACCAAATTAAGCCTTACAATTCAATCTACAGAAGCATCAACATGCCTACTAAACCATCAAAAAGATTTGGAAACTTATCATGAACTAATGGCCACTTTTGAAGTTCAACTATGGGAAGTACTATGTTAGAAGCAACCTAAACACATCCTAGATGTAAAATCTATTTAAAATTTTAAATCAACTTCTAAAAATCTATGAATTTTCCTAAGGGATCCTGAAGGTGTTGAGAGCCTAGGGTAAAAGGACCAGAGCCTAAATCAATGTTTATAGGAACTAAAGAAATTCTAAACCAAGAGGTGTCAAATGAAGGTTCAAGTGGGGAAATCTCTAAAACCTACTCCAAAACAGAACTTAGAGTTATCTAAAAATTAGAATAAAATTCCTATAACCTCATCAAAATGTCTACTAACAACCAGCAAAAAATCAAGTTCTAATTCCATACCAAAAAAGAATACAAAAATCAGCAAATAACAAGCCCAAAATGACAAATTAAATGAATTCAATAATATGGAAAAAAGGAGAATAAATTGGAAATTAAGCCAAAATAAAATCCAAGAGCATCAAAAAATCAGGAATAAAGCAAGGATCATGCACATATTTTTTCACATTTTTCTGACCAATATTCAATTTAAAATGAATTAAAGAAGATTAATGCAATTAAAGAAAATGAAAAAGAATTAAAAGAAATAAAAACCAGGAAAATGTTACAGCCTTTGGATCCAAGACTTAGTAAGCGCATCTGATGATCACAAGCGTGCCAGCGCATAAAATGGAACGCAGTGTTTTAGCCATTGCTTTGGTGTGGTTCAGTTGACTCCATCATATGGTAGGGTCTAATCAGAAACGTTTCTTGCAAAAGTATGGTGATCCTAAGGCTATCAGTGAGACACGCAGGCTAGTCAAAGGTCAAACTTCCAAGAGCGAATCTGGCACGCAGGATCTCATGACTTAGTTAAGCAAAGACCTAGATCTAATGGCTCTAGCTCATCGTCTTCATTTGAATCTGAAAAAGAGAGGGAAGCTATGAATGGTGGTCGGAGAAGACCTCTGGTTGTCTTCTCCGGCGAGGCAAACAATGATACGCCTCAAATCTTCACCAAAATGAATGAAACTGGTACCGTTCTTCTCGATTTTTCATCCTGATCATGAATCTCTCATCCATTCTTGCTACTTCTCCATGGAAAATCAAACACGAACATGAACATAAAAATCACCAATTCCACAATCATCACCAAACTTCAAATTGATGCCACAGATCTCTTCCTCACCTCTCAAGGACCAACCTAAACTATTCAATTCATGCTAACACCTCAAGAACAGCCAGATACGATCTCAAACAGAAATTGCACCACAACTTAAATTGTCTTTAAACCTCAAGATTAGGATCCTAAATCCATCTATGCTCTTCCCTAAGCCTAGCCACATGTTCAATTCATGCTAAAACAACCTAGAACTAGAGCAATTTTGAAGAATGCAAACCTGGAAAAAAGCTTGCAATTGAGGTAGTTGCAGTGTGATTCTTGATTCCAACTCGTGCAGAAATCTTTACTGATGATCACTGAAGCTAATAGGATCCACAATTGGCCTTGAAATCCTCTGGAAAAGCAAACACGAATTTGGATTTTGAAGCTTCAATCTCTAACTTCTGTAACTAAATTCTTCACCAAATGCCACCCAAAACTGATCTGAAATGGATCAGGAACTTATATATGATCTGTTTGGACAGTTATCAGGCCCATTAGAAGCCCAATTTGAGATATCCAAAATTCAATTTTCCTTCACAAATGTAAACATGGCAGCCACGAATTTCCTCTGTTCCTAGCTTCAACAAGCTTCAAATACATTGCTTATGCCTTGGTGAGAATGACTGGCTCAGATTGCACCTTCAATTTCATCCCATGGTGGATCTTTGATGTGTGACTTTCTCATGAAGTAACAAAGAAGAATGCCATGAATTATGTGTCAAATTGAAATTCTATCAATGTCATTATGTTCAAAATGTTATTTCCAATCCAAATATGCACTCATTTGCCATTTTTTGAACACTTGTGAATTATTTTGGATTTTTTCTCTTTTAATCCCTTTAATCAAACTCCTTCCAACCAACTCTTGTTCTAAGCCAAATCAATGCCTCATGAATGCTTAGTTGAAGTTAAAATCCCATTTTGAGCAAGTTTTGTGTTGGACAAAACTTCATTTGAGGCTCACAAGATAGTGAAATGACCCATAATCCAAAATGGCCTGTAATCTCACTTTCCCAAAATACTCCTAACTTGTAAACCTCATAACTTGAGTTCTACAAATCAGATGAAAGAATTCTAGTACATTTTGGAAAGCTAAGACCAAGACCTACAACTTTCATGTTAATCAAAAGTTGAGGAGAAACATCATTCTAGGTCAAAAGTGCCTCAGAAGTTGGTTGACTTTTGCAGACAAATTTCACATTCATCTAATGACTTGTAACTTGTCTGGATCATAACTTGAGTTCTACAAATCCAATCAAGGACTTATAGTACTCAAATTAAAGCTAATAACATGTTTTACAAGTTACTTGTTGGTCAAAAGTTGAGATGAAACTTGTATCTTGAGATAAGTGGTCTTGAAGTCAGGCACTAAATAGGGGATTTTACCCTGAGAACCCTAATTTAGCAACTCCTCACACTTTGAATTCTTCTTGAATTGGTATTGGAATGACACCTCGTGCATCTCAAAAAAACTTTCCATGATCACAAAGACTTAGAATTGAGTCTTAATCTCCTTTGATAGCACCGTTGACTCAAGGTTGACCAGATGAAAACCCTAATTGCAACACCTTCAACTGTGTCTTTCCACACTTGGAATAAACACTTGAATGAACTCCACCATGACCCTCAAGGCCTCCAATGAGCTTCAATGACAATCTCCACCCCTAACCATGGGATTATGATCCTCAAATAAGCCCCTAGATAGGAGAGGAACCAAATTCACTTGCTTGCCTTTCTTCAAGGACTTTGACTTGCTTTTGATGATGATAACCACTTGATGACTGGAATATAATCCCTTGATTAGGCCTTGAGCCTTTGATAACCTCAATTGGCTAAGCACACCTTTCCTAATCCCCTGTAAAATGCAACATGACTATGCAATGTGAATGCTAGAACAATGGTATGCTAATGCAATGAAACATAAACCCAGTAAGAAAAAGGTTAGGCAAATTTAGGGGTGCAACAATAATGGATTCCCTTCATCCTTTTGGTGTTAGGGTTGATCTTGTTTCCGCTCCATCATCCTTTGATGATGGGTCTGGCATCCTTTTGATGTCATGATGAGCGTATTTTCCATTATCCTTTTGGTAATGGATTCCCTTCATCCTTTTGGTGTTAGGGTTGATCTTGTTTCCACTCCATCATCCTTTGGTGATGGGTCTGGCATCCTTTTGATGTCATGACGAGCGTATTTTCCATTATCCTTTTGGTAATGGATTCCCTACATCCTTTTGGTGTTAGGGTTGATCTTGTTTCCGCTCCATCATCCTTTTGGTGATGGGTCTGGCATCCTTTTGATGTCATGACTAGCGTATTTTCCATCATCCTTTTGGTAATGGATTCTCTACATCCTTTTGGTGTTAGGGTTGATCTTGTTTCCGCTCCATCATCCTTTTGGTGATGGGTCTAGCATCCTTTTGATGTCATGACTAGCATATTTTCTATCATCCTTTTGGTAATGGATTCCCTACATCCTTTTGGTGTTAGGGTTGATCTTATTTCACTCCATCATGCTTTTGGTGATGGGTCTGGCATCCTTTTGGTGTCATGACTAGCATGTTTTCCACTATCCTTTTGGCAGTGGGTCCCTTACTTTCTTTTGATTCCAGAGCAGCATTGTGAATGTACTATTATCCTTTTGGTGATAGGCTTGTCATCCTTTCGGTGTCAAGTTTTCTTTGTTAACATCCTTTTGGTGTTAGCGACCTTTGCAAGGTATCCAATATCCAATTCCCAAGTATTTACTTTCTTCTCGGACAAATTCAGGGTCTTCTATATCTAATCATCTTCTACCTCGAAAGAATGAATGTCGTGGCATTTCGTCTTACTAGGTTTAAGCCGATTAGATAAGGGCATCCGTCATACCCTAAATTTGCCCACCTCTTTTTTGATCAAAGGCATTGGTACGAGCCATCAGGTGGGTGTTGTTATCACAAATTTATCAAAGAATCATCAGAGGTAATTCATAAGGAGAATGAGGAAAAAAGCCTGTTGGGTATCTCAGAGGTTATGGTGGAGTTGGAATAATCACCCAGTTCATCTGCACAATGCCCAAGCAAAAAGGGGAAATTAGGGTTTCGCACAGTCAAAAGTCGAGGTGTCAATGGTTTGATCAGTCAATGTCTTGATTTAATTCTCCATGGAACAAGGTCAAGGATACTACAATGGGTCAAGTATGAATCCAATTGGAGGTTGTCACCCAAAGATTAAAGACAGTGCAGTTCATGATCCCCGATTAGGGTTTTCGATCGGGAAAAGTCAACTGTGGTTCGAAATTTTGTTTTGAAAGGTCTTCCAATGATAAAATTCTGGTCCATAAGGTTCATATGGCTTAGTGAAGTCCATTCAAGAAGATTCAAGGCCTCGAAAGTCTCGGAACATCAACAGTCGACTCGGCATTCATCGATCGATCGTTCGGTTGACCAAAAAGTCAACTCTTCAACCATAAGGAATTTGACCTTAAGATATGAATAAAAAATGTTCCTTATGTCATATTACACCTGCCCATAAAATTTCATGACCATTGGATCAAGGGTTGAGGAGTAATCGCAAAAGTCGGGAGTTAGGGTTTTAAAAGGGGCAAGACCATAACTCCTTAACCACACATCTAATTGAGTTGGTTCAAAGCTCATTGGAAAGCTCTTGACAAGTCCTACAAAAATCCCAAAGTGGTCCATGACCAGAAAATGCATAGATTTGGAGGTATGATCAAATTCATTACAAGAAGGGAAAATAACTTAGAAAAATTTCACTTTTAGGCTTGTTTTTCAACAACTTTGAGAGGTAATTTGGCCAAGTTCCTTTGGGAATCTGAAACTCATGAAAACATGAAAGTTGTATAGCTACATGAGGGCTTTCCAAAATGTTATAGAACTCCTTCATAGCCCCTATGAGCTGAGAGTTATGAATGGTGAAAGTTGGGCCTGTGCACTAGTTTGTCAACTTGCCAAAACTCAACATGAACTTGTTTCCCAACTATCCACTTGATTTCTAACCATAGATTTACATCTGAATGAGGTTTAAGAGTGCACGATGAACAAATTCAAAAGATAATCCAAGCAAATCTCAAGCTCTTGACAAGACATATTAATTTAATGAGAAAAATGCAAAAAGTTACACTAGGAGAGAGAGTATTGGTGGCTGCAGCATGTAGGGGCTGACTTGGCTCACTCAAATGTCACTTCTCACATATCTTTACTAGCTAGTTTTTGAGGGCTAAACTCCTTGCAAGAAATCAAGGTCTGTTGAACAATGATCACACTTGGATTTCACAAGATTTGCTCCAAAAATCTCCCTCCAAGGCCAAAACTTCAAATCTGCCCCAATGCTTCCCTTAGCCTATAAATAAAGGTTGCATCCCACTCTATTCCAGACAACAGAGCTATCCAAAAACCAGCAACACATGGCTCTCACTCTTTCCCTCCTTGCTTGAAAGTGAAGAAATTCACCAAAATCACCATTTTCACCACTTTGCATTTTTCACACCAGATCTTGTTCCAAACACTAAACCACCATAAAAACCATATACACACCCTTAAAATGACCCTCTGAAGCTGTTCCCACCATTGGTTTCCTCAAAAAAACCTTTGGATCAAAAAGTCAACTTCTCACACACCATAGTTTGACTTTTGTGCTTGAAATGAACCAAGTCACTATACAGATCCATTTCCATCATTTTGGCACTTTAGACACCTCATATTAATGATATGCTAGCTGTCCAAAACCTCAAACAACAGCTGGAAGTGTATTTGCTCTAACTGTCCGCAAACTTGCATTTTTCTTCAAGAAGAAGCAACATTCAAAGGAAGGAAAGATCTTTTGCCTTGCAGCTGCAGTCAACTTCTTGTGAGGGTCTACAAGAGGTATGTATGTTTGAACTTACTCATTACTATGCATAATGAATGTGTGGTTTTTACACTGCCATGTTAAGTTGTAATCTTTGCTGTCAAATATATGTGAAACATGCATCATGTATGGCTGGCTTTTGGAATGACATTTGTTTTAGCTAATGTGTTGCTATTTGCTGTGGAATATATGATGAGCATAAGTTTTAACCATGTTATATTGAATGGACACCAAATCATGTTGGAACCTGTCCTTTTCCCTTGTTGGCATCACCAGGTCTTAATGTTTTAAATATTCATTCTTTGAAAACCAGCTGTCATAGCTTGACAGCCTCCCCTTAAATCTTAGGAATTTGGTTAACTACTTGTTTAGGGTTACTAAGTGATAATGATGCTGGATCTGTCTAGCTTGCATAGGATGTGATGACTGTCTTTGATGAGCTGCTAGCTATGTTTGTATGGATCTGCCCATCCATATTGACATACCATTGAGTTTATTGACTTTGTTTGCTTAAGGTACTATGAGCCTAGTATGATTTCACCTGTTGCTAGATTGTTTCTTAGGGTTGGCTGCAGACTTGGATTTAAGTGTTCTGATTTTAGCACAACTGAGAGTAGGTTGGTGAACCTCCACTTAGAGTACTTAAGTCAGTCTAGCACATAGTGAGGTGTTTAGCATTATCCTTAGGGTGAAGATTGTCTTAAGAATTTCTAAGGCTGTGGTGTGCCTCAGTTTTGATCAGGTCCTTGCAAATAGTCTGTTTGGTTGGCATGGTTAGGACTAATGTTGAAATGATCCATATGAGTGCTAAAGTTAAATTTGTATCTGTCCACTGTCAGCAGCTATATGTGAATCGAGGTTACTTAACTTATACCTGTACATTGCTATTGTGTTGTTTGCTTTGTGATGACCAATTTTTGTTCCAATCAAAACTGTCTTGGCATGTTCACTTAGGCTTGACAGTTTCATAACAAAAACCATGTTGATGCTTCTGTTTTTAAATAGAACTTTCTTGCTTGATTATTGCTTTTATTTTGTTTGCCATAACCTGCTGTTAAGAGCTCTACCTTTGTAAAAACATGATGTATGGAATTCATCATTAAACATGGCTGAAACACCACAAACATAACTGCTGCCATAATATGTTCTTCATGTTTTTCTTGAGTAATTGCTATTTGGAGAATGCATTGTGGACAACCTTTAAGGTCTGAGCTTTGCCTTACTTGTTGGTTAGACCTATTCATTTCTTGTGTTAGGATGCTTTAGTTGTGAACATGTCCATCCTATATTTGTCAGCTGTTTTAGGAATCATGTACTATATGTTGCCTTCATCATCAAGTTTAGGGTGATGCCCATGTTTTGTTGGTGTTTTTACAGCTTCTTGCAGTGTTTGGTTTAGTTTAGATGTTGGCAATATTTAGGTTGTATCTTCATGACTGTTTTGAGGGGTGAGCTTGTCAACTCATACCTATTTGTTGCCAGAGTTTTTTTTCCTCTTTTTATTTGGTTTGGCTTTGATTTTCATCTGAGGGGTGATTACCAAGTTTTCTTGTCATGAGAGTTTTTGACTGGCTGTGTAGTCAGCCCTCTGCATATGTTTAGACTCATCATGTTTGGCATTTGCTTCTAGAGTTTGGTGTTGGATCTGTCCAACATATTTGATTTGTTTATGTAACTGCCAACAGATTTTCAATATAGCATGCATGCCCTTGCCATGAATGCTACTTTGGTTAGGCCTAATTTATGCCATGAGCTGATGTTTAGCATCATGGCTCTCTACTTCTTCTCAATCTTCTCATATTGTGAATATATGGCTGTCAGCTGTAGTCATGGAGGTTTTTTTTAAACAATTAACCCAATTTGTATGACGATCATGATCTGTTTGAAATTTTTGAGCTTGTATTGGTCTGGGTTGATTGGTCTGGGTTGATTGGTCCTGCTACTGATCATTCTATTGATGGTGTTCAACCTCTTACTATAGTTTGTATTATGTTGAATCTTACTCTGCTGCATTCTGGTTTAGTGAGCATTTGTTTTATCCTTGGATCTTTTGCTTTGACATTATCCAAATGCCAAGTTTTTCATTTGAGCTTACAATTTGAGGTCATTTTGTGATTCAGTGAGAGACTAACCTCATCTCCTTGAGTATCATCATAATCAGTGCATTTAGGAAGTGAGCAGATCTCTTACTTGCTTAGAATGTATCTGTTTTGGTCTTTTGATTTCAAAATGCATTTCGAAACTTCACCATTTGCAACTCACATACCATAATCTTGGCATGATATTTTTTGAACAAACTTCCTGCTGGAATTCATTCCACATTATGTTTACAACTTGCTCAGACTGTTGCATATCTCCAAAAGCACTTGTAATGATCTCTGAATACCAAAATGCATCTCAAACTCCACATTTGCATATTCTATCGTTTTTTACTTTGTGAGCATTGTTTGAGAATTTGGTTGACACCATTGTATTCCTCATGAAAAATCAAGCAAGATAGACTAAAATTTCATCCAGTTTGGTGGAAAATTGAGAGAGTTGTGAGCAAAACGTATTTCCTTGATTCTTGCATAGACTTGCCTTGGCCTGCCCAACATGTGCGCGTGTTTTGGTATATGTAAGGTTGGGGTGGCTGAATACAATAGATGTATCGCCACCCCAGTGGTTAAGACTCTCACCTTGCATTGCCTGTGTCCTTGGTTCGACCCCTGCTGGGGGACGTTTTTTTAATACCTTGTTTTATTTTGATTTTACTTCTTTATATTTAATTTTAATTCATTTATTTATTTTATTTATTGATAATTTTAATTACCATAAAACCCCAAAGAATCACATCTTTTTTTTAGTGAACCATTTTATTTTCTATTATTTTATTTTTATTTCCCATCCTTTATTTATTATTTTACATTTTCATCTTATCTCCTTTATTTTGGATTTTTAGCCCATTTTAAAATACTTTCATAAAATCAAGTCTCTTTGTATTGAATTAAAAGAGGGGATTGGGTGTAGACCTATTTCTCTCCGAGTATCGAAATGCTCACTGTAGTGTGGGTGGTTTTGACGCTCGTCTTTCAATACGAAGACGCTTGCGTTTTTAACCTCATTCTCCTAAAAAAAACTTCGGTCCCGTGCCGAGTCCATTTTCAAATCACTTTCAATAATAAACCGTTATTCTCTGTATATTGAGAGAGGATTAAGTTTAGATTTCTCCCTCTTTGAGTGTTGGGATGCTCACTGTAGTGTGGGTGGTCTCGATACTCGTCTTTCAATACGAAGACGCGCCCTCATCTTCCACCTCTCCTCTTATAACTTCCTTCCGAAACCTTCCTCACCTAAAACCTCGGTCCCGCACCGAGTGCATTTTCAAACTTCTTTTCATAACAAAAACTTGAATGGTCGTGGAGTGGTTAGGCATAGACCTTCTCCTATCCCGAGTGCTGACGTTTACCGTAGGGTTCTCTGTCACAAAAGCACTTACCACTCAAAACCAAAAAACATTAATAAGAGAATGAAGTTCTCTTTGTGTTGAATTAAAGAGAGAGGATTGAGTGTAGACTCCTTCCTCTTCGAGTGTCAGGATACTCACTGTAGTGTGTGTGGTCTCGACACTCGTCTTTTGATACGAAGACGCTACGTTCGCCACACCATTTCATAACAAAAGCTTTGAGATAATGAATTGGGTATTACCCGCAAGGGGTTTCTATCCGAGGATTTATCTCACCCCTAAAAACAATTCAACCAATCAAATGTGACATCTTGCCTCGTATGGCGAAAATCTAATCATTTCAAAAAGGATATGTTACGTCCGTTCTACAGCAAACAGGTAACGCTTAAGTCTCCTCACATGCGAGCAGCAAAATACCTAAACTGCTAGAATGCGCACGATAACATCATCCATAAAAAAATTAACAAATCGTAGGACGAACTACGGCTTCTCTGATTCTTTACTTCTTTTAAGTAAAGATACGTAGGCACAAGGGCCACAATCCTTGCCGAGCACATTTCCCCCTATATCCGTAGCCCCGAACTACGTCGACTCTAATTTTCTCACATCCGTTGAGAATACGTAGGCCTAGGACCGTGAAGTCTTATCGAGTCTGTTCTTTCTCTTTTCTTCCCCGTTCTCTCTTTCCTCCTAACCTCTCATTTCTCCTGCTTCAATCCCTTTTCTTTTACCCCGTGGAACACTTTTTATAACATAATATTTAAGCAAATAAATTCACACATGCGACAAACAAATGGTTCCCATTGAGTACGATGGATGCGAGGGGTGCTAATACCTTCCCCTCGCATAACCGGCTTCCGAACCCGTTCTTGGTCGCGAGACCATCTTATCCATTTCTTTCTTAGGGTTTTTCTCAATATTTTCCTTTCCCCTCATGGGATAAATAAAATTCGGTGGCGACTCTTCTGTCCTTCCCTTTTCGCCTCCCCGTCGTTGCGCGATGCATTTTTCGAGTAGCGACAGTAGTATGCCCCGGTCCCCGTTTTTTATTTTACCCAGCAAGGGCCTTCCCAATTTGTGGCCAGCTTTTCCTCACGTGAATCTTTTTGATTTCTGCATAGAACGAGGCTGTCCACTTGGAATTCACATTTTATGACTCTGGCGTCATGGAACAATGTCATCTTTTGTTTTAGTGAAGCTTTGCAGAAGGCTACCCCTGACCGAATTTCTTCGACCATATCAAGTTCTTCTCTTAATGCTTCATCGTTCAGTTCCTCATCGAGAGGAACCCCTTTTTGTCTAGAGGGTTCTCTGATTTCCACCAAAATTACTGGCTCGGTTCCGTATGCTAGTCGGAAGGGAGTCTCCCCAATAGTTGAATGTGTAATGGTTCTATAGGCCCATAGCACACTATGTATCTCCTCGACCCATCTCTTTTTAGACTCACCTAATCTTCATTTTAGACCTCAAAGGATCACTCTGTTTGTGACCTCTGCTTGCTCGTTAGTCTGGGGATGTTCGACGGATGTGAAGTGTTATTTTGTGCCTAGTTTGGCGACAAAGTATTGAAACTTCATGTCCGTGAACTGGGTCCCGTTGTCGGTTACAAGGGACTGGAGCACACCAAATCATGCGAGGACGTTTCTTTTGCAGAAATGAAGTATGTTGAATGCTGTGATTTTTGCAAGGGCTTCTGCTACAATCCATTTTGTGAAGTAATTGACGGCCACAATCATAAATTTGTTCTGATAGGACCCCATCGTGAAAGGGCCGAGGATGTCCATCCCCCACCAAGCGAAGGGCCATGGGGATGACAAAGTTTTTATTTCGTTGGGGGGTGCTAAGTGCATGTCCCCGTGGCGTTGACATCTATCATGTTTTTTGAGATGCTCAATTGCGTCATGTTGCATAGTCGGCCAATAGTATCTTGCTCGCAAGGCTTTTCATGCCAAGGATCTTCCTCCTAAGTGTTGTGCATTTATCCCATCATGAATTTCTTAGAGAATGTCGGGGACCTTGTCCTCCTCAACATATTTTATGAAGGGGATAGAGAATTATCTTTGGTAGAGCTTATCTTTGACTAGGACGTAGGAACCGACCCTTCGTTTAGTTGCGATGGCTTCTTTGCTGTCTTCGGGAAGCTCCCCTGTGGTGAGGTAGTTGTATACCGGGGTCATCCAGCAGTTGTTGTCGCCAACGGGGTTGATGTCGAGCATCCCTGTTGGTTTCTCGATAGTTGGGTGAGGAAGTATCTCTTGTATGACAGACTTATTGCCATATTTACTCCTAGTGCAGGCCAATTTTGACAGGACATCTGCCCGTGTGTTTTGCTCGCGGGGGACGTGTTAGACTTCTCATATGTCGAACTTATCTATCTTTTCTTTTACTAACGTCAGGTATTTAATGAAGGGATCATTCTTGGCTTGATACTCGCCTCTTACCTGGGAGGCCACGAGCTGGGAGTTGGTGAAGATCTTTACTTCCTTCGTGCCTAGGTCCTCAGCCAAACGTAAACCTGTGAGGAACGTTTCATATTCAGCTTGATTATTTGAGGTCGGGAAGGACATAACCAATGATACTTGACTAGAATCCCTTCTTTATTTTCGAGGATGATGCCTGCTCCACTGCCTGTGGAGTAGGATGCTTCGTCGACGAAAATGGTCCACTTGTGTGCTCTACTTGTTTGGGATGTTGGAGGTGTCATTTCTGCCACGAAGTCGGCCAGGACTTGTGCCTTAAGGGCTTTTCTACTTTTGTAATGAATGTCAAATTCAAATAGTTCTAGAGACCATTTAAGCATCCTGCCGACCATATATGGTCGGCCAAACAGTTCTCTTATGGGTTGGTCTATTCGCACAACTACCGTATAGGCCAAGAAGTAACGCTTTAATCTTTTTGTTGCATTAATGAGGGCCAGGGAAACTTTTTCGATTTGTTGGTATCTGAGTTATGGCCTTTGCAAGGCCTTGCTTCTGAAATATATCGATTTCTGGCTTTCGAGGGTCTCCCGGATGAAGGCAACGCTGATGGCCTCGTTAGTGACAGAGAGATAAAGGTAAAACGTCTCTCCGCTGTCTGGTCATGACAGAACTAGTGGTTCTGACAAGGCTCGCTTGAGGTAGAGCAGTTCCTGCTCGCGTTCCTCTGCCCATTAGAATGTTGCCTCTTTTTGTAGAAGCTTGAAAAAAGGCAGAGTGTGTTAGGAAGACTTGGCCACAAAGCGAGATAATGAAGTAAGCATCCCATTGAGGGATTGTATGGACTTCTTTGAATTTGGTGTGGGGAACTCAGAAAATGCTCAACATTTGTAAGGGTTGGCCTTGATCTCCCTCTCAGTGAGGTAGAAGTCGAGGAACTTCCCTGCTCGTACATCGAAGGTGAACTTCTCCGGGTTAAGTCACATTTTACATCTTCTTGCTTCGTCGAAGAATTTTTGCAAGTGGAGCGTATGATCGGATTCCTTTTGGGAATTTACGATCATGTCATCCATGTATACTTCAATCATGTCCATGATTTCTGATAGGAATACCTTGTTCATCATTCACTGGCACGTGGCCCCAACGTTTTCAGACCGAAGGGCATTATGTTGTAGTAATAGTTTCCCGAAGAGGTCATGAAAGAGGTACATATCTTGTCCTTTTCTACCATGGGAATTTTTTTATATCCCGAGTATGCATCAACGAAGGACAAGAGTTTGAAACCGACATAATTATCTACTAATTTATCAATGCTGGGTAGGGGTACACGTCCTTTGGACACGCCCTGTTAAGATTAGTATAATCGAAACACATTCTCCACTTTCCATTATATTTTTACACAAGTACAATGTTAGAAAGCCAGGTGGTGTACCTGGCCTCCGAAATAAATCTTGCCTCCAGGATGTCTTTTACAATTTTTTTGCAGCTTCGGCCTTCTCGTCGGATTGTTTGCGTCTGCATTGTGCCACTGCTCGAGCAGAGGGATCAACCGTGAGTTGATGTCATGTTTTTTCAGGATCGAGTCTGAGCATCTTCACGGCGCTTCAGGCACATAAGTCTGCATTGTCTTTCAAGCAGGCTTTTAGCTTTTCCTTTAGCTCATCGGGAAGCCCAACACCTATTTTCACTCCTTTGTTAGGATCGTCCCCGAATGTGATAACCTCAAAGTCCCCGTCGGGGATGGGGAGTAAAGAGAGTGGCATGCTCGAAGCCGGTGAATTGTTGGTCGTTGCTTCACAATCTTTCTCGCATTCTTCAGACAGACGACAGTCGAGGTCGATGGAATTAATATGCATAAAAGGCTTCTTTTCGGGTTAGCCTTCGCTGGGAAGTCCTTCATCCCTTGCTTGCTTGCGGAAAGGTTTTGGTGCTGCATCTATTGAACTATGCCCCTTAGTGGCTGCTTCAAAGCATCTCCTTGCAACCTCGATATCTCTAGGCAGGGTGGTGACGTGGCCCTTCTCTGTATAATATTTCATCTTTAGATGAACCGTGGACGGAACAGTGATCAGCTCAGAAAGGGTCGGTCTCCCCAGAATGCACTGGTACAGGGAAAAATAGTCGATGGCAAGGAATTGCATTTTGATTGTTTTCGAGGCCTCTCCCTCACCAAAATTAACCAAGAGCTCTACATACCCCCATGGTCTTGTCGTGGCCCCGTTGAACCCTTGGAGGTCGTAACCTACATATGGTGACAGATTCTTATGGTCAAGCTCGAGGGTACGAAATAGACTGTTGTACATAATATCCACAGAGCTTCCTTGGTCGACAAGGATACGATGAACATCAGTATGCGCAAACTTTGCCCTAATGATCATAGGGATATGCGAGTTGGAAGATCCTCTGGGTAGCTCTTCACGATAAAACACGATGGGCTGCAAACTTCCCTAGAATTTCTTGAGCGTAGACAATTGGTCAGGACTGACATCTATTAGTTGCTCCAATTTCCTTTTCACCGAACCTACCGTGAGCTCGTTGTATCCCCTGCCAGAGATGACCATGGCAGAAGAGAAGGACTCCTAGGTGTTGTGAGTGGCGAAATAAGGGGGTCTTCTAGGTAGTCGGGAATGAAGAAGTCTTCTGGCCGTGAGAGCACATGGCTACCTATAGAGGAAGGCTGTCAAAGGGCGACATTTCGGTCTCTGTTTTCTTTGGCTAAAAGGCATCCCATCGAGGAGCTTCGCCTCTTTTTATTTATTACTGCAGATGACCCTCCTTGATGAGGATCTCGATAAGGTCCTTCAAGTGGACACAATCTTCAGTAACGTGCACGTGACTTCAGAGAAATCGACAATACTTTCTACGGTCGGTATTCCCCTTTGACGCTGTTGGTTTGGGGAAACAGACTCCTCCTTGTCTAAACTCAGTATTGATGCACTCAGAAATGATGCGCTCGTGGGAAGTTGTCAGCAAGGTATACTCAGTAAAGCAACCATTGGGTCCTTTCTAATCACAGGGACGGTCATCTCATCGTTTTTCTTTATCGCGTCGGGGAGCATCTGCCTCATCCTTTTTTTACGCCCTAGAATTATCTCAGTCCCTCAAATCCAGGGATTTGTAAGCGACTTCTTTTTCCTCATATTAGATGTAAGATTAGGCCTTGTAGAGGAGTTCGGCCAGAGAACGAGGCGGTTCGATCCCCACTACTTTGCGGAAATCACTCTTTGGCCTTAGTCCCTTTTCGAGGAGGTACTTCTTCATGTGATCGGTCGTGTGGATCTCGAGTGCTTCCTTGTTAAACCTCTTGATGTAGGCACGAATGGGTTCATCCTTGCCCTAAATTATGTCTTTGATCGTGGCTTCTGACTTGGGATGCCGCCTAGAGGCAGTGAAATGTCGGGCAAACTGATTTTTTAGGTTCTTCCATGATGTGATCGAGTCCCGGGGAACATTTTTGTACCAGGTCATAGCTCCCTTTCTAAGGGTGATGGGGAATAGTCTGCACTTGATTTCTCTTCTTACGTTGTGATAATGAAGCATGACTTCAATGTTCTCTATATGGTCACCGAGGTCCGTAGTGCCATCGTAGAGAGCTAGAGGAGGAGGCTTCTCCAACCCACGAGGGATACGGGTCTCCATGATTTCCGGAGATAAAGGCTTATGCACATCATCTTCATAACTGGTGCTCGACGATCTGTATGGGGATTGCTAGAATGAAGGCTTCTGCTATATCGAGGAGAATGTTTAAGCTGATTTGGACGTTCACGAGGTTTCTCCGAAGTCGTGGTCTTGGGAGTTGGAGAATCTCTTGTCCTTTGGGGAGAAGTACAATGTCGTTTCTTCGTGATTTCTTGCCCTGGTTCCTTGACTGAAAAAACGCTTCGAGACTTGTTTTGCCGACGTTTGTGATAGGTAAAACGAGAACGGGGAGAAGGACTATGAGGTCTCCGTGGGGGAGGTCGTTTTTAAAGGGCATTTTCCAGCATGTGGATCTTCTCGCCCTGCTGGAAAATCATGTAGTTGGATTTATTGAGGGCGGCGATGAGACCCGCAGTGTCGAGATCAATGTCTTGGGGAATGAGGATGGGCTCATAGATACGATCAGAATTCTAGATGTGGGGTTCAACATTGTCGGAGGATGTAGAGACACTCTTTTCATCCCTTTGATCGATCTCGTAGATTACAACTCCAGAATTGGGGTTATCACTGTTATCCAAGGCGATGACGATGATAAAATCTTTAGGGACATCATCGTTATGGTGAGAGGCCATGATGATCAAGGAAGGTTTAGAGAAAAAAAGCTTTAGTCTTTGGATTGCAAAGATTGGGGATCGTGGTTCAAAAAAGACGGGGGAACAGGGTTCACACAGACGACGCCACTGATCTGGTATGATCAGAATGAATCGTCGTGGGCTTCAACGTAGGGAAGAAATGATGGTTGTAGGAGAGGAGGGGCGTACCTGCAAGGCACTCCGATGCTAAAGTAAGTATCAGGGAGAGAAAGCAAGTACAAAGTGTTTAGGGTTGTGTTAGAATGAATTAGATCAATTGAATTGAATATCTGACCCTCTCAAATGAGAGGGTATTTATAAGAAACCCTCATCGTGAGGCTAAGGTCCTCATTGTGGGCCAGGATGTCTGGTCCACCAATGAGAGACTGTCAGGTTTTCGAGGAGCAAGGAAGATTCTAGCGCGTGATCTTCGACCTGGTCCAATTGTCCCCGTGAACTTCGAAGGGGCAGATGGTCGCGTGAACTAGCAAGCGCGTGAAGAGGATGCCCCCAACAACTATATTGTGCCCAACAGTCATATTGTGTCCAACGGTTAGATTGTGCTAATCACCTTGTTGGACCTTGTTTAAAGCTGGACCGGATTGGGCCTTGCCCAACTGTGGGCCATCTGCCAGTCCATTTTAGAACAACACCTACTACACTTGATTCTAAATTTTTCTTGCTTAAGTTGTGTCTCATCTTTCAGAATTTCTCTAGCCTTTATATTCCTTTTTATAGATGATGGATGCATATAAAAAAAACTGTTTTTTCCCACAAAGTTTCTCCATTGACAAGTTAAATAACTAAGGCAATGAAAGAATCATAAAAGTTACTTTTGTAGAAATTAGACACCAAATCTTCAATTTCCAAGTGTTCATCCTTCATGTATGAAATTACGCAACAATGTGGCCACACTATCAGTGTTCATCTCAACCAAAGAACCCGCAAGGGATGAAACATCACCTCCAATCCACGAACAAAACTTCTTCCAAAAGTGATTAAAAAAATGCAAGAATCAAACAAATGTTCAACATCTTTCTCTTCCAATAAGCAAAAAGGACAAACCATATTGTAAGCCCCTTCAAACATACCACACTTAGGCAATTCCGATCTAGTCGATAACTTATTTACCACCAGCCAAAAGTAAGATTTTTGATAGGAACTACAGACATCCATAAACAAGCAAAAGCATTTATCTTTGAAGGAACTAAACACAACATGCAAGTCTCATAAGTTCTCTTATAAGCATTTTTAACAAAAAAACCCAATTTTATCTCTCCACCAAACAAACCGGTCCTTTTCAAAAGAGTTAGACTTCACACCATGTAAAATTTGCATCAAATCCTCCAACAACAAAGCGTATCAACACTCAAATATTTTCTATATATTTATTTCTATATCCTAAAAATAAAAATATTTAAAATGGATATTTTTTGTAAAATTAAGTATATAATCCCAACAAACAAACCTATTCATTATACTAAACGAAGAAATTTTAGAGGATAAATATAAACTTAAAAGAATATACATTTTGTTTGACTAAACATATGATAGATTAGATACAATTATGGATATGGTGATTTTTACATTTTTTCTCTTCTAAAAATATATTTAAAAAGTCATATTAAATAAAGACAACGATTCAATTTAAAAAATATTAGGTATAATGAAGGTTTTACTATCTTTAACTATGTTTATTACTATATCAAAAAATAAAAATATTTAAAATTGAATTTTTTTACATATTAATCACTATATCAGAAAACTAAAAACAGTAAATGCAATTATTAAATTACTTATTTAGTATTATAAAAATCAATACTTTCACTGTATTTGTTACTATATTTTAAAATGTAATTTTTGTACTATATTCTAAAAGTTTCCCTTATATATCAACGAAGACACATTTTCATATTTACTAAAACAACTAGAGTTTTACTTTATAATCCCTCAATATCTTACTCTTTTTCAATTTTGTTGTTTGTGTTGTGCGAATTCAAAAGAATGTATTTTGTTCCAATTAGTTGGTGTCCTCCTCCTCCTCCTTACAATATAAATGGTGTTGATGGTGATGCTACCGGATTTCAAGAAATACATGGTGTTCCACGCTTCCCCAAACCAATAACATGGATTTCAATTCTTCTTCACTAGAAACCAATGGCAGTGAGGTTGGTGATAGCAGAATTCCATTTGTTGGAAAAACATGCCGCCAGGTTGATTATTCCTACTCCATATATTATGTTGGAAAAACGTGCCCAAATGCATATATTGAAATCATACAATTTTTTTAAAATATAATTGTGTTAGTGATCATACAAATTTTGCATGACCATAATTTGAAAATATGATTAGAATGATATAACTATACAAATTGAGAGTGAAAACTTTTATCATGTCAACGAGTGGCAACACTAGTAGTATACTGAGTTAAAGAGTTTGATCTTCCATGTCGGGGGTAAGGATCATTTTTTTATTGGTCGCTGTAATGATCTGAGTATCCTCATTTTCCTAAAACTAAAGGATTAGTTAATTAGACATTTTTGTTCAACAAAAGGAACAATGTTTCTAGGATTTAGAAACCTCCTTCGAGTCTGTGCTAACGTTGAATAATCTGCAGTGTCCTATCGGGAGAAAATGTGCAAGTTCCTAATCAACCAAATTTCACTACAAGAAAAATGATCTATTGTTATTCCCGTTCTCGATTTTCTATTATTGTTATGAATATCCCACTACAAGAAATATTGCATTTTTCCACATGTTTTTCACGTCACTAATCCAAAAAACACTTTACTAAGCAAAATTTGCGACGTGGATAAAACATGTCGGAAAAGCAATGGTGGAAACATTTTCCCACATGAAAAACACGTCATTAAGTTGTGACATGGGATTCACGTCGCAAACAACCAAAATAATAGAAAATGTTCCCACGTGAAAATCACGTCACTAATTAGTGACTTGGTTTTCACGTGAGAAATCACATTTCCCAAGATGTCTGCAGCACGTTATATCTGGTATCAATGAAAAGGTTTCCATGGGTTTCCCACGTCACTAATTAGTGACGAGGTTTGCATGCCACAACTAAAAATATGTTTTATATTAGTGACATGGTTTTCACTTCACTATAAAATTTTATAATAAAAATAAATAAATATTAACGGAAAACAACAAATTAATAAATAATAAAATAAAAAATTAAAATAATTTTCAATTAAATTATTTAATTTTTTTTAATATATACATTTAAAAATATAAATATTTAGTCACATAAAATTCACGTCAAAAACATAAAAATAATAAAAAAAATTTGTCACGTAATATTCACTTCACAAACATAAATAATAATAATAAAAAAGTTATTCATCGTCAGTACTAAATATAACATCTTCGTCTTCTTCATCATCTTGGACAGAATAATTTGATTGTGAGGCAAAAAGTTGTCGCATTTGTGCCTCCATGTCTGATTGCCGCTTCCTCATTTTTTCTATTTAAGCATTTTGTCTATTTCTCATATTCTCCATTTCGGCCTTTAGGGCCGCCTCACGTGCCTCCGCCTCTCGTCTCGCCTCAGACAGAACTAACTGTCTTACTGTTGCCAACATTTCTGGTGTCAATTCTATCGGACGAGATCCTCCTTCCCCATCATCGAGTCTTTGAAATTAAGTTCGGTCCCTTTTTCTATAATCGGCAGCCAAAGACTCCAGACCAAAAAAATATCCATTGACTCCCTTCCCGCCTACTATTAAATTCCAAATATAAAGATCGACGTGTGGATCAAGCGGTGCATTCCCAATCAGCATATATTGAGGATTTTCAGTTAGAAATTGGGTAAGCAAGGTCTGGTACAACTCATACACACACATTAAAAAATTAAATTAAATTAAATATAATTTAAACAATTTAATTATATAAAATAATTATGAAATAAAATAATTCAACTATAACCAAGTTACCAAGGTTGATTTGGAATGGCCGTCAACAAACTCCCCCGATTTTTTGGTTCGGGTCTTCACAAATAGCTCATCAATTCGTGGCTCCCTCCCCAAATCCTTTTTCTAATTAAAATAATTAAGGTTAATTAAATATATAATAATACAAAATAGAACTTAAAAAATAGTTATAATTACCATTCGTCGACGATGTTCGCTGATACTGATACTTCCAACTGTATTAAGGCAGCCACCTGCTTCAGATGCCCTCATCTTTTTAGCATGTTCAGATCTTCTATGAAAATCTTCTGTCTTCCACCACTCAATAAGTTCCCCAAATATTTCCTCGCCTATCCAGTTATGATGAGTTTGATCTCTTTCCCAATGTTGTCTAGCATTCCTGAGCATGTCAGATAATCTGCTAGATACCTTACTTCTTAATTTTTTTTAAATTTTGAACTTGTCAAATTTTTGCTAAGTACACCTTTCTTGCAAGTTATATGACAGTCAAATAAAATATTAGATATATATAACAAAAAATAGTTATAAAATAACATAAATATAATAAAAATACAATTTACCTTGAATTTATCAACCATATATCTTTCTCAGTATCTGGGAGCTCTCCGAAAGACTTAATGAGTTTTGTATACATCAATTGAATGACCTAGTTTACAGCTTTTGCAGCAGGCCGACACAGATCAAAACTAAACAACAATAATTTGAATGAGTATTAAACATAAAATGGCAATATATAGTTAAATAAATATTATAAATTAAAAACATACCCAGATCCCTCATGCCTAATCAGATGCCGTCCTTCAACCACCAAAAGCTCCCCTGCAACAGAATTTGTCTGCTCCTCATGAACATCGTCATCCTCATGAATAGTATGGTCATCCTACTGCTGACGCACATGTATATGTGTGGGGTGTGGAATGCAAGAGCCAGATCCCCCTGGCTGGTGCGTGGAGGGAGTCTGCTGAGGAAAACTAGATCCTAAAGACTACGACATGAAGGAATACTGCTGAAGAAAACCAGACCCCCCAGGCTGTGTGAAGGGAGTCTGCTAAGGAAAACTAGATCCCCTAGGCTGCTGTGTGAAGGAATAATATTGAGGAAGAAAATTAGAACATGAACATGTGCATATTGTAATTCTTTTTGGGTCCGCCCATGCACATTCTCCTTTCCAGAGGGGCGACCGGGAAGACCAAAGATTGACAAGGTAAACTGACTTCTTTTGTTAACATCAAATTCATTCCTTATGATTCGGAGTTAACATCAAATGATTGAAATAATGACTGCAAAAATGTGATGTTTCCCGATGCAAGTAATGTGCACATATTGATCCTTCAACTTTAGCTTTATTCTTCACTGATCATTTTGAATCACCCATGAATATTTCAAAGGGATACATTCACCTGTATTGAACGGGGCCACCAAGATAGGCTTCATATGCAATATGCACAAGTAGATGCTCCATAGAGTCAAAAAAACCATGTGGAAAAACTAGTTCCAACTTGCATAGAATAACTGGAATATTTTGGTCCCACTTAATGATGCTATCGACTCTTAATGTTGACGCACAAATATCTCTGAAAAATTGACTTATTTCAATTAGCGGATATAGCACATGGTTGGGTAGTGAACTGAACGTAATTGGAAGCAATCGTTCCACGGAAACATGACAATCATGACTTTTCATTCCATGCAACTTCCTAGTTTTGGTGTCACCACACCTTGCTAAATTTGAAGCATAACCATCCGACATTCTCAATTCATTTAACCATCGATAAACCACTTTAGCATCTTGGGAAGTTAGACTGTAACAAGCCTTAGGTTTTAATAATTTTCCATTAGACCGAGGCTTCAACTCCAACTCTTTTCTATCACACAAAATTTCCATGTCCCTTTGTCGCTACTGCGGAAAAAAAAGGCCGGAAATGACTAATAGAGTCGCCACCTATCGTTATTTATCCTAGAGAAGGGAAAGGAAACGATCGGAAAAAACCTGACGAAAATGGGAAAAGACGAGGTCATCGCAACCAAGTCCTAGGTTCGGGAGTCGGTTACGTAAGAGGAAGGTATGAGCACCCCTCACGTCCGTCGTACTCGACGGGATCCACGCATGTGTTGTCTAACTAAAAGGGTGTGTAAACTATCTACGCTAAAGGCTTATGGACAAAGAAAAAAAAAAAGAGAACTGACTCGGCAGAACACAGCAGTTCTATGCCTACGTATTCCCGTCTGGAACGAGAAATCAGAGTCAACGTAGTTCGCCTAACTACGGCTAAAGAAGGGGGGAATGTTGCTCGCTAAGACATCACATCTTATGCCTACGTACTTTCATCTGATATGAAAGATCAGAGCAAACGTAGTTCGGGTTTACAAGAACACAGGCTGTTCAAAAGTTTTACCCGAGTATGGTTAACAGACAGTTCTAGCAGTTGGTGTATGCAGCTCGACCTTTGGAGACTTAGGCGTTACCGTTTGCGATAGGACTGAAAGTTAACAACACTCTTGTTTATGAAAATTTTTTTCCTGATTAAGACCCCAAGGGGTGAAAAAGAGTTTGAATTGTTTTTGTGTTTTTTAAGGAAGAAGTGTTTTAAATTTGGTTTGCGACTCATGCTACACTAGAGACTATGATATAGGAGCGAATGCTTCGTATATCGTCCGAAGGACATACACTAACACTCTAGATAATTGAGAGGCAACCACCCAATCATCATTTCCCAAATGGCTTAAGGCTTGTAGCGTGCAACAATGGTCAAGCTTTATTAAGTGGATTGAAGTTGTTTGAAGATGAGAAGAGAAAGAGGACGAACTAAGGGGGACTAGTCCAAACCCTAAAAGTTGTCATGCAATGTGCACCTAAAGTTGAGTTTGAAAGGGGACTACCTAATTTTATCATGCATGGTTAGAAACCTAATGTCTATCATAACCTCTCTTGAATAAGAGAGGTTAGAAATCCTAAGGGAAGGAAGACAAAAGAAGAAGAAACAATAATAAGAAACAATGCAAATGTAAAATGCAAACACAAATGCAACAAGGAAGACAAAGATGCAATGCAAGTGAGGGAGGAAATATGTGTGGGGCTGGAATCTCCACAAGCTCATCTCAACCTCAAGCCATGGTATGAATAAGCACAAGAGAAAAGGAGAAGAAGATGCATAGAAAACAAGTAACAAAAACAATGAGAAAAAGTCCTCATGGACTTATTACTTTAGGCAAGCTTCAGGTTCCTCCTCAGGAGGAACCAAGCAACCTTAAGTAGTATTCCAAGGTCATTGAACAGAATGGGGATGATAAGAAGAGATCTCAAAAGCCAAATCACAACATCATAAGCAAATGCCAACAATAACATCAAAGAATGCAAGCAAACATCACTTATGGAAACACAATATGCAAACATGAAAGTATGAGATCAAATGAGCAACTTATACACATGTTAAAGACCCATGAATTAGCACACAAGACCTATAACAATTCCCTAACATGTAACAATCAGAATTAGATTCATCAATAATGCACAACTAAGCTTTTGGAAGCAAAACAAAACAAGTGCAACAGCAAAGATGCACAAACATGAAGCAACTTTCAAAATACATGAAAAATAAGAAAATGCATCTAAAAATGCCAAATAAAATCTCAGAGGACCCCCAAGGTATCATGAACCAGGGGTCAAAAGGAGAGATTGAAAAACAAAAGGGAAGTGCCTCAACAGAAGGCAGACATCAAGAGTGTTCCAAAACAAGGCAGAAATGGAGAGGGAACAAAAACAAATTCAAAACACATGGAAACAACACTTAAAAATCATGGAAAAAATATCCAAGGATCAATAATCATGTTAACACTATGCTCAAAAAATTTCATGCAAAAATGAGGAATTTAAACATAGAAATAAAATCAAGAAAGAACAAAACCACAATTTAAATCAAATAAAACAACTCCAATATTTAATTCATTTTTTAATTGAAAATAAAGTCAAAAAATAAAATAAAAATTTCCAGAAAAAAAATAGACATCTCAAAGTTTATGAAAATTATTTTTGGTGAATTTTTAGACTATTAGAGCTATTTTATTTGAATTAAAATGAAAACTGCACAAAACAGAAAAATAAAATAAAATAACAATTAAATACAAAAGATGTGGTATGAATAGCAATTGAATCAAGGCAAAACAGTGGACTGGGCCTCCTAGGGGGTGCCAATAGCACACAGGTATAAGGCCCACATGAAATTCAGAAAAAGAAACAAACTATTCTTGTGATCACACGCATCTAGTCAATCCTGGAGTACCATAGAACCTCACTCCCATGCGCATGATGGATTAGTATGTAGATCAAGTGGTTTATGTGAGGACAACACATTAATGAAATATGAAAGAAATCACATGCAAACAGGACCAAACAGAACACGGTAGGGTGTAATCACGGACGTCCAAGCATGCAAGGACCTCGATCGGACGGCCAGACGGTCGTCTTCCTCAAGTGTAACGCGCGGCCGCCGGAGCTTTGCTCCGGTCATCTCTCTCGTCACCTCTGACCACCGCGGGGAGAACAACAACATAGCCCCTTCGATTTTTCACCGTTTTCAACAATCTTTAGATGAAAATTCATCCACTCTCCGAGGGGAACAAAAATCTAGCCTTAGTTTGCATTGAAACCTCACCATTAAAGAGAAAAACGAACAACAAGCTTGGTGCATAAAAGCAAAAGTTCATCAAAACTCAAATAACTTCATCCTAACATCATCCTCATGTTATGTAGGTTATAGATCCATGAAAATTGAAGCAAAAACATGCAAAAATAGTTCATACAAAATCAACCAAGTTTGAAGCTCCATTTTTCAAATGTCATGAACATCAACAATTAATATTCAGAAATGATCTACATGCTTCAAGGATCCAAATGCAACAAAAATGGTGAAGAATCATGGTATATTGAGAGTGTAAGGTTGAATTCAAGTTACCTAGTGGAGAACTTCCACTGAGCCTTCAATAGGTGCTAAAGCTTGAAGAAAACGATCCAAACACGTTCAATGATCCATAATAAAGCTTTTGCAACCTTCAATTTGCCTTGAAATGGAGTAAATCTGAGAATTCGAATTTTGAGTTTTCACCACTTTTTGAAAACGAAAATGGTTGTTCATGCAGCAACAATGACCTAGCTCTGCCTCAAAATTCATCTGGAATACTTATATGATGGATTTGTGATCAAATGGGGCCTTAATTCATGTAAAACAACCCACTTTGAATTTTCACATTTCAACACTTTTTGAAAATGCCATGCACGTTTTTACCACTACACCACTTGATTTTTTGATCCAAATCCACTACAAATCAGTTGTGTAAATTAAAGGAATGAGATTGGAGGTTTAATTTTGATCCTATGGTTGATTTCCACTTTGCTACTTCAAGAGGAAGAAACCATGAAAATGGCCCATTTTGAGACTTCAAAATTCCAATGTGAATATGGCAATGTCTTTGAATTGTTATTTGCAATAAAAAAATGCACAAACTTGCCTTGAAAAAGTTTAAAATCCATTAATTCTCAAATTCTCAATTTAAGCCCCCACCATGACAAGAGATGGTTTGGTAGTGCAAATGGCCACATTTGAAGCAAGTTTCATGTTGAAAAGATTTCCATTTGAAGTGTGCAAGTTGGTGAAATGGACCTATAATTTTATGACCTGTAATCTTACTTTCCCAAAATACCCCTGACTTGTAAACCTCATAACTTGAGTTCTACAAATCAGATGAAAGAATTCTAATACAATCTGGAAAGCTAAGATCAAGACCTACAACTTTCATACTAACCAAAATGTTGAGAAGAAACACCCTTCTAGGTCAAAACTGGCTTGGAAGTTGGTTGACTTTTGTTGACCAAAATCACATACCTCAAATGACCTGTAACTTGTCCGGATCATAACTTGAGTTCTATAAATCCAATTGAGGACTTCTAGTATTCAAAGTAAATCTAATAACATGCTCTACAAGTTCCATGTTGGCCAAAAATTGAGATGATACTTTTATCTTGAGATAGGTGGTCTTGAAGTCAGACACTAAATAGGGGATTTTACCCTGAGAACCCTAACTTAGTAACTTCTCACACACTTAACCCTTGATGAATTGAACTTGAAATGATGTCTCATATGTCTTAACACAATATCCCATGACCATAGAGACTTTAAATTGAGTTTCTATCTTCTTCAATTGCACAGTTGACTGAGGATTTACTAGATGAAAACCCTAAATGCAATATTTTCAACTGTGCCTTGTTCCACTTCACACAACCACTTGCATAAGCTCCACAAAGACCCTCAAGGACCTCAATAAGCTTTCTTTACATCTCATACCCAAAATCATGCATTCACGAACCTCTGATGCTCTTCAGTTGGCCTCCCAGCTAGGAGCTGTCCCACACACATCCATCTGTCTTTTCACAATACATTGACCACTTCAAGATGTCCTGATGACCACTCAAACTTGAGTAACCACCCTTGCTTAGGATCAAACCCTTGAGAAGAATCCTCTTGAGGTGCACAAACTCTGATCCCCTGTTCAATGCACCATGCTATGCAATGCAAATGCTAGAACAAAAATGAAATGAAACATAAACCAAGTTAAGAAAAGGTTGAGCAAATTTTGGGGTGCAACACCCTTCTAGACTTCTCATTATCTTTTGTTTTGCCTTGAACATCCATAACTGTGTTAAATATATTATCAAAGAAATTCTTTTCAATATACAAAACATCAAGATTATGTCGCAATAAATTATCTTTCCAATATGGGAGGTCCTAAAATATACTTCTTTTTGTCCAATTGTGTTTGACCCCATATCCTTGAATTCTGCATGCTTCACCATAATCTGTAAATTTTGGCAGTTTAGAAACTCGATTCCATATTTCCTCTGGTGACAATCGCGGAGGAGGCAAATCTTTTACTCGTACATCTTTTTTGAAATCAGTCTTGTTTCTTCTAAAGACATGGTCTAATGGTAGGAATCTGCGGTGACAGTCGAACCACAAACTTTTCCCTCCAAATTCTAAAGTAAAAGCCGTTGTAAATTCCATGCAATGTGGACATCGCATTTTTCCATGCGTACCCCAACCAGATAACATTCCATAAGCGGGAAAGTCATTAATAGTCCACATCAAGGCATCTCGTAAAGTAAATTTTTGTTTGCGAGATATATCATATGTCCATTCTCCAGTCCACAACCTCTTCAAATCATCTATTAAAGATTGTAAATAAACATCGATTCCAAATTTAGGACTTGATGGTCCTAGAATGAGGCAAGTCAAAAACATGTATGGTTTTGTCATGCACATCTCTGGAGGGAGGTTGTAAGGGGTTACGATAACTGACCAACAAGATTATGCAATTGCAGATGCTTGGACGTATGGAGTAAAACCACCAGAGCATAGTCCGAGCCTGACATTTCTAGGTTCTACAACAAAATCAGAATATACCCTATCAAAATGTTTCCATGCCTCACCATCAGATGGATGCCGCATAATGCCTGAACTTGTTTTGTTTGTATGATGCCATGTCATTTGACTTGCCCTGTGCATTGAAGCAAATAATGTAAGTTAAGAGTATGCCTAAGAGGGTGGGGGGGGGGGGGGGTAAATTAGGCTTAAGAAATTTTTTCCGGTTTTTTGAAACTCTTGAATTTTTCTTCTTTAAGTTCTTGGTGATGAAAGCAGTAAAGACAAAAATAAAAATGAACACGGAGATTTATAGTGGTTCCCTTCACAATCTGAAGGTACTCCACTCCCCTTTCCACATGAAAGAGAGTTTTTACTATAGTTTTAGAAAGTACAACCTATCACACTATCAACCGGCGAGGCCTACAATCTAACAACTAATCAACAATTAGTGTGCAAGAACAATCCTCTTGCAAACACTACCCCTTGTGTCCAACAATCCTGGATCACAAGTCACAATAGAAATAACTTTGTATTTTTGTAATTTTGAAAGTGATACAATGATAACATCAATCTAATGATTGATCATCTCCTTTTGATCAAAATCCACTCTTCAATATCAACACAAGTGTTCAAAATTCAGGATATGAAATGTATGAACAATATGAACACTTTTTGAAAATATTTGAAAATATTTGAAAAGTAGTAAATTTGATTCAATGAATATTTTGGAAAATTATTGGAGGTGTTTTTCAATTTGAAAATTTAAGAATTTATATGAGTAAAACACCATTTCAAAAAGGTATAATTGAGTAAGAATCAAAACATGAAAATGTGTAATATTCAAACAACATTTGAATTTTAACAGCAACAATTTTTCAAAATTCGTTCAGTGTTAACCGGTTAATCCTATAGGTTAATCGGTTAACATTTGAACGTTGGCCCAGAGAATTCAAAAATTAAGGTCGTTAACCGATTAACCCATATGATTAATCGGTTAACACTGTTAAAACTCAGAAAAATGCTTGAGTAAAAAAGTGTTATACCAATTCAACTGATTTTAAAAACATGCAAATGCAATATGTTATCATGTTAAAAATATTCGAACACTTGTATATCAATTAAAGGAGTGAAAATTGATATACCGAAGCTTGAGTCCAAATCTTGAAACTTGAATGAACATTTGCACATGATTCTTGAATTGCTTGATAAAATTCTGAAGCTTGAGTCCAAGTCTTGATCTTGATCAATTTTGAAAGGCTTTGACTTTTTGCTTGCAATCATGGAATGAGCTTGAGTCTTTGTTGACATCATCAAAACCTTGAGATTGAGATGTGCTTCTACATTCTCCCCCTTTTTGATGATGACAACCAAGTGCGTCTTGCGATATCTTTTGACGATGTTCGTTCTTGGCTTACTACTTGTTTCCCCCCCTATGTCCAACAACTCCCCCTATCTAAACAGAGGCAAAAAAATTCTGCACAGAGAGATTAACACGCCACAACTAAATTTTTAAAAAATTCAAATTTCCCTCCCTCTTCAAAACAACACTCATCGTTGCAGATTTTAATATATTATTTAAATATTGTAGTGACGTGGTTTACACGTCGCAACTTATTTTTTCCCCACGTGTTTACCACGTCACTAAATCACTAGACAAAATCCAAATTTTCTTGTAGTGTTTGTCGTCGACATTCCTGTTCTCGGTCCTAAAGCACCACCTTCGGTGATAGAGAGTTAGGGTTTAATATTTATGTATGTTTTGTTTATTATTTTTCATATGCATTTGACTTCACTAATGTTGAGTTAGGATTTAGAGTTTGTGTGTTTTATTTTTTTATTTTACTTTTGAATTTACCTCTAGTGATAATGATTTAGGATTTAGGATTCTATTGAGATATTTATTTTGGAAATGATAAATTTTTATTCAATAAGTTGAATTTTGAGAAATTTAGCATAATATATATTTTGTAGTATACAAAGCTAATAAAAGGACGAAATTCATTTGCAGATAGCTGATAGGGATCTTCTTATTGTTGCTTCACATGGGTAAATAGTAAACTTCTTGCCGATTATCAAAATTTTATCTTGATATACCTTAACTCCTAAGTTTCAAGTTTTTTAACATGACATGGTGGAGATTAAAATATATAAATAATTTGGTCTAAAAGTATGTGTCATCATCTTAAAAGAATTATGTGACATTCGTGTTCACGCTACTACAGGAAACACATATTAGAACAATTGGAAAATAGATACCATCACGCGGTTCAACCGTTGTATTGTAAGGTGTAATTGTATATATGATAATTTCCACCACAATCGTACAACCGTAATAATATCCATGTAGCACGCTACCTATCAAAATGGTCACTTTAACCAACCGTTGTGATATTATTTATGGCAATATATTTAATCACGGGTGTTCTAACCAACCGTGATTTAAAATAGACCTGAGTTTATTAAAAATTATATAGAATGCTTATAATATGTTCACGTTATAATATGACAAGAATTAAGTTATATTAGAAGAATACGTTCACGTTCAATGTTTGACAAGAATTCTTCAAATATCCTTATCTGTATTTTGTTCTTTAACAGTAACAACTTGGTTTAATGATCCTAATTCTTCAACTGCCACAGTCTTCACCTCTAATTGTATTTGCAAAATATTATTTACTTTGCAAACAAAATTAGAGATGGAGAGAGGGGTGTTTGAAGATCTACAATCACTAAACCAAGTTCTAATGGGCAAAGAACAACATGCAGTTAACAGTGTGAAGAATAATTGTCAAGAATTGAATGTGTACTTAATATTCTAATACAATTTTATCTAAGATATCATAATTTTCTAATACGGTTTAGAAATTTATATATTCGCTAAGGGATTGGAAAAACACTCAAATCACATAATATATAATAAATTCATCTTTTAAATAAACATTAACAATAACATTCATCAAAAACATTGGTAAACAACAAAGCTGATACGACAAACATATCAAGTCACAAACTATTTCAGAAACATACCACACATGTCCCATAAGGGCATGTTGTCAATGAAATAAGGATGAAGATAAATTTAGACCAGCAAACTTGTGTAGAATTTGAATGGATGTCATTCTGGATCTTTGACACAAGTTTGTCTGACTAAATTTATCTTCATCATCTTTATTGAAAGAAGCATACATACCTACAAGTCAAAACAAGAAAGAAGTTCAAACATCATGAAACAAAGCTATTGAAACAGATATTTAAAAAAAAACTATAGAGAAAACGGACCTGTAAATATCTATTAGTTAAGATTTGTTGTTATAATTTTGTTTTGGGGTTTATATATGAGAGAGTTGTTAGGGTTTTGTTTTAAGAGAGGCGAGTGAAAGAGTTGTTAGGATTTTGTTTTGAGAGAGACGACTTTAATGTACTGAAGCAGTAGATAACTCCACTTATATATAAATAAAGTATTACCTTTTATCACGGTTGTTAATAAAAAACGTGATGATATACAAGATAAATAACATTTTTATTATGATAAATGGCTAATTGTAGGTGTTAGGATTCGAACGATTTCATCCCGTGTACCTTTTACCAAGGTTGCTTCATTTGACCGTAGTCACAAGTTCTCTAGTAAATACCAAAAAAAAGAAAATGCCTAGAAATAACGTATTATCACGGTTAACTCTATGACCGTTATAAAATCGGTGTTACGAAAAGTATATTTTGTATTAGTGTCAGATACTCATACTATTTATAAACCTTAGAATGTAGGCTTGGATATAAATGGAAAAACATGTTGATTTCATTCATGCTGAGCAGAGTACTGAATTAAATGCATTATATTCTGTTGGCACTCAAGTAGAGTGAGCACAAAAGATGCATGATTAGGTTAGTGATGGAAGATTTATGTGTTGCAAATTAAATAATGTATGGCTATTAAGTTTGAATTTGATGACTTTTTGTGTAACATGTTGTCATGTTCAGGTTCTTGTTGCTCTACCACAGGGATATTTAGTAGCAGTTTTCTGAAAGTTTAGTGTTAACATCGCCAATATTAAGCATATGCATTGCGATTGAATCATACAGTGGTGAGTATTTATCACTGTCATAAACTTAATTATTATATTGACCATTTGCATTGCGATTGAAGCATACAACGGTGAGTCTTTATCACTGTCATAATTCATGACCTGTCTTGTTATAGAACGATTGATAAGTGAGTTACTTGATAATGGTAATTTTGTCCAGTGATCATAATTCATGACCTTTTTTAAGAAGAATTAACACTATATTACTGCATGATCAAAACCTTCTACATGTTTCTCTAACTTGATGCTGCATATGGTTGTTGAATGAGTTCATCTACAATATTTTTCGTCAATGATTATCACATAAAATTAGATTCTGGGTATGATTTTATAACTTCGTATGTGTTTTTTATTTTTATTTTATATGTTGCTTATTGTTTTGGTTTTATTTCAAAACTTTGATTCCTGTGTGCGTTGGGTGAATTTCATACCGTGCAAATACCGCTGTACAGATAAAAATTAATACGTCATTCAAATAATTTAGGAATGATATATCTATGATGAGATGAGTTGAACAGATCAATAAACATAATACGAACTAATTAATCACTCAATGGTAAGATTGGTTTTTGAAATTTGTACTCATGGGAAGCATAATCAAATTAAGTATTAGGTATAAAAGAAATGTTGCAATCTTATGTACACCTGAATCTATGAAAATTTTCATCTAAAGTTATTGAAGATATCTTTGAAGAAAAGAAAATATTTTGGAGATACAAAGAGTTGGAAATGGAACGTTGAAATTATGAATATTGTTTAAATAAAGTAGAAAATATGAAGTGAAACAATCAGAGAAGCTCAAACGTCTCCTTAAAAATCTAAAAGATGTGTTACATTTTTTAGCATGGATGATTATTGTTATTCTAGTGATAAAATTTTAATGGGCGCCACCATTGTTACTCTAGTCCTAACTTATATGTAACTGTTACAAACTCAAACGGATCATTATTTTGGGATCTATCTCACAAAATAGTGTTGTTATTGTTGTGGTAGTATTTATAAGCTTATTAAAGTTTTCTATGATGGATTGCAAGTGCACAAAAATATTTTTTCAATAGTTGAAAGATATAATTTCTTTAGAAGTTGGATACATTTAATGGTTGGACCAGAAAACTCCTCAAAACTAAATGCGTGCAATATTTGGAACAGATAACTTCTTACACCAAAATTTTTATTTTGCTGCATTTTTCTTTTTCAATATTGTGTAAACAATGTAATTTAAAAAAAATCATGTTTACTTCGGTATAAATCGAGGGGACAACTTAGTGTGATAATTTTAGATATTGATCATCGTCCTTAAACAAATCATTTTTGTCCATTTCATGATTATCAACACTCAAGACATTACCATTAGTGATCCGCGTGAAATTTAAAAAATTTCCATTATAAAGGTATTATGATATCTATAATTGATAAAGAAACGTCATGAAGCCCTTAAAACTATCTGCATCTTCCACTTTAACTTTTGTCATTAGGAGTTCTCAACGATGGATTACAAGTGCAGAAAATTATCTGGGTTTAAAGTATGTGTTTTTAAAGACGTCGAAGATCTAATAAATGATCTTCAGGGATAAATTAATTTTTACTTTCATATTCTGTGTAAAATATGTAATACTCTAGGTAAGTATTATAGTTTGTAAACAAATTATTTTTATTTATTTTATGTGTAAACAATGTAAATAATTTCAATTAGAAAAATCCGTCTTACCCCTCAGTTTTATTGTAAACCTAGATTTATGAATAATAAAAATGCTAATGATGAGGTTCGAACCCATGTGCAAATTAATTTACCCCTCGATGTTTAAAAAACCGAGGTGATAAGTTGTTACTTTTCATGACGCCTTTCGTTACCTCGCTACTGCAACTGAGGTAAAATGCATTTCGTGTCCGACGTTAAAATCACTTTTTTAGTAGTGCTTTAGTAATGAAGCCTTCAGGCGTCATGCCCAATTGAATCCAAGAAGTTATCTCAGTCTTTATCTGACTCGGAGTCACTTAATTTGATTAACTCTTCAAAAGCAACTTCTATATCTTTCTTGTCTTCTCAGAATTCAAATTGGTGATCATTATCTTCTTAGTTTTAGTTGTCCCACTACAAGATTCAACAACGGTGATGTTATTCCTAACATCTCTTACTTCTTTTGTCTTATTTAACCAAGATTCAATCATATAAACATCCTTAGGAACCTTAATTTCTTTGATAGGTATACTCTCACTAGATTGGTTAGATAAATCTTCATATTATTGATACATGTTAAGAGGAAGAAGCTTATGTGTGTGTGTGTGTGTGTGTGAAACTTATCACCAGAGCTGTTAACAAAATCCGTAATAAAATATAAGAAAATTTTATTAGACTATAAGGACAAACCCATTTTGTAATGAAAAATATAAAAAAAATATTGGTGTTGAGAATCGAAGCAAATACCATTTTATCTATCACAATGGTTGTTATTAAGGATCGTGATAAAATATATTTTAATAAAATAATAAGAAATTCAGTCAAATGAAAATGAGATATTTCTACAATTTTTAAACAACCGTTATAAAATGGTGTTACCAAAAATATATTTTATAGTAGTTAGTACTAAAAATAAAACTAAATTAAAAATTAAAAAGTTAAACCAAAACATTGTCTCAAAACTCAATTACACAATCCTTTTTATTTATCGAATTCTTACATGTTGCAACAACATCCCTTGCTTTCTGTCGGCACTTCAACATGGAATCCCAAATAAACAAACACATTAGTATTAAAATAAACTTCAAAATAAGAAATTCAAGAAACAATTTCTAGCTAGTCAAGTTAAATTTCAAAACATCACCATCCAACTTCTTATCAACAAAGTTCTCATTTCTCACTAAGTCCCGTGTTATAAAAAGACATAAATAAAAATAAAAAAATCAAAAACACATTATCACTCTAAAATCCATTGAAAAAAATATATTTTTTCTTTTACAATGTAACTAAAATATATATATTCTTCGATGGGTTTTAGAGTGATGATATATTTTTTTATAAGCAGAATCTATTAATAAGAGATTAAGAAAATCTCAAACCAAAAGACAAATTACAAAAACGTCAAAAGGAAATTTGAACCAATCATACAAACAACACTGCTTGCTCCCCTTCCTACCTAGGATCAACCAATTCCAAGAAGAAAGTTTAATGTCGAAAACAATACTGTCGACCTCAGTAACTACATTATTGAAAATACATTCATTTCTAGACCTCCAAATACTCCAACAAGTAATAAACCAAATCGAATTTACTCTATTCGCTTGACACCGACCTCTAAGGCTCGAGTTCCACACCTTCGCGTGAGAATAGCAGCAATTTTCAGAAATTATCTCTATATCCGCATATTCGCAAATCTTGTTCCAAACCTGAGTTGATTTAATGCACGAGAAGAAGAGGTGGGATACGTCCTCGAGGCTACTAGAACAAAACACGCAATCCAAGTCTTGCTCGGAATCAAACATCCTTTTTTTTCAATAAATTAGATCTAGTTGGCAATCTATCAAGCGCCAATCTCCAACTAAGAGTTTGCACTTTTGCCGGGATATTCGTCTTCTAGAGAGACTCAAGATGGGATGCACATTCGGAACCAATATCTTGTTCAAATAAGGAGGAATATAGAACTGAATGAAAAGAACTAACCTTAAAAGACAAAGAATCATGAAGAAGCCACCACCATTTGTCGGACTCGCCGAGGAGAACCGAGACATTTTCCAGCAATTTACAGCACTCAGACCAGTCTGGTTCAGGAGGGATATTTGATTCGATCAAAGAATCTCTCATTTTCCAATTTCACTGCCCTTCCTCCCAGTATTCCATTTCACGGACGAACACTGTCTTCATAGAACAACACTGAAATAAGCCGTTAAATCTGACTTTAAACGGCATGTCACCAATCCAAACTGACTGCCAGAATGCCACATCGTTTCCTTCACCAACGGAACAGGCAGTGAATTTGCAGAAGTTGGCATGTGAATTTAGGGAAGCATTAGTCATAATATCCTTCATCCATAGCGAATCAGTTTTCGAACTATCAACGTCGAGGTAAGTTTACGTCTTGATACTGAGGTTGTCGTATCTGTTAGTGAGGGTCTTCCTCCATATTTCATTACCACCAGTTTGGAACCTCCAAAGCCATTTTGCCAACAAAGCACTGTTGAACCGACCCACATGCTTAATACCCAGACCGCCATCTTCCTTAGATTTACAGACAGAATTCCAAGAAACCCAAGGAATAAAAGTTTTGCTCGAGTTTCCAGCCCATAAGAACCAACGTTGGATCGCTATAATATCCTTCACGGCTTTATGGGGAGCCTTGAAGAAAGCCAGATAATGGATAGGCAGATTAGCTAGAACCGAATTAATGAGGGTGACTCTGCCCCCCATAGACAAATTTCTCCCATTCCAGTTGGATAATTTATTCCTCAAACACATCAGAACCGGCTTCTAGAAAGAGTATCGGCGATGGTTGCCGCCAACAGTGATACCAAGGAAACTAAGCGGCATTTTTCCGGATTTACAGTGAAGAAAGTCTTCAGCAGCCACAAGAAAGTCAGGTTCTACATGAATCCCATACAAATAGCTTTTGGAGTAATTAGTTTTGAGACCTGAAGTTAACTCGAAAGCACGAAGAATAGCCTTGAATGCCCAAATATTAGACGCCGAACCGTCACCAATGAGCAGAGTATCATCAGCAAATTGAAGAATACTCACAGTTGGTTGACCATCAATTTTGAATTGGGATAGCATATTACCAGCAACCGCTGATTTCACCAAGCTCGACAGCCCCTCTGCAGCTATAACAAACAGGAACAGAGCAAGAGGGTCACCCTGCTTCAGCCCCTACCAGCCCTAAAGTCCTTCGAGGGACTACCATTGATGAGAATGGAAATATAACTATTGAAAACAGAACCACGGATCCATTTCATCCACTTAGTTCTGAACCCCATCTTTACAAGCAGAGCATCTAGATAGAGCCAATCCACACAATCATAGGCTTTAGCAAAATCTACTTTGAAGAAAAAGCAGTCCTTATTGAATCTCTTAGCAAAATCAGCCAACTCGTTAGCCAACAGAACACCGTCGTAGATCTGCCGCTCCAGAATGAAAGCAGTTTAAGAGGGAGAAATAATTTTATGAATAACCTTCCTGAGTCTGCACGCGAGCATCTTTGACATTACCTTCAGAACACAGCTGACAAGGCTTATAGGCCTATAATCTTCGAATCGTTGGGGATTTTTAGACTTTGGGACAAGCGAGATGAAGGAAGAAGCGAAGGTCTTCGGGAGGTAACCAGTATTGAAGAATTCTAGAATGAAATTCGAGAAATCCTTGCCCACTATCTCCCATCATGACTTAATGAATTTATAGTTGAAACCATAAGCACCGGGGCATTTATTACCGTCGCAGCTAAAAACAACAGCTTTGACATCTGCAGGACAGAAATCAGCTTCCAGCTATATCTTATCTTCCTCATCGAAGCAAACAATATGATCGAAGTCGATTGAAAACTTGGGCGATGATTTGGTCTTGTATCTCTCCTTAAAGTACTTCACAGCTTCGCATTTAATGGCTTCAGGGTCTTCCTCAATACCATCTCCCACTCTGATAGCGGATAAACAGTTCGAACGATATCTAGATTTTAAGGAATCATGGAAAAACTTTGAATTCTGATCCCCATCTTGAAGCCAATTTAAACGGGATTTTTGAGCCAACATGCTTCCTTTTAACCTGAGATTCTTCCACATCTCCTCCTGATTTCTCAACCTTTCCTTGTTCAAATCTTCATCGTGGGAAGTAGAATCCAAATCGCTGTCCAGCTCTAGCGTATTGAGGTTAAAAACATACTCTTCTATCTTTAAGTCTAGCCAGCCGAAAACATTACAATTGCAACTCCTAATGCCACTTTTCAAAGCAGAAAACTTCTTAATCAGAATGTTGCAGTAAGAACCTGAAACATGGTAAGAATTTCACGACTGCTTAACAAACGGGATGAAGTCCTTATGAGAGAACCAACAGTTGAAGGACCTAAATGGTTTTGGCCCCCAATTCACAAAGTTAGACTTCAACCACACAGGCCTATGGTCTGAAACGTCTCTATTGCCCACCAATTGATTAATCAGAGAGAGCATGGAAATTGCAAGATCATCCACCAAAAATCTGTCTAATCTACTTCTACACATGCCATTGGAATTGAACCACGTAAACTTATTACCAAACACCAGAAGATCTGTCAACTTCATCTCAACAATAAACTTGTTGAAAACCTTCATGTCCCTGAGAGTATTAGCACTTATACCTTTTCTTTCCTCCCCGATCTTAACCTCGTTAAAATCTCCCCCCACGGTCCAGCCAACACCTGATATTTTACTGTTAATTTTAGCGAGATCCCTCCACAAATTCCTTCTGTCAGCGGAACCTCAAGGAGCATAAATGTTAACCACAATCAGGTTTTGATTTATCCACAGGAATTGAATGCCCAAGAACCCAACACCACAAAAACTAGATATAGCTGAAATTTTCGACCTATTCCACAATGTAATAATACCTCAAGATCTGCCAAAAGAATTAAGGGTTGACCAATCCATATAAGTGTTTCTCCAAATTCTATGTGCTATACCGTCCTCCATATGCGTACTTTTTGATTCCTGAATAAGGTAAATATCAGCGTTGCCTCTCTGCAGAGTTTGAGAAATTCTCCTTCTCTTTAACAAACTGCAACATCCTCGAACATTATAGGAAACAATATTCATAATCCACTGGCAGCTATAACCTTCTTGCCTAATCTAACAGCCTTGTCCTCCCTATCCATTTTCCTTAGAGTATTTCCAAGCCTATTGTCTTCGTCACCCTGCATCCCTAAATCTATCAGGTAATTCCTCAGTTGGAATGGTACTTCTTCAATGGCCCTTTTACATCGCAGATTTCCTTTTTCCACATCTGTATCAGTTATAGATTCACCACACAGGAGTTCAGAGCAAGACTCAAGGGGTTTACTAATTAGCAGGTTCTTCTTCCTTCCCTCCCTAGCAGACACCCCCATTGAAGATCCTGCGTAACCTTTTGAAGCTATGAGCAGGAGAGTAGAGAAATAAGACGGGGTGTATGGAATCTTGATGCAATTGTAAATCTCATGGAGCATCTTTTTCTTTTTAAATTTTCCTACTAATGCAGGCCCAAGAGTTCCATCTGGAGGCCCAATAAGAGGAAGAGGCAGCCCCAGATCCATAACTAGATCCCCTTTTAGGTTTAAGTTATTATTTGCCACATGGATCTGGTTCTGTTCAAGTTCAACCGAAACATTAGCATGATTGTGACCATCTAAAATGAAAAATTCGGCAGAGTTCCCAACAATACTCCCTCTAATACCACCACCTGCATCACTCAAACTAATGTTGTTACCAACTACAGACACAATATCTGATGCAGAATGGATGTAGTCTGAACCTAGGAATTCAGCAGCTGGTACTTTCTCATCAGGTTCATTGATCGATGGACTAGAATCCCCATTCTCGACCACATCAGACTCCTCCCACGCGCCATCAAACTCTGAGGGGCCTGAAGATTCAAACTCATCTGAGTCTATCAACTCGTCTACTTCACCATCCAGCGAAAAATGATGGCCACCTAAAACTTCTTTAGTGACAGAAATATGGTAAGCAACGTCAAACACTTTAACAACAATCTTCTTATTTTGAATAACCCCTAATTTCGTCTTAATCAGAAATCTCGCAGCATCCTAGCACTCTCTATTACTAGTCTTCTCATCGCATCTGATAAATGTACCCAAGCTAACTGATATCAAACAAAAATTGTTATCCCTCCAGGCAACGCTAGGAATACTGTAACACCCATTTTAATTATTTTTGGTTTCAGAGTTATTTTATTCGTGGATGTGTTTTGAGAAATTATTTGGAGGATCAAGAACTCATGATATTGGTATACGGTAATAAAAATGCGATAGTTGATAGTAATGTAATATCATTATTAATTATTATCATTATTATTACTAATATTAATATATGAGAAAAATATAATTAAATGGAATTTTGGAATTAAGTGGATTTTGTGAATTAAAAGAAATAAGAAGATTATTATTATTATTATTATTTGGATTTTTGGATTAAAAGAATTATGAGAATATGATTTATTGGGATTAAAAGAAATTTATTTGGGATGAGGGGTAACTTTGGCATTGTTGAGAAAACTAGAGAAAAGAACACGCACGGTGGAATCAAGTTGGAGGAACGATCAAAGTGAGCGATCAAGGGAAAGTAGGAGTGCCTCAAAGCCGCGAATTTGTGAAGCTCCTTCATCATCAGCAATGAATTCGAGGTAAGGGGGGGGGGGATTTAACGGTTAATTGGTATTTACATGAATGATGGTAGAAGGGGAATCCCTAACCCCATGTATGAATATATTGCATGTTGATGATGATTGTTGCACCCCAAAATTTGACCAACATTTATTTAACTATCAAGAGTTATATGAGGCTTTGAAGTTAGACAAGAAGTTTGTTCAAGTGTTCAAAGGTTGATACCTTTGTCAGAGAACTCAAGAGATCCTCAGAGGAATTGGTTGAAACCAAGGTTGTGTGTCTCATAACTTGAGAGTTGTGGGAGCTCCTCAGATGATTCTGAGACTATGAGGATGGACTTGAATCTTTGAGAAAGCTTATGAGATGTCTTGAGAGCCATCATGAAGCCTAGAGAGGTCATTGTACAAGAATTCAGAAGATTCAGCCATGAGTGGTGGAATTAGGGTTTGACTGGGTCAACCCTAGGTCAACTGATGATTTGGAGAGGGTTGAGACCTAATCCAAGGGCCATGAGATCATGGAATGATGTATTGAGATGATATAAGGATGATTCCTAGACCAACTCATCATGATTGAGGAGTTTGAGAAGTTTTAAGCTAGGGTTTCTAAGGATTGACAATGTAAAATCCCCTAGTTTGATCCCTATCTTCAAGGCAGTTTAGCTCAAGATGTGATTGTCATCTCATCTTCCCCACAACATGAATGTTGTGGAGCTTGTTCTTAGCTTTAATTTGAGTACTATAAGTCCTTGATAGGATTTGTAGAGCTCAAGTTATAGTTTTGACAAATTACAGGTCATCTGAGGTATGTGAATCTGGGTCCTTGAAAGTCACCCAACTTGCAGACAACTTTTGCCCTAGTAGGATGATTCCTATGAACTCTTGGTCAACATGAATGTTGAAGAGAATCTTCTTAGCTTTCTAGATAGTACTAGAAGTCCTTGATAGGATTTTTAGAACTCAACTTATGGCATTGACAAGCCAAGGGCATTTTGGTCATTTGGAGGTTATAGGTCATTTCAAGCATAAGGCCATATCTCCTACTTCCAAGCTTCAAATGGAAAAATCTTCAACATAAAACTTGCTTAGAATGATGTTTTAAGGCTATTAGGGAGGTCATGAGATGTTGAAAAGGCTCATATCAAAAAGTGATAAAAATGGCCTAAAAATGAGGCATAAGTTAATTAAAGTGAATTTGAAAAATGGAAATCCCAAGTTATAAGTCCAAACCATGTCATGTAATAGTTCATTTTGACTCCAAATGACATTATAAGAACAATGGTTCAGCCACAATTTTGATTTGAGGCTTGCATCATAGGGCTGCTTTGGAAAAGGATTACTTGCACATTAAGGTACCAAACCAAAACAAGGCAAAACTCAATAAGCAAGGTGGTTATGCATTGTAACTTACCCTAAATCTCATGTGGGGATAAATTCAAGTCAGAATTGAAGTGTACAAGGGCTATGGCATGAGATAGCATGTGGAGAGAATTGAATTCAAAATACCATGACATGAAAAGATCAATTTCTCATTGGATTGTTCTAGGGGGTTCTAGATGATTCTAAACCACTCTATAAGATGAATGTAACTTGCTCAGATGCAAGGTTGGTGAAAATTGCTGCATAGAAGAGAGAGTGAAATCCAATTTCTTCCATTACAAGTCAAATCCAATTTCTTCATTCCTCTTCATTTCCTTTCATCTTTTTCACAAAACACCTTCCATACATCACATTGAAGCTGTGCAGATTGAATCAAGAGCATTTCCATGGAGAATTGAGGAGTTGGAGATCCAAGTTTCAAGGTTGCATTTCAAAATCGAATTTCAAGAATCAAGCAATTTCAGCCATTCTTTTTGCATACAGAAGCAAGAAGATTGCTCAGTGAAGGAATTTGGAAAGATTCAAGGCTTGAATTGGTGGATTACTACCTCTGTTCACTCAATTTAACCAGGTTTGCAATTTCTTTCCTACACCTTAATTTAGGCATGATTAAGTTGAATTATTAGTGTAGAATGGTTAGAGACCAATAGGTGATGGATTTTGGAAAGTTTGAAGGCAATTGGTGATGGTTTTGTTATGGACAAGATTTCTGTTTGGCCTTGTATCTCTTTGGATATTGAGTGATGAGCTTAGTTTAATATCAAGAAATGTTCAGGGTGAGTTGGTGAGTGATCTGAGACATTTAGTTTCAAGAATTGTTAAGATTGATGATTGAGCATATTTTGGATCATGGATCGGGTTCATGGATTTAGGAGGTTTTAGTTGATTTTGAGATCATAATCGTGTTCAGCATGAAATTTCAAGTGGATTAGGGTTTTACATTTTAAGAATTGATGGAGAAATGAGGGAGTTCGTATGGAGGAAGATGAAGCTTCATGGCTGAGTTTCCATGGTGGATTCTGCAAACCCTAGCCCAAGGAAGAAGATGACTCACAGCCATTGGATAAGGAGCTGACCTTTTGACTTTGTCACGATCCAACGACTTGCATTTGATTTCAGTCTTGGAGGGAATCTGAGAAGAGCTAAAACGCACCGTTTCATTAAACGGTGGTTTTGGGCTTAAGTGAATTGGACTACTATCCCCACCCCCTTTTCAGGCCCATGTATGAAATGAACTGAAAACCATTACTCTTTGCACCGAATCTTTCTCAATTTCTTTATGTTTATTCATTGTTTTTCTGATTTTAATTGGGCCCAGGTGCCTTACTTTCTGCACACCACATTTTGAGCCCATCAATAAACTGAACTGGATCTGTTTACTTGTTACACCCCAGCCATTCATTTTCATTTCATTTTTTCTCCATTTTATTTCAATTTTAGAAAAATCATAATAAATTGAAAAATAAAGATTTTTTAATGGGAGTTTTTTCTCCCATTTCATATTTTTGTCTAGAAAAATATAAAATAAAAACATTTGTCATTTCATGTATTTTAGTATTTTTTTGTATATTTTCTTCTTTAATTGCATTTTAATTCTTTTATATTGATATATGATTTTGTAGATTTTAGTTTAGGTAGATCCCTCAGTATTTTTAGTTCAATCTTTTTAGGATAATTAGATATAGGTTTTAGCTTCCCCCTGGATTTATTCCATAATTTTGTGATGAATTTTAGGATAGTTTTGATTAGATGCTATTAGGTTGTGTAGATTTAGGTTAAACTTCAACATAGGTCCATAATAACTTTAGATTTTTAGGTTTTTAGGAGAAATTAAACTATGGGACATATATGGGCATTAAGGGTAGGTATGTAGGATCCCTTAGAAATTATATTAGGATTTAATATAGTAGTATGATATTTTTAGTTGATTTTTGTATTGGTTGATTGTTTGTGTTGCCTTTAGGGCATGTTTGCTTTAGTTGCTTTGCTTTGTGGGCTTGGAGAGCTTGATATTGTTCTAAGGAGCATTGAGGAGCATAGTAGAAGACTTGAAGATGCATTGAGGAGCTTGAGAGCTTATTTTTTTTCTTTCTTGTTGTTTTAGGGTTAAGGATTAGGAAGAGTTTAGACTTAGATAACTTCTTTCTCAAACATGGATGGTATCATTCACCTCCATTCCTCCCTATGATTCAAAGTCCTTCCATGGTATATACCTCTCTCCTTTGGAGGGATAAGTGATGTACCTAGGAAGTAGAACTTTTGAGGGAACCATTCCTTTGATGTTGAACCCTTATAAGTCACCTTTGGTGGTCAGTAAGCAGTTCAATATCCCCAGCTTATCCAGTAAGTGATTTTCTCTGGTTTGATTATCTTGAGAGATGTTGAGCTTGAGCTTGAAGATGAAGACTTCAATGAAGAGTATAGAAGAGGATGAATCCTTGAGTATTGCCATTCTAGCTGAAGCTTGAAGAGCAACAAGAGCAAGTTGATACTTGAAGACCCCTGAAGATGAAGCAAATCATGAAGGATGAAGTTGACACTTCTAAGTGATTGAGATTGATTCTGAAGAGCTAAAGCTTGAAGAACAAAGGAAGTTGATACTTACCTTGATACCTGGAGATCCTGAAGGAGCCAAGTTGATACTCATGATTAATAGTAAAGCCTGAAGGTGGAGCTGATCAAGAAGATGAAGCTTAAGGGAGAAGATAAGTTGAAACTTATGTTGAAGGGTTGAAACCTGGAAAAGCAAATTGATATTTGTCAAGAGTGGTTGAAGTCTGAAGACTGAATTGTTGTTGGAGAAGCTGAAGCTTGGAGTTGAGAGAGGAGTTGATCTGCTTTCTTTTTCTTTTCTGTATTGATGTGTTTTGTTTGACTTGTTTGATGCATTAGAATAAGTTCATATCTAGAATAAGTAGAATCTAGGAGCATTATTGCACTAGAGGTTGAGTTGCTCCCTCTGCTTGTATTGTTACTGTGTGGCTTTGCTTGCGGGTATTCGGTAGAGCCCAGCTCCCTTGGCCATGTGGTTTGTTTGCCTGATGGCATTTTATTTCATTTTATCTGTATGATTGCAGTTTACTGTTATTGCTCGATAGCATGTTGTTTATCTTTCAGTATGATTACTGTTATCCATTCTGGCTTGAGGTTGAGATGAGCTTGTGGAGGATGAAGCCCCACGCACATTTCCTCCCTCACTTGCATTGCATGCATTTTACTGTTAAGCTGATGCTTTGTCTGTTTTGGTGTATCATTGACATGATCCCTTAGGACTCTCATTTCCTTTGATAAGGATTTGATGATAGAATTTTAGTTTGAAACCTATGCATGACAACTTCTAGGAGTTCCCTGTTCAAACCTCAACCATAGGATGAATCCATGGCATGACAACAGTAGGACTTGATAGTCTCCCTCCTAGTTGGGCCGGTTCTCTTCTCATCTCAAAACAGTTTAAGATACAGTAATCATGAATGATTTCTTTCGTACGTTACGAGCCTTAAGCTATCTGAGAAAGGATTGTGGGAGAGATTCTTTTCCACAGTCTGGATGTTTAGTATGGTACCCTTTGGGTGACATGCGACACATTCACTCTCATGTCATAGTCTCTAGTGCGGTTGAAATCGCAAACACAATAAAAAACACTTCTTTCGTAACGACGGGAAATAAACCGTAGTTTCCCGAACTACATGAGCTCTGATCTCTCATGCCTGTTGAGAGTACGTAGGCACAAGATAGCGATGTCTTGGCGAGCTACCTTCCCCCATAACCCTTCGTAGGCCGAACTACGTTGACTCTGATTTCTCATTCTCTGATGAGAATACGTAGGCATAAAGTGCGACGCTTTGCCGAGTCATTTTCTTTTATTTTTTCAGCCAGCCTTGATAGGTAGATAGTATAAAACCAACCCGTCCAAGTAAACACAACAAGCAAGGATCCCGTCGAGTACGATGGACGTGAGGGGTGCTAATACCTTCCCCTTGCGTAACCGACTCCCGTATCTAGACAACGGTTGCGACGACCTTGTCTTACCCTTTTTCGTTAGGTTTTTCCGATCGTTTCCTTTCCCGCTCTGAGGGATAAATAACGAAAGGTGGCGACTCTTCTGTTGTGCCGGCACCTTATTTTCGCGCAAGCGACAGCTGGCGACTCTGCTGGGGATCTCAATGGTTCCCTGCGAGAGTCAATCCTAACGCTTGTGTGTTTACTTGTTGGGTTGCGTTTATTTATCGCATTTTACTTCTCGCACTTTATTTCCCGCATTTTATTTTCAGTATAATATGATTATTTGTGCTGTTGTGGGATGGGAGTTCTGATGAGTGAGAAGCCATACCCAGGCTTGAGTGCACCATAGACTTAGAGTGGAAATTAGTGGGCGCGTGCTTGCTTTGCAGGCACTAGTGTCTCATGAAATCCATGCTCAGACAAGGTTCATCCGGTTGGCTTCACTTTCAACCCTTTGGGTTGAGACGGTTGCTGGTTTGGTGGATTGTCGACTCTGGGGACCGATCATTTGTGATTCAGCTAAGTGAGGCCGCTTCATGAGCTGGTGATGCCACACCTTCTGGGTATCGTGTCACCCCTCTTGAAAGTCTGTGACGCTGATGAACGCATAGGATGCCGTACCTTGAGTCAGTTTAGGTCCATACCTGTGAGTGGGATTGGGTTTATTGCAGGAAACTTTGACCTTCAGACTACCTGGGTTTCTTGACAGTGAATCAGTTTTATTGGTACCAGGGTTTCTCAGTTGCAGATTTGTCTGTTCTTGATAGAGCAGGTTTTGATCAGAGGATTTTATCATCAGGTGTATGTCTGTTCTTGATAGAGCAGGTTTTGATCAGAGGATTTTATCATCAGGTGTATGTCTGTTCTTGATAGAGCAGGTTTTGATCAGAGGATCTTATCATCAGGTGTATGTCTGTTCTTGATAGAGCAGAGTTTGGTCATCAGTTGTTTGTTCTTGATAGGACAGATTTTTGGGGTCTGAAGATCTCATCAGCAGATGTTGTTTGTTCTTGATAGAGCAGATTTTTGAGTGGGGTCTGAAGATCTCATCAGCAGCTGTATATTTGTTCTTGATAGGGCAGATTTTTGATTGGGGTCTGAAGACCTCATCAGCAGATATTTCTTGATCATACATCAGAGGTCCTTATTATCAGACATTCGTTCTTGACAGAACAGAGTTATGATCCTGTGTATATGGTCATATCAGATGGTTGTTCTTGGCAGATCAGATCTGCGGTCCTACACCGGGGTTTTCTTCTCATCAGTGGTCGTGGTTTTGTTGATACAGAATCTCCACAGCACCAGTTGCCTGGATATCTTATTACATGATTGCATTTTGCATTAGTTTGCATGTTCATTTGCATTTCATTAACGTGTGTCTGTGTTGCAGGTACCGTTTTCCCCGATCCAGGATTTCTTGCCTCCTATTGTTTTATTATGGGCTCTCCGAGGAAGACCGTGACTTACAAGTTCCCGACCCCCGATGTGGTTAAGTTGACTGGTTTGATAGCTCTAGCAGGTGATTCTGTGAAGGATGAGTTCAGAAAATCTTATGGCAGGTTGCTCAGTTTGGTTTGTAAGCCTTCTGTGTTCGAGTTGAATGGGTTGCATGCTCTGCTGCAGTTCTACGACCCTCCGCTGAGATGTTTCACTTTTCAGGACTTTGTGCTCGCACCTACGCTGGAAGAGTATGTTGATTTGCTAGGTGTGCCTATCAAAAGGCAAATGCCTTTTGTCCACATGGATGCTGAGCCTGATCTGGCTGGTTTAGCTCCTTCACTTCATTTGGACGCCTCTGAGTTAGTATTGACTAGTTGGAACAAGGTTCCTGGGTTCTCCTTGCAGTTTCTGGTGGTTAAGGCTCAGCAGTATGCCAAGGACAGATGTTGGGACGCGTTCAATGCCATCCTCGCTCTATGCATATATGGCATTATCCTGTTCCCCAACATGCCTGATTTTGTAGACTTTGATGCGTTTCACATCTTTGCTTCAGGGAATCCAGTCCCTACCCTGATATGAGATGTCTATCACTCAGTCCACTATAAGAATGACAACAGGAGGGGGAAGAATGTCTCATGCTGCGTACCCTTGCTGTACAAATGGCTTGATAGTCATCTGCCCAAGAGGGGTCCTTTTGTCTTGTCTGCAGCCACAGCCGAGTGGCCTGAGCGTCTGATGAATTTATCTGCAGAGGATATTGACTGGTTCGACAGAGACAGGTTAGGTACTGAGGTGATCTTCAGTTGCAGCGGGTTTCCTAATGTACCTTTGATAGGTAGGAAGGGCTGCATAAACTACAATCCGTCGTTGCTGGTTCGACAGTTCGCGTATGCTTTGAGAACTCCGCCGAAGGAGGAAGAGGTACAGGAATCTCTGTACCTCACGGGTACTCTAGAAGGGGATTTGTTGTCCAAGCTTTAGCGTGCGTGGAATAGTATCAGTAAGCGAGGAAAGCCTTTGCTGGGAAAAAGCAACAATCAAGCCTACCCTCCGTATACGACTTGGATCAGAGCCAGGGCCAATGCTATAGGGATGTCGTTTCCTCATGCCAAGCCAGAAAGCCCTCCAACAATCGAAGAGCCTACTACTGTGCCCATTCATCAGCATAACCGGGTATTAGCTGAGCGGGATGAGTTGAAGCGAGCGAACGAAGAACTGGAGAAGGAACTAGCTCAGCTCCGAAGCGAGAGGAACGAAGCTGTTCATTCCTTCAAAAGGCAGACAGAGTTGGTGAACCAGCTGAGTACAGACCTGACTAAGCAGATGGCCGAATGTGAACGCATGGGTCGGGACTTCAAAGCTGTCAACGATGTACTAGCTACAAAGAAGCAGCACTTGGACGAGGCATATCGGAGGATATCCAAGTTCAACCAGCACTGGAAGGCTTCCCTGGCCACCAGGAAAGAGCGGGAGGATAAGCTGATGCTACAGATCTCCAAGCTGGAAGCCGAGGTAAAGGACAGTGAACAGAGGTTTGATGAAGAAACCGCCCGCAGATACGCCGCCGAAGGCCAACTCAACAAAGCTCTCGCTAACCTGAAGGAGCGCAAGCTGACGTTTGAGTCCAAAAAGCGGAAATTAGAAGATTGCTTCGGCGAAGGAGCATGGGAAGGTTCGATCGAAGGACTTCAGTATACCATTGTGCAGAGGGAACTACTCGTCGAGGGGTTGCTCACTTTGCCAGATCATCTAGAGACGAAGGAGTTATTAGCAGAGTATCGCGCCCGTGGCCGTACTTGACTAGTTGTATTCCTTTTGTTTTGACCTTTGTTGTATGCTGACCATCACCAGGCTTGTTGGCTGAGGTCACGCTGTTGATTTGTCTTGTACTCGCTGATGCTATGTACTGCCTTGATAGGCTTTCCTTTATATATGAGATTGATGTTTCCATGATTGGGCTCGGGCTTCTTCTTATTATTATTATCAACACTGGCACTCAGGCACTAGGATCGGGGGAAATCTCCCAAACACACAGACACACGCATGCATTTGCATAGCGCCCATTTTGTTGTTTTTCCTAACCTTTAATGTTTACAGGTTTTTCAGGTTTACAGGTCCCAGGCTGTTTCCGGTGACTCCAGGATTGATCAGAGACTAATTCACCGTTATCCAACTCGAGCTAATCAGACCAGGATCATGGATCAAGTGCAGACAGATGTCCAAGAGCTCCGCGAGAGGATGGATCGCTTTATGGAACTGATGCAGGTGGTCGCCAATGGTCAGGACCAGCTCAGGACTTTGGTTCAGCCTTTGATCTCCAGGGTTGATAGCAACGACATACTCCATGGCGGGGCCGTGCCTACTCCTCCACCAGTTGATACTCCACAGAATGGTGTTCCTGTGGCTGGGGGCAACGACAGTGCTAATGGCAATGTGATGGCCAACATCGGACTCAATACGACGGGCGTCGGTAATGGGAGTCTGGGAGCTAATGTCAACATCGGGCCGGTCAACGGCAATGCAGGCGTCGGGAATCTGTTGGTGCCTCAACCATGGCTTGAGGATCATCAGGATGATGTCTTCTCTCAAAGTGGTGCGGAAGGGGAGCTGAATGCTGAAGCGCGGCTCAGGTTCAAAGCACTTGAAGATAAAATGAGAGATATCGAGAATCAGAATACTTTGGGCGTTGATATGTCCAAGCTGGGGTTAATTGCTGATTTCAAGGTACCTCCTAAGTTCAGGGTTCCTGACTTTGAGAAATATAAGGGCACCACTTGCCCTCGTGTCCACCTTAGATCTTACTACAGGAAGATGTCTGCCTATTCCGAAGACGAGAAGTTGCTGATGCACTTCTTCCAAGATAGTCTTTCTGGGCCATCCCTCGAGTGGTATATGGGCCTGGAGCCCACTAGCGTGCGCACATGGAAGGATCTCGCTGAAGCGTTTGTCCACCATTATCAGTACAATAGCGACTTGGCCCCGAACTGAGTCCAGCTCCAGAACCTTTCGCAGAGGAATAATGAAGGATTTAAGGAGTATGCCCAACGGTGGCGTGAGTTGGCTGCTCGGGTTCAACCGCCGATGGTTGAGCGCGAGCTCGTGCAGATGTTTGTGGCCACCCTCCCAGGGGTTTACTATGAAAATTTAGTCAGCGGTATGTCTGGGACGTTCTCAGCTCTCATTACCATAGGCGAGTACGTCGAGAATGGTATCAAGATCGGGAAAATCCAAGGTGAATCATCATCAGCTGGAGGAGGTGGAAAGAAACCTTATGCTGGTAAACGACGAGAAGGAGATGCGAGCGCTGTGACCAACGCTCGAAGAAAGGGCAAGGGCCCTCAGCAGCAGATAGCCAGTATAAATATCCCAGTAGCTCCACAGCAGCAGCAGCAACCGAACCAACAGGGATATAGAAAGTACCAGAATCGGGCACCTTTGACAAATCGTCACTTCGAAGCACCGCCCATGTCGTACACGCAACTCTTGCAGACTTTGCTTCAGCTTCAGTTGGTTCAGAAGAGGACGATGGCTCCCTTGACAGGGGCACCTCCACCAGGATACGATGCAAATGCCACTTGTGATTTCCATACAGGGGCACCAGGCCACACAATCGAGAACTGCAAAGCCTTTAAGCACAAGGTGCAGGACCTGGTAGATGCCAAGATTATTAACTTCTCCGATAATATGCCCAATGTCACGAAAAACCCTATGCCGAATCATAGGGGAGGCGGAGTGAACGCCATTATCGAAGAAGAGAGCGCAGATCTGTTGACTGATGTCAAAGACCTAAAGACGCCGCTTAGCTTCGTCAAAGCTAAGTTGTTGAAGAAAGGGTTCTTTCCAGGATGCGGAGAACTATGCATGGACTGTGCTACACATTCTGATGGGTGTGAGCAGTTGGTAGAAGGAATCCAAAGTCTGATGACTGAGGGGATTTTGCAGTTCAGCCGGAAGGCTGAAAGTGTGTCAGGAGAGGTAGTGTTGAAGCAGGCCGATGAAGTCGCCACCATCACCATCCATCGCCAACCAATTACTATTTCTGCGCCCCGACCGCCTACAATCACTATTACCAAAGCTGGGCCGATACCATTCGAGAGAACTAATGTTGTGCCGTGGCATTATGGGGCTGAAGTCTATTGCAACGGTCAGAAGCTGGAGCTGGAGCCGTATGGGTCGACTGTGGAGAATCTTGCAGGAATCAGTGGTATTACTCGTAGCGGAAGAGTGTTTGCACCGTCAGAGGTCGTGGCAGAGAAAGTTGTCAGAGCTGATGCAGCCGATAAGGGTAAAAGTAAATTCGTCGAAGAGGCCCCGTGCGGGGTAGAGAAAGATTTGTTGGTCAAAGATGCCGAGGAGTTTATGGGGTTAATTAAAAAGAGCGACTACAAGATTGTAGACCATCTCCATCAGACGCCTTCGAAGATTTCTATTCTCAACCTGTTGCTGTGTTCTGAAGCGCACCGCAACGCGCTACTGAAGGTATTGAACACTGCCTACGTACCGCAAGAGATATCGGTGAATTAGCTAGAAGAGGTGGTAGCCCATGTTAACGCTGGCAATGGGCTAGGTTTCACAGATTTAGAGCTGACGCCTAAAGGGAGAAATCACAACAGCGCCTTGCACATCTCGATAGAGTGCAGGGGCACCATCATGTCACACGTCCTGGTGGACACGGGTTCGTCGCTTAATGTGCTTCCGAAGAAGGCATTAATGAAGTTGGACACTCGCGGATTGCTTTGCACACCCAGTGATCTGGTTGTGAAGGCGTTCGACGGAACTAAGCGCCACGTTTTCGGAGAGTTGACCCTGCCGATCCAAGTCGGTCCAGAAACGTTCGATACGGTCTTTTATATCATGGACATCATGCCAGCCTACAGTTGCCTCTTGGGCCGGCCGTGGATCCATGTTGCTGGTTCCGTGACCTCCACGTTGCATCAAAAGCTCAAATATGCTGTCGGGGGAAGCATAGTAACCGTATGCGGTGAGGAGGACATAATGGTGAGCCATTTGTCATCCTTTAAGTATGTTGAAATGGATGGCGAAATCCATGAAACTCTTTGCCAAGCATTTGAAGCCGTCAAGGTGAAAGAGGTAGCTCCTGTAGTCGCAGAGAAGCCAGAGATGAATCTCTCCTCATTCAAAGAAGCTTGAGCCGTCGTCCAAGCTGGTTCCACCCTAGGCTGGGGGCATATTTTGGAGATACCGAACAAGCAGGATAAGTTTGGATTGGGGTATTCTCCTGAAGCTGAAGCTTCTTCTTCTTCGTCTAGCAGCGCGTCACGGGGTAAGGGGCCGATCCTATTTACCAGTGGCGGAGTGATCTTCGAAAGCATCAACGCAGCGTCTGAAGACAGCGGGGATAGCGATTGTGATCTCGACTCTTGGATTCAGCCAAGCAAGCCGGGCGAGAAACTCAACAATTGGACCATCAAGAATATCATCCAGCTGACAAGTGAAGAGTAATGATTTACTTTTTTCAATCATTGTACAACCCTATGTCCTACCCGGGGCATAGCGGTTTTATTGTCAGGGACTTGTTGGATTATGTACATGCATTTTGTTAATAAATCAAAGGCGTTTTCTTCGTATTCAAATATTGTGATCTCTGTTATTCCTGTTTTATGTTTGTTTTGAAAAAACAGTAAAATGGCAATGGGGTTTGTGCTAACCTACATATTCTTGTTTTAAACTTAACCCTTGTTATTGCAGGATCCACATAACAGATGACATCGACTCTGGACCTTCTACGGCTCACTTCGACTTCGATTGCCCGATCTATCAAGCCGAAGAAGAGATTGATGAAGACGAAGACCTTCTCGAAGAGTTGGCCCGCTTGTTGAAACAAGAGAAGAAGGTTATTCTGCCTCATGAGGAGGAGATTGAGATCGTAAATCTGGGTTCTGAAGAGCTCGTCAGAAATGTCAGGATAGGGGCTGCGCTGCAGAGTGATGTCAAGCAGAGACTGGTCGAGATGCTTCGAGAGTATAGTGACGTCTTTGCTTGGTCATACGAAGATATGCCCGGACTTGACACGGACATCGTGGTCCACCACTTGCCGCTACGTGAAGATTGCCCTCCCGTCAAGCAGAAGCTTAGGAGGACGAGACCAGATATGGCCATTAAGATCAAGGAAGAAGTGCAGAAGCAGCTTGATGCTGGCTTCTTAGCGGTCACCACTTACCCTCCGTGGGTCGCCAACATAGTGCCTGTACCGAAGAAGGACGGTAAGGTACGCATGTGCGTCGATTATTGGGATTTGAATAGGGCGAGCCCTAAAGATGATTTCCCGTTGCCTCATATCGATGTGTTGGTCGACAACACAGCCCAGTTCTCCGTGTTTTCGTTCATGGATGGCTTCTCCGGTTAAAATCAGATCAAGATGGCGCCGGAGGACATGGAGAAAACAACGTTTATCACCCCCTGGGGAACATTTTGCTATAAGGTAATGCCCTTCGGTCTGAAGAACGCAGGGGCCACTTACCAACGAGCAATGGTAACTTTGTTTCATGATATGATTCATCACGAGATCGAGGTCTATGTTGATGACATGATTGCGAAGTCCCAAATGGAGGAAGAGCATCTGGTCAACTTATTGAAGCTTTTTGAGAGGCTTAGGAAATTCAGGTTGAGGCTGAATCCTAACAAATGTACTTTCGGAGTGCGGTCCAGAAAGTTGCTGGGGTTTATTGTGAGTGAATGAGGCATCGAAGTTGATCCTGCGAAAATAAAAGCCATTCAAGAAATGCCAGCGCCGAAAACAGAAAAAGAAGTTTGTGGTTTCTTTGGCAGAATAAACTACATTGCAAGGTTTATCTCTCAGCTCACGGCCACGTGTGAACCGATGTTCAAGCTTTTAAAGAAAGATCAGGCGATTACTTGGAATGAAGATTGCCAGAAGGCATTCGATAAGATAAAGCAGTATCTTCAAGAACCTCCAATCTTGATACCCCCAGTAGCTGGACGGCCACTAATCATGTACTTGACAGTTCTGGAGAATAATATGGGGTGTGTTCTCGGTCAGCACGACAAGACGGGCAGAAAAGAGCATGCCATTTACTACTTGAGTAAAAAGTTCACTGAGTGTGAATCTCGATACTCGATGCTGGAGAAGACGTGTTGTGCACTAGCCTGGGCTGCCAAACGTTTACGACAGTACATGCTCAATCACACCACCATGCTAATTTCGAAGATGGATCCGATCAAGTACGTCTTCGAGAAGCAGGCTCTTTCGGGCAGGATTGCCAGATGGCAAATGGTGTTAACAGAATATGATATTCAGTACGTGTCCCAGAAGGCCATCAAGGGAAGCGTATTGTCTGATTACCTTGCCGAATAGCCGATCGAGGATTACCAGCCGATGAAGTTCGAATTCCCTGACGAGGATATTATATTTCTCAAAGCGAAGGATTGCGATGAGCCGTTGCCCGGCGAGGGGCCAGATAGGAAATCCCAGTGGAAGTTGATATTCGATGGAGCGGTTAATTCCTATGGAAGTGGCATCGGGGCTATCATCACGACTCCCCACGGATCCCACATCCCGTTTACTGCGAGACTGACGTTTCCAGTTACCAATAACGAGGCGGAGTACGAAGCATGCATCATGGGTCTAGAAGAGGCAATTGATTTGAGAATCAAGAACCTAGACGTATATGGTGACTCAGCGCTCATGATCAACCAAATTAAAGGGGAGTGGGAGACTCGTCAATCGAATTTGGTGCCGTACATGAATTACGCTAGAAGGCTGCTTCCGTTCTTCGATCGAGTGAAACTCCATCATGTGCCCAGGGCTGAAAATCAGATGGCTGATGCCTTAGCCACGTTGGCTTCAATGTATAAAGTCAATTTTTGGAATGAGGCTCCAAGAATTGTCCTTTCGCGTCTTGATAGATCGACATTTGTCTTTGCAATCGAGGAATCCGCCGACGGCAAGCCATGGTTCCATGACATCCAGACTTTCCTTATGACTAAGGAGTATCCGGCGGGTGCGTCAACCCAGGATAAGAAGACTCTGCGGAGGCTGTCTGGAAATTTTTATCTCAATCCTGATGGAGTGTTGTATAAGAGAAACCACGATCTCGTGCTACTCAGATGTGTAGATGAGAAAGAGGCGAGCATGCTCATGGGAGAAGTCCATGAGGGCACATTTGGTACGCACGCCGGCGGACATGCTATGACGAGAAAGATCCTGAGAGCAGGATACTACTGGCTGACGATGGAGTCGGATTGCTGCAGATTCGCGAAGAGATGTCATAAATGCCAGATTTATGCTGATAAAGTTCATGTGCCGCCGTGCCCGTTGAATGTCATGTCCTCCCCGTGGCCGTTCTCCATGTGGGGCATCGACATGATAGGCAAGATCGAGCCCACTGCATTTAATGGTCATCGCTTCATTCTGGTAGCTATCGACTACTTCACCAAGTGGGTGGAGGCATCCTCGTACGCTAATGTGACCAAGAAGGTAGTGGCTAAATTCATAAAGAGGGACATCATCTGTCGTTACAGAATTCCCGAGCGGATCATTACTGATAATGGTTCGAATTTGAATAACAAGATGATGAAGGAGCTGTGCCAGAGTTTCAAGATTGAACATCACAACTCATCTCCTTACCGGCCGAAGATGAACGGCGCCGTCGAAGCCGCCAACAAGAACATAAAGAAGATTGTTCAGAAGATGGTTGTGACATATAAAGATTGGCACGAGATGCTTCTATTTGCACTGCACGGCTATCGTACGATGGTACGTACGTCGACCGGGGCAACTCCTTTCTCCTTAGTGTACGGTATGGAAGCTGTCCTACCGTTAAAAGTGGAGATCCCTTCTTTGCGAGTTTTGGTTGATGTGAAACTCGACGAGGCAGAATGGATTACGAATCGTCTGAACCAACTCAGCCTGATGGACGAGAAGAGGTTAGCATCGATTGCATTTGGTCGTCTGTACCAAAGCCGAATGAAGAAAGCTTATGATAAGAAGGTGCGTCTTAGAAGCTTTCAGACGGGTGATCTTGTCCTGAAGAAGATTCTTCCTCCACACTCCGATCACCGGGGCAAGTGGACTCCGAATTACGAAGGTCCGTATGCCGTCAGCAAGGTCTTCTCGGGAGGAGCTTTGTTGTTATCCACGATGGATGGTGAAGATTTTGCATCCCCGGTGAACACGGACGCAGTTAAAAAATACTTTGCTTGAAAGCGACCCGCTGGACAAAAAAAGAGAGTCCAGGCAAAAAAGGGGCATCCCGGCGAACCAAAAACAGAATAAAAGGTTCGGGCAAAAGTTAGGGATATAAATTGAAAAAAGGTACACCCGGGAAGTCGAAAACCTACACTGGGCGGCTTCGGCAAAAAAGGGTATCCCGGTGAACTGAAAACCCGCAAAGGGCAGTTCACGCAAAAGTTAGGGATTTAAAGAAGCAAATGACTGCGTTCCGCGTGTGTGTAACACGGTGGGAGAACTGACTTTAAACAATGTTGCGGATAGCAAGAGTCGCCACCGACTTTTATTTTATCCATAAGGAAAGGTTATAAAAGAACAGGAAAGACCTTAGAGAATATTTTGGGTCCGGGGGGTAGGTTATGAAAAGGGAAGGTATTAGCATCCTTTTCATCCATGGTTATCCATGGGCTCTTAGGTACTTAAGCTCACTTTTGAATTGTTTTGAAATTGTAGTGTGTGAATAGAAAATTTTCAGAATAGTTAATAAATAATCCATGTAAGGATGTGTTAAGAACTTGTTTGAAAACTTGTTGAAAATTTGTTTAAGTGTGAAACAGTTTTGAAGTGAGCAAGCACCTAGGAGTAACCTACCCTAATGTTTAAAGGTCTTTCTTATTCTTCATTCTTTCCTTTAGTAAGACTATCCCTACTATAATGGAGTAGGTAGTCCTTACTTTGGATGTTAAGGGACATGTGAGGGACAATTGGATTTTTGAAGGCCATTGTGGGGTGTAATAAGCACATATAAGGGACCATCATCATTTTTCGAAAGGGACTTGATTCGTAAAGGCAACCATAAGGGACTTTGATGATTTTTTTATTTGAGGGACTTGCTTTATACACCCCACTTAACCATTATTCGTAGGCCACTTGAGGGATATCCTTAGGAAGTGAGACGGCGATTAAAATCGACTTACGTGTGTGACGTGTTTATTTTAATTATCTTTATTTAAAAGTGATCTAAATTTATTTTAATATTACATACATGTTGTTACACTCCCTAATTACTACCATAATAATAATTAAATAATTAAACAACTTTACATCCAAGAAACAATTACAAAATAATAAGCAAAATAATTAAATAGCAAAGATAAATAAAATATAAATAAGCAATAATAAATAATAAAGGGGGTTAATTCTAAGTTTACTCGGCAAGACATCGCATCTTGTGCCTACGTATCCTTACGGGAGTGGAATCAGAGTAATCGTAGTTCCCCTCAATAGGGAGGTTAGAAACTTCTTGACTGTGGTCAAGGTCTCAAGGGGAATAAACGCATCTTAAGGACACGCTTACGTGGAGTGTAGAAACTCCAAATCTCTATGTTGAAATGTTAAGTTGTAATTAGGGTTAAATTAGGGATTCCACGGCGGGAAACCCTAAAATGAGCGCGGCGGCTCTTTGACCTAATGCTAAGGGTAAAATTGTAATTTTGCCTGCGGCGAGGCATTTGTGAAAATTAGGGTTTGTAGTTTGTAGTTTTGAGGATTTGAAATTGAATGTGTGAAGTTTTACGGACTATTGGCGCGGCGGCCAAACAGTTAGACCTAACCTTCGGATGTGTGCAATGTGACAGAAATAATAGTAAACGCGTGAGATAATTGAATCATGCAAACAGAGAGATAATGTCATAATTTAAACCATGCAAGCAGAAATTTAAAGGTAGAATTTAAAGAGCGATTGTTAAGTTCGCGAGGTTACATGAGAGGAGCAGATACAATATGATAATGAAATTTGAATTGAACAATAATAAAATAAAATAAATAACGGTTCTAGTTATTATTTTAAAAAAAAGATTTTAGTTATTATTTTAAATTTATCTAAAAAAAAGTTTTTCTTAAAAATAATAGGTTTTCATATTAATTTGGAAAAGATGTTAATGTTATTTATTTTAAAAAACAGATTTTTATATTATAACAAGTTTTAATAAATTAATGATAACAATAATAATAATAATGGTAATAATAATGATAATAATGATAATAATAATAAATAATGATAATAATAATACTAATAATAATAATAATAATAATAATAATAATAATAATAATAATAATAATAATAATAAAGCAATAATGAATTTTAAATGTGCCAAATAACCCAACAATGTTGCTAACGCAGAAATGCGCTCATCGCAACCAGATCTAAATCGGACGAAACAAAATTTATCGCAAAGAAAAAGAAATTAAGCAAAAAATAGTATTATTGCTCACACAAAAATGCGATCATCGCAACCAGATCGAACTAACACAAATGTCACGCGTCATGCACACAAATGTGCAAACATCGTATCGACATAATTCGATCAAAAATCTTATATATATAAACTCTAACAATTTAAAAATTATATATATATAAACGTAACAGTAATAGATAAAGAAAAAGAAATAACGGTAATAGATGAAGAAAAAGAAATAACGGTAAAAGATGAAGAAAAAGAAACAACAGTAATAGATGAAGGAAAAGAAATAACGGTAAACGATGAAGAAAAAGAAACAATAGTAATGGATGAAGAAGAAAACTAAATAACGGCAAACGGCACTCACTCCTCTTAGGTTTTTTTCGTTCTCTCCCTTTTTTCCAACAAGGCAACACATGTATATATAGGGAACAAATTAGGGTTAACACCAAATTGTCAATAATGTCCCTAAAGCCCATTTTAAAGCCCAAACTAAATAATTAGTTAAGAAAAAATAAAATTTAAATAATTTAAAATAATTAAAATAAACTTAAAATAAAAACTAATAATCCTATTGATTCCTAAAATAAAAAATATTATAAAAAGAACAAAATTTTTTTCAATATTTTTTATTTTATGATTTTTTGGATATTTTTATGAATAATTTAGAAAAAAGTGAAAAAATAATATTTTAAAAATGATTTAATTAAAATACGAAAATAATAATTAAATAATAATAAAAAACTATTTTTGTTATTTTTTTAATGAAAGATAGAAAAATTTAGAGTAAAAATAATAAAAAACAAAAAAAAGTGACAAAGGTGAGATTCGAACTCTCAACCTCTCACACTCATAACTCCTTACACATGTCCTCCTGCCAATTGTGCCATTTTTACTTTTTAGAAAAAAAATGCATGCCATATGATATTTACCTGCAAAAAGTCAAACGACTACACAAATTTGTTAGTAATTGATTAAATGCAATGAAATACGACGACAAATCTTAGGGCAAAATTTGGGGTATTACAGTTATTATGATAATATTTCTCACCCAACCTCTCTTTGATGTTGGCAAAAAAAAAATCATGAAGTTTGACTTTGGTTTGACCACAGTTGACCTCAGTTTGACCTTTTAACTGCATTGACTGCTTTTGACTTATCTGATCATCTGACTGAGCAAACTTTTGAGAAAAGTCTTGAAACTTGACATGGGGGTTCTTATACACATATAAGATGTTATGAAGCTCACTTGAAGTCTTGGAAGTCCATTTAGCCTGATTAAAGTCAAAACCCTAGTTTTGGATGCACTGCTTAGGAGGTGCATTGTCTGAGGGAATTGTCAACTCTTCTGACCAATTATGAATTTTGTGAACCTTGTGAACCTTCTTGGAACACAAAGTCTTGTATTGTGAGGGCAAATTTTGGGGTGCAACAGCTGCCCCTGTTCAATTTTCTGAAACCTGAGGGGTTAGATTGGTATATTTGCCAGTCGTAACCTGGAAGGTTGAAGGGGATTGAACACAAAAGCCCAAAAATTTGCACTCACCAGTGCATGGAGTGATATTGATGGTTGGTTGAACATGATTGAGTGGGCTTAAAGATGCCACTAGGGGAAAGTTCTTCAGTAGTATAATGAGAACTGTCAGGAGTCTGGAGTAATACTGATGTAACAGCATGTCTTCATGAGGATAGAGCAATCAATAATGATAACCCTAAAGCAGTCTTGAAGTGATAAATCTGACCTCAGGAGGATAGAGCAATCAATAGCTCTAAAGCAGTCTTGAAGTAATAATGGCTTCAGGAGGATAGAGCAATCAATAGCTCTAAAGCACTCTTGAAGTAATAGAATGGCTTCAGTAGGATAGAGCAATCAACAGCTCTAAAGCAGTCTTGAAATAATAATGTGATATGTCTTCAGGAGGATAGAGCAATCAATAGCTCTAAAGCAGTCTTGAAGTAATGATTTCAGGAGGATAGAGCAATGGATAGCTCTAAAGCAGTCTTGAAATAATAATGTAATTTCAGGAGGATAGAGCAATGGATAACTCTAAAGCAGTCTTGAAATAATTAGATGGCTTCAGGAGGATAGAGCAATGAATAGCTCTAAAGCAGTCTTGAAGTAGTAATATGACCTCATGAGGATAGAGCAATGAATAGCTCTAAAGCAGTCTTGAAGTAATAGGATGATTTCAGGAGGATAGAGCAATCAGTAGCTCTAAAGCAGTCTTGAAGTCATGAGAGGCTATCAGGAGGATAAAATAACCCTGAGGTTACAATAAAGCAGTCCCAAAGTAATAAGAAGCTCATCAGGAGGATAAAGTAACCCTGAGGTTACAATAAAGCAGTCCCAAAGATCATAAGATTGTTTGTTGGATAATTAACCTGAAAACAAGGTAGCATTCTGTATAACAACATTAGTTTATGCTTTATGTATGCATGTATGACATGATGCACTTAGGTAATGTACTATAGACATATATGTTATGGTATGATGTAAATGATGTATGTATGCTATGACACTGCTGGAAGTGTCTGGATATCCTTGTATAACAACTGCTGGCCAAGGAAAATAAATCCCGATTCGTTGTTGAAGAATATATAACCCTCCGTCTGCTAGGGATAACAAGGTATAGATAACCTCCCGTTGTTGGGGATAACAAGGTATAGATAACCTCCCGTTGTTGGGGATAGTGGGGTATAGATAACCTTCGTTTTCGTTTGATAGTAGGATAAGTATAACATCCCGTCTTCGTTCATCGTGCCCTTATTGGAAAGTAATTTCCCGTATATCCGTATGAGGATAAAAGAGATGGATATAAATTCCAGGGGAGATTAGACTTTGTGAAAATGGATTAGTCCTACTGATGGTATGTAACTGCCTTGTAAAGATGAACCGGCGAAGCTTCGTTGAAATCCTTCCCTCGTTCGTCCTTAGTAAATACTATTACTGCATTTTCATGCATTTCTGGTAAACATCAATCATATTAAAAGCATACATGCATTTCTGGTAAACATCAATCATATTCAAAGGCATACATACATTCAAACACAACCAATGGACGTTTCGCTTATGTAAATAGGGTGAAAGTAAATCTGGATTCAAAAGATGGAATTTATTTATATCAAAAGTGACCCATACACGGGTAAGTTTGTACAAGGAGACATAAACCCTAGTAAGAGAATTTTGTCAGGAAGTTTTACAAAAAGAATCAGCTATGTGGGAAATAATCCTATTGAGTTTCAATTCTACTATTGCCACTCAAGTATCTCATCTTCTTGCTGTTGAGACGGAAACGATTGGATTGAGCTTTATCTGTTTGAGCTTGAGTAAGTAGTACAACTGGTTGCAGTTTCATGAATGATCCAAACGAGACATAGTCATACGCTTTAATCCCTAACTTTTGCCTGGATTGCCCTTTCAGGTTTTCAATCCACCGGGATACCCTTTTTTACCCAAGCCGCCTTTTCAGGTTTTCGACTTGCCGGGTGTACATCTTTTTATATATATATCCCTAATTTTTGCCCAAACCCTTTTGGTTTGCCGGGATGCCCTTATTTTTGCCTAGGCCTGTCAACCTAGCGGGTCTCTTTTTATGCGTAGTATTTTTTAACTATGTCTGCGTTTACAGGTTGTGGGAAGTCTTCACCATCCATTGTAGTCAGTATCATGGCACCTCCTGAGAACACTGTCTTGACTACAAATGGTCCCTCATATGTTGGAGTCCACTTGCCCCTAGGATCACCCTGTGGTAATATGATACGCTTGATTACCAAGTCACCAGCCTGATATACCTTTGGCTTAACCTTCTTGTTAAAAGCTTTGATCATCCGTTTCTGGTACATCTGGCCATGACAAACTGCTGCTAACCTTTTCTCATCAATCAAATTTATCTGGTCAAGTCGAGTCTGAATCCACTCATCTTCATCCAAGCCTGCATCCTTCATAATTCTCAAGGAGGGGATCTGAACTTCAATAGGCAGAACTGCTTCCATACCATAGACTAAGGAGAATGGGGTTGCCCCTGTTGAAGTACGTATTGTAGTACGATAACCATGCAGAGCAAATGGTAACATCTCGTGCCAATCCTTGTAAGTAACAGTCATCTTCTGTACAATCTTCTTAATATTCTTATTAGCAGCTTCAACTGCCCCATTCATCTTTGGACGATACGGAGAAGAGTTGTGATGCTTAATCTTGAACTGCGTACAGAGATCAGTAATCATAGTGTTGTTCAGATTAGAGCCATTGTCAGTGATAATCCTTTCAGGGATACCATACCTACATATGAGATTATTCTTAATGAACCGAGCCACAACATTCTTAGTCACAGATGCAAATGAAGCTGCCTCTACCCACTTCGTGAAGTAATCAATAACAACCAGGATGAAACGATGCCCATTAGAAGCAGTAGGCTTGATCTCACCAATCATATCAATGCCCCACATGGCGAAGGGCCAAGGAGCAGTCAACACATTCAATGGAGATGGAGGTACATGTACTTTATCAGCATAGATTTGACATTTGTGACATGTTCTGGAGTGTTGATAGCAATCAGCTTCCATGGTAGACCAATAGTAACCTGCTCTCAAAATCTTCTTTGCCATGGTATGACCACTAGAATGAGTGCCAAAGGTCCCATCATGCATCTCTTCCATAATTTCTGTAGCTTCCTTCTTATCCACACAACGAAGCATAGTTGAATCATGATTACGCTTATACAGAATGCCATTACTCAGAAATAACTTAGCAGAAAACCTTCTCAGGAACTTCCTATCTTTGACAGATGCCCCTTCAGGGAACTCCTGAGCTTCAAGATAGTTTTTCACTTCATAGAACCAAGGCTTCTCCTCTGCCCCTTCAGTGTCAATCTCATTGCAGTATGCAGGCTTCTCAAATCTATCAATGGTAATCTTGGGAGCTTCATCATCCCAGCTGATCTCAAACATAGATGCCATGGTGGCCAATGCGTCTGCCAACTGATTCTCTCTTCGTGGAATATGTCCAAAAGTAATCTCTTTGAAATGTGGGATCAAAGACAACACATGTTCTCTGTAAGGAATGAGATTATCATGCTTTGTATCCCAATCTCCTTTAATCTGACTTACTACCAGAGCTGAATCTCCATACACCTCAAGGAACTGAATCTTCATATCAATAGCAATTTGCATACCCATGATACATGCCTCATACTCAGCCATGTTATTGGTACAATAGAAACAAAGTCTGGCAGTAATCGGGGTATGACAACCTTCAGGGGAACTAATCACAACACCAACACCATTACCATGTGCATTGGAGGCACCATCAAAAACCATAGTCCATCGGGATCCTTGTTCAGGTCCGTCATATTGTCCAGGTTCTTTGGTAACAGACATAATGTCTTCATCAGGGAACTCAAAATTCATTGACTGGTAATCACCTACTGCTTGATGAGCCAAATGATCAGCAACAACACTCCCCTTAATGGCTTTCTGAGTAGTATACTGTATATCATATTCCGTCAAGATCATTTGCCATCTTGCAATTCTTCCGGAGAGAGCAGGTTTCTCAAATATGTACTTGATTGGATCCATCTTCGAAATCAACAAGGTAGTATGGGTCAACATATACTGTCTTAGTCGGCGAGCAGCCCATGCCAAAGCGCAGCAAGTTTTCTCGAGCAGTGAGTATCTTGTTTCACAGTCGGTAAACTTTTTGCTAAGGTAGTATATTGCCTGCTCTTTTCGACCAGACTCGTCATGTTGCCCCAATACACACCCCATTGAGTTGTCTAATACTGTTAAATACATAATCAAGGGTCTTCCATCAACTGGTGGCATTAAAATTGGAGGTTCTAGCAAATATCTCTTGATTTCATCAAAGGCAGTCTGGCACTCATCATTCCATTCCATCACCTGATCTTTCTTCAACAACTTGAAGATTGGCTCACAGATGGTAGTTAATTGGGAAATAAATCTTGCAATGTAGTTCAATCGTCCCAAGAAACCTCTAACCTCTTTCTCAGTACGGGGAGCTGGCATCTCTCGTATAGCTTTCATTTTTGCAGGATCCACTTCAATACCTTTTCCACTGACAATGAAACCCAGGAGCTTTCCAGATCTAACTCCAAAAGTACACTTGTTTGGATTTAATCTCAACCTGTATTTCTTCAACCTCTCAAACAACTTGTGTAGATGATCAAGATGTTGCTCTTCATTCTGAGATCTGGCTATCATATCATCCACATATACCTCTATCTCATGATGAATCATATCATGAAACAAAGCCACCATAGCACGCTGATATGTTGCCCCTGCATTCTTCAAACCAAATGGCATTACCTTATAGTAAAAGGTGCCCCACTGTGTCACAAATGTTGTCTTCTCCATATCTTCAGGTGCCATCTTGATTTGATTGTAACCAGAGAAACCATCCATAAAAGAGAATACCTTATGCTGAGCAGTGTTGTCTACCAGAATATCGATATGAGGAAGTGGAAAGTCGTCTTTAGGGCTAGCCTTGTTCAGATCTCTGTAGTCTACACACATACGTACCTTACCATCTTTCTTAGGAACTGGTACCACATTTGCAACCCACTGAGGATAAGAAGTTACGGCCAAGAACCCTGCATTGAACTGTTTCATTACCTCTGCTTTGATCTTTTCTGACATTTCAGGACGCATACGACGAACCTTCTGCTTCTTTGGACGACAATCTTCTTTCACTGGCAAACGGTGAACCACAATGTCCGTATCCAACCCTGGCATATCTTCATAAGACCAAGCAAAGATCTCCACATAGTCACGTAGCATCTGAATCAACCTGCTCTTGACACTGTCCTCTAAATCAGCCCCTATCCTGACCTCTTTTCTGTTTTCTTCAGTTCCCAGATTCACAACTTCGACTGGCTCTTCATGTGGCTGTATAGCTTTCTCTTCTTGTTGTAACAACCTAGCAAGCTCTACAGGTATTTCACAATCGTCCTCGTTTCCGTCTTCAGTTTGATAGATCGGATTCTCGAAATTGTAATTGGCAATAGTAGAACTGTTATCAACTGGATCCAGAGTGGATGAGGATCTGCATTTTAGTGACGTGGGTGTGTGTAAGAACACATAGCTGATAAAGCAAAAATAAAAGAAAAAGAAAGACAAGGAACACAATATTTACGAAAACGAAACGTCCACTGATTTTATTGAATGAAGTATGCAAATGAAATGACAACCCGTAACAAGCACACCATTGTGCCCCGGGTAAGGCACATGGCTTGAAAGTTTTAATTGTTCCGGAAATTATAAATTTAAAAACATAACACAGTAATAGTATTTACTCCTGACTAAAGGAGATAGGGATAACATCTTCAGCTGTCCAATTATTGAGTCCAGTACCCACAGTAGGAAAAATCCATGCCTCCAAGTTGTAGTCTTCATCTTGATCTCCCACAGCATTGATAACCCCTTGATTGGTGATACGAACAGCACGAGCACGACGAACAGCCTTCTGGGACTCTGCAGTGAAACCCAAACCAAACTTGTCAGACTTGTATGGAATATCAGGAATCTGACCCCAAATAGTACAACCACCTTCTTCCACCACAGCTTTTGCATCATTGAGGGAGGCCATTGCCATTGTTGGAGGGTTTTTGATGACCACAGGAACCTTCTTCACAGCAGGAGGAGTCACACAATCCTTAACAGCCCAGGGAACCACTTCAAATGACTGACATGGAGTTTCAATGTATTCACCTTCTACTTCCAGATACTTGAAAGTGTTTACATGGCTGACAAAGTATTCTTCCTCTCCAAAGACAGTAACAACTTTTCCATTCACCGGATATCTCAACTTTTGATGTAATGTGGAGGTCACAGCACCTGCCCCATGGATCCAGGGACGACCAAGCAGACATGAGTACGAAGGACGAATATCCATCACATAGAATGTAGCAGTAAACACCTGAGAGCCAACCTTGATTGGAAGATCAATTTCCCCATGCACTACTCTTCTAGAACCATCAAAAGCCTTTACCACAATATTACTGGGCTTCAATACCGTATCTTCAGGACTCAGCTTGTTCAGGACTTCCTTAGGCAACACATTCAGAGAGGAACCATTGTCTATCAGCACATGAGACAGGGTAGTGCCCCTGCATTCAATTGAAATATGCAAGGCCCTGTTATGATCCCTCTTGGCAGGGGTCAAGTCAGCATCAGAAAATCCTAACCCGTTGTCATAGGTCAGGTGAGCAACACAATTCTCAAACTGGTCCACAGAAATTGCACTGGGTACATGAGCCATCTTTAGAAACTTGATCAATGACTTGGCATGAGCCTCAGAACATAATAACAGGGAGAGCATAGAAATCTTTGAGGGAGTATGCCCCAGCTGATCAACAATATCATAATCACTCTTGCGAATGATTTTCAATACTTCTTCCATCTGCTTAGAGAGGTCATCAGCAGCTGGCACATCAGTAGATACAGGCTCAATAACAGGACCCTTGCCCCGAGCATCAGTGGTGGAAGTAACAGCAGGAGTAACTGCACTCTTAGAAGCAACTGGAGGAGAGAAGACTCTTCCACTACGAGTGATCTTGCTAGATCCAGCAATATTATCAATGTCAACAGGCATATCAGGTAAAGGCTCCTGCTTGACACCATGGATGTAAACATCAGACCCATAGTGCCAAGGCACAGCTTTGTCAGATGTATAAGGAATAGGACCAGGAGTGGTAATGATCAGAGGAGCTACTCTGGCTTCAGCAACAACTTTCACAGGACCTTCAGCAGTAATCTTGATTGGGCCCTGATGAGTGATTTTAATGGGACCCTTTGAAGTGATTCTTAGTGGTACTTTGTCAACCATATCAACCTCTTCAATCTTCTTACCCTGAGTCAGATGATCTACCATACTTTCTACAGATGCTGGTCTTCTTTCAAACACTATAGTATACTTATCCATGAGATGTTGAATCCCATCTCTCAAAATGAAGCAACTATCCGGCTTATAGGTACAATACAAACAATCTTCACGACAACCTGGAAAGATCCCAGCTTGTACTAACCTCTTTTTGATAACAGACAATGGTGTGCTCAACTCCATAACCGAATAGACATGCAGATCTTCATCAATATCTTCATCAATGGCGTTGACAGTCTTCTCGTGATTTGGCATTGGAGCTGTAATCACATTTGGAGTACCTGGTGGATCAAACTCAATTTCTCCAGCATCAATCATATCTTGAATTTTGTTCTTCAAGACCCAGCAGTTATTAGTATCATGTCCTGGACAGTTTGAATGATATGCACATCGTGCATTGGGATTGTACTTGGGAGATGTAACATTGGGATTCTGAGGAGCCTCCCTCAGGGTAATAAGTTCAGCCTTCAACAAATGTTGTAATGCCTGAGCCATTGACATGTTGATCTTCGTGAACTGTCTTCTAGCCCTCTGTTGGTTGCCTTGAGGCTGCTCTGTTGTTGCAGGAGTTGGATTTGAAATATGAACTACACTCACAGACTGATGTCTTCTGTTACGATCAGGCTGACCATAAACAGCATTAGATTCTTTCTTCCCAGTGGGAGGCTTCTTTGCAGCACCTGATGAAGAAGTGCCCACTTGGATCTTACCACTCTTGATACCATTCTCTACTCGCTCTCCTGTCATGATCAACTCAGTGAAGCCAGATGATGAGCTTCCAATGAGATGACTGTAAAGCGGACCATTCAGCGTACACATGAACATATCAACCAACTCCCTATCAGTCAAAGGGGGTTGAACTCTTCCAGCTAAGTCTCTCCACTTCTGAGCATACTCCTTAAAGCTTTCTTTGGCACCCATAGACATGCTTTGAAGCTGCATGCGAGTGGGGGCTAAGTCAGCATTGTATTGATACTGCTTGTAGAAAGCTTCAGCAAGGTCATTCCAATCTCTGATGTTGACACTCTCCAACTGATAATACCACTCTAGCTGAGCTCCAGATAAAATCTCTTGAAAGAAATGGATCCACAACTTTTTATCAGCAGTGTGGGGTTGCATTCTTCTGACATAAGACCTCAGATGCAATTTGGGACAAGAGACCCCATCATAGACAACAAATGTAGGAACTTTGAACCCAATGGGTATGACCACCCCAGATATCAAGCTCAAATCCTCAAAATCCAGCCCAGATGATTTCTGTAATTCCATAGCATCCATTCTATCCACCAGCATCTTGAATTTGTCTTCGTTAGGCTCATGGTAGTAGTTAGCCTCAGAATCAGAGTCCCCCATAGTGTTGTGGAGACTGCCTCTCTCCTGCTCAGATCCTTCAGATTCATAGTCTTCAACATGTTCCTTGGTCTTGACAGGACCTTTGAACCTTCTTCCCATGTTGAGCAACCCAGCAGACCTTCTAGCCTTCTTAGTCTTCTTGGCCAGCAGTGCCTTCAATTCATCCTGCCCCTTGGATAGGTTCAGGATCAGCTCTTGGAACTGTGCATTCTGTGCCTGGAGATCCTTAACTGATTGTTCAAGAGCCATTGCTGAAATAAACAGCGAGAAGATGAGAAACCTGTGCACAATTATAAACCTGTGATGCAATGATATGGGAATGCATATGCAATGTTTTCAAGGACCGCAGGATTTAAATTTGCTTAAACAAACAAGAAAGTAACTTTTATTAGTAACAACTTGTTTTGCCTTTTAGGCTTACAAAAAATGAAAACGAAATAAGTACAAAAGATGGGGTTTTAAGTCTCCCATGGACGTTTCCTCTTTGTGTTGAGGTATGAGTTGAGGTTTCGTTCCTCATGAAGTAGCTTTGTTAGCTCTAGGATCCTTGCTTGGCTTGCTTTGTAATGAGCCTCGAAAGTATCCCTTTGCTCTTTCAGTTGGATCCATGATCTCTGCAAGTCTTCCATATCAGTAGGCATGTCTGGGTGAAGGATGGTATAAGCTGTGTCTCCTTCAGCAACAGGTTCCATGGTAACTGGTAGGACGGCAGGATATGGCATCATGAGTGTCTGAGCACGAGATCGTACCCATCTGAGATAAGCCTCCATAGGAATAGTGTACTTAGGTTCCAGTGTCTTGCTGTCAATCCTGTTTACCTTTCCCCAAGCTCGGATGAATCTCTGACGGTAACCCTGAAGATCGTTGTCGTAATCAAACACAATGCCCTGAATCAACATGTCATGTGGACCATCGCTCCGGGCGTAACCAAACTGTCGTAAAGCTAGAGATGGGTTGTAGGTGATGCCTCCTCTTATGCCTAGAAGTGGCACATTAGGAAACTCCCCACAACGGTCAATGATGGTGACATTCTCCATAGATCTGGAGCACCAATGGATGTCTGAGTGAGAAAGTGACATGATCCTCTTGGACCATCTGAACCCTTGCTCATTCTTCATTACTGAGCGAGGAAGGTGAGAGATAAACCACCTAGAAAGTAAAGGTATGCAGCACATCAAAGTTCCTCTTGCCCTTGTAGTACGGGTGTGAAGAGAATGTAGGATGTCTCCAAGTAAGGTAGGCACTGGATTGTGACTCAGGAATATGTTGATGGCATGAACGTCTATGAACTGATCAGGATTGGGGAACAACACTAAGCCGTAAATCAATAAGGCTAAGATCTCCTCAAAAGCATCGTAGCTCATAGCCTTCAAGAACATTTGAGCTTTATCCACTAATACCTTGGCAAGAATACCTTTAACTCCACTTCTCGTCTCTAGAACAATGTCAGACTTCTTCAGATGTAGAGCTGCAGCAATAACTTCTGGTTTAAGCTCCTTCTCTAAGCCTGTGAATGGCTTCTGATCAAGAACAGGTATACCCAGAAGTTTAGAGAACTCCTCCATGGTTGGAACCAGCTGATAATCAGGAAATGTAAAGCAATGGTGCTTAGGGTCAAAGAACTGAAACAGCACACTCATCATGTCTTCACTGAACCCTGAAGTAACTAGATCCAATAAGTGACCATGTCTCTTGTTGAACTGGGAGTGATTAGGCACTAGGGAAACCAACTCCTTGAGCTTAGCAGGTATCCCTACAAAGTTGATCCTGATGGTGTTTCTACGAGCAGAAGCCATGACCTGCAACAAAGAACAAAGATAAATCCTTTGGTCCTTGAAATGGTTAGGGAAAATGATATGCTTATGATGCATGAGGATGTCATGATGTCATGCTCAATCACAAACATGTGGCACACACAAACAAGTCACACCATAGCCCTAGGTTTAAAGGCTTGCATGAGGTTCAAAGGCAAGTACCCTCCCCTGAAGTTAGATGGTTCATCCTGTCCTACAAAAGTAACTAGGTTCTAAGGGATCTCAATATCATTGATCCTTCACAAGGGTGGTTGTTCAGAAGGCAACTTACTTGCCAACCAAAACCCTCCAAGTTTAAGATCTCAATGAGCGTAGTATCGAGTGTCAACCAACTTCAGTCTGCACCAAAGCCGGTTACCTCACTACTTTCTAAAGGCCAAGATGAGTTAACTAGGGTTCTAAAAGTCAGTTAGTGCATTGACAACATATGGCAGCCTCAATATTATCCTCAACTTGACTTAAGGAATATAAGCACCAACCAAGAAGTCGCACTAACTATGGCCACCAGATCAACCGTATCGATATACGTCGTACAGTTTCCTTGGTCTATTGCCATTTACCTAAGGTACACTAGATCCGGGTTAGGACCTTTCACACATAAGAGCACCCCAACAATATAATAATAAAGCAAACAAGGCAAACAATTTAAAGTGATCTTAATTCCTAAGGGTACCCCTCTTAAATAGATCCCCAGCAGAGTCGCCAGTTCTGTAACACGGTGGGAGAACTGACTTTAAACAATGTTGCGGATAGCAAGAGTCGCCACCGACTTTTATTTTATCCATAAGGAAAGGTTATAAAAGAACAGGAAAGACCTTAGAGAATATTTTGGGTCCGGGGGGTAGGTTATGAAAAGGGAAGGTATTAGCATCCTTTTCATCCATGGTTATCCATGGGCTCTTAGGTACTTAAGCTCACTTTTGAATTGTTTTGAAATTGTAGTGTGTGAATAGAAAATTTTCAGAATAGTTAATAAATAATCCATGTAAGGATGTGTTAAGAACTTGTTTGAAAACTTGTTGAAAATTTGTTTAAGTGTGAAACAGTTTTGAAGTGAGCAAGCACCTAGGAGTAACCTACCCTAATGTTTAAAGGTCTTTCTTATTCTTCATTCTTTCCTTTAGTAAGACTATCCCTACTATAATGGAGTAGGTAGTCCTTACTTTGGATGTTAAGGGACATGTGAGGGACAATTGGATTTTTGAAGGCCATTGTGGGGTGTAATAAGCACATATAAGGGACCATCATCATTTTTCGAAAGGGACTTGATTCGTAAAGGCAACCATAAGGGACTTTGATGATTTTTTTATTTGAGGGACTTGCTTTATACACCCCACTTAACCATTATTCGTAGGCCACTTGAGGGATATCCTTAGGAAGTGAGACGGCGATTAAAATCGACTTACGTGTGTGACGTGTTTATTTTAATTATCTTTATTTAAAAGTGATCTAAATTTATTTTAATATTACATACATGTTGTTACACTCCCTAATTACTACCATAATAATAATTAAATAATTAAACAACTTTACATCCAAGAAACAATTACAAAATAATAAGCAAAATAATTAAATAGCAAAGATAAATAAAATATAAATAAGCAATAATAAATAATAAAGGGGGTTAATTGTAAGTTTACTCGGCAAGACATCGCATCTTATGCCTACGTATCCTTACGGGAGTGGAATCAGAGTAATCGTAGTTCCCCTCAATAGGGAGGTTAGAAACTTCTTGACTGTGGTCAAGGTCTCAAGGGGAATAAACGCATCTTAAGGACACGCTTACGTGGAGTGTAGAAACTCCAAATCTCTACGTTGAAATGTTAAGTTGTAATTAGGGTTAAATTAGGGATTCCACGGCGGGAAACCCTAAAATGAGCGCGGCGGCTCTTTGACCTAATGCTAAGGGTAAAATTGTAATTTTGCCTGCGGCGAGGCATTTGTGAAAATTAGGGTTTGTAGTTTGTAGTTTTGAGGATTTGAAATTGAATGTGTGAAGTTTTACGGACTATTGGCGCGGCGGCCAAACAGTTAGACCTAACCTTCGGATGTGTGCAATGTGACAGAAATAATAGTAAACGCGTGAGATAATTGAATCATGCAAACAGAGAGATAATGTCATAATTTAAACCATGCAAGCAGAAATTTAAAGGTAGAATTTAAAGAGCGATTGTTAAGTTCGCGAGGTTACATGAGAGGAGCAGATACAATATGATAATGAAATTTGAATTGAACAATAATAAAATAAAATAAATAACGGTTCTAGTTATTATTTTAAAAAAAAGATTTTAGTTATTATTTTAAATTTATCTAAAAAAAAGTTTTTCTTAAAAATAATAGGTTTTCATATTAATTTGGAAAAGATGTTAATGTTATTTATTTTAAAAAACAGATTTTTATATTATAACAAGTTTTAATAAATTAATGATAACAATAATAATAATAATGGTAATAATAATGATAATAATGATAATAATAATAAATAATGATAATAATAATACTAATAATAATAATAATAATAATAATAATAATAATAATAATAATAATAATAATAATAATAAAGCAATAATGAATTTTAAATGTGCCAAATAACCCAACAATGTTGCTAACGCAGAAATGCGCTCATCGCAACCAGATCTAAATCGGACGAAACAAAATTTATCGCAAAGAAAAAGAAATTAAGCAAAAAATAGTATTATTGCTCACACAAAAATGCGATCATCGCAACCAAATCGAACTAACACAAATGTCACGCGTCATGCACACAAATGTGCAAACATCGTATCGACATAATTCGATCAAAAATCTTATATATATAAACTCTAACAATTTAAAAATTATATATATATAAACGTAACAGTAATAGATAAAGAAAAAGAAATAACGGTAATAGATGAAGAAAAAGAAATAACGGTAAAAGATGAAGAAAAAGAAACAACAGTAATAGATGAAGGAAAAGAAATAACGGTAAACGATGAAGAAAAAGAAACAATAGTAATGGATGAAGAAGAAAACTAAATAACGGCAAACGGCACTCACTCCTCTTAGGTTTTTTTCGTTCTCTCCCTTTTTTCCAACAAGGCAACACATGTATATATAGGGAACAAATTAGGGTTAACACCAAATTGTCAATAATGTCCCTAAAGCCCATTTTAAAGCCCAAACTAAATAATTAGTTAAGAAAAAATAAAATTTAAATAATTTAAAATAATTAAAATAAACTTAAAATAAAAACTAATAATCCTATTGATTCCTAAAATAAAAAATATTATAAAAAGAACAAAATTTTTTTCAATATTTTTTATTTTATGATTTTTTGGATATTTTTATGAATAATTTAGAAAAAAGTGAAAAAATAATATTTTAAAAAATGATTTAATTAAAATACGAAAATAATAATTAAATAATAATAAAAAACTATTTTTGTTATTTTTTTAATGAAAGATAGAAAAATTTAGAGTAAAAATAATAAAAAACAAAAAAAGTGACAAAGGTGAGATTCGAACTCTCAACCTCTCACACTCATAACTCCTTACACATGTCCTCCTGCCAATTGTGCCATTTTTACTTTTTAGAAAAAAAATGCATGCCATATGATATTTACCTGCAAAAAGTCAAACGACTACACAAATTTGTTAGTAATTGATTAAATGCAATGAAATACGACGACAAATCTTAGGGCAAAATTTGGGGTATTACAGTTATTATGATAATATTTCTCACCCAACCTCTCTTTGATGTTGGCAAAAAAAAAATCATGAAGTTTGACTTTGGTTTGACCACAGTTGACCTCAGTTTGACCTTTTAACTGCATTGACTGCTTTTGACTTATCTGATCATCTGACTGAGCAAACTTTTGAGAAAAGTCTTGAAACTTGACATGGGGGTTCTTATACACATATAAGATGTTATGAAGCTCACTTGAAGTCTTGGAAGTCCATTTAGCCTGATTAAAGTCAAAACCCTAGTTTTGGATGCACTGCTTAGGAGGTGCATTGTCTGAGGGAATTGTCAACTCTTCTGACCAATTATGAATTTTGTGAACCTTGTGAACCTTCTTGGAACACAAAGTCTTGTATTGTGAGGGCAAATTTTGGGGTGCAACAGTGTGGACTTTCATTGTTTAGTGGTTTGGAGGACCTGAGGGCCGTTTATCTGAATCAATCTCTTCCGAAGCTGAAGCGTCGGAGAAGTATCGAAGTCGAGTGGGTCATAGAGGGATCAACTCATGGTGTTCGTCTACGCCTCGTTGCCGACATTTGTATATACTGATGTATATTTATGTTTTATTTTTGCGCGGCTTCCTCATTCCAGGAGCTTGCATCTGTTGTAAAACATTTTTACCCATTCAGGGGTTTGTTATCAATAAAATGCATACTATTCAGCAATTCTGTTTGCCTGTTTAGCATTTATCTATTTTGTTTGTGAAAAAGAACGCCGATGTTTTTGATAAAATACGCATACATAAACTTACTGGCCTAGGCCACGGATTGTTGAAACAATTAATTACTTGAACACTGTCACGAGATAATAACCTTGATAGGTCCCTTTGAGAAGGGTATCTTGTCTGTTTGTTTGTGTTGTTACAGGTGTAGCATATTCCAGACAGTGCGCCATGCGTATCCCTGAAGCAGGATGATTCCTCCTTCTCCAGCAGAGTTCAGTGGCCTCTCCCCGCAGAGTCTGAACACGAGATAGTGAGCATTGATATGTCTCCCCAGGCAGAGATGATTCTATTTCCCCAAGCAGACGCATCCTGAGGGAACGTCATCTCCTCAGCTCAGTCAGGCGCTGAAGCGCGGATTCATCCCCCAACACCGGGTCACAAGTGCAGGTTTCGTAGGAAACTATTCGTACGCCGAAGTACGCAGCAACTGATGGTGCCAGACTGAAGTCTCCAGCGGAATTGAAATTCCCCACCAGAGTCGTACTCTCTCCCGAAGTCGGATGATTCCCTCTTCCCCAGCAGCATGTTGGAACAGCTGGTGCTGTTTCCCCACAGAGTTGTACTCTCCCCCAAAGTCGGATGATTTCTTCTTCCCCAGCGGAATTGAAATTCCTCACCAGAGCCGTACTCTCTCCAGTGAAGCAGTTGGGACCATGATTGGTTTTCCCCAGTAGAGTGTTGAACAGCTGATGCTGTATTTCCCCCCAGAGTCGTACTCTCTAGCGAAGCAGAATGATTTCTCCTTCCTCAGCCGAGTTTGCAGATACCCAAGAGAGCCGAATCCTTGGAAATTGATCAGACCATGATTGGTCTTCCCCAGTGGAGTGTTGAGCAGCTGAAGTTGTTTCCCCACATAGCTCTTATCCCCAGAAGAGTAGCTAAGACAGCCACACAGTTTACTCCTGCGATTGACATCGTTTTCCCTCAGCAGGTCCAAGTTCTCGTAGAGCTTCGCTCCCCTGCAGCAATCAACTGAAGTTGTTTCCCTCGCAGCAGTCAACTGAAGTTGTGTCCCCTGCGGAGTCCAATTGAGATTGGTGTGACCATGTTCTCCTTAGCAGGATGATTCCTCTATCTGAGTAGTTCTTTCTCCTTGACAGGAGGATTCTCCCTTCGGCATTTATTTTGCTGACGGGATCGCATCATTGTGCATGATTGCATAACATTTATCATAAACGCATAACATTTCCACCGTGTGGAGCATTGTGCCATTGCCGAAGCATATGCATAATGAACATGATCTAGGTTGCTACCGTTCTTTTTTTGCAGGTGTTCCGCCGAAGGATCAGTTGCTCAGGATGATTCCTGAAATTCTCCCCAACGAAGTCGCTTGCTCAAGATGATTCTTGAGATCCCCAGCGAAGTCTTCAATTCAAGATGATTCTTGAATTCCTCAGCAGGGCCGTTTGCTTAAGATGATTCTTAAGACCCCAGTAGAGTCCCCAGTGAAGGTTTCCCGGGATGATTCCTGAAGCCCCAAGAGAGCCAAATCCTTGGAAGATGCTCAAGCCATGATTGGCTTGTCCCCGGCAAGAGTTGCCCAGGATGATTCCTGGAATCCCCAACAGAGTGTTTGCTCAGAATGGTTATCGGTTCAAGATGATTCTTGAAGGTCCCCGACGGAGTTATTTGTCCAAGATGATTCTTGGAGCCCTCAGCAGAGTTGATTCCTCCAGAATGATTTCTGGACCCCCGGAGCGGAGCTACTTGATAGTTCTCCAGATTCCCCAGCGGCGAAGCGTCTTCCCCAGCAGGTTTTCTAACGACGAAGTTGAAATCTCCCTTGAAGACTCCATGATTGAAGTCTGACCGTGTTAATAAAGCAGTTCTCTCAGCTGATGTAGAGTGCCTGATGGCAGAGGTTTAGATGTTCCCAGTTGGCTCACGATTGACCAAGAATTCTATTCCCGACTTGCTGATGAAGTCCGGCTGATGCCCGACAGTAATGCGGAATGCCTGATGGCATGATCAACATGATGGTTGAAGTCTGGCTGATGCCCGACAAATGTCTTTGAATGCCTGATGCCATGATCAACCTGATGGTTGAAGTCCGGCTGATGCTCGACAGTGTTCATTGAGTGCCTGATGGCATGATTGACTATGTACTACCGGTTACCGTGTGACCAATTCCCCAATGGATCTTCTTCACCCTGACGGCGAGGTCAGAGGATGGTTGTTTCTGGCGGCGATGTTAGGTGGTTTGGTTCTCCAGCGGCGATGTTGGATATGTGTTCTTGGCGGTGATGTCAGGTGATTTAGTTCTCCAGCGGCGATGTTGGATGTTTGTCTGGCGGCGATGTCAGATTCTTTAGTTCTCCAGCGGCGATGTTGGATATTTGTTTGTTTCTGGCGGCGATGTCAGATGATTCAATTTTCCAGCGGCGATGTTGGGTGTTTAGTTGGTTGACGGCGATGTCAGGAGATTCAGTTTTCCAGCGGCGAGGTTGGGCGTTTTGGTTGTTTGACGGCGATGTCAGATTCCTTAGTTCCCCAGCGACGATGTTGGATGTTGGTTTTCTGACGGCGATGTCGGGTGTTTCCCAAGATTACTTTAAATTCTCCAGCGGCGATGTTGGATGTTTGTGTTTGACGGCGAGGTCAGATTATGTTGAGTACTCGACGACGATGTTGGGTGTTTTCCAGAGTCATGTTTGGTTGACGGCGATGTCAAGTGATTCTTCAGTTCTCCAGCGGCGATGTTGGATGGATGTTTGTTTATGACGGCAATGTCAGATTCTGTTTGTTTCCAGCGGCGATGTTGGGTATGTTTGTTTTTGACGGCGATGTCAGGTGCTCTAGTTCTCCAGCGGCGATGTTGGGCGTTTTGGGTGTTTGACGGCGATGTCAGGTTCTCTAGTTCTCCAGCAGCGATGTTGGGTATTTTGGTTGTTTGACGGCGATGTCAGGTTCTCTAGTTCTCCAGCGGCGATGTCAGGTTCTCTAGTTCTCCAGCGGCGATGTTGGGTATTTTGGTTGTTTGACGGCGATGTCATATCCTCCAGTTCTCCAGCGGCGATGTTGGGTGTTTTGGTTGTCCGACGGCGATGTCAGACGCTTTATTGTCATGAATGCCCGACGGCGAGGTCAGGTGTCTGATGGCGATGTCAGAGGAAGTTAATGTAGATAACTGACGACAAAGTTCAGATCAGTGTGTCTCCAGCTAGTTGTTGTGCAGCTATTATTCCAGTGCTTGTGCAGTTGGCAAATTTCCGGGTTTATCGATATTCAACCGTCTCGCACCTGGATTGGCTGAGAGTCGTTCGCTCCTCACCCAGTCAGGTTCAAGCCGTTTGAACAGGGGCAGCTGTTGCACCCCAAAATTTGACCAACATTTATTTAACTATCAAGAGTTATATGAGGCTTTGAAGTTAGCCAAGAAGTTTGTTCAAGTGTTCAAAGGTTGATACCTTTGTCAGAGAACTCAAGAGATCCTCAGAGGAATTGGTTGAAACCAAGGTTGTGTGTCTCATAACTTGAGAGTTGTGGGAGCTCCTCAGATGATTCTGAGACTATGAGGATGGACTTGAAGCTTTGAGAAAGCTTATGAGATGTCTTGAGAGCCATCATGAAGCCTAGAGAGGTCATTGTACAAGAATTCAGAAGATTCAGCCATGAGTGGTGGAATTAGGGTTTGACTGGGTCAACCCTAGGTCAACTGATGATTTGGAGAGGGTTGAGACCTAATCCAAGGGCCATGTGATCATGGAATGATGTATTGATATGATATAAGGATGATTCCTAGACCAACTCATCATGATTGAGGAGTTTGAGAAGTTTTAAGCTAGGGTTTCTAAGGATTGACAGTGTAAAATCCCCTAGTTTGATCCCTATCTTCAAGGCAGTTTAGCTCAAGATGTGATTGTCATCTCATCTTCCCCACAACATGAATGTTGTGGATCTTGTTCTTAGATTTAATTTGAGTACTAGAAGTCCTTGATAGGATTTGTAGAGCTCAAGTTATGGTTTTGACAAATTACAGGTCATCTGAGGTATGTGAATCTGGGTCCTTGAAAGTCACCCAACTTGCAGACAACGTTTGCCCTAGTAGGATGACTCCTATGAACTCTTGGTCAACATGAATGTTGAAGAGAATCTTCTTAGCTTTCTAGAGAGTACTAGAAGTCCTTGATAGGATTTGTAGAACTCAACTTATGGATTTGACAAGCCAAGGGCATTTTGGTCATTTGGAGGTTATAGGTCATTTCAAGCATAAGGCCATATCTCCTACTTCCAAGCTTCAAATGGAAAAATATTCAACATCAAACTTGCTTAGAATGATGTTTTAAGGCTATTAGGGAGGTCATGAGATGTTGAAAAGGCTCATATCAAAAAGTGATAAAAATGGCCTAAAAATGAGGCATAAGTTAATTAAAGTGAATTTGAAAAATGGAAATCCCAAGTTATAAGTCCAAACCATGTCATGTAATAGGTCATTTTGACTCCAAATGACATTCTAAGAACAATGGTTCAGCCACAATTTTGATTTGAGGCTTGCATCATAGGGATGCTTTGGAAAAGGATTACTTGCACATTAAGGTATCAAACCAAAACAAGGCAAAACTCAATAAGCAAGGTGGTTATGCATTGTAACTTACCCTAAATCTCATGTGGGGATAAATTCAAGTCAGAATTGAAGTGTACAAGGGCTATGGCATGAGATAGCATGTGGAGAGAATTGAATTCAAAATACCATGACATGAAAAGATCAATTTCTCATTGGATTGTTCTAGGGGGTTCTAGATGATTCTAAACCATTCTATAAGATGAATGTAACTTGCTCAGATGCAAGGTTGGTGAGAATTGCTGCATAGAAGAGAGAGTGAAATCCAATTTCTTCCATTACAATTCAAATCCAATTTCTTCATTCCTCTTCATTTCCTTTCATCTTTTTCACAAAAACACCTTCCATACATCACATTGAAGCTGTGCAGATTGAATCAAGAGCATTTCCATGGAGAATTGAGGAGTTGGAGATCCAAGTTTCAAGGTTGCATTTCAAAATCGAATTTCAAGAATCAAGCAATTTCAGCCATTCTTTTTGCATACAGAAGCAAGAAGATTGCTCAGTGAAGGAATTTGGAAAGATTCAAGGCTTGAATTGGTGGATTACTACCTCTGTTCACTCAATTTAACCAGGTTTGCAATTTCTTTCCTACACCTTAATTTAGGCATGATTAAGTTGAATTATTAGTGTAGAATGGTTAGAGACCAATAGGTGATGGATTTTGGAAAGTTTGAAGGCAATTGGTGATGGTTTTGTTATGGACAAGATTTTTGTTTGGCCTTGTATCTCTTTGGATATTGAGTGATGAGCTTAGTTTAATATCAAGAAATGTTCAGGGTGAGTTGGTGAGTGATCTGAGACATTTAGTTTCAAGAATTGTTAAGATTGATGATTGAGCATATTTTGGATCATGGATCGGGTTCATGGATTTAGGAGGTTTTAGTTGATTTTGAGATCATAATCGTGTTCAGCATGAAATTTCAAGTGGATTAGGGTTTTACATTTTAAGAATTGATGGAGAAATGAGGGAGTTCGTATGGAGGAAGATGAAGCTTCATGGCTGAGTTTCCATGGTGGATTCTGCAAACCCTAGCCCAAGGAAGAAGATGACTCACAACCATTGGATAAGGAGCTGACCTTTTGACTTTGTCACGATCCAACGGCTTGTATTTGATTTCAGTCTTGGAGGGAATCTGAGAAGAGCTAAAACGCACCGTTTCATTAAACGGTGGTTTTGGGCTTAAGTGAATTGGACTACTATCCCCACCCCCTTTTCAGGCCCATGTATGAAATGAACTGAAAACCATTACTCTTTGCACCGAATCTTTCTCAATTTCTTTATGTTTATTCATTGTTTTTCTGATTTTAATTGGGCCCAGGCGCCTTACTTTCTGCACCCCATATTTTGAGCCCATCAATAAACTGAACTGGATCTGTTTACTTGTTACACCCCAGCCATTCATTTTCATTTCATTTTTTCTCCATTTTATTTCAATTTTAGAAAAATCATAATAAATTGGAAAATAAATATTTTTTAATGGGAGTTTTTTCTCCCATTTCATATTTTTGTCTAGAAAAATATAAAATAAAAACATTTGTCATTTCATGTATTTTAGTATTTTTTGTATATTTTCTTCTTTAATTGTATTTTAATTCTTTTATATTGATATATGATTTTGTAGATTTTAGTTTAGGTAGATCCCTCAGTATTTTTAGTTCAATCTTCTTAGGATAATTAGATATAGGTTTTAGCTTCCCCCTGGATTTATTCCATAATTTTGTGATGAATTTCAGGATAGTTTTGATTAGATGCTATTAGGTTGTGTAGATTTAGGTTAAACTTCAACATAGGTCCATAATAACTTTAGATTTTTGGGGTTTTAGGACAAATTAGACTATGGGACATATATGGGCATTAATGGTAGGTATGTAGGATCCCTTAGAAATTATATTAGGATTTAATATAGTAGTATTCTATTTTTAGTTGATTTTTGTATTGGTTGATTGTTTGTGTTGCCTTTAGGGCATGTTTGCTTTAGTTGCTTTGCTTTGTGGGCTTGGAGAGCTTGATCTTGTTCTAAGGAGCATTGAGGAGCATAGTAGAAGACTTGAAGATGCATTGAGGAGCTTGAGAGCTTGTTTTTTTTCTTTCTTGTTGTTTTAGGGTTAAGGATTAGGAAGAGTTTAGACTTAGATAACTTCTTTCTCAAACATGGATGGTATCATTCACCTCCATTCCTCCCTATGATTCAAAGTCCTTCCATGGTATACACCTCTCTCCTTTGGAGGGATAAGTGATGTACCTAGGAAGTAGAACTTTTGAGGGAACCATTCCTTTGATGTTGAACCCTTATAAGCCACCTTTGGTGGTCAGTAAGCAGTTCAATATCCCCAGCTTATCCAGTAAGTGATTTTCTCTGGTTTGATTATCTTGAGAGATGTTGAGCTTGAGCTTGAAGATGAAGAATTCAATGAAGAGTATAGAAGAGGATGAATCCTTGAGTATTGCCATTCCAGCTGAAGCTTGAAGAGCAACAAGAGCAAGTTGATACTTGAAGACCCTGAAGATGAAGCAAATCCTGAAGGATGAAGTTGACACTTCTAAGTGATTGAGATTGATTCTGAAGAGCTGAAGCTTGAAGGACAAAGGAAGTTGATACTTACCTTGATACCTGGAGATCCTGAAGGAGCCAAGTTGATACTCATGATTAATAGTAAAGCCTGAAGGTGGAGCTGATCAAGAAGATGAAGCTTAAGGGAGAAGATAAGTTGAAACTTATGTTGAAGGGTTGAAACCTGGAAAAGCAAATTGATATTTGTCAAGAGTGGTTGAAGTCTGAAGACTGAATTGTTGTTGGAGAAGCTGAAGCTTGGAGTTGAGAGAGGAGTTGATCTGCTTTCTTTTTCTTTTCTGTATTGATCTGTTTTGTTTGACTTGTTTGATGCATTAGAATAAGTTCATATCTAGAATAAGTAGAATCTAGGAGCATGATTGCACTAGAGGTTGAGTTGCTCCCTCTGCTTGTATTGTTACTGTGTGGCTTTGCTTGCGGGTATTCGGTAGAGCCCAGCTCCCTTGACCATGTGGTTTGTTTGCCTGATGGCATTTTATTTCATTTTATCTGTATGATTGCAGTTTACTATTATTGCTCGATAGCATGTTGTTTATCTTTCAGTATGATTACTGTTATCCATTCTGGCTTGAGGTTGAGATGAGCTTGTGGAGGCTGAAGCCCCACACACATTTCCTCCCTCACTTGCATTGCATGCATTTTACTGTTAAGCTGATGCTTTGTCTGTTTTGGTGTATCATTGACATGATCCCTTAGGACTCTCATTTCCTTTGATAAGGATTTGATGATAGAATTTTAGGTTGAAACCTATGCATGAAAACTTCTAGGAGTTCCCTGTTCAAACCTCAACCATAGGATGAATCCATGGCATGACAACAGTAGGACTTGATAGTCTCCCTCCTAGTTGGGACGGTTCTCTTCTCATCTCAAAACAGTTTAAGATACAGTAATCATGAATGATTTCTTTCGTACGTTACGAGCCTTAAGCTATCTGAGAAAGGATTGTGGGAGAGCTTCTTTTCCATAGTCTGGATGTTTAGTATGGTACCCTTTGGGTGACATGTGACGCATTTACTCTCAGGTCATAGTCTCTAGTGCGGTTGAAATCGCAAACACAATAAAAAACACTTCTTTCGTAAAGACAGGAAATAAACCGTAGTTTCCCGAACTACGTGAGCTCTGATCTCTCATGCCTGTTGAGAGTACGTAGACACAAGATGGCGATGTCTTGGCGAGCTACCTTCCCCCATAACCCTTCGTAGGCCTAACTACGTTGACTCTGATTTCTCATTCTCTGATGAGAATACGTAGGCATAAAGTGCGACGCTTTGCCGAGTCATTTTCTTTTATTTTTTCAGCCAACCTTGATAGGTAGATAGTATAAAACCAACTCGTCCAAGTAAACACAACAAGCGAGGATCTCGTCGAGTACGACGGACGTGAGGGGTGCTAATACCTTCCCCTTGCGTAACCGACTCCCGAATCCAGACAACGGTTGCGACGACCTTGTCTTACCCTTTTTCGTTAGGTTTTTCCGATCGTTTCCTTTCCCGCTCTGAGGGATAAATAACGAAAGGTGGCGACTCTTCTGTTGTGCCGGCACCTTATTTTCGCGCAAGCGACAATGATTGATGATGAATTGATGCTATTTCATCTTGTTGTTGCTGAGATTATTGTGTTAGATTATGTTAATTTTGTATGCATGTGCTGTAGAATAATGGTTGAGTGAATTGGGAGCTTCCGGGTAATTTCGAAGTTGAGCCGGAAGTTGGTTTTAAGAAAAAAGTTGCGGAATTGTCGGATAGAGTCGGGAATAGACCCCGTAACTAAGTTGCAGTATGTGGTTGGTTGTGGGTTTCGATTTAATCGGGCGGAATTGGGAGTGGATGGTGTTACTGGTGCGCAGAATGTTTCTGTGTGCGCAGGTATTCGCTAGGCGAATGAAGGGGCGAGCCTTCGCCAGGCTTCGCCGGGCGAACTAGCCAGCGAGTGCTGGCATAAGCTTTTGTCTGGCTTCGCCAGAGGTTTCGCCAGGCAAATGGCAGCGAGCCTTCGCTGCGGGGCTTTGCCGGGCGAATACGCCAGCGAGCCCGACAACAGCTTGTGGTATTGGACCCTTGTTGGTCATGTATGATGAGGAGCTTCCTGAAGAGCTAAGGTGAGTGTATGTGTGGCGTCGGGACGTGACGACTGTGGTACTCGTGAGATCATGATATGTGGAGTGGGGTATGTTATGATACCTGTATGTTGTGTAGTGCAGGATGTGAACTCCTTGATATTAACTTAATTCGAGAGATTGCGTCAGTGTATGTTAAGATACATGTATGTGGTGATATAAGGGTGTTGAGTGCGATTGGATTGATGTGCTGTGATGATAGCTGAGTGCTGAGAGTATGTTGAGGGTTGTAGGGCTGTATGGCCGGCGTTTATCGCATTTGATATAATCGGTGGATTATGTGTTAAGTCTAGATAAGTATGGATGTGTAAGGATGTGTATGTGATATGTATCCACTATGTGCTAGGTGTGGTGAGGAGTGGATCCGTAGGATCGATACGCTTGTTATGCATTGTGTTTGTATGTTGTGAGATGGATGTGGATCCGTAGGATCTATACACTTGTTAGGCATTTTGTTTGTACGTTGTGAGATGGATGTGGATCCGTAGGATCGATACGCTTTATGTGCGTTGCGTTCACATATTGTAGTATGAGGACTGGATCGGTAGGATCGTTACGCCTAGTGTGTGTGGTATTGATGTGTTGTGTGCGAGATATAAGGATCAATATGATCGTTACGCCTTGAGTGCGTTGTTTTGGTGTGTTGTAGTGAATGGATCCGTGGGGATCGGTACGTTTATTATGCGTTGCACTTATGTGCGGCTATGTGATATATTTGGGTCAGAAGGACCGACATGCCTTGTGTGCATTGTATGAGATAATTGTGTTGTGAGTTGATCGGTAGGATCAATGCATTTTGTGTGCTTGTGTATGTATGCATATTATGATGCGATGGACCAGTGGGGTCGTGTGCACTGTGTGTGCTGTGTGTTTATGCATAGTGTCCTGCATAGCGTGTGGGCATGAGGCCTGTGTGGCTCACGTGCTCCGAATGGGGAGGGTGTGGACGTAAGGTTTTGATGTACTCACGTGCTCTAAATGGGGAGCGTGGACGCAGTGTATGATTCACTGGCGTGCTCCAGTGGGGAGCGTGGACGAGATTTGGATCGTTGCTCGGATGGAGTGTATGCGACCACCCGTGTCCCAAGTGGGGGACGTTGATGATTTGATTATATGGGCTCAGGAGGAGCGTGGTAGGGATAGATCGTTGCTCGGTGGAGTGTATGCGATCTATCCTGAGTTGAGTCAGTACCGCATAATTGTTGAGTCGAGTGCATGTGTTGCATTGTGGTTTGTGTGTGTTGTGATTGTAAATGAGGGGACAATAGGTCCATATGTGTTGTATTTGTGGTATGCATAGTGTGGTGGCATGGGACAGTAGGTCCAGATATGTTGTATGTGAAATAATGAGTTATTGTTTCTGCCTTTCATTTCATGTACGTTTATACCGTTAATATTTGATCGTGATTCTCACCCCTTTGCTGTTGTTGTGGTCTGTGCTTCTTCGGAAGTACAGAAAATCCAGGTGTTTAGCTAGCTTGGATTTGTGGCGTCGTCATAGGACTGCTCTGATACGTAACTCCAGGGCTTTTTGGGAGTCTTATTGTTTTATTGTTGATATGTGTGCCCCTGTGGCGTATCTGACTTTTGTGAGACATGTGATGACATTATGTCTGTTTTGGGCAGATGGCCGATTGTTATATATAAAGATGTTAATGACATGGATAATGTATATATGTAGTATGTGTTATGACAGAATTCTTTTCCGCTGAAATTGTATTAGAAATCAGTTTTGAAATGATTTGTGGAATTTTGTTGGAAATTGTGACATCCCGTTTGTGGGAGAAACTATGATATTTGTTTATTTTAAGTGCTTTATTTTATTTTGGGAAACAGGGTGTTACAAATACCACAACACACAACCCAGGCAAACCTATCTTTGTCCATCACCTTCTGATCCCAAGGCCGGATCTCGTTGAACCATAACTCCAACCATTCACTAGCTTCTTTGATGAAAACCTCAATGTCTCCACCTGAACTGTCTTCCAACAGGCACATAGAAGCTCCCAAAGATATAGCCTTAATGTTGAAGTAGCCTTCTTCATTAATGATCTTCTGGATATTGAAAGCATTTCCATCCTCCATGACAACTCCCACTCTCATTGGTAGGGATAGATCGTTTCTCGGTGGAGTGTATGCTCATATGAGATTAAGAAAGAGGAATACACAATACTTAGGAAACTAGTCAGTTCAATTGACCCTCTACTCCACTACCAACATAGCAATTTATAGTGTGTGCGGCCAGGCTAACGGGCGTTACTAAGAAATATCATTCCAAAATAGATTGGAGTTTAAGAAAAGGTTCAAAACCATGAATGATCGGCTTGAAGTGCATTAATCTTCTACCCTTGGAAAGAGACAATGGGTCTCTGAGACATCGAAAGAGATGAAGAAATGGGAATACACAAGGTCTTCCCTTCACATGCTCACACCAACATTGGTAGAATCTCATAAATGCCTAACCCGAAGGGTGGAGTTATAAGGGAGTACGACTAAATGATTAAGCACTTCTATCTCAAAAGTAGTAAAAGAAAGACGAAGGCCTATGATGGAGAAAACACATTCATAAAAATAAATGACGCAAGTGCTATACTTTTCCTGGGACAAGTCTGCCTTTGTCGAAACACCATAAAAACCGCCTGACTTGGCTAAAACAAAAGCAGTGGAAGAGTAAATAGAACATGTCCAAGAAGGCGAAATATTCTTTTCAGACTTACTATTGCTTTTTTGTGATTTCTTGTTCATAATGCTCTAACTTCCTAGTTACAAAAAGCGAAACATAATAAGGAAATAATGAAACTATCAAACTAAAGAAATGACATAGAAAAGAGAAAGAAAACATTATTCCTCGAAAGAAACTGTGTTATAGAAGGAAAAAAATACTTAACCAAACATGTCTAAACCTTTCATACACAAAATTGAGTAATTTAGGTTTCCAAGAACCGTCATGATGATATTTATGAAAAGACGTTTGAAGTATGACACATTTAATGCATAATCCCTTAAAAAACTAAAGCAACCTTCACTCGTCTGCCTCAAATTACTAGAATATGGTCATCATCTAGAGTCATAATAACAAGCTCACTCATGCTACAAAAAGGGCTTGGGAGAAACTGTTCTAGCATGACTAGAAATACTCAAGACCAATTAATCCTGATGCGCCAATAAGTAAAGATAATTGTTTTAACAATCCTAAAAGATCTAAACCGTAAAGGAAATCTAATGGTTATACGCAAAGAATGACGAGTAAATAGTTAGTTTGCTATTTTCTTCCCTCTCTCTATATAGCATATGTCAAATCAAGGTAAGAGATTTCATATACAATTCTTATTTCACTCTTATTCTTCATATAATGACTTGAGTGTTAGAGTGTTAACCATGCAGGTACTCTCAACTCCAGCACATCGGAGGCTGCGATCTACTGTCACCTCCGTTCAAACTCCTCATTTATGGTTCCAAAACAAAACATAACTTATGTTAAGTGAAGTATTAACATTGAAGAGTTGAATTGGTTGTTGAAAAACATAAGGACAACTTATCTTATCTACATGTTTGGTAACATTTCTTTCAGCTCATGATGTTTATGAAGATGGTTTTGGTCTTAGAATATGTGTGTTAAGACTAACTCATACTTACAAAACTGACTTGTAGAGTGAGAATTGCCACCTATCAATACATATCCAAGTCATATATGTCTGATATGAGACTCTTTAACACTTACCCTGACACTAAAGATTGCACATATGGAGCATGGAAATGAATAGTGGGTAGTCTGATAACAAAAACCAGATAGCAGGCAGCTTCGTGAAAATAAATTATAGGTGAACCGATAATCTATATCTAATAGTAATTCACCCAACAGATTTAAAATTGGACTCTTTTATCATCTTTAAATATGTAAATTGAGTCTAACTCATCCCTAATGGTGTCATGAAATACTTGAAACCATTTTCCCCCTCACACCCATTGGTGTCGGTAGATGGTGTTAATTCAAATAGTACTTTGATCCAAATTCCATATCAGATAGTATGAAGAAAATAGAATTTGAGTATTAATACAAATAGAGATAATTAGTTTTATTTTTCTATACAACAACAAAATGTAGTCTTTTTGGTGTATTGAGGATTTAGATAGTTGAGTGTTAATACCAGACTTCTATTTTTTCGTTCAAAAATAATTTATTTAGAAGAACTAGTGCAAACAGAAAAATATAATTTTAAAATTTAAACCTGTTATACTAAAAGCGGGTCCAAATAAAAAACACATTGACAATTTAATAAATAAACTGTAATTTTAAGTATTAGCATGTGACAATAGACATCGAATTTTAAAAACAGATGTAAATTCAAAATATTATTATAATCAAATATTTACTACTTCCATTAAATTTGAAACGGGTGTAAATTTAGATGGACGCAAAAAAAACTTTAAATTTATAACTCAAGATATTAATCATAGTAATTAATCAAGTGATTAACGAGTGTAATTTTTATTAAGTGAATATTGTGTAAATGAAATTATCTAAACGCATTAACATACCACAAACCACAAGTTTTCTATTCTTCCATCCTAAAGCACCCGTTTCTCTGTCAATTAAACCCAAAATCTCCATCTCTCATCATACATAAACATCATCGCACATCTCTCAGCTCCATAAACATCATCGCACAATGCACAACTCCATTCTCTCATCGCACGACCATTCTCACAAGAACATTACACAGCTTGATGAAGGAAGACAACATGCACAATGAAGAAATTGGACTAATTGATTAGTCTTTTTTCTCAATCAGGGGTTAACCTTTTAGGTAGAATGTAACACCTCAATTCTATACCCCCAAATAATCACATAATCATTTAGGCACATATTAAAAATTTCGTCAGAGTATAATTATAAACATAGTATAAAAGAGGTATGTCACATTATACATGAATTTAAAATATTCAACAACTGCTCAACAATTGATAGCCAACAGTGGGGTAACTTTGACACATAGGAACTTAGTCCTTACACCCACATCTCAATATTTAGAATAAAAGCGGAAAATCAAAACATTGAATAACATCAAACATATATATATATATATATATATATATATCATCGAGTATGAACCACCAACATAATTCATGTTTACATAAACATTCATCAACAAGATATATGTACAAATGTATCACAAAAGAATCATAATCATCCTAGTTACCCGGTGCTACATATCAGAGCCGACCGACCAAAAGAATGAAGACACGCTTCACAAAAAGACCACCAGCATACCTACTCTGTAATGCTTCGTAGAGCATCATAAAACAGCAGAAAGTGTGAAAAATATTATCATAATAACAATGCATATAATTATATATCTTAGCATAAAAATACACATATTCTACATTCTCACCATAATTCATCGCTACTCACCCATATACATCACAATGTATATATATATATATATATATATATATATATATATATATATATATATATATATATATATATATATATATATATATATATATATATATATATATATATATATATATATATATATATATATATATATATATATATATATATATATATATATATATATATATATATACACACACACACAAAACCAAGCATATTCATCAAGCATACCTTCACAATTCTTATCATTCCATGTAAACATACATATTCATGTTTATTCATTAATGCACAATTACAAAGATGATAAATGCAAATCATAGAGATCGACTCACGACTCTATGCAAATGCAATACGGTACCGACTCAATCATCTCAAGTTCACTCAGAAACTTATTGGAACCATCGCTCGTTACCAATGTAACTCCCCGTCGGGCCTACGATGTTCACCCATTGCTCACACCTCACATAGCCACACAATGTTAATAGATTGCTCACACCTCACATAGGCACACAATCCGATTGCTCACACCTCACCTAAGCACACAATCGTTTGTAATCATTGTTGACACCTCACACAAGCACACGATGTTACAACAGATTCTCATTAGAATCACACAATACAAGAATGTACGTCATTATGCTTCACATACAAAATGACTCAAGACACTCTTGAAATGCATACATATTCATAATATATTCATGCATTGATCTCATACTATCACATACAATCTATATACATTCACATCAATTACGCCAAACGGCAACGAGCATCGCTTTACCACCTAAACGACAACGAACTCTTTCACAATTAACATGCATTTACATTTAATTTAAACAATGCATTTATTTGCCAAAAGGCCGCAATTCACAATAAATTCCACAATCTAGGATTCACTCCATAAGGCTACCCACAACATATCATATAACAACCCGCACAAGCTATACGTTATATAACAAAAGCATACTGCACAATAACACATCAATCGCACACATTCGCGACGGTAAAAATCAACACAACGATACGTTTTCAATTTTATGCTATAATTGAACCAGGTATAGGCCTCAAAACTATTTTTCCTAGAAAGAGCATCTCGTTAACTTTCCAAAGCTTCGAACAGGGGTCAAAACCGACTTACGGTTCAAGAGTTATGAATTTTCAAAGTTTTTCCAAAACAAAATTTTTCTGCATAAAGACTGCTACGTGTTTGAGCATTTTCGCCCAATTATCCGACCGATTCAATTATTTTCTTCAAAACAAACACATAGTCATTCATACCAAACATATAGTAGTGATTTAGAATTATCAAACGTGAAATCTATGACTTTCGATTTCAATCCAAATCTTAAACCCTCAAATCTCCAAAAATGCAAAAACTTACAAAATCAACCAAATTCGATAAAAACAAGCATACTCGATCACGACCTAACATTACCCGATACAACTATGCAATCTATTCCGACTTTCGTCCATAAAAACATCGATTCCTCACAAAAATCTCAATTTCAACCTAGAACTAAGCTATGGAAAACAAGAAAACATCCAAGCAAACACATACATAATGGTATACATTGATGAGATAATAATATTTCACACCCTTACCCGATTAAATCGATTCCTAGAAGTTGTTTTGAAGATTTCTTAACTTTTCCTCTTTTCTTCTCTTTTCTCTTCTTCCTCTTTCTTTCTCTCCTTTTTCTCTCTATTTCTCTTTTCTTTCTATTTCTCTCCTATTTCTTCTTCTTATCTCTTTTTTTTTTTACACAAATTTAATTAATTTATTTTCTCACATAATTCTACACTTAATCACTTTTCTACCAATTTTACTAAATTTCTCACATAATTCTATTTCCACTAAATTTCTAACTTATCATTAAATGAGAAATATCCAAAATACCCTCCAGTCTAATTTCCCCGAAAACTCTCAAAAACGGTAAAATATCATAACATGTCAACATATCATATTAAGACACCAATTTCATAAATAAAATAACTATCACTCAATTTAAATAAAAGACTCAACAAAATGGGAATAATCGAAATTGGGGCGTTACAACTCTCCCCTACTTTAGAAATTTTCCTCCTCGAAAATATTACCTGATTCAAACAACTCTGGATACAACTCTCACATCCCACTCTCTAGTTTCCAAGTCATATTGCCTTCCGAAGCGCCTCCCCACGCTACTTTCACAAGCGCAAAATACTTTCCTCTTAGCTTCTTAACTTCACGGTCCAAAATCCTAATCGTTAAAGCTTCAACCGTAAGGTTATCTCCCACTTCAACCTCGTTCATAGGAATAACATGTGATGGATCCGGAACATACTTCCGAAGTTGCGAAATATGGAATACATCATGCAAATTCGAAAGATTCGGAGGCAACGCCACACGGTAAGCCACAACACCAACTCGTGCAGTAATCTAATACGGACCAATAAAATGAGAAGTCAATTTCTTCGACTTCAAAGCACGACCCACACCCGTAACCGGTGTAACTCTCAAAAACACATGGTCGCCTTCTTGAAACTCAAGATCTTTCCTTCTCTTGTCATGATAGCTCTTTTTTCTACTTTGAGAAGCTCTCATATTCTCCCGAATAAACTTCACTTTCTCCGTCGTTTGTTGTACCATCTCCGGTCCAACTATCGTCTTCTCACCGGTTTCATGCCAACACAAAGGTGTTCCACATCTACGACCATACAAAGCCTTAAATGGTGCCATACTTATAATTGAATGAAAACTATTATTGTAGGTGAACTTAATCAACACCAAATAACTATCCCAAGCACCACCTTGCTCGAGCACACAAGCACGCAATAAATCCTCCAACGATTGAATTGTCCTCTCGGTTTGACCATTCGTTTGCGGATGATAAGCCGAACTCAATCTTAGCTTAGAACCCAAAGCCTTTTGTAAACTCTCCCAAAACCTCGACGTAAATCTAGGATCTCTATCTGATACAATACTCTTAGGAATTCCATGTAACTTCACAACCACAAGAACATAAATCTCAGCTAACTTCTCCAAAGGATAACTAATATTAATTGGAATGAAGTGAGAAGATTTAGTAAGCCTGTCAACGATTACCCAAATAGAATTATGACCTCTTTGCGTATTCGGCAATCCCGTAAAAAAATCCATCGATATACTATCCCATTTCCACTCCAAAATGTCCAACGGTTGCATCAATCCACTAGGCTTTTGATGTTCCACCTTAGACTTTTGACAAGTTAAGCATGCATACACAAACTGAGCTACATCTCTCTTTAATCCGGACCACCAAAAGATTTTCTTCAAATCTTGATACATTTTATTCGCCCCCGGATGAATACTTAAGTTACTTCGGTGTCCTTCTTCCAATATCATCTTTTTCAACTCCGCATCATCGGGAATACAAATACGACCACGGAATCTCAAAACTCCAAAATTATCAACCTTGAAATCCTCATTCTCATTCATCATCAAATCAACGAACTTCAAATCCAACTTTTTATTTTCACATAGGGTTGCAAGAAAATTATTCGTAACATGTAGCATACCAAGTATCACACCTCTCGGCGTCATTTCACAAACTAAACTCAAGTCTCTAAAATTCTCCAAAAGTTCTCATTCTCTCATCATCAATGCAGACATATGTAACAACTTCCGACTCAAAGCATCGACCACCATGTTTGCCTTACCCGGATGGTAATTCAAACCAAAATCATAATCCTTCAAAAGCTATAACCACCTTCTTTGTCTCATGTTCAACTCTTTTTTATCAAATAAATATTTCAAGCTCTTGTGATCACTAAAAACTTCAAATTTTGCATCATAAAGGTAGTGACTCCAAATTTTCAAAACAAACACCATGACCGATAACTCCAAGTCATGTGTAGGATAATTCTTTTCATGCACTCTCAATTGTCTTGAAGCATATGCCACAACTTTTCCATCTTGCATTAAAACACCACCTAAACCAGTCAATGAAGCATCACAATAAACCACGAATAGTTCCGTCGGATTTGGAAAAATCAAGATCGGAGTCATTGTCAACCTTCTTTTTAGCTCAATGAAACTCTTTTCACAATGAATGTCCTAAATGAAAGTCTTTCCTTTACAAGTCAATTGCGTTAATGGAAGTGCCAACTTCAAAAATCCCTCAATAAACCTCCGATAATAACCCGCCAAGCCTAAAAAGCTTTGAATCTCCGTAACCGATCTAGGAGCCTCCCATTGAATCACCACATCAATATTGGATGGATCAACACTAATACCACTACCGGAAATAACATGTCCAAACAACTTACTTCCGACAACCAAAATTCACATTTCGACAACTTAGCATACAATTGTTTCTCTTTAAAAATTTGTAACACAATCCTCAAATGCTCTTCATGCTCCTCTTGAGACTTAGAGTAAATAAAAATATCGTCGATGAACACAACCATAAAACGATCTAACTGTTCATGAAAAATACGATTCATGTATTCCATAAACACACCCGGCGCATTAGAAACCTCGAATGGCATCACGGAATATTCGTAATGGCCATACCGTGTCCTAAAGGCCGTCTTTTGAATATCCTCTCGTTTCACACGAATCTGGTGATATCCCAATCTCAAATCAATCTTTCTAAAAACACGCGCACCAACCAATTGGTCCATCAAATCATCGATCCTTGGAAGCGGATACTTGTTCTTAATTGTCACCTTGTTCAATTGTCGATAATCAATGCATAACCACATACTCCCATCCTTCTTCTTTACCAACAATACCGGAGCACCCCAAGGAGAAACACTTGGCCTTACAAATCTCTTGTCCAACAAGTCATTCAATTGCTTCTTTAATTCTACCAACTCCGATGCCGACATACGATACGGTGCCATCGAAACCGGTCTAGTACCCGAAACTAGATCAATAGAAAACTCAACTTCTCTTTCCGGTGGTACATCCGTAATATCCTCTAGAAACACTTCTGGAAAATCACACACCACTGGGAACACATCGAGCTCAACTTTACTCTCCATCGACAATGATGCAAACAAACCGAACAATTGAGCTTCGTCCGCTAAAAGTTTCTTCAACTCTTTAGTGGATAGGAAACTCTCATTTTCATCATCTTCCAAAGAAGGAAACCTCACTAACTTGTGATAACAATCTATATGAACTCGATTAAATTGCAACCAGTTCATACCCAAGATTACGTCCAATCCCTCCAACGGCATACACACTAAATCCAAAATGAAGTCTTTACCATACATGGTCAAAGGACAACTTACACACACCAAAAACGTAGTTACCGACCCCGAAGCAGGAGTCTCAATAACCATCTCACCACCCCCAAGAAGTCATAAACAAATTCAAACACTTAGCGGACTCATGAGAAATGAATGAATGAGTCGCTCGCGTATCAATAATAGAAACTAAAGGCGTACTATTAATAAAGCATGTACCTTTAATCAAACAGTCTGCACAGGTAGTGTCTGTCCCCACTAACACAAACACCTTTCCGCCCGCTTGAGCTTGTTTCGGCTTAGTAAACTTAATACTAATGTGACCCACTTCTCCAAAATTATAACACTTCACTACATTCCTTCTACAATCGGTAGTAGCATGCCCAAGGCCTCCACAGTTAGAACATTTCACTACGGTCTTCCCATACTCAAATGATTTATGACCCATTTCACCACACTTGTAACACTTAACGGAACCGGAACCTCCTCCAGATCTCTTATCAAAGTTTCCCCTATGCTTGCACTTATCAACGGGTGTCACATAAGGTCCACTTCTAGCTTGTTGCTTTCTCTTCCTCTCATTCAAACTTTTGTAATGTATAGAACGAGCCTTGCTATCTTCCTCGAAGATTCTACAATATTCTGTCAAATCCGTAAACCTTCATATCTTTTGATATCCCACAACTTGCTTAATCTCGGGACGCAAACCATTCTCATATTTAATACACTTTGAGAACTCAGCAGTAATTGCAGCATAGTGAGGATGGAATTGAACCAACTCCACAAACTTAGCAGTATAGTCCACCACGAACATACTACCTTGTTTCAGTTCAAGGAACTTCATCTCCTTCTTCCCTTTCACACTTTCAGGGTAATACTTCCTCAAGAACTCGGTACAAAATAAATCCCAAGTTATCTCTTCATCATCCACCTCAAGAGCTTGACGCATACCGACCCACCAATCGTCGGCTTCTTCCTTCAGCATGTGAGACCCAAGCCTCACCTTATTCCCCTCCGCACAGCCCATGACTCTGAAGATCCTTTCAATCTCTTTTAACCAAATTTGAGCACCATCTGGATCAAATCTTCCTTTGAAGACAGGTGGTTGATTCTTCCTGAACTCGTCATTAGCATTCACGTTCGGCGCACCTTGCACCGCCCTGGCCATTGCTTCCAAAGCAGCACCCATCGCATTGTCGTTTCTACCAGCCATATTCTGATCATTCCCAAAAATAACAACAAGGTTAAACAATAGTTCAACCATCACAACAACAAGACAGACACAACTGACTCAACACTGGCTCTGATACCACTTAATGTAACACCCCAATTCTATACCCACAAATAATCACATAATCATTTAGGCACATATTAAAAAATTCGTCAGAGTATAATTATAAATATAGTATAAAAGAGGTATGTCACATTATACATGAATTTAAAATATTCAACACCTGCTCAACAATTGATATGCAACAGTGGGGTAACTTTGCAACAGAGGAACTTAATTCTTACACCCACATCTTAATATTTAGAATAAAAGTGGAAAATTTAAACATTGAATAACATCAAACACACACACACACACACACACACACACACACACACACACACACACACACACACACACACACACACACACACACACACACACACACACACACACACACACACACACACACACACACACACACACACACACACACACATATATATATATATATATATATATATATATATATATATATATATATATATATATATATATATATATATATATATATATATATATATATATATATATCATCGAGTATGAACCACCAACATAATTCATGTTTACATAAACATTCATCAACAAGATACATGTACAAATGTATCACAAAAGAATCATAATCATCCTAGCTACCCGGTGCTACATATCTGAGCCGACCGACCAAAAGAATGAAGACACACTTCACAAAAAGACCACCAACAAACCTACTCTGCAATGCCTCATAGAGCATCATAAAACAACATAAGGGTGAGAAATATTATCATAATAACAATGCATATAATTATATATCTTAGCATAAAAATACACATATTCTACATTCTTACCACAATTCATCTCCACTTATCCATATACATCACAATGTATATATATATATATATATATATATATATATATATATATATATATATATATATATATATATATATATATATATATATATATATATATATATATATATATATATATATATATATATATATATATATATATATATATATATATATATATATATATATATATATATATATATATATATATATATATATATATATATATATATATATATATATATATATATATATATATATATATATATATATATATATATATACAAAACCAAGTATATTCATCATGCATACCTTCACAATTCTTATCATTCCACATAAACATACATATTCATGTTATTCATTAATGCACAATTACAAAGATGATAAATGCAAATCATAGAGACCGACTCACGACTTTATGCAAATGCAATGCGGTACCGACTCAATCATCTCAAGTTTACTCAGGAACTTATTGGAACCATCGCTCGTTACCAATGTAACTCCCCGTCGGGCCTACGATGCTCACTTATTGCTCACACCTCACATAGGCACACAATGTTTATGGATTGCTCACACCTCACATATGCACACAATTCGATTGCTCACACCTCACCTAGGCACACAATCGTTTGTAATCATCGCCCACACCTCACATAGGCACACGACGTTACAACGGATTCTCATTAGAATCACACAACACAAGAATGTACGTTATTATGCTTCACATACAAAATGACTCAAGACACTCTTGAAATGCATACATATTCATAATATATTCATGCATTCATCTCATACTATCACATACAATCTATATACATTCACATCAATTTCGCCAAACGGCAACGAGCATCGCTTTACCACCTAAACAGCAACGAACTCTTTCACAATTAACATGCATACATTTAATTTAAACAATGCATTTATTTGCCAAAAGGCCACAATTCACAATAAATTCCACAATCTAGGATTCACTCTATAAGACTACCCACAAAACATCGTATAACAACACGCATACGTTATATAACAAAAGCATACTGCACGATAACACATCAATCGCACACATTCGCGATGGTAAAAATCAACACAACGATACGTTTTCAATTTTCTGCTATAATTGAACCAGGTACAGGCCTCAAAACCATTTTTCCTAGAAAGAGCATCTCGTTAAATTTCCAACGCTTTGAACTGGGTTCAAAACTGACTTACGGTTCAAGAGTTATGAATTTTTGAAGTTTTTCTAAAACAGAATTTTTCTGCATAAAGACTGCTACCGGTTTGAGCATTTTCGCATAAAAATCCGACCGATTCAATTATTTTTTTTGAAACAAACACATAATCATTCATACCAAACATATAGTAGTGATTTAGAACCATCAAACGTGAAATCTACGACTTTCGATTTCAATCCGAATCTTAAACCCTCAAATCTCCAAAAATGCAAAAACTTACAAAATCAACCAAATTCGATAAAACAAGCATACTCGATCGCGGTCTAACATTACCCGACACAACTACGCAATCTATTCCGAATTTCATCCGTAAAAACATCGATTCCTTACAAAAATCTCAATTTCAACCTAGAACTCAAGCTATGGAAAACAAGAAAACATCCAAGCAAACACATACATAATGATATACATTGATGAGATAATAAGATTTTACACCCTTACCCGATTAAATCGATTCCTAGAAGTTATTTTGAAGATTTCCAAGCTTTTCCTATTTTTCTTCTCTTTTCTCTTCTTCCTCTTTCTTTCTCTCCTTTTTCTCTCTATTTCTCTTTTCTTTCTATTTCTCTCCTATTTCTTCTTCTTATATCTTTTTTTTACACAAATTTAATTAATTCATTTTCTCACATAATTCTACACTTAATCATTTTTCTATCAATTTTACTAAATTTCTCACATAATTCTATTTCCACTAAATTTCTAACTTACCATTAAATGAGAAATGTCCAAAATACCCTCCAGTCTAATTTCTCCGAAAACTCTCAAAAACGATAAAATATCATAACATGTCAACATATCATATTAACACACCAATTTCACAAATAAAATAATTATGACTCAATTTAAATAAAAGACTCAACAAAATGGGAATAATCGAAATCGGGGCGTTACATAGAACATTATGGTTTAATCTTTTAGGTAGAACATAAGTTCAATGAGGCTATAGAGCCTTTATAAAAAAAAATATATATTGCTCAAATACAAGGGTCATTAAATTGAAAGAAAAACTTAAATTTTAAGGATCACAAGCTACATTTATCAATGAACCCTTCAAACTTCATGCCTAATTGAATCCAAGAAGTTATCTCAATCTTCATCTGACTCAGAGTCACTTGTTTCCACTAGCTCTTCAACAACAACTTTTATTTTTCTTATCTTCTTAGGATTCAAGTTGATGATCATTATCTTTTTCGTGCCATGTGTCTCACTAGAAGGTTTAACAATGGTGATGTTGTTCCTAACATCTCTTGCTTCCTTGGCCTTATTTAAGCAAGATTTAATCATATTAAAAACATGCAGAGGAACCTTAATCTCTTTGATATGTATGCTCCCATTAGATTTGTTTGATAAATCTTCTAAATTTCGAATCATGTTGAGAGAAACAAACTTATGAGAACGAGTTTGCTGCATGTGGAAGAGAGAGATGTTAGAGTTTTGTTTTGAGAATAACGACTATTTTGTGTGAAAACTTAATAACTTCATATATATATATATATATATATATAAATATATATATATATATATATATATATATATATATATATATATATATATATATATATATAAATATATATATATATATATATATATATATATATATATATATATATATATATATATATATATATATATATATATATATATATATATATATATATATATATATATATATATATATATATATATATATATATATATATATATATATATATATATATATATATATATATATATATATATATATATATATATATATAAACTTATCACCATGACTGTAAATAAAATATTTAATAAAATATAAAACTATTTTATTAGACTATAAGAACAAGCTTTTTTTTATAAAAAGAAAATATAAAAAAGTGTTGGTGTTGATAATTAAAGCAAATAAACTTTCCTCAATCACAATGTTGTTATTAAAAACCATAATAAAATGTATTGCAATAAAAAAATAAAAAAATCAAGCGAACCAAAATGACATATTACTACATTAGCAATTTTGTTGGCACTTCAATGTGGAAACGCAAGTCAAAAAACATGTTACATTAAAATAAACTTCGAAATAGGAAATCCAAGACACAAAATTTCTAGCTAGTAAGTTAAACCTCAAAACATTATCATCCTACTTTCAATCAACAAAGTTCTCATTTATTAATAAATCTCGTATTAAAAAAGACACGAACAAAGAAAAACAAAAAACACATTATCACTCTACAATTCATAAAAAAAAAAAAAGTTATATATATATATATATATATATATATATATATATATATATATATATATATATATATATATATATATATATATATATATATATATATATATATATATATTTTACATTAACTCGAGACTTTAGAAAATAAATGCAACTAAAATATGGATATTGACTCTTGAGCTGATATTACATTTAATGAAACTTGTTGATGACACCGATTTTAAACTCTATTAATCATCCTACTTTCAAAACATTATCATCCTACTTTCAATCAACAAAGTTCTCATTTATTAATAAATCTCGTATTAAAAAAGACACGAACAAAGAAAAACAAAAAACACATTATCACTCTACAATTCATAAAAAAAAAAAAAAAGTTATATATATATATATATATATATATATATATATATATATATATATATATATATATATATATATATATATATATATATATATATATTTTACATTAACTCGAGACTTTAGAAAATAAATGCAACTAAAATATGGATATTGACTCTTGAGCTGATATTACATTTAATGAAACTTGTTGATGACACCGATTTTAAACTCTATTAATCACATTCGCCAAAAAAATATAGAAGATCAATTTTCCAATTGTCACATATTAACATAAAAAACTAATTTCATTAAAATTTCTTCAAAAAAAATCCAAACCTATGAAGCACCATTACAAACACTGACAATAACATAATACTAACAAGTTCAGAAAATGGAATAATTAAATATAACCACGTCTTGTTTCCGTCTACTCCACAATCTAAACATATGAACCTATAGTAATTTGAAAAAAATACGAATAATGAAATATAATAGATATTGAGAGTTAGAAATAAACCTAATGGTAAATTTTTCCCTTCACATAACCATAAGTTCTGCTATCAACAACTGAAATTCCGCTAGCATTAGCATCAAACAGATTTCTATTGGTTTGCGGTGAAGATGAATTGAACTCCATGTTGGAAGTAGTGGGAGGACACCATCGAATTCGAACAACATACATTGTTTTGAATTTCCACAACAAAATACGAGGGAAATTCATTTCCATTGATACGAATAGCATGCACATCATTTCTATCAATTTTATCATAAGTGGTAGGCCCTTTTGTTGTTTAAGAAAGAATAGAAGGAATATCAAAACTTTCATCATTGCTAAAAATGTCTTTTCCTCGAATAATGATTGACCATTTTCCCGATGTGTCCGAAAGATCGGTCACATAGAAAACTCATTTTACTTGTGAAGGCATGATGAATGGTTCGGTCATATAATTTACCTTACTAAGGTCAACCCGGGTGAATCCTTAGTCATCAGTTTGTAAACCATTAATATTATTGGGAACCCACTAGCATTTAAATAAAGGCACTCTGAAGATGATATAATCAATCTCCCAAATCTCCTCAATGACACCATAGAATGCACTAGATGTCAATATTGAATTCTTATCTTTTGATCTAAAGAAATACATGGATTTCGCCTTAACCATAACCCCACTATTTTACATTGTACTACAATCATCTTTTGATTTTGTATAAAAGGTATAATGACCAATGTCATATGAAGTTCAAGTTATCACATTAAATTTGAGCATGAACGATAACCATTTAATTGTCTCGGATGCACTATGATCTTTTGAAATCTTTTTATTAAACCAATATAGGAATTTCTCGTTATGCTCGATAAACAACAACATGTCACTCATTCGTGGGTATCTTTTCTTCAAGAGTCTTTTGTGAGTAGCCACGTAAAGTTGAACTTCTTCAAGATTATTCAATATATAGAAATTTGTCTGAATAACTACATCCCGAACCATTGACTAAACATTTAAACCTTGAATACCTCTACCTTCAGGGTCAGCATGACAAGACTTTGAAATTCATATAGACTCTTCTTTTGACAAATAGTTTGTACAAAACTCAATAGCTTCTTTTGTGATGTACCTTTCAACAATTGATGTACCTTTCAACAATTGAAGCTTTCGGTCGGTGATGATTCTTTGTATATCCTATAAAGATTTTCATGTATCGCTCTATTGGATACATCCACCTTATATAAACTAGATCACAAATTCTGATTTTTCTAACTAGATGAAAAAGTAAGTGAACCATAATGTCAAAAAGTGATGGAGAAAAATACATCTCTAATTAACATAAGATTATGGCAGCTTCATCTTCTAATTCATCTAGTTTTTTGAAATCAAGAAATTTATTACATATGGCATAGAAGAACAAACACAATCTGGTGATAGTTACTCTCGCGTTTTTTGATAGAATATCACAAATAGTCATTGGTAGAAGTTGTTGCATTACGACATGACAATTGATATATTCTAATAAGTGCTTATGTAAAAATCTACCGATGTTTGTGATCTTCTTATTCAATACCATGGTATTGAAGGTGGAGTTTTAGATTATAGTGAGTTTATTACAAAAGCTCATGCTAATGAGGTTACGGTTCTTATGGAATTGAAGAGTGATTTATTTGCATAGACTTCTCCTTTTCACCAAACATGCATGGTTGGTTCAATTTTGTTTAGAGGTTTTCAGCTCTATTGTTATATCATTCATGTTGTGAATCGGATACCTTGAAACAAAGTATAAACGGTTTCTTCTTGATCAAGAAACACACAATGGTTAGGGTTAACAAAGAAAGCAAGGTAAAACAACAAGGAACAACAAGGATTGGTTATAAATCGTTATTATTTCCTTTCTCTTAGAACAAGATTACAAGTATATAAGAATAACAAAATAACCTCTCTCACTTGAAATTAGGATTTTATCTTTCTATTTTTCCTTATGTCAAGATTGAGAAACTAACATGCTATTTATAAGAAAAATAGCACACTAACCTAATGGGTTTCTCTTAACAATTACCCATTACAATCTAACTTAGGATACAAGCTAACTTAAACAATTGGGCTTACAAGAAAGACCCAATTCAACATGCTAACAACCCTATCAATATTGACTAATGCATGTTAAAACAAACTTCGACTACAACACACATTACTCCGATAGCAGCATGCGAACAGACTTTGACCTCATACTTAATTCATGTCGAACCAGAAGCTACCCTTCAACCATACTAGAGTTCCATCCAATATCTCACAAATCTCCACCTTGGATCTAAATCTATAACATCAAGGAGCTATCTTTCTTCATGCAACTTTATCAACTGCATACAGTGGAAAAACTTACAACTGGACAACGTCTTGGTGATCATATCAGCAACATTATGATATGTCGAAACCTTCAGCACTTAGACTTCTCCACGCTCGATTACCCCTCTGACAAAATGCAGCCTCACATCAATGTGCTTGGTTCGCTCATGATAGGATGAATTCTTCGATAGGTGTATTGCACTTTGACTATCACATTTAACAGTGATAACTCGACCTTGAAGTTTTAGCTCCTTTGCAAAAGCTTCAAGCCACAATGCTTCCTTCACAGCTTCAGTTAGGGCAATATATTCTACTTCAGTGGTTGATAAGGCAACGACCTTCTAAAGTGTAGCTTTCCAACTAATTATTGTCCCAAATATAGTGAACACATATCCAGAAATAGATTTTTTGGAATCCATCCAACCTGCATAATCAGAGTCGACATATCCTTCGATTGCTGCTTTACTATCTTCACCCAAGGTTGCACCATACATTAGGACTTTATTCAGACACCCATTTATGTACCTTAAAATCCACTTCAATGCTTGACAGTGAGCCTTTCCAGGATTCACCATGTATCTTCTTACAAGACTTACTGCATATGCTATGTCGAGTCTAGTACAAACCATAGCATATATCAAAGAACCCACTATATTAGCATATGGAATGCTATTCATATAAGTTCTTTCAACATCAGTGTTGGGACACTAATCTATACTCAGCTTGAATTGAGGGTTTGTCGAAGTCACAACAGGCTTTGAATTCGACATACCAAACTTTTTGAGAACCTTCCGTAGGTATGCCTCTTGAAATAAGCATAATTTCGACTGCTTTCTATCTCTCCGGATGTCAATCCTAAGAATCCTGGACGCAACTACCAAATCCTTCATGTCGAACTCCTTATTGAGGTCAACCTTCACCCTCATTACATCTTCGATATTGTTGCTTGCTATTAGAATATCATCCACATAGAGTAACAAAATAACAAATGAATCACCCAGTCGAAATCTGAAGTAAACATAGTGGTCAAACTGACTTCTGATGAAACTTATGCGTGCCATGAACTTGTCGAATCTCCTATTCCACTGTCGAGGATATTGCTTCAGTCCATATAAGAATTTATTCAGCTTGCACACATAATTTTCCTTCTTTTTTTCGACATACCCTTCAGGTTGCCTCATCAGGATTGTTTCATCTAAATCACCATACAAGAACGCAGTCTTCGCATCCATTTGTTCTAGTTCAAAGTCGAATTGTGCCACTGTGGCAAGCAACATTCGAATGGATATGTGCTTCACAACAGGAGAGAACACATCATTGAAGTTGACACCTTCTTTCTGAGTGAACCCTCTATCAACCAATCTTTCCTTGTATCTCTTTGATGTGACTCCTTTGATTCCTTCTTTAACTTTGAAAATCCATTTACAGCTGAGTAACCTAGCTCCAACAGGTTTCTTGATTAGTTCCCAGGTGTTGTTATCATGAAGAGGTTTCATCTCATCATCCATGGCCTTCAGCCATTCAGTATTCTTTCGAATCTTCATAACTTCCTTATAGTCTCTAGGTTCTTCATCTAAAACTTCACCTGCAGAGATTAAGGCATAAGCTATAAGATCTGCATAGCCAAGTCTCTGAGGTGGCTTGATGACTCTCCCCAACATGTCTCTTGCTAGCAGGTAGTCATTATCAGTCTCCTCATCTTCGACAATATCTTTTGCATCTTCTTCGACTTCATATGGGGTACGCAATTTAGCATCAACATGTTCCACCTCAACAGGAATCTCTCCCTGTTCCAACTCTTCGTCAGCATCATCAGTTTTCTTGAAAGTCATCTCTACTTCATTGAAAACTACATCTCGACTGGTGAGACACCTCTTTTCTATATATTGGAGAGAAAAATATTTATTTTGTTCTCCCTGTTTTCATCTTTTTCCCTTAATAAATTATGTCCTTTCTTCTTTTTTTTAAAAAGGAAAACGTTCAATTAGCAATAAAAAAATATTCTTCGAAAATTAACAAAGACAACTTTAAACAAACAAATATCGAAAGATCTTTCAGGAATTAACAAAAGCAACTTTTAGATAACAATTGTTGAAAGACCCTTTGAGATTTAACCGTCATTTTCAAAGGTTCTTCGAGAACTAATCAAGAAGAGTTTTAACTAGTGAGCAGTGTAACACCCTACTACTCGACTCGACAATTAATTACATAAAACATGTATAACACACAAATCGTCCAAGTAGGATGCCACTTATATATCAACTAGATATATTTGAACCACATAATTTGAAAATTTACTTGTTTGATAAGAAACGAAATTATGAAATAGTTGTCATAGAAAGCCTCAACAAAAATAAGTCTGAAAAGTGGTTCATCATCAAAAAACAAAGGAAAGATATGCAACATAAAATAAATAAAAGAACAGTTTTTCCCCTCGCTTTACATATCATAGCGACTCCAACTATACGACTCGATCAACAAACAACTAAAGAGGAACAATGTCATTCTCTACATCTAACTTCTTCTCAAGTACCTGATTGTCTGTACTCTAGAGGAACACGAACGCAACAACACAAAAAAGAGGTGAGAATACAGTCAAATAATAATTGTTGCACAAAATAATTATAGTATATTCACACATCACAATCATGCACACTTCAAACGTGCACCATAACATCACGTTTTTATATTTAACTTACATCACGATCAATCACCAACCACAATTCATACAAGAGTATTCGTCAATACGCAAACATCTCATTTGCACAACCATTATTTTATGAAATGCATCATCGACTCAATTCATGGCATACAAATAATTTGAATTTAGAAATTATATTACAAAAGGTGTTATTATAAGCGTGACTCCTGGAATAAAATTGATCATTGAACTTGTAATTGAAGAGGAAGAAGATAAAAGAAACTCGTGAAATATGGGTTTTTGGTCAAACAAATTACCAAAGTCAATTGGCCTAATCCCAAACCTAAGCCCCAATTTTACTTGTTCTTCATTCACAAATATTCCTGGAAACTTCTTTTGATGCGGTAGTATTGAACAACATAGATTTGAGGTATATGAACAACAGTTTTAGAGTTTTTAGAGCAACCCCTTCTTTCAAAGAATCTGACGATTATATGAACTAGCTAGCGAAAATAGAGAAAGTCAAATTTTAAACCTGGAAGAACCTGGGAATCTATGACTTGATTATGCTGTCGAAAACGAGTCTTGATTATTGTCAGAATATGTTGGTTTCTTCCTTGTACTTTTGGGACATCACCCACTATACTTTCCATATCCCTTGTGGGAGGATGACCCCTATACTCTTCGACATAGCTACTAACACAGGGCTTAAACCCATTGGAAATCCCTATGACCCCGACCTAGAATCCGATGATTCCATAGGTTTTGCATCTACCAAAGCCACATAATCTCACTATATAACACACTTCTTCGACACAATAAATAATGATGTTTCTGATCGAGAACACATAGCTTTTTTGACTGTATGGCTATCTCACTGTGTCTTTTGCTCAAAGTCCCTTCAAGTAGCTAATAGATACTTAACCCTAGCCACTCAACTTCACAAAGGCCATGATATCTGCCTAAGAGAAATGATCTTAGGGAATCTCTATGAGTCTCTAAGTGAAGGAGTTGCCCAATTTAAAGACTTAGGAGACAAAGGAAACCTTATTCTATCTGGTTCCTTCTGGCTGTTACAACTTTGGCTAAATATCTCATTCAAAGTCATCCTCCCCAATAAAAATCCAATTGATAAGACTACTGAAGACATCAAAAATAGGAGATTCGAAAGGGCTCGCTTGGTCCAACTCACTCCCAGCGAAGAAGGAAAAACCCTCAAGCTAACATTCTTAAGTTATGTCTGTTGGCTCCTGAGTTGACGTGCATGTGATGAGAAAACCCCTGGAAATATTTCTTGAGCTTCAAGAGTGATGAATCAAGCTTCAAAATGGAGTGAAAGTGTGGATGTGGTGTGATTCAAAGAAGAGAAAGTTTGAGGGTGATGAATCTTTTTGAAGCAATTCTAATGCCAAGATGATCCTCCCCTTGTGTGCTAGGGTTTCTTGGCTTATATAGTAGGGTTTTTGTAAGGTTAAAGTGGATTTACTATAGTTAAATGATTGGTTAAGGATTTGTGGAAAAAATTTGAAATGGAGGGTGAGTGATGAGTGATACGCATGGCATGGTTATTGGTTGTGATTTCTTTAGTGGTAAGAGAGAGTCAGAATGGAAAGAGTGGAAACATTCTCATTGGTGAGCAAGTTTTATGCAATTTGTCTTCTTGCCATCTTCTACAAAACTTGGTTATGAAGCATACAAAGGGTACATGTAATGTTGGTTCATATTTCGCAAAGTTTTCTTGTGAAATTTGTGATAGGCTATGCGTATGAGAAGGAGTGGAGAGGTTGCTACATGATTATGCCAAGAAATGCCACCAAAATACGCATTACATTCTAGTTCATATAGCTCACTTTTATTGATCATAACTTGGTAAATTCAATATCAAATCATGCAACTTTGTGATCAAACTAAACTAGGGAATGTAAGGAGAAAATTCCATGTTAGAATGATCTTGAAACAAAGCTTGAATCTCTATGAAAACTTCATTGAAAATATAGTCCTCAAAGACTACACACGACACTTAGTGAAATTTCACTAAGTCACTAAACTTGACAACTTGAAGACCTTGAATTGCAAGCACCATAACTTGAGCTGCAATGGGTTAAATGAGAATTTCTAGCTATGGTTGGAAAGCTTGAAGAATAATATAAAACGTTTATGTTTGAAGGATGATGAGATGGAGCTAGGATCTTGATGAAAAATCTCATGGAAGATTGGTCCAAAAATCTTCCTAGGAACTTACCAAACTTGACATCTTTGAAACCCTAACTTGGAGACATCATAACTAAAGTTTTACACATACAATGAAGGAGTTCTAGTACTCAAAAGAAATATTGAAGAATGCTCTATAACTTTCATGTTGGAGGAAAATTCATTAGAAGCTTGGATCACTATGAAAGATGGGCTTAAAATCATGTACCTCAAGCTGAATTTCTATACTTAGAAAAATTCTAAGTGTTAAAAAACACAAATCTTGATTTTCTCAACTTTATCTTTCCATATCTCTCAATCTATGAACCTTTTGAACTTACTTTCTTCTACCAACTTGTAGTTTATGATGTCCTCTTTAACTTGATAATAATTTTTCCCCATTTGGATCAAGTATGAAAAAGTTATGAATGTTGCAAAATGGCTAGAAATTAGGGATTTCCATACTTTAAAAAATTCAACAAAACCCTAATTCAACCAATCTCCTGATTTTATAATTTTCTTCAATTATTCTTGTACCAAACACATGAAAACACTTGAGAACATATAGCATGCCCTTGATTGAACTTGAAAACCAATACTTTAACCTTATGGAGCCATAATTGACTTTTCTTGATCAGATGAAATCCTATCACTCTTTCCACTTATTAAATCTTATGTCATGACTTGTGATGATACATAATACATGTAGGGAACCCTCAAGATTTTTATTTAACCATAGAACTAAGTCTTGCCCAAGAAACTAATCACATAACCCTTTTGACCAAAACTCTAATCCAGTTGTCCCAAAGATAGGAGGACATGCCCAATGCTTGTAATCTTGATTGAAATGGTTGTGAGATATGCCTTGATGACGAGAGTACCTTGTGGCTTAAGAATACCACATGGTTGAGAATAAACCCTTGCTTGAACTTTTGTACCTATGGACCTTGGTTACTTTTCCTTATGTCATTAGATTCATCTGATACTTGGACTTTTGGTTAACCTTTAAAGACTTGGCTCTGATACATAGTTTTGACCTTATATCTTGATTTCTTCTTTCAAATGATGTTTATCTTACCTTGTGCTTACTTGTTGCTTAGGGCTTACGCCAAAATAATTAGATATTGGTTTGACTCTTATCAAGTGTTGGCTAAATCCTAGTTAGTTCACAATACACACACAAAGGCTTCCTCTTGGGCTACCTTACAATGAGACATTTTATTTCTTGCTTTTAATTTATGCATTGGGATAGTCTCTTCATCTTCCCGCTTCTTTAATTTTCAAAATCTTCTTCCTTTTTCAAAATCTTATTGTTTTCAAACTGAACCACTTTCTCAATTAACCTTGACTTTGTCAAGTGATTTTCAAAACTTTTTTCTAAATAAATGCTAAGACATCTTAAACATGTAAAAAAAATTCAAAAGACTTAAAAAACACAAAACTCATTCAAAAAATTTGTGATTTCACCTTTCCCTTTTAATTTTTTTAAAACTTTTTTCTAAATAAATGCTAAGACATCTTAAACATGTAAAAAAAATTCAAAAGACTTAAAAAACACAAAACTCATTCAAAAAATTTGTGCTTTCACCTTTCCCTTTTAATTTTTTTCTTAAGGATAGTCATTAGTTGTGTTCTTATAGTGTTGTAACTCCTATACTTCCAAAATAATGTAGTGAAGTGTTGAAATCTTTCATTTAGATATTGAGTGATAGACTTGTTGATTTCAATCCAAGTAAAAGTCCTCCATCTTAAGATGATGCAAATGCTCCTTCTTCATTAACTGTGGGTAGTAAGTTGAGTTTTCAATCAAATACGAGAAATATCTATTCATTTAAAATCAATCAAAACAAATAATTTGTGTTATTTTTACCACAAACTACGAGGTTTTGATCCTCCATTGCACTTTGTGGGTATGTAGGCACAAGGCTCAGGGAGTCTTGTCAAACAAAAATCTTTAAAAAAACATTTCTCCTCTCATCTCCACAATTTTTTTTGCAAACAATCCTTTTTAAGTCCAAACGCAGATTTTCAAGAGGTTCCTACAGAGTACTATAGGAACCAACCCCCGTACCCTTTTTGCTAACACCTTCCCTTTGCATAACCAACTCCCGTATCCTTTTCTCTTTGTTTTTGTTTGTTTTGTGAGTTTTATTCGTTCTTTTTCCATTCCTTTGGAAACAATAAAGAGCGGTGACGACTCTTACTTTTGTGGGTTAAGTTAATCAATAACTTAATCTCCAATTTTTCATAGCTACAGAAGCGCCTATGCTTATTTATCTTTTGAAAGTTATTTAATCACATTTTATATAAACAACCGTAAGTGAGTGCTACAAGGTTCGAATCCTGTTAACTACATTTTTTCCATTTTTCTTATTACAAAAAGCATATGTAACTTAATTTGACAAATAAATAAAAAATTGAAAATTATTTAATCATGATTTTAATATTCAACTTTTGTAATATGATATGTACAACCTTTACTCTTTCCAAAAGAGAGAAACACTCTTCCCAAAAGAGAGAAACGACTATAATGATGATTGTAATTTTTCTTCATTTCTCAAGACTGTCACAAGTCATTGAAGAATATCAACCATTAGAAGTAAGCATTGCAAGGATTAAATCATCAGATGTTTCATCTTCAACCTCTTCTATAAATGCACAGTTTCATATAATGAATTTCCACTTCTTCAAAGTATTCTTCTTAAATTCCTATAGCAACATGAGTTCTTCATTTGAGAATCCTAACAAAAATATGTAAACTGAAGTAACCACAGTTCAACAACATCAGCAGTCAATTGAGGAGGTCCAGCCATTTGGAATGACTAATGTCAAGGATACACTGAGGGTGAGGAAGGACAAGAAGAAGAAGAAGTTGAAGAAGAAGAAAAAGGAAAAGGTGTTAAGGAAGATTTTTTACTATGATTCTGATGAGGATAGTGAGGAGCGAGTCATAGATTATGAAGATTCCTTAAGTGCTAAGAGATATTGTTCCGATCTTGACAAAATTATGTAATAAAAAGATTATGTTTATATACTCTTCTCTTTTGTGCCTCTTAATGACTTTATTTATTAGTATTGTTTTATATAATCTTACCTTTATATACTCTTTCCTCTTTAAAAAAAAAGTACAAGCGAACAAAAATAACAACAACAATAACAACAGTAATCAAGAATAACAATAACAACAATTAATAACTCTCTCACCATTGCGTTTATATATAAATAAAAAATTCAAAGTTATTTAACCACAGTTTTACAATACAACCATTGTAAAATTTAAAAAATGCATCACGGTTTTTTTTCTAACTGTGATAAAAAGTGATATTTTTTTTGTATCTGAGCGAAAGTATCTATCATTCAAGACATAACAACAGTTTCTCTCAAAAGAAAACCCTAACACATATCACTTTTCTCTCTCATAACATAACCCTGACATACATGTCACTCTTTAAACATACTTCAATCTTCAGATTTGTCTTTACCAATCACTAACTTAAAGTTCGTTCATTAATAGCTTCCGAGAATATCTCAGCGTAACCTCTTTACCTTGTCGATTAACACTCATATTCACAAAATCTTACACATACATAATCCGAGTTATTCGTCATTACCGAATTATTATCTAACAATTGCTCATGTTTTGTAATAGATGGATAATTTTGCATCAGACCTGTGGAAGGAATAAACCATACCAAAAATAAAGGAAAAAAACCCAATGTTTAAACTTGAATTGCAAAAATATGAAAGTAAACTTCCAAAAAATATTTTAACGGAAGCTGCCAACCATCCCTTCTTTTCACAAAATCATGCATAGCTGGTTCAATTTAGTTTATAAAGATTTTAAGTTCTATTATTATATTTGATATGGGAATGTACGTTTAAGAACTTGTTTTAGAAGAAATAGGTTTGGTTTTAACAACCAATAATGAACAACTTGTTCCAGTAATCTTAATTAAAATTTGGTTGATTAGGAACTTGTAAATTTTCTCCTGATAGTACTAAACTTCAAATATGTTCTTACAATAGTTACATACACCAAATCTTCAGTTTTGGACAACATCATCATTATTATCATTCTTCAGTTTTAAATCTTCTGAAACATTCTTTATAAGCATTTCAGACACAGACTTGAAACCGGATACCTTGGCTTTACGGGCTAGAGCACCAGTAGGTCGATTACCTCTTTTTTTCCTACAAAATACGATTGTTTTAAAACAAATGCTCAAAATTTTAAAAATGAAAACCAGAATTCTAAATTCAAAAAACAAAGTCAAGGCACGACTTACATGCACAAACTGCAATTGCAAATGCCTCTGCATTTTGGACACATCCAATTCATCAACACATTTATCTCTTTTACTATTTCACCATATCTAAATTTAAAATACAAAAACCGTCAGCATAAAAAAAAAAGCAGACACATAATAAATTAATCTATTAAAATTAAATTAAAAAATAAAAAGATGAATCAAACCTATTCAATAGACATTTTTGACAAAACCTAATTACACAACGCTTTCCATTTCGCAGATTTTTACAGGTTGAAGCAACATCCTTGGTTTTCTGTCGACACTACAATGTGGAAACCCGAGCAAACAAACACGTTAGCATCAAAATAAACTTCAAAGTTAACATAATATATGGAGTAGGAATAATCAACCTGGTGGCATGTTTTTCTAACAACTGGAATTCTGCTATCACCAACCTCACTGCCATTGGTTTCTAGGGAAGAAGAATTGAAATCCATGTAATTGGTTGGGGGAAACGATTGAAGTTGAAATCCGGTAGCATCACCATCAACACCATTTATATTGTGAGGAGTAGGAGGACACCAACTAATTGGAACAACATACATTCTTTTGAATTCGCATAACACAAACAACAAAATTGAAAAAGAGTAAGATATTGAGGGATTATAAAGTAAAACTCTAGCTGTTTTGGTAAATATGAAAATGTGTCTCCGTTGATATATAAAGGAAACTTTTAGAATATAGTAAAAAAATTACATTTTAAAATACAGTAACAAATACATTGAAAGTATTGAATTTTATAATACTAAATAAGTAATTTAATAATTGCATTTACTGTTTTTAGTTTTCTGATATAGTGATTAATATGTAAAAAAATTCAATTTTAAAATTTTTATTTTTTGATATAGTAATAAACATAGCTAAAGATGGTAAAACCTTCATTATCCATAATTGTATATAATCTATCACATGTCTAGTCAAACAAAATGTATATTCTTTTAAATTTATATTTATCCTCTAAAATTTCTTTGTTTAGTATAATGAATAGGTTTGTTTGTTGGGATTATATACTTAATTTTACAAAAATATCCATTTTAAATATTTTCATTTTTAGGACATAGAAATAAATATATAGAAAATATGTGAGTGTTGATGACGCTTTGTTGTTGGAGGATTTGATGCAAATTTTACATGGTGTGAAGTCTATCTCTTTTGAAAAGGATCGGTTTGTTTGATGGAGAGATAAAATTGGGTTTTCTGTTAAAAATACTTATAAGAGAACTTATGAGACTTGCATCTTGGTGTTGTGTTTGATTTCTTCAAAGGTAAATGCTTTTGCTTGTATATGGATATCTATAGTTTGCTTTCAAAATTCTTACTTTTGGTTGGCGGTTAATCTTTATTAAATTATCGACTAGATCAGAGTTGGATAAGTGTGGTATTCTTGAAGGGGCTCACAATGTGGTTTTCCCTTTTGCTTATTGGAAGAGAAAGGTGTTGAACATTTGTTTGATTTTTGCATTTTTCTAATCACTTTTGGAAAAAGTTTTGTTCGTGGATTGGAGGGGATGTTTCATCCCTTACGAGTTCTTTGGTTGAGATGGATCCTGATAGTGTGGTCATGTTGTCACGTAATTTCATACTGAAGGATGAACACTTGGAAATTGAATATTTGATGTCTAATTTCTACAAAAGTAACTTCTATGATTCTTTCATTGCTTTAGTTATTTAACTTGTCAACGAAGAAACTTTGTGGGCAAAAACAGAGTTTTTTGATTTGCATCCACCATCAATAGAAAGGAATATAGAGGCTAGAGAAATTATGAAAGATGAGACACAACTTAAACAAAACAAATTTAGAATCAAGTGCAGTAGGTGTTATTCTGGACTGGACTGGCAGGTGGCCTACAGTTGGACAAGACCCAATCTGGTCCAGCTTTAGACAAGGTCCAACAAGGTGATTAGCACAATCTAGCCGTTGGGCACAATATATATGTTGAGGACATCCTCCCCACACGTTTAACAGTTCACGCGACCAACTGCCTCTCTGAAGTTCACGGGAACAATTGGACCAGGTTGAAGATCACACGCTAGAATTTTCCTTTCTCCTTGCAAACTTGGCAGTCTCTCATTGGTGGACCAGACATCTTGGCCCACAATAAAGACCTTGTTCCCGCGCTGGGGGTTTATTATAAATACCCTCTCATTTGAGAGGGTCAGGTATTTAATTCGATTGATCCAATTCATTCTAACACAAACCTAAACACTTTGTACTTGCTTTCTCTCCCTGTTACTTACTTTAGCATCAGAGTGCCTTGCAAGTACACCCCCTCATCTCCTACAACCATCATTTCTTCCCTACGTTGAAGGCCACGACAATTCATTCTGATTATACCAAATCAGTGGCGCCGTCTGTGTGAACCCTGCTCCCCTATCTTTTTTGAACCAAGATCCCCAATCTTTTCAATCCAAAGACCAAAGCTTTTTTCTCTCTAAGCCTTCCTTGATCGTCATGACCTCTCACCATAATGATGTTGTCCCTAAAGATTCTATCATCGACATCACCTTAGATAATGGCGATAACCCCAATCCTAGAGCTTTGGTCTACGAGATCGATCACAGGGATGAAAAGACTGCCTCTCCATCATCCGACAACGTAAAAATCCGCATACAGAATTTCGATCACATCTACGAGCCCATCCTTGTTCCCCAAGACACTGATCCCAACACTGCGGGTCTTATCACCGTCCTCAACAAATCCAACTACATGATTTTCCAGTAGGGTGAGAAGATCCACATGCTGGAAAACGCCCTTTAAAAACATCCTCCCTCGCAGAGACCTCACAGTCTTTCTCCCCGTTCTCGTTCTCCCATTAGAAACTTCGGCCAAACGAGTCTCGAAGTGTTTCTCCAGGCAAGGAACCAGGGCGAGAAATAACGAAGAAGCAACATCGTACCTCTGCCTGAAAGATAAGACATTCTCCAGCTCCCAAGACCACGGCTTCGGAGAAACCTCATGAATGTACAAGTCAGTGTAAACGTTCTCCTCGACACAGCAGAAACCCTCGTCGTAGCCATTCCCCATACTGATCGTCAAGCACTAGTGATGAAGACGATGTGCATGGGCCTATATCCTAGGAAATCATGGACGCCCGTATCCCTCGCGGGCTGGAGAAGCCTTCTCCCTTGGCTCTCTACGATGGCACTATGGATCCCGGTGAACATATAAAGAACATTGAAGCCATGCTTCATTATCACAACGTAAGCGGAGCAATCAAGTGTAGACTGTTCCCCATCACTCTTAGAAAGGGAGCTCTGACCTGGTACAAAAATCTTCCCTGGGGCTCGACCACATCGTTGAAGAACCTAAAAAATCAGTTTGTCCGAAATTTCACTGCATCCAGGTGTCATCCCAAGTCGGAAGCCAGACTTGAAGGCATAATTTAGGGCAAGGATGAGCCCCTTCGTGCCTACATCGAGAGGTTTAACAAGGAACTAGTCGAGATCTGCACGACTAACCACATGAAGAAGTACCTCCTTGAAAAGGGAGTAAGGTCAAAGAGTGATTTCCACAAAGCAGTGGGGATTGAACTGCCTCATTTTCTGGCCGAACTCCTCCATAAGGCCCAATCTTACATCTAATATGAGGAAAAAGAAGATGCTTACAAAGCCCGGGATTCGATGGACCAAGAGAATTCCAGGGTGTAGATGCTTTTGATTGGCTGAATTTTGTGGCAAAACATAGGTGTTTGTATGAATATCATGACTGATGTTATGACATACATGAGGATTGTTCTACAGGGTAAGTTGGAATAGCTAAGTTCCAAGTATGTTGGATGTCATGCTGGATGTTATGACATCAAGCGTATGACATCAGGGCGCGTGTTTTAGTTTAGTATTAGCTCAGGCTATACTTCAGGAAACAGTTTAGGAAGCCTAGTTATCTCATGTGAAATGCCAGGCATTGCTGAGGATAACATAGAAGACCCTGACCTAATGATAAGAGCGCAGCTTCATGAAGTGAGGTTTATCTTGGGTAAACCTAATTTCTTCACTAAGGCCCAAAGACTGTATGCTGCTTATATATACAGAAGTAGCAATCCTATTGGAAGACAGTTCTTGACAGAGATCAGGTTGAGTGTATTTGTGAGTGAAGAGTTCTATTCTTCACGTGTGTTTTTGTGTCTTAGGATACTTGTGAGCCAAGCAATTGTCTGTTGTATGATTGCATTGGTTTAGGGTGTTTTGAGTTGTCCGTCAATTGTGTCACTCTAAGCTTTTAAGCACGAGTGTTGTGTCTCTTGATCAAAGCTGTGAAGCAGGATCAAGGTGTGTTTGAAGTGAGTCTTCATTGTTCTTGTGTAACTGTGAATTGGTTGATATCACTGCTATGATTGAGGGGGAGTGAGTTGGTAACTCAGGTCTAGTGTTAGGCTGAAGTGTCATTGGGTAGGTCTTAAGTGAAGAGTGCAAACTGGTTGTTTGACTCTGAATTAATTATACTAATAGTGAATTTCCTCCTTGGCTTGGTAGCGCCCAGATGTAGGTGTGATTTGCACTGAACTAGGTAAACAATTATAAATGTTATTTACTGCTTTCATTTAAAGTTGGTAATTAAGTTCTATGGTCTGTGCTATAGTGGATGTCATAACATCCGCAATAACATCCACTATTTGGTTGCCAGAATTTCAATTGGCATCAGAGCAGACACCCTACCTGTTATTTTCTGGGTGAGATCTAGGGAAGATAAATTCTGGTACTATGGATAAGGATATAGGATTCACAAATAGACCACCAATTCTGGATGGCTCTAACTATGACTACTGGAAACCTCGCATGATAGCCTTCCTGATATGGAGAGCTGCAAACTCAGGATGGGAACATCCAATGATGACTGATAAAGATGGATTATCTGTGCTAATACCTGAAGAAGAATGGACCAAAGAGAAAGAAGCCTTGGCTCTCGGGAATTCTAAGGCCTTGAATGCTTTATTCAATGGTATAGACAAGAACATTTTCAGACTGGTGCATCACTGTGAACTGGCCAAAGAGGTTTGGGATACTCTCAAAACATCTCATGAAGGTACCTCTAAGGTCAAGATGTCAAGATTACAGATGTTGACCAATAAGTTTGAAAATATGAGAATGAAGGAGGATGAGACTATTCATGAATTCTACATGAATATTCTTGAGATTGCCAATACCTCAGGAGCTTTAGGAGAAAAGATGTTTGAAGAAAAGCTTGTAAGGAAGATTCTAAGATCATCGCCTAAGAATTTTGCTATGAAGGTCACTGCTATTGAAGAGGCTCAGGATATAAGCAACATGAAGGTGGATGAACTCATTGGTTCTCTTCAAACCTTTGAGATGGGAATGTGTGATCAGGCTGAGAAGAAGAACAAAAGCATAGCTCTTGTTTCAAATACTGCAGATGACTCAGAAGAAGACAATGGTGAAAGTGAGGAGAATCTGTCAGAAGCAATAGCCTTACTTGGAAGACAATTTAACAAACTGATCAAAAGAATGGATCACAAGTATAGACCTAATGACAAGAACACTTCTTCTGACATCAGCAGAAGAGGTAAAAATGAAGAAAATCCCAGCCAAGGCAAAGGAGTTCAATGTCATGAATGTGAAGGCTATGGTCATATTAGAGCTGAATGTCTCACCTATCTCAAAAGGCAGAAGAAGGGCTTAGTTGTCACTTGGTCTGATGGAGATTCTGAGAGTGGATCAGAAGAAGAATCTGCCAAACATGTTTCTGCACTAACCAGTGTGTGTGTCAGATGGTGATTCAAGTGAAGATGAGCTGACTTTTGATGAACTTGCAACTTCATATAAGAAGCTATGCATCAGAAGTGCAGAAATATAGCAGCAAGGAGAGCAACAGAAGAAACTCATAAGGGAATTAGAGGCTGAGAAAATGAAGCATCTTGCAACCATAGACTCTCTCAAAAGTGAGGTCATCTTGTTAGAATCTAAATTGGATCAGATGTCAAAATCCATAAGGATGCTAAACCCTGGGACTGACACTCTAGAAAAAATCTTACAAAGTGGTCAGAAAGCAAGAAACATGTCTAGACTGGGATTTGTTGGTGAACAGAAACCCATCTTGGGGTTCAAGAGGACAAAGTTTGAAAATCAGAGGTCAAACCGGATGTCACGGTCAATGTCACAACATCAGAGGAACAGAAGTAGGAACCTGACCAAGAATAAATTCCAAGGGTATAGGTGTTACTACTGTGGAAAACTTGGACACATTAAACTTTTCTGCTTCAGGTTACATGGATATCTCATCCATCCTTATCAAGGCAAACCTAAACTGGGTGGCTATGTCAAGAAATAGAATCAAGTCAAACCCAAAAAGGATGATCCTATCAAGAAAAGATAATGGGTTGCTAAGAATGTGGCTCTAGTAGCTCACACTTCTCTAAGGATGACAACCAAAGAAGATTGGTATTTTGACAGTGGTTGTTCTAGACATATGACTGGAATAGAGAATCTTTTGATTAACATCAAACCTCATTCCTCAAGTCATGTAACTTTTGGTGATGGAGCTAGAGGTGAAATTAAAGGTGCTGGACAACTAGACTGTCCAGGTGTTCCAAAACTGGATAATGTCATGTTGGTTAAAGGACTGACTGTTAATCTTATCAGTATCAGTCAGCTCTATAACCAAGGTCTCAGTGTCAAATTTACTAAGGGTAAATGTGTTGTCACCAATGAAGAAGATGAGGAAGTCATGAGGGGGTCTAGAGCTAAGAATAACTGTTACTTATGGGAACCTAAAAGTAACTTCAATATCTTGAGCAAAGAAGAAAAGGAGGATCAATTGTGGCTGGCAAAAGGTAGACATCTTCCAAAATTAGAAAGGAGCATATCCAAGAAAGCTGTAAGAGAAACTTCAAAGTTAAGTCCAGATGATAGAACAGGCTATGGTAAATGTCATGTTAGCAGTCAAGCCAAGAAAGGACATCCAAAAGATGGATATCATAGAAACCTAGATCTGCTATACTGGAATTTGATGGAGTCCATGAAAGGTGATCAGCATAAAGGGAGCAATGTCACTCTGGATGTCATGACATTATATTGTGACAATCCTAGTAACATCAATATGAAAATTTTGTCTAATAGAGCCATGAATAGTGATAACAGGCATCACTTTGGAAAAGATTGTGTGGAACTTGGAGACTCTGAGCTACATATTGCTGACATGGGTACAAGGGATCTCAAGGTTATTCAATTTGAAAATTCACGAAGCCAGTTGAGGACTTGTCCTAATGAGAATTTATAGCAATTAACGGTAATAGGGAACTGTATGTTGAAAATTAACCATTTTCTTATTGGTCAAAATATTAAGTTCCCTCCTCTCTTGCACTATTACCCCTCTAGCATCTACTCACATTACGTTTACTTAATTTGGTGCTCATACAAACTCTTCATCTTCCATCCCTCTTCCAACAAGCTCAAAAAACCCTCTCTCTCATAACCAAAGTCTTCAAAAATGTCTCAACATTCAAAATTGATCCCTTCCAAAAGAATGTCCATCGTCGTTAATTCAGATTCTGATGCTAGAACTGAGTCTAGCAACCCTAACCAGATTCTTGAGATAGAACCCCTGAGAATTTTAACCCCAGAAGGACTGATGGTGAAGAAACCATGAACCACACATGCAAGAAGACCTAAAGAACTAGTCTCAGGTCAAGCTCCTCATTCTTCAACATCTATCCCTCATGATGATGTCAATGGGGAAGAAGCTAGGCAAGTCCACAACACAATTGCTAATTTGGTATCCAGGGTACTAAATGAGCCACATGATGTGCCAAGAATATCCATTCCTCCTAACACTGAGGGTTCTGCTCGCCATCTGGATCAACAAACTGATGTCACTCACGATGTTGAAACATTGGAAACCACCTCACAAGAGGATAATAACAAGGGTCAAGGTTCTGAAAATAATGATGTTAACATGCAAGGTGACAAAAATGATGAAAATGAGGCTTAGAAGGATGATCCTGATATAGTTGACCTTGATGAGTATTCAGATAATGATCTAATAGCTAAGATCAATCCTAGCATAGCCAAAAGGCTTATGACTAGGAAAGGGAATAAGACAGTTGTTTAGAGTCCTCCTAAGAAGAAGGCTATAACAAGAAGTACCCCTGTTGGTCCTACCAAAGCATGGAGCAAGGTGGTTCCAAAGAAGAGGAAGGCCCAAACTAGTACTGAATCTGAATCTAACTCAGATGCTGCTGATGATGTCACTAACATTCCATCAAAGAAGAAACCAACAACTAGCAAACTTGTTACTAGTGTTCCTGATGTTCCTGTTGACAACATTTAATTTCATTATCCCTTAAGTGTCAATAGATGGAAATATGTATTTCAGAAGAGGCTAGAATTGGAGAGAGAGCTAGCTCAGAATGCTCTTGAAAGCAAAGAGATCATGAATCTTATTCATGATGCTGGTTTAATGAAAGCAGCCACTCAATTCTCACACTGCTATGAGTTACTTGTCAAAGAATTCATAGTTAACCTGTCAGAAGAATGTGCTGATAGGAAATCAAATGAGTTTGGCAAGGTTTATGTAAGAGGGAAATGTGTCACCTTTTCTTCCACAACCATCAATAACTATCTGGGAAGATCAGATGGAGCACAACCTGATATAGCTGTTTCTGATAACAAAGTGTGTCAAGTGATAACAGCCAACCAGGTAAAAAGCTGGCCATCAAAAGGAAAGATAGTTATTAGCAATCTAAGTGTCAAGTATGTTATGCTACACAAGATTGGTGCTGCCAATTGGGTGCCCATAAATCATAAGTCAACTGTGGCAACTATCCTGGGGAAGTTTATCTATGTTGTTGGAACGAGAACCAAATTTTACAATGGGACCTATATTTTTTATCAAACCACGAAGTATGCAGGCAACTATAGTATAAAAGGCCCCGTTGCATTTCCTTCTCTTATCTATGGAATAATCTTAAATCAGTATCCCAATATTCTCAAAGAAAATGACTCTGCAAGCAAGAGAGAAATCCCTTTGTCTTTCCATCACAAGCTATTTCAAGGGATGCATGTTCCTGACATTGTCATGACATCTGCAGAAACATCCAAAGGGAGTGCCAAGACAAGAAAAGATGAGGTTATTGCAATGCTCAAAGAAACCTGTAAGGAGTTGGATACAAGGAAGAAAAATCTTGAAAATATGATCAGGTCTCTTCAGCAAGATGATGATTCTGAATTCACTAACACTGATGAGGAGAGAAATGATGATGGTTCAAGGGAGGATGATGGCCAGGATGCTGCATCAGAGGAAGTTGTTGACAGTTATGAGGAGGCTAGTGACGAAGATGTTGAGGAGGTTAGTTCCAGTTCTGCTGAAGAGGAGGAAGATTAATATGTTGGTAGACTGATGTGTGGCTCAGGATGATGGGTAGCTGTTGGTTTCTGAGCTGATGATGTTGTGCTGGTGTGACTAGTTTTTTGTTTCTTTGCTTAGATTTTTGTTAATATGACATCATGAAATATTTGTGTTGCTCTTCATGAGCAGTGTGTTGTAATAACCCCTAACATTTGTGTTTCCATCTTTTTGATCTATACTATTTGATTAGTTATGATCTTAATTTATGGCTAAAGGGGGGAGAATTAGTTATAGCTATAGATATAGATTTCATAGGTTGTGTATGCTTCACAAGTGGAAGTTTTGAGTTATGCTGCTTATCTGAGTGTTTGAGTGTTTGCAGTTTTGTTGCTATGCATGTTTAATCTAAACACGGTTGCTGGTGTATTGCTGTTGTGAGTGTGTTGCTGCTATTAGTGTCTGTGTCTGCAGTGTGTTTGCAGAATGTGTGTGGCTGTGCATCTTTTCAGGGGGAGTAGCACAGGATGTTCCATAGAAAGTTGTGACATTTGTAGTATAGGCTAACAGGTGATTTTGTTATGTTGTGGAATGAGTGTTCTTCAGGATGTCATCCTGAATGTCTTGACATCTAGAACAGTCTGGATGAATTTGTGTGACTGCAGGTTGTGCAGGTGGTGTTTTGGCTAATGTGGTTTGCATCAGTTGAGGGGGAGTAACACAGGATGTTACACCAGATAATTGTGATATCTGCAGTATGGACTAGCAGGTAGTGCTTAGGGTTTGTAGACAACTCTGATAGTGTGTGTTAGCTAGTGGCTTTCCTGCATATATGGTATGAACTTTTCTACTGCTTGTAATCTCTGATAGGATGACAGAGTGTTTTAGCCAAAAATTTGCCAAAGGGAGAGTTTGTAGATGCTTTTGATTGGCTGCATTTTGTGGCAAAACATAGGTGTTTGTATGAATATCATGACTGATGTTATGACATACATGAGGACTATTCTGCAGGGTAGGTTGGAATAGCTAAGTGCCAAGTATGTTGGATGTCATGCTGGATGTTATGACATCAAGCGTATCACATTAGGGCGCGTGTTTTAGTTTTCTGGTATTAGCTCAGGTTATACTTCAGGAAACAGTTTAGGAAGCCTAGTTATCTCAGGCGAAATGTCAGGCATTACTGAGGATAACATAGAAGACCCCTGACCTAATGATAAGAGCGTAGCTTCATGAAGTGAGGTTTATCTTGAGTAAACCTAATTTCTTCACTAAGGCCCAAAGACTGTATGCTGCTTATATATACAGAAGTAGCAATTCTATTGGAAGACAGTTCTTGACAGAGATCAGGTTGAGTGTATTTATGAGTGAAGAGTTCTATTCTTCATATGTGTTTTTGTGTCTTAGGATACTTGTGAGCCAAGCAATTGTCTGTTGTATGATTGCATTGGTTTAGGGTGTTTTGAGTTGTCTGTCAATTGTGTCACTCTAAGCTTTTAAGCACGAGCGGTGTATCTCTTGATCAAAGTTGTGAAGCAGAATCAAGGTGTGTTTGAAGTGTGTCTTCATTGTTCTTGTGTAACTGTAAATTGGTTGATATCACTGCTGTGATTGAGGGGGAGTGAGTTGGTAACTCAGGTCTAGTGTTAGGATGAAGTGTCATTGGGTAGGTCTTAAGTGAAGAGTGCAAACTGGTTGTTTGACTCTGAATTAATTCTACTAATAGTGAATTTCCTCCCTGGCTTGGTAGCCCCCAGATGTAGGTGTGATTTGCATTGAACTGGGTAAACAATTACAAGTATTATTTACTGCTTTCATTTACAGTTGGTAATTAAGTTCTATGGTCTGTGCTATAGTGGATGTCATAACATCCGCAAAAACATCCACTGTTTAGTTGCCAGAATTTCACAGGGCGTCAAAAGAGGATGAGGCAGAAGCTCTCCGGCGCGACAAAGAAAAACAACGAGATGATCGTCCCCGTGATAATAAAGGACCTGATGGTCGCTTTACTGAGTATAACTTGTTGACAGCTCCCCGCGAGCGCATCCTTTCTGAGTGCATAAACACTGAGTTTAGACAAGAAGGAGTCTGTTTCCCCAAACCAACAACGTCGAAGGGCAACACCCACCGTAGCAAGTATTGTCGATTTCACCGTAGTCGCAGAAACGTTACTGAAGATTGTGTCCACTTGAAGAACGTTATCAAGATCCTCATCAAGAAGGGTCATCTGAAGCAATACATCAAAAACTCTCCCTCTGACAGCCTTCCCCTACAAGTGGCCATGTGCGTCTCATGGCCAGAAGACTTCTTCATTCCTGACTACCTCGAAGACCCTTATTTCACTACTTACAACACCTGGGAGTCCTTCCCTTCTGCCATGGTCATCTTTGGAGGGAATACAACGAGCTCATGGTGGGTTCGGTGAAACTGAAAAGGAAATTTGAGCAGCGGATAGATGCCAGTCTTGACCAACTGTCTATGCTCGAGAAATTTTGGGGACGTTCGCAGCCCATCACATTTTATCGTGAAGAGCTCCTTAAAAGATCTCCCAACTCGCATACCCCTCTACTCATTAGAGAAAAGTTCGCGCATACTGATATCCTTCATATCCTTGTCGATCAAGGAAGCTCTATGGATATTATGTACAATAGTTTATTTCGTACTCTCAAGCTCGACCAGAAGAATTTGTCACCATATGTAGGTTCCTACCTCCAAGGGTTCAACGGGTCTACGGCAAGACCATGGGGGTATTTCAAGCTTTTGGTTACTTTCGGGAGGGAGAGGCCTCGAAAACAATCAAGACGCAATTCCTTGTCATTGACTGTTTTTCCTTGTACTAGTGCATTTTGGGGAGACCGACCCTTGCTAAGTTGATCGCTGTGTCATCCACAGTTCATCTAAAGATGAAATACTATACAGAGAAGGGCCATGTCGCCACCGTGTATGGAGATATCGAGGCTGCAAGGAGATGTTTTGAAGCAGACACTAAGGGGTAGAATTCAATAGAGGAAACACCAAAACCTATCTGCAAGCGAGCAAGGGATGAAGAACTTCCCAGCGAAGGCCAACCCAAAAAGAATCCTGTCGTGCAAATTAATTCCATCGACCTCGACTATCGTCTATCCAAAGAATGCAAGGAAGATTGTGAAGCAACGACCATCAGTTCACCGGCTTCGAGCACACATCTCCTTTTATGCCCCATCCCCAACGGAGACTTTGAGGTTATCACGTTCAGGGACGATCCTAACAGAGGAGTGAAAATAGGTGTTGGACTGCCCGATAAGGTGAAGGAACAGTTAAAAGCCTGCTTGAAAGAAAACATAGACTTATTTTCCTGGAGCGCCGCGGAGATGCCCGAACTCGATCCTAAAACAGCATGCCTCAACTCACGATTGATACCCCTGCTCGAGCAGTGGCACAACACAGACGTAAACAATCTGATGAGAAGGCTGAAGGTGCAGAAAAACTTGTAAAAGACCTCCTAGAGGAAAGATTTATTTCGGAGGCCAGGTAAGCCACCTAGATTTCAAACATTGTACTTGTGAAAAAACATAATGGGAAGTGGAGAATGTGTGTCGATTATACTGATCTTAACAGGGCGTGTTCAAAGCACGCGTACCCCCTGCCCAACATTGATAAGTTAGTAGATAATTCTGCTGATTTCAAACTCTTGCCCTTCATGGATGCATACTCGAGATATAACCAAATTCCCATGGCAGAAAAGGACAAGAAATACACCGCTTTCATAACCTCGTCGGGAAACTATTACTACAACGTGATACCCTTCAGTTTGAAAAACGCTGGGGCCAGGTACCACCGAATGATGAACAAGGTCTTCCGATCAGAAATCGGGGACATGCTCGAAGTATACATGGATGATATGATCGTGAAATCCCAAGAGGAATCTGATCATACGTTCCACTTGAAAAAAGTCTTCGACCAAGCAAGAAAATGTAAAATGCGATTTAATCCGGAGAAGTGCACCTTCGGTGTACGAGCAGGCGATGCCAAAAAGAGATGGGTCGAGGAGGTACATAGCATGCTCTGGGCCTATAGAACCACTTCACCCTCAACCACTGGGGAGACTCCCTTATGACTAGCATACAGAACCGAGGTAGTAATCTCGATGGAAATTAGAGAACACTCTAGACGAACAGAGGCTCCTCTCGACGAGGAAATGAACGAAGAAGCATTAAGACAAAAACTCGATCTGGTCGAAGAAATCCGATCAGGGGAAGCCTTCAGTGAAGCTTCACTAAAACAAAAGATAACATTGTGCCATGATGCCAGAGTCATAAAGCACGAATTCCATGTGGGAAGCCTTGTCCTACGCAGAAATAAAAAGATTCACGCGAGGGAAAGCTGGACGCAAATTAGGAAGGCCCTTACCAGGTAAAATTAAAAACGGGCATCGGTGTTTACTACCTTGAACATCTAAATGGAGAACCATTTGCTAGACCATGGAATTCTGAAAAGCTCAAACAATATCACAGTTAGTACCAACAATCAGTCAGGACTAATTGTCGACAAACTCCCCCCACAACAGAGAGATTGCTCGGCCAAGGGAGTGTGCCCTGGTGCAAGCATAATCCTTAAATTTACAACGAAGGCAAGTTTCTGCTCATGGAACGAGTTGACTCTGTGCCCAACGGGGATACCTCAATCGAGCTCCATTGTTGCCGTACCAGCGTGGCAAAACACCCTGCTCATGATGGGAAAAGTCCAAGCCCTGTGGGATCAGGACCTCGGTCAAGATCCTAGTCCAGCAACTGGAAGAAACTACTTTTGCCTCCTCGACAAGTTCCCTAAACTGTCGAGCATCATAACGAATCGAGCAAACTCTTATATATAGCAAACACAACTCGTGAAAACCAATATACAAATCATATACATCTACAAAGATAAAGCGCACAAGCAAGGCATACAATGTCAAACAGAAATATTATATAAATCCGACCACCAGGCCGAAAATTGTCAAAATATTACAAAATATGGGCCAAGCCTGATAATCAAAAGATTACAACAAAATGGCACACAGGCCAATAAAATACTAAGTCACAAAAATAAATTAGGCATCCTCGGTTGAAATCTCAGGAGGGACCACTTGGCCATCAACAACTTGACACAAAACACCCATCCCATCAGTGACCAGCTGGACGTCAGAGTTTAGAACCTTTATCTGCTCCATGGTACCATTCAACCCGAATTCGTCCGCCCCTAAATTATCATGTTCAAGGACTTTTCCTCCTCAGTCTCATCCTCCCCAATCGACGTCAAGCTCTCTAGCTCAACAATCCTTTCCTTGAGTTTTTAATTTTCCACAGTTGTGTCACCCACCTTAGTCCTCATCTCGTTCAAATCCTTTAGAAGTTTAACCTTGGCCTCATACTAGCCTTGGAGCTTCTCCAGATTGTTGTCCAATTGAACATTCTCTAGTTCGACCTCAGCTAACTTGTCCTTCACAGCTTTGAAGTCCTTCAGCAGAACTGTCTCCGCATCATCGAGGGCCAGCGCTGCCTCTAACAGCCTCGTCATTGTCGCTGCATCCTGGCACAGAAGTTTCCTCCTCACCTTAGGATCAACAGACAAGATAGTTGACGCCTCAAGGTCGAGGATGACAAACGATTCTTCCCCGTCAAAGATTTTCTCCTGCAAATATCATGGTGGAAAAATAAACTTGCCCCCGACAAAGCCACCTGGGCCATCGACCGGGGATGAGCTGAGGTTGTCCTGTTTCGTTTTCTTTTGGGGATTCGGGGAAGGAGGAGTCGAGGTGCTACCGAGAAAAGGGGAGAACCCACTGACAAACATCTCCAATATCGCTTGATGCTTAACTTTGTTAGCTCTTGACATCGGCACTTTCTTGAAACTCTTAGCGACTACAGACTTGACGAGACACTCGCACATGGTAGACATTTTTCCTACAGACAAGGGGAAAACGTTAACACGTTTTGAACAACATCAAAAAATGCAAGCAAAAAACTAATTTATACATAAGAGTTCCATCGCGGCTTCCTCGGTTTTACAATCAAGGAGAGCCTTCGTGTTTATGTAATAGGTCGACATAACAAGCCGCCCATCCTTGTCATAGACCAAATTGTTATCCTTGTCCACAACTTTAGTTGGGACAAAGCTCTCCACAAACGCTGTCAACGCTCCAAATGATTTCTTATCCTCAGTACTCAACTAGTCGTGATTTATGAGGAACTGGTCGGTTATGTATTTGAAATGGTTTCATCACCTCCCAACCATCCTTGTCCACAGCCTCCATGGTGACTATTGAGTCATTGGCCAGCTCCAAGAGAGGCTTCACAACCAAGAACCAGAACTTAAAATTTCAGACAGACTCCGAATACGACCAGAACATCATGCTTTGCTGCTTGAAGGACACCCAGTTTTGCTTCTAACCAGTTGTACTCCTCTGAAGTTGGAATACTAAAGAAGAGCTTCACGGTAACCCCAATCTCCAAATATCAACACACCAGTTCAAAGGCTCGTATGAAGGCCAGATCATTAGGATGAAGTTGAGCGGGAGACAGCGCGAGGTGACAAAATATTCCCTCTTGAAAATCATTGAAAGTCAAGCGGTATCCCGCCTCCCTAAAGGAAACTCATACATGGGAAATCTACTGCCTGGATATACCAAGCATATCCTGTCATTCTCCTCTGGACGAATCGCTTTCCAATTCGTGGGCTCACCTTCTTCCCGGTTTTCAAGAAGATTAAAGGACCTAATCTCGTCCTCGGTGAAAGTCGATTTCGTCTCCAAAGGCTCTTGAGCGATCTAGCTAAGGTCCTCATGAGCAACCTTCACATTAGAAAACTCGGCAGGCGGCAGAGTCTCTTCGGCCTCAAAATTCTCGGTGTTAGGGGTTCCCCTAACATTTTTATCAATAGTAACTCCTATGTCAAGGACGATATCCTCGTTCTTGTCAACTATTTTACCTGAAAAGCAGAGGAAGTAAAAGTGAATTTGACGACAGAGATCAAATCCACCCTTCCACCATAAATCAAGTGAAAGGGCAAGGAATAAGTACGAGGATATGCCCTCGACTCGAGCCCTTGTCAACATGACAGAAACGTAGCGTAAGCTTATCCTCGAAGAACGGGGACGAGTCTCCGTGACTCTAAGAAAGATTTCTAAGGGGACGAGTCTCCTCAGTAACTAACACTTATCAAGTACTCGAGAATAAATTCTCGACGGCGAAAGGCCTAATGCCTGACTACAAACATACGTTATTCCTAACAAACACCTAGGAAGATCCAATGACTTCTCTTATGCTAATTCCTATCATTCATCATCATATTCATATGTTCTTCAAGATCTTCATGAATTTTCTAGAAATTCATGTGTTCATTGAAGAACACATGAACTTCAATCGGAAAGTTCATGCATCACCGGAACATCCATGTCAGATTCATCCTGATTTCCATAAATTTGCAAACTATCCTAGGTTCTGACCAACATGTAAAGGTTAAAGATGAAGAATTACATGGATCTAAAGGGTAGAGATGAAGATGGAAAGCGGCGGGAAGAACTCCGGCGAGAGACAAGAGACCACAAGTTGCAGAGCAAAAGATTGTTGGGGAGAAAAATTTGCGTGAAGTACAAAATGAATCAGTCTATTCTCCCTTTATAGTTGCTCGCATGAAGAAGCGCAAAGGGAAGAAACCATAATTGCCTAGCTAGCCTAGGTTCCCTAGGCCTTTACAAACATTAATTGCATCGTCACGTTTCAGAAGGGAATCAAACTCTTTATCTTCCCAAAGCCAAACACTGTGTATTTTAAAGCAAGTTTCTCAAAATATCAACGGGCACCTGCACGACTCTAAGCACCCTTCAGATTCACCACGGCCAGGTCCTCGCAACCCAAAGCATCTTTGGTACCGTGGACGACAACCTCATCAACAAGAAACTTCCTTACTTTAAGCGCAAAGCTGGTCGACGTAAAACATCCCTTCCACGAGCATGTCCTCGCATCCCAAAGAACCTTTGAAGTTACAGATCAACCTTCGACAACACTAGTCGTTGATATTCGAACGATACATCCTCTATAATTTTCTTTCAAAAACAACAGTCTCAAAGGAATCCCCGCGATGCAACTCCTGCTCATCAGTCGACTAGCAAGGGTAACTCAAAGTCATTACTCCTCACATAAGAACAATGACTTGGGGGACTCCTATTCTGGACTGGATTGACAGGTGGCGCATAGTTGGGCAAAGCCCAATCCGGTCCAGCTTTAGACAAGACCCAACAAGTAGATTAGCACAATCTAGCCATTGGGAACAATATAGTTGTTGGGGACATCCTCCTCACGCACTTGATAGTTCACGTGACCAACTGCCCCTCTGAAGTTCACGGGGATATGTCGCACCTCGAAAAATCACATCCGAAAATACGACCCTCGCGCGAAAGGCGCGGAAATTGCGGTTCGACAGAGTCGCCACCGAACTTTATTTTTCCCAAATAAATGGGAGAGGCAAATATCGAGAAAACCTCTTAAAACGAAGGGATAGGAACAGGGCTGTCGCAACCATGTTCCGGGTTCGGGAGTCGGTTACGTGAGGGGAAGGTATTAGCACCCCTCACGTCCGTCGTACTCGACGGGAACCTCTTAAGGTAATTGTGGGGAGTGTTGTTTAGGTTTACTTGTTTTCTTCTCGTTGATAAAGGTAGAATTGATAGGATAAAATGTTAAAGACGCAAAGGAGAGATGGGTGGTTAGAAGATAGGGTGCTCGCCAAGGATTGGGGCCCTTGTGCCTACGTATGCTCATTCGGACGAGAATGAGAAATCAGAGCGTCGTAGTTCGACTACGGGAAAGGATGGGGGAAAACGGAAGATGGATAGAAGTGTGCTCGCCAAGGATTGGGGCCCTTGTGCCTACGTATCTTATATTCGAGAATGAATAAAGAATCAGAGCGTCCGTAGTTCGTGGTAACAACCACGAAAAGATGAGGTTTGAAATGGGTTGAAGTTGAGTTGGGAGACGAAAGAGTGACTGACAAACAACCTAAGGGCGTGCCTCGAGAGCTTGTCACTCAAGAATTCAAGGAATGCGAGATCCCAAGAACTCAGTTCTTTCGGAAATTGGGTTGAATGAGTTGAAGATAAGAGTTGGATATTTTGAAAACGAAAGAATGAACTAATAACAACTCGGGGGCGTGCCCAAGAGTTACTCGTTCGAATACTCGAAGAATGCTAGATCCTAAGAATATCCCTCTTTCGTAAGTTTAAAAATGTGTTTGAATCGAAGAATGGCATGCGAGGCCAAAAAGGAATTGTTTTGAACTGGTTCGACGACGTGTCGAAGACTTGATTGAAGATGGAACCGGCTTGACGACGTGTCAAGGGTTAGGATTGTGAGAAACAATATCAGTCCCTGAGGGTGCTCCTAATATCGAGACCACGAGGAATTGCGAAAGAAAAGGGTTGCGAATGCGGACGAGCAATCGACTCAGGAGAATATAGAGGACGGTTGAATTTGAAAAAGGCGAAAGGTTGAGTGAATAACAACCCAAAGGGCGTGCTTCGAGAGCTATTCACTCGAAAATTCAGGGAATGCTAAACTCCAAGAATCTCCTTCTTTCGAAGTTTAAATCGGAAAGAAAATAGTTTGGAAAATGATTTGAAGTGAAATGAGGTATGAAAATAATTTGAAGTACGAGATGTGAGATTGGATTTGAAAATGAGAGAAATGACAATTATTTGATAAATGAGACGCGGGTCTCACAACCAATTAATTGGGGCATTACCGAAATGCTGGATCTCGACGACACCTTTTTTCATTTGGAGAATACTTGAATGAACGATAGAAATATCACACAGAATGCTTGATTCCTATAATATTTCTTTTTGTCCAAGATAAAAACGTATTTTAAAACAAAAAGTCGAATGCCACTACCCAAGGTGTACACCTTAATAGTGATCACTCAAGAACTTAAGAGGTGTTATACCTTAAGAGTTCAATTTTCGATATTTGAATTAAGAGTTTTGAAAAAACTTAATAGAGTTTTAAAAGTGTATTTTGAAATGACTATAGATCCTTGTTTGAAAAAAATTTTAAAAATATCAATATATATAAAAAAAAACCATTAATAATACTGAATAAAAGGTGATTTTTGGTTTTAGAAAATAGAATGAAGATTAGGAAAATTATTAATTTTGAGGGTGGTTTTGATTTAATTTAAGAAATAATGTTTGAATAAACAATGAATATATTACACAGAGTGCTAGACTCCTATAACATATTTTTGTTCAAATAATTAAGAGCATAACGAAAAACGAACAATATTATCCAAGGCGTACGCCCCAATAATAATTATTCAAAAACTCAAGAGGTGCTAGACCTTAAGAGTTTAGTTTTCGTGATTTAATTCGAAAATGATTTTAGTGTTGAAAATAAATTATATTAGGATTAGAAAACATTAAACTTATTTTTTAAAAAATATGAAGATGGTCTTGAGATGTTAAAAAGTGGACTATTTAAATATTCGACTAAAAAGATTTTAATACTAAATATATTGAATTTAGAGAACATATTTGCTCATATTTTGCCAATAAAAATTTGGAAATAATCTAGCATTGATCTTAAAAAAAATAAACTAATTAACAATACTTTGAAAATTTATTTTTAGTTAGAAAAATATTTGAAATTAAGATAATTATTAATCACAAAATTAACAAGGTTACTCATGTAGTATGCTAATTATCCCATAATGAAATAAGAGTTGTAATTAAAAACAGTAGAGAAATCATAATTAAACCTCAAACAAGACTTCCATCCATAGTAATTCATAAATTTAATATAAAGTGAAATACTAGATTAATGGTTTGTCAGCAAAAATCCATGACAGTTGCAACAAGTTCAAAAAGAGAAATTAAACCTTGTATGTCCTATATACATTAGATCATAAAAAAAATCAGCTTAAACTCACCAACGAAACACAAGCACATTGACACCAGTTTAAATCATTCGCATTCAAAACCGAACAACACATAACCGTAAGATGCGATCGAATTGAAATACAACCATAATATCCACAACATAACAAATGACCAACTAACAATGAAAAATAACAGAATCAAAAATAAACATAATGACACAATGATGTTTTTTAGCACTATTTACAAACTATCACAACATAACAACCTTAACAATCTTGACCGAAACCATACAAAACAGCTCAAAACAAAACAACAGCATCGGAGATATTATCGACAATGAGAAAATATCAGCAACAACAAACAACATAAGTAAAAGGTAAAAAATACACCAACCAAAAACGCGAGGCTACTGAGTTGCGCTTGATGTTGTTTCTACCAAGCTATTATTGCTTCCGGCGATGTTATTGTTATTGTTACCGTCAAATCATGTGATCGAAGTGATAAACCGAATCCACCCTTATCCAACTTAGGCCATTTAATAATGCAAAGCTGCCTTGGTTTTGATCTTCATGTTCTGCAACTCTATTCTTAACAAAAATTTGACCTCGCCATACTGGGTTGATAAGTACTGCTACGCATGGTTCCCGATGATTAACTATGGTGAAGATAACTGACACGAACGTGCATCTGTTTACAGGTTGCCTATTGCATCCTAATGCAATATCGCTTCTATTTCTGAACACGGCTGTTACATCACCGCAAGCCAAGGATGTCGCATCCTAGCTGAGAGCAGGTACGAGGTTGAGTTCAGCTATAGACCACGAATCACAATTTGATGGTGTCCCTGTTGTTATCACCGCAAGTTGTGGCCACTTTAATTGAATACCATCTGGTATGATAAACTTGGAGTAATGTCAGCTCAACCAATCCTGCAACGAACTCAACAAAGTTAGCAATACAGCAATGTGAAACGCAACCGGATCGACACATCGTTGTTGCCACAGGCTGATGAAGAGATTCTGAAGGGTCGCTGTGAAGATGAGAAGGAAGCTCTTCGATACCAAAACGCGGCAATCACCACTCTCGAGTACGAATCTCGGATTCAGCTTTAAATCTGCATAAGCTTTAAATCTGCATAACAAGTTAGTTGCAAACACAGACCAACTCGTGTGACATTAACAAATTCCAAGCTATCAACATAATAACACTAACTAAGATTCTATAAGCAGATCAGACTATGATGACTGTTGTGCCCTAGACCATCATTACTGGATTCCTGTCATGAATGCTGCAGGGAACAAGCATTGCAATCTACACACCTGAACATTACCTACAAATATCTCCAACATGAAGCAATGGATCAAACTTAAACAGAGTTATATTAGCAAGGGTCCTTATGGCAGGAGCACAATCAACCCCTGCTAACATTTTAATAACAGCATATAAACTTAAACAGAATTAATCACAGAAAGTAACATAAACTAAAGCAGAGTAAAAAACCCTGTAACTTGTCAATTCCTTCTTTGCTCATTCGAAACCTGTGCACTAAAACCTCAGATCAAACCAGAACACCCTCTGCAATCATGTCAATGGTTAATATAACACGGTTTTCTAACAAACGCCACCCATACCAATCAACAGGGAAATAACAAAACCCAATCCTGATGTACACACTCAAACCAAAACAAACAGGATATGAGATGAAAAACCAGAAAATGATAAACATGGTTGAAAGCTGATAAATTAAAGCATTAATCCAATCCTGCCCAACATTAGCTAGGTCACAAAACCTTGATTGAGCCTAAAATCAGAACCTGCATCGACACAGATACGGGTCACAGCTGCAGCATACACGCCCCTAAAACATTCGCGAAAGAAACAGGGCAAGCACCACTTCTAACCGAACTAGAAAAACGACATTAAACCAGTGGACAAGTTTCAATAATGAAGTGTTCATATGGAATCCAATTGATTACATTACATTAAGAGTACAATGGCACACATTCACAGTCAAAGTCGTAGGCCTGAATCCAACCATTATTAGGAGAAGAAGGACATAATCAAACATAAACGAATTTATATATAAGTATACACATAAAGCTAGCAAATTGAACACAGCCATCACCAAAAGTCGATTACCTCAATGCGACAACAATTAACACGATTTGGGACTTTGTTGTTGGCCGAATGATTGTTTGCTCCTAGTTGCAACGATGTGGTCGCTAGTAGGGTTTAGCCATGGAAAGAGTGGTTACAATGCTCACCGCCGTCGCCTGTAATGCGCTACCATTGCGACACAATACAGCAAAATCGAGCTATGAAAGGTTTTGTCATTCAAAAATGAGGATGGTGGCGGAAGGATTGAAACTTGGTCAAGGGTGAACAACTGAGTTCTTTGCACGTCGCCAGTGAACCACGACAGTGTTGTTGTTCGTCGGACTTGATGTGCTTTCGTGGCGAGGAAGCTATGAAGGAGGGTTTTGTGGTGAGCGATTTCGAGATGAAGTTCGATGTCAATTGAGGCGAAGAGGAAAAGGGTTTCGGTGAACTTTAGGTTTTTTTTTTCACAAAAGGGCCGCCGCTCTAGGGTTTTGAGAGGGGCACCGTTCTGGATAACAAGAAGAAGATGAACAGTCTTTTTTCTCCCTTATGGTTCTAGACTCCCCTCTTTTAAATACACGGTCAATCCCCATAACCCTAATGGGCCGTGTGGTGTGGGCTCAGTCATCCCCCCATTTTCTTTTCCCTTAATTTAATAATATCTATTTAAGACAAAAGTTAAATATTAACAAAATATGATTAACAAAATGCTATAATTAAAACTATACTAAAAACAAATCACTAAATATTAACAATAACTATTTAACAAATATTCAAATAACTAAAGTTTATAGGAAAATAAATAAATAAATAAATAAAATAAGTAATTACTAAAATGTTATTAGTAATATTTAAAAGAAAACAAAGTTGAAGAAAGTAATATTCACAAAATTAAGTTTAAGCCACGTGTCACACTTTAATTGGTTAAAAAGATGAAGTCTGAAACATCAACCAATTTCAAGCGTACACGTTGTCCAGGTAATAAAATAGAAAGAAAGCAAAAATATTTTACAGATGGGTAGGACAAATTTAGGGTATGACAGATGCCCCTATCTAATCGACTTAAACCTAGGAGAATGAACTGTATTGGCACTCATATTCCTGAGGTAGAAGTCTATTAGATATAAAAAAGACCCTGAATTTGTCCGAAAGAAAAAGAGATGCTTGAGAATTGAAAATGCTGGATGATATAAACCTCTGAGTAAGCTGGCACTGATCGTCATCACCAAAAGGATGATGGAGATGAAACACACACAGCTATTACCACCAAAAGGATGGTAAAGCAAAGCACTATCGCATAATCTATCATTAATGACTATGACAGACCCCTCATCAAAGGATGACGGAGCGAAACACAAAACAAATCGCACAATCTATCACTAATGACCATGATAGACCCACCACCAAAAGGATGATGGAGCGAGACACACGCCAAACAATATCGCACAATCTAACACTAATGACCATGCTAGACCCCCCACCAAAAGGATGACGGAGCGAGATAAACAAAATTCGCACAATCTATCACTAATGACCATGATAGACCCCCCACCAAAAGGATGACGGAGCGAGATAAACAAAATTCGCATAATCTATCACTAATGACCATGATAGACCCCCCACCAAAAGGATGACGGAGCGAAACTCACACCAAAACATTGCACAATCTGATATCGACGAAATACCAGACCCACCACCAAAAGGATGGTAGAGCAAAAACACAAACCAAACATCGCGCAATCTGATACCGACGAAGTACCAGACCTACCACCAAAAGGATGGTAGAGCGGAAACACAAATAAAATATCGCACAATCTGATACCGACGAAGTACCGGACCTACCACCAAAAGGATGATAGAGCGGAAACACAAATAAAATATCGCACAATCTGATACCGACGAAGTACCGGACCTACCACCAAAAGGATGATAGAGCAAAAACATAAAAACATCGCGCAATCTGATACCGACGAAGTACCAGACCTACCACCAAAAGGATGGTAGAGCGAAAACATAAAAGAAACATCACGCAATCTGGTACCGACGAAGTACCAGACCTACCACCAAAAGGATGGTAGAGCGAAAACACAAAAGAAAGCATCGCACAATCTGATACCGACGAAGTACCAGACCTACCACCAAAAGGATGGTAGAGCGAAAACATAAAAGAGAAATATCGCGCAATCTGATACCGACGAAGTACCAGACCTACCACCAAAAGGATGGTAGAGCGAAAACATAAAAGAAACATCACGCAATCTGGTACCGACGAAGTACCAGACCTACCACCAAAAGGATGGTAGAGCGAAAACACAAAAGAAAGCATCGCACAATCTGATACCGACGAAGTACCAGACCTACCACCAAAAGGATGGTAGAGCGAAAACATAAAAGAGAAATATCGCGCAATCTGATACCGACGAAGTACCAGACCTACCACCAAAAGGATGGTAGAGCGAAAACACAAATAAAACACGTCGCTATCACCAAAAGGATGATAGGACAACACAGATCTGAAGTTTACCAACACCAAAAGAATGCAGGCTGGATTGAACTGACGAAGTTCGACTATCACCGAAAGGATGATAGTAAGGCAATTGACAACGGTCACGCTTGCTGGGTACAACTCATTGGGGAATCCCTGAGAGGAAGATCGGATTTGAAATGAGTTGACGGGGTACGCCCACCGTCTTTGCTTGGAGATCATAATTTGCTGAAATAATTTCATGGTTACGCCCATGAATCCTGAAGAGGATGCCCCTGACTGGGCTGAATTTGTCTGGATGTCTTGGTTTGCTCAACAAAAGGTTGAACAACTTCATGAGGAACGCTCATGATTTTGCTGAAGATGCCCCTGTTCGGGCTGGATCTTGCACTGAACTTCTTGGGTTTGCCCAACAAAAGGTTGAACAACTTTGTGAGGAACGCTCACGGTCTTGAATGGTATGCCCCTGGCTGGGCTGAATGTTGGTTTGCATATTTGATCAACCACGAGGTTGAAATTCGTCACGGGAGACGCCCATGGTCTTGAAAAAGATGCCCCTGACTGGGCTGAGTCTTGCTTTGAATAACTTCAAATTTTGTGGGAGAAACCCACAATTGCAGAGGGTTGCCCCTGACTGGGCTTGATGATTGCTTTGAAGCTCTTGAAAATCGTGGGGTAAACCCACCACCTTGTGGAAGATGCACCTGACTGGGCTGCTGACGGTCTTGGAAATCTTCGGGATTGATCCTGGACCTTGATTTGCATATATGAATGCTGGACGATAAATGATATTCCATATGAGTGGACGTGCAAATGCAAATGCTGACGAGCGGAGATGCAAGGCTGGGGAAGTATGATATGATTGGGTATGCATATGATGCAAGATGCTTATGATGATGAATGCAATGCGTATGATGCAGACGGGTAATTGGAAACGCAAGGTGGAGATGCCAGCATGGTGGACTTCGGGTAGTTGCCAGTGCGGATTGGACTTCGGGTGGTGGGAGGGATTGACTTCCTCGACACGCAGTTTGTTGAAGACGCCATGATTGAAGCGGAAGATGCTCTGGATGTCCCAAGTCTGGGATATTTGGATGACTGTGAATTTCCTTCAGAGAAGATTGCAACTCTGCTTGTTGGTCAGGACGACCTGGTCTCGCCCCAGTCTGAACATGGTAATAGTCTGCCCCAGATTAACTAGTTCTGACATATGGAAGTTGAACTCGGATGACTTGCCCCTGCTCGAGTTGTTGGGTGATTTGCCCCAGCCTGTGGGTTCTGAGGTAGTCTCGCTTTGTGTACGCCACTGAAAGTCAAGTTCTTCCTTGATTGCCTCTTGCTGGAGTGTCTTTGAATACCTAGCACTGATTTGCAATTAAAATTGTACATTCATAAATGGTAATATTAATGCAAAGTTCAATGTTTTGAAAAAAAACGTCATTTATTGAGGTGCCGTGATAGTGAGACAAATGGACTACTAGCCCAGATGTTGTGCTAATTTGATTGGTGCGAAAAGATGTTTGCAAGAATAATGACACCAATACTGATGATTAGAAATCACGTGAGGAGTCAGGTTACGCAACCTTGCGATAGTATGCTTTCAGAATAAACCTCGCCTCAATTAGGACTTTCGAGGGCTGTAACGTGGTCTGTTTTACGGTTATGAAACAAAAGGTTATTAGGCTCAAAGTATGATTTATACCCACCCCTTCTTCGTAATGATCTCCAGTCCTACGCTCAGTTAATTCTACACTTGTATGGACGGTGTAGACTTGATGGTTCAAGGTTGGCTCGACGCGGCAGTCATCTTATTTTGGTTTTTTTAGATGTCAGTGCCCCTTGACTTGGGTGGCCACTGAATCCTATTCTGTTTGTTTTTTTTTTGTTGTTGAGGGTTTCGGGGCCCTCTTTTGCTTTTGTCTTGATCCCTAACTTTTGCATGGATTGACTTCGTTTGTCAGATCCATCGGGATTGCCTTGATTTTGCCTAAGTCCCCTCTAAGGTGTCTGACTTAGCAGGCTTTTGATTTTTTGAATTTTGTTGTGACTGCCATAGCATGGGTCATTGATGAACGACCGTCTTCGGGATTTTGCTCGTTGATTCGAGTGTGGAATTGGATTAACTGAACACTACCCTGCCCCAGGTTGAGTGTAAGGGTTTGAATATCCGAAGGAAACTGCTACTTCTAGGCTCGAAGTGGTTTACTAGGGATTAACTCCTTATATCTCCGGTGTTTGGGGAATTGAAGCAATGCCTGCACATCATTGACGAGGTTCGGTCTGAAAGCATATAGTTTGCAATTATGGGTATCTCGTTTTCATCATCCTCCTTCTTATCATGCTAAACAACAGTGAATAGAGTGGAGTAAATAAATGTGTCGGTGATAAATGAAAAAGAGAATGAATACGACATAACTAATTCAAAACATGCATAAACGATACATTAATGGAAACCAAATACGAATGACAATTGTTCAAAGCATACAATACTTAAATAAACAAAGACAAAACATAAAAAGCTGCGAATAATGAAATGGCAACATGACTGCCTTCTTCGGGGAATGAACTTGACTGGAATTGATCTGACTTTGGCGTTTAGTTGACTGGTGGCATCGGATTGTTGATGATATTTGGAGACTTCCCATTGAAGTTGATAGCATCCCTATCGATCATGTCTTGAATTATGTGTTTGAAAGCCCTGCAGTCCTCAATGGTGTGACCTGGAGCGCCCTTATGAAACTCACAATGAGCATTTGCATCGTAATCGGCAGGAATGATAGTTGGAGGAGCTAGATCTCTCGGAACGATAGCTTTCTTCTCCATCAGCTGAGCAAAGATTTTGGCATATGGCATTGGTAGACGATCAAAGACTCTATCTGGCCTCCATGTTCTCTGCGGACGCTGTGGGCGAGCACCTTGTCGTTGCTGAGTAGCTTGCATCTGCTGTTGCTGAGGAGGATACTGATATCCTTGCTGGTTGTAGGTTTGTTGCCGAGGAGCCTGTTGCCGTGGCATCTGAGCTTGCGCTGCTTGAACAGCTGGCTGATAAGGCATTGGAGCATATTGCGCAGCGGCGACATATGGATACTGATAGTAGGGAACTTGATAAGGCATAGGAGGAGCTTGTTGAGAAGCTTGCCCTTTCTGCACAAAGATGGCATTTGTTTCGCCCTCCTTCTTCTTGTATCCATTGAAAGGCCTCTTGGCATTAGCCTGACTGTTAGAACCTCCTGGGATCTTTCCACTCTTCAGCCCTTCCTCAATTCTCTCACCGACGATCACCAAGTCAGAGAATCCAGCGGAGACGCTACCGATCAGCTTTTCATAATACTGGCCCTGCAAAGTGCCCATGAAGATGTCAATCAGTTCACGGTCAACAAGAGGTGGATGCACCCTTGCAGCTAGCTCTCTCCATCGTTGCGCGTACTCCTTGAAGGATTCGTTGTCCTTCTGAGTCATACTCTGAAGCTGAGTACGATTAGGAGCAAGGTCAGTGTTGTACTTGTACTGCTTGACAAATGCATCAGCTAGCTCGGCCCAAGTGCGCACACTATTACGTTCTAGCTGCATATACCATTCGAGTGATGCCCCAGACAGGCTGTCCTGGAAGCAATGGATCATGAGCTTCTCGTCTCTGGCATAGGCAGCCATCTTGCGACAGTACATCTTCAGATGAATGTTTGGGCAACTGAGACCCTTGTACTTCGAAAATTCGGGCACCTTGAATTTTGGAGGAATGACAACATCAGGCACCAAGCATAACTCCAAAGCACTGAAGGAATTTGAATTGTGCCCCTCCATGGCTCGGAGTTTCTCGGCTAGATCTCGGCACATCTTCATGGCTTCTGAATCCTGAGCAGCAACAGGACTAGCGATGGGAATGGCAGCATGATAGTTCTGAACATCGTCATACTGATCCATCAGAGTATCTTCGATATGAGGAGCTGGGATCTGCACAGCAGCAGGCTGGGCATGCGGGATAACTCCGACGGTAACTCCAGGCGCTGGGATCGGTTGAGAAGTGTTTCCTTCGACTGCATTGTTGAAGTTCAACGGCATCCCATGAGAACTTGGAATTTGAACCAAAGGAATGGCAGTAGACCCTTGTCCATTGTGGTTGACGACAGCGGCGGCTTCACGCTGTTCTTCCTCTCTCCTGGCTGTGAGGATGGCTTCGAGGATCTGGTCGATCTTTCCTTTCATGGAATCCAACTCTTCCCTGAAGGCGACTTGCTCCTGTTGAATTTGCTCCATCACTCGTCTGGTATTGGCTCTAGTTGCGTACTGGTGTCGAGGAATCAGCTTGATTTACTGGAGAAGAAGGAACGGAGACATAAGATTCTGTTGGAGGACTGGAAATGCAAAATGCACAACATATGAAATGCAATGCAAATGATATGCAAGATGCAATGCAAGATACAAGATCCAGGATCACAGGATCACAACTCCAACAACTCCTGAAGCTGGTAACCGTAATAGATAAATAACCATAATTCCTGCTCAAAGGAAAGTTGACAGGTAAATCCTATATGGGAAGATCTAGACACTCTACCCATAAACCCACTCACGGGGTGGTTTCTATGTTTGGTTCCCAGGATCACGGACACTAGTCGTATTAGCGTCACGCAACAGGCTGGCTGCCTTACGACGATAATGACGATAAGGTCTCTCCTGAGCGGGGTCCTCGTGCTAGGCACACAAGGAGCGAGTCCTTGGAGACTAACACTACACGACCACCAATTTCAGAACTGGTGCTAACAAAAGGGTTCCCAGAATCACGGACCCTTCATTAATCAAGTCGTGCGACAGGCTAGCTGTGTTACAACAAGATCCACGAATAGGTCTCCTCTGGAGGAGCTTTCATGCTAGGCCCACAAGGAGCGAGTCCTCGGAGACTAACACTACTCGACTACCAATTCTAAACTATGTGTTCTCTCTGCTTTTACCAAAGCTCGGGTGTAGAGCTTTACTCATGATGTCATCCCAGGAACCAACAGGCGACAAAGCACAAATAAAATCACAAGAGAACGAATACAAAAAGAAAACAAATAAAAAACAAACACTCCTCACAAACCAAAAGATAGGCTCGACTCTCTCTTTGCATGGAGCAATCGTTCCCCAGCAGAGTCGCCACCTGTCGCACCTCGAAAAATCACGGAGATATTTCGGAAATACGCAACTAGAGCCAATACCAGACGAGTGATGGAGCAAATTCAACAGGAGCAAGTCGCCTTCAGGGAAGAGTTGGATTCCATGAAAGGAAAGATCGACCAGATCCTCGAAGCCATCCTCACAGCCAGGAGAGAGGAAGAACAGCGTGAAGCCGCCGCTGTCGTCAACCACAATGGACAAGGGTCTACTGCCATTCCTTTGGTTCAAATTCCAAGTTCTCATGGGATGCCGTTGAACTTCAACAGTGCAGTCGAAGGAAACACTTCTCAACCGATCCCAGCGCCTGGAGTTACCGTCGGAGTTATCCCGCATGCCCAGCCTGCTGCTGTGCAGATCCCAGCTCCTCATATCGAAGATACTCTGATGGATCAGTATGACGATGTTCAGAACTATCATGCTGCCATTCCCATCGCTAGTCCCGTTGCTGCTCAGGATTCAGAAGCCATGAAGATGTGCCGAGATCTAGCCGAGAAACTCCGAGCCATGGAGGGGCACAATTCAAATTCCTTCAGTGCTTTGGAGTTATGCTTGGTGCCTGATGTTGTCATTCCTCCAAAATTCAAGGTGCCCGAATTTTCGAAGTACAAGGGTCTCAGTTGCCCAAACATTCATCTGAAGATGTACTGTCGCAAGATGGCTGCCTATGCCAGAGACGAGAAGCTCATGATCCATTGCTTCCAGGACAGCCTGTCTGGGGCATCACTCGAATGGTATATGCAGCTAGAACGTAATAGTGTGCGCACTTGGGCCGAGCTAGCTGATGCATTTGTCAAGCAGTACAAGTACAACACTGACCTTGCTCCTAATCGTACTCAGCTTCAGAGTATGACTCAGAAGGACAACGAATCCTTCAAGGAGTACGCGCAACGATGGAGAGAGCTAGCTGCAAGGGTGCATCCACCTCTTGTTGACCGTGAACTGATTGACATCTTCATGGGCACTTTGCAGGGCCAGTATTATGAAAAGCTGATCGGTAGCGTCTCCGCTGGATTCTCTGACTTGGTGATCGTCGGTGAGAGAATTGAGGAAGGGCTGAAGAGTGGAAAGATCCCAGGAGGTTCTAACAGTCAGGCTAATGCCAAGAGGCCTTTCAATGGATACAAGAAGAAGGAGGGCGAAACAAATGCCATCTTTGTGCAGAAAGGGCAAGCTTCTCAACAAGCTCCTCCTATGCCTTATCAAGTTCCCTACTATCAGTATCCATATGTCGCCGCTGCGCAATATGCTCCAATGCCTTATCAGCCAGCTGTTCAAGCAGCGCAAGCTCAGATGCCACGGCAACAGGCTCCTCGGCAACAAACCTACAACCAGCAAGGATATCAGTATCCTCCTCAGCAACAGCAGATGCAAGCTACTCAGCAACGACAAGGTGCTCGCCCACAGCGTCCGCAGAGAACATGGAGGCCAGATAGAGTCTTTGATCGTCTACCAATGCCATATGCCAAAATCTTTGCTCAGCTGATGGAGAAGAAAGCTATCGTTCCGAGAGATCTAGCTCCTCCAACTATCATTCCTGCCGATTACGATGCAAATGCTCATTGTGAGTTTCATAAGGGCGCTCCAGGTCACACCATTGAGGACTGCAGGGCTTTCAAACACATAATTCAAGACATGATCGATAGGGATGCTATCAACTTCAATGGGAAGTCTCCAAATATCATCAACAATCCGATGCCACCAGTCAACTAAACGCCAAAGTCAGATCAATTCCAGTCAAGTTCATTCCCCGAAGAAGGCAGTCATGTTGCCATTTCATTATTCGCAGCTTTTTATGTTTTGTCTTTGTTTATTTAAGTATTGTATGCTTTGAACAATTGTCATTCGTATTTGGTTTCCATTAATGTATCGTTTATGCATGTTTTGAATTAGTTATGTCGTATTCATTCTCTTTTTCATTTATCACCGACACATTTATTTACTCCACTCTATTCACTGTTGTTTAGCATGATAAGAAGGAGGATGATGAAAACGAGATACCCATAATTGCAAACTATATGCTTTCAGACCGAACCTCGTCAATGATGTGCAGGCATTGCTTCAATTCCCCAAACACCGGAGATATAAGGAGTTAATCCCTAGTAAACCACTTCGAGCCTAGAAGTAGCAGTTTCCTTCGGATATTCAAACCCTTACACTCAACCTGGGGCAGGGTAGTGTTCAGTTAATCCAATTCCACACTCGAATCAACGAGCAAAATCCCGAAGACGGTCGTTCATCAATGACCCATGCTATGGCAGTCACAACAAAATTCAAAAAATCAAAAGCCTGCTAAGTCAGACACCTTAGAGGGGACTTAGGCAAAATCAAGGCAATCCCGATGGATCTGACAAACGAAGTCAATCCATGCAAAAGTTAGGGATCAAGACAAAAGCAAAAGAGGGCCCCGAAACCCTCAACAACAAAAAAAAAACAAACAGAATAGGATTCAGTGGCCACCCAAGTCAAGGGGCACTGACATCTAAAAAAACCAAAATAAGATGACTGCCGCGTCGAGCCAACCTTGAACCATCAAGTCTACACCGTCCATACAAGTGTAGAATTAACTGAGCGTAGGACTGGAGATCATTACGAAGAAGGGGTGGGTATAAATCATACTTTGAGCCTAATAACCTTTTGTTTCATAACCGTAAAACAGACCACGTTACAGCCCTCGAAAGTCCTAATTGAGGCGAGGTTTATTCTGAAAGCATACTATCGCAAGGTTGCGTAACCTGACTCCTCACGTGATTTCTAATCATCAGTATTGGTGTCATTATTCTTGCAAACATCTTTTCGCACCAATCAAATTAGCACAACATCTGGGCTAGTAGTCCATTTGTCTCACTATCACGGCACCTCAATAAATGACGTTTTTTTTCAAAACATTGAACTTTGCATTAATATTACCATTTATGAATGTACAATTTTAATTGCAAATCAGTGCTAGGTATTCAAAGACACTCCAGCAAGAGGCAATCAAGGAAGAACTTGACTTTCAGTGGCGTACACAAAGCGAGACTACCTCAGAACCCACAGGCTGGGGCAAATCACCCAACAACTCGAGCAGGGGCAAGTCATCCGAGTTCAACTTCCATATGTCAGAACTAGTTAATCTGGGGCAGACTATTACCATGTTCAGACTGGGGCGAGACCAGGTCGTCCTGACCAACAAGCAGAGTTGCAATCTTCTCTGAAGGAAATTCACAGTCATCCAAATATCCCAGACTTGGGACATCCAGAGCATCTTCCGCTTCAATCATGGCGTCTTCAACAAACTGCGTGTCGAGGAAGTCAATCCCTCCCACCACCCGAAGTCCAATCCGCACTGGCAACTACCCGAAGTCCACCATGCTGGCATCTCCACCTTGCGTTTCCAATTACCCGTCTGCATCATACGCATTGCATTCATCATCATAAGCATCTTGCATCATATGCATACCCAATCATATCATACTTCCCCAGCCTTGCATCTCCGCTCGTCAGCATTTGCATTTGCACGTCCACTCATATGGAATATCATTTATCGTCCAGCATTCATATATGCAAATCAAGGTCCAGGATCAATCCCGAAGATTTCCAAGACCGTCAGCAGCCCAGTCAGGTGCATCTTCCACAAGGTGGTGGGTTTACCCCACGATTTTCAAGAGCTTCAAAGCAATCATCAAGCCCAGTCAGGGGCAACCCTCTGCAATTGTGGGTTTCTCCCACAAAATTTGAAGTTATTCAAAGCAAGACTCAGCCCAGTCAGGGGCATCTTTTTCAAGACCATGGGCGTCTCCCGTGACGAATTTCAACCTCGTGGTTGATCAAATATGCAAACCAACATTCAGCCCAGCCAGGGGCATACCATTCAAGACCGTGAGCGTTCCTCACAAAGTTGTTCAACCTTTTGTTGGGCAAACCCAAGAAGTTCAGTGCAAGATCCAGCCCGAACAGGGGCATCTTCAGCAAAATCATGAGCGTTCCTCATGAAGTTGTTCAACCTTTTGTTGAGCAAACCAAGACATCCAGACAAATTCAGCCCAGTCAGGGGCATCCTCTTCAGGATTCATGGGCGTAACCATGAAATTATTTCAGCAAATTATGATCTCCAAGCAAAGACGGTGGGCGTACCCCGTCAACTCATTTCAAATCCGATCTTCCTCTCAGGGATTCCCCAATGAGTTGTACCCAGCAAGCGTGACCGTTGTCAATTGCCTTACTATCATCCTTTCGGTGATAGTCGAACTTCGTCAGTTCAATCCAGCCTGCATTCTTTTGGTGTTGGTAAACTTCAGATCTGTGTTGTCCTATCATCCTTTTGGTGATAGCGACGTGTTTTATTTGTGTTTTCGCTCTACCATCCTTTTGGTGGTAGGTCTGGTACTTCGTCGGTATCAGATTGCGCGATATTTCTCTTTTATGTTTTCGCTCTACCATCCTTTTGGTGGTAGGTCTGGTACTTCGTCGGTATCAGATTGTGCGATGCTTTATTTTGTGTTTTCGCTCTACCATCCTTTTGGTGGTAGGTCTGGTACTTCGTCGGTACCAGATTGCGTGATGTTTCTTTTATGTTTTCGCTCTACCATCCTTTTGGTGGTAGGTCTGGTACTTCGTCGGTATCAGATTGCGCGATATTTCTCTTTTATGTTTTCGCTCTACCATCCTTTTGGTGGTAGGTCTGGTACTTCGTCGGTATCAGATTGTGCGATGCTTTCTTTTGTGTTTTCGCTCTACCATCCTTTTGGTGGTAGGTCTGGTACTTCGTCGGTACCAGATTGCGTGATGTTTCTTTTATGTTTTCGCTCTACCATCCTTTTGGTGGTAGGTCTGGTACTTCGTCGGTATCAGATTGCGCGATGTTTTTATGTTTTTGCTCTATCATCCTTTTGGTGGTAGGTCCGGTACTTCGTCGGTATCAGATTGTGCGATATTTTATTTGTGTTTCCGCTCTATCATCCTTTTGGTGGTAGGTCCGGTACTTCGTCGGTATCAGATTGTGCGATATTTTATTTGTGTTTCCGCTCTACCATCCTTTTGGTGGTAGGTCTGGTACTTCGTCGGTATCAGATTGCGCGATGTTTGGTTTGTGTTTTCGCTCTACCATCCTTTTGGTGGTGGGTCTGGTATTTCGTCGATATCAGATTGTGCAATGTTTTGGTGTGAGTTTCGCTTCGTCATCCTTTTGGTGGGGGGTCTATCATGGTCATTAGTGATAGATTATGCGAATTTTGTTTATCTCGCTCCGTCATCCTTTTGGTGGGGGGTCTATCATGGTCATTAGTGATAGATTGTGCGAATTTTGTTTATCTCGCTCCGTCATCCTTTTGGTGGGGGGTCTAGCATGGTCATTAGTGTTAGATTGTGCGATATTGTTTGGCGTGTGTCTCGCTCCATCATCCTTTTGGTGGTGGGTCTATCATGGTCATTAGTGATAGATTGTGCGATTTGTTTTGTGTTTCGCTCCGTCATCCTTTGATGAGGGGTCTGTCATAGTCATTAATGATAGATTATGCGATAGTGCTTTGCTTTACCATCCTTTTGGTGGTAATAGCTGTGTGTGTTTCATCTCCATCATCCTTTTGGTGATGACGATCAGTGCCAGCTTACTCAGAGGTTTATATCATCCAGCATTTTCAATTCTCAAGCATCTCTTTTTCTTTCGGACAAATTCAGGGTCTTTTTTATATCTAATAGACTTCTACCTCAGGAATATGAGTGCCAATACAGTTTATTCTCCTAGGTTTAAGTCGATTAGATAGGGGCATCTGTCATACCCTAAATTTGTCCTACCCATCTGTAAAATATTTTTGCTTTCTTTCTATTTTATTACCTGGACAACGTGTACGCTTGAAATTGGTTGATGTTTCAGACTTCATCTTTTTAACCAATTAAAGTGTGACACGTGGCTTAAACTTAATTTTGTGAATATTACTTTCTTCAACTTTGTTTTCTTTTAAATATTACTAATAACATTTTAGTAATTACTTATTTATTTTATTTATTTATTTATTTTCCTATAAACTTTAGTTATTTGAATATTTGTTAAATAGTTATTGTTAATATTTAGTGATTTGTTTTTAGTATAGTTTTAATTATAGCATTTTGTTAATCATATTTTGTTAATATTTAACTTTTGTCTTAAATAGATATTATTAAATTAAGGGAAAAGAAAATGGGGGGATGACTGAGCCCACACCACACGGCCCATTAGGGTTATGGGGATTGACCGTGTATTTAAAAGAGGGGAGTCTAGAACCATAAGGGAGAAAAAAGACTGTTCATCTTCTTCTTGTTATCCAGAACGGTGCCCCTCTCAAAACCCTAGAGCGGCGGCCCTTTTGTGAAAAAAAAAACCTAAAGTTCACCGAAACCCTTTTCCTCTTCGCCTCAATTGACATCGAACTTCATCTCGAAATCGCTCACCACAAAACCCTCCTTCATAGCTTCCTCGCCACGAAAGCACATCAAGTCCGACGAACAACAACACTGTCGTGGTTCACTGGCGACGTGCAAAGAACTCAGTTGTTCACCCTTGACCAAGTTTCAATCCTTCCGCCACCATCCTCATTTTTGAATGACAAAACCTTTCATAGCTCGATTTTGCTGTATTGTGTCGCAATGGTAGCGCATTACAGGCGACGGCGGTGAGCATTGTAACCACTCTTTCCATGGCTAAACCCTACTAGCGACCACATCGTTGCAACTAGGAGCAAACAATCATTCGGCCAACAACAAAGTCCCAAATCGTGTTAATTTTGTCGCATTTGAGGTAATCGACTTTTGGTGATGGCTGTGTTCAATTTGCTAGCTTTATGTGTATACTTATATATAAATTCGTTTATGTTTGATTATGTCCTTCTTCTCCTAATAATGGTTGGATTCAGGCCTACGACTTTGACTGTGAATGTGTGCCATTGTACTCTTAATGTAATGTAATCAATTGGATTCCATATGAACACTTCATTATTGAAACTTGTCCACTGGTTTAATGTCGTTTTTCTAGTTCGGTTAGAAGTGGTGCTTGCCCTGTTTCTTTCGCGAATGTTTTAGGGGCGTGTATGCTGCAGCTGTGACCCGTATCTGTGTCGATGCAGGTTCTGATTTTAGGCTCAATCAAGGTTTTGTGACCTAGCTAATGTTGGGCAGGATTGGATTAATGCTTTAATTTATCAGCTTTCAACCATGTTTATCATTTTCTGGTTTTTCATCTCATATCCTGTTTGTTTTGGTTTGAGTGTGTACATCAGGATTGGGTTTTGTTATTTCCCTGTTGATTGGTATGGGTGGCGTTTGTTAGAAAACCGTGTTATATTAACCATTGACATGATTGCAGAGGGTGTTCTGGTTTGATCTGAGGTTTTAGTGCACAGGTTTCGAATGAGCAAAGAAGGAATTGACAAGTTACAGGGTTTTTTACTCTGCTTTAGTTTATGTTACTTTCTGTGATTAATTCTGTTTAAGTTTATATGCTGTTATTAAAATGTTAGCAGGGGTTGATTGTGCTCCTGCCATAAGGACCCTTGCTAATATAACTCTGTTTAAGTTTGATCCATTGCTTCATGTTGGAGATATTTGTAGGTAATGTTCAGGTGTGTAGATTGCAATGCTTGTTCCCTGCAGCATTCATGACAGGAATCCAGTAATGATGGTCTAGGGCACAACAGTCATCATAGTCTGATCTGCTTATAGAATCTTAGTTAGTGTTATTATGTTGATAGCTTGGAATTTGTTAATGTCACACGAGTTGGTCTGTGTTTGCAACTAACTTGTTATGCAGATTTAAAGCTTATGCAGATTTAAAGCTGAATCCGAGATTCGTACTCGAGAGTGGTGATTGCCGCGTTTTGGTATCGAAGAGCTTCCTTCTCATCTTCACAGCGACCCTTCAGAATCTCTTCATCAGCCTGTGGCAACAACGATGTGTCGATCCGGTTGCGTTTCACATTGCTGTATTGCTAACTTTGTTGAGTTCGTTGCAGGATTGGTTGAGCTGACATTACTCCAAGTTTATCATACCAGATGGTATTCAATTAAAGTGGCCACAACTTGCGGTGATAACAACAGGGACACCATCAAATTGTGATTCGTGGTCTATAGCTGAACTCAACCTCGTACCTGCTCTCAGCTAGGATGCGACATCCTTGGCTTGCGGTGATGTAACAGCCGTGTTCAGAAATAGAAGCGATATTGCATTAGGATGCAATAGGCAACCTGTAAACAGATGCACGTTCGTGTCAGTTATCTTCACCATAGTTAATCATCGGGAACCATGCGTAGCAGTACTTATCAACCCAGTATGGCGAGGTCAAATTTTTGTTAAGAATAGAGTTGCAGAACATGAAGATCAAAACCAAGGCAGCTTTGCATTATTAAATGGCCTAAGTTGGATAAGGGTGGATTCGGTTTATCACTTCGATCACATGATTTGACGGTAACAATAACAATAACATCGCCGGAAGCAATAATAGCTTGGTAGAAACAACATCAAGCGCAACTCAGTAGCCTCGCGTTTTTGGTTGGTGTATTTTTTACCTTTTACTTATGTTGTTTGTTGTTGCTGATATTTTCTCATTGTCGATAATATCTCCGATGCTGCTGTTTTGTTTTGAGCTGTTTTGTATGGTTTCGGTCAAGATTGTTAAGGTTGTTATGTTGTGATAGTTTGTAAATAGTGCTAAAAAACATCATTGTGTCATTATGTTTATTTTTGATTCTGTTATTTTTCATTGTTAGTTGGTCATTTGTTATGTTGTGGATATTATGGTTGTATTTCAATTCGATCGTATCTTACGGTTATGTGTTGTTCGGTTTTGAATGCGAATGATTTAAACTGGTGTCAATGTGCTTGTGTTTCGTTGGTGAGTTTATGCTGATTTTTTTTATGATCTAATGTATATAGGACATACAAGGTTTAATTTCTCTTTTTGAACTTGTTGCAACTGTCATGGATTTTTGCTGACAAACCATTAATCTAGTATTTCACTTTATATTAAATTTATGAATTACTATGGATGGAAGTCTTGTTTGAGGTTTAATTATGATTTCTCTACTGTTTTTAATTACAACTCTTATTTCATTATGGGATAATTAGCATACTACATGAGTAACCTTGTTAATTTTGTGATTAATAATTATCTTAATTTCAAATATTTTTCTAACTAAAAATAAATTTTCAAAGTATTGTTAATTAGTTTATTTTTTTTAAGATCAATGCTAGATTATTTCCAAATTTTTATTGGCAAAATATGAGCAAATATGTTCTCTAAATTCAATATATTTAGTATTAAAATCTTTTTAGTCGAATATTTAAATAGTCCACTTTTTAACATCTCAAGACCATCTTCATATTTTTTAAAAAATAAGTTTAATGTTTTCTAATCCTAATATAATTTATTTTCAACACTAAAATCATTTTCGAATTAAATCACGAAAACTAAACTCTTAAGGTCTAGCACCTCTTGAGTTTTTGAATAATTATTATTGGGGCGTACGCCTTGGATAATATTGTTCGTTTTTCGTTATGCTCTTAATTATTTGAACAAAAATATGTTATAGGAGTCTAGCACTCTGTGTAATATATTCATTGTTTATTCAAACATTATTTCTTAAATTAAATCAAAACCACCCTCAAAATTAATAATTTTCCTAATCTTCATTCTATTTTCTAAAACCAAAAATCACCTTTTATTCAGTATTATTAATGGTTTTTTTTATATATATTGATATTTTTAAAATTTTTTTCAAACAAGGATCTATAGTCATTTCAAAATACACTTTTAAAACTCTATTAAGTTTTTTCAAAACTCTTAATTCAAATATCGAAAATTGAACTCTTAAGGTATAACACCTCTTAAGTTCTTGAGTGATCACTATTAAGGTGTACACCTTGGGTAGTGGCATTCGACTTTTTGTTTTAAAATACGTTTTTATCTTGGACAAAAAGAAATATTATAGGAATCAAGCATTCTGTGTGATATTTCTATCGTTCATTCAAGTATTCTCCAAATGAAAAAAGGTGTCGTCGAGATCCAGCATTTCGGTAATGCCCCAATTAATTGGTTGTGAGACCCGCGTCTCATTTATCAAATAATTGTCATTTCTCTCATTTTCAAATCCAATCTCACATCTCGTACTTCAAATTATTTTCATACCTCATTTCACTTCAAATCATTTTCCAAACTATTTTCTTTCCGATTTAAACTTCGAAAGAAGGAGATTCTTGGAGTTTAGCATTCCCTGAATTTTCGAGTGAATAGCTCTCGAAGCACGCCCTTTGGGTTGTTATTCACTCAACCTTTCGCCTTTTTCAAATTCAACCGTCCTCTATATTCTCCTGAGTCGATTGCTCGTCCGCATTCGCAACCCTTTTCTTTCGCAATTCCTCGTGGTCTCGATATTAGGAGCACCCTCAGGGACTGATATTGTTTCTCACAATCCTAACCCTTGACACGTCGTCAAGCCGGTTCCATCTTCAATCAAGTCTTCGACACGTCGTCGAACCAGTTCAAAACAATTCCTTTTTGGCCTCGCATGCCATTCTTCGATTCAAACACATTTTTAAACTTACGAAAGAGGGATATTCTTAGGATCTAGCATTCTTCGAGTATTCGAACGAGTAACTCTTGGGCACGCCCCCGAGTTGTTATTAGTTCATTCTTTCGTTTTCAAAATATCCAACTCTTATCTTCAACTCATTCAACCCAATTTCCGAAAGAACTGAGTTCTTGGGATCTCGCATTCCTTGAATTCTTGAGTGACAAGCTCTCGAGGCACGCCCTTAGGTTGTTTGTCAGTCACTCTTTCGTCTCCCAACTCAACTTCAACCCATTTCAAACCTCATCTTTTCGTGGTTGTTACCACGAACTACGGACGCTCTGATTCTTTATTCATTCTCGAATATAAGATACGTAGGCACAAGGGCCCCAATCCTTGGCGAGCACACTTCTATCCATCTTCCGTTTTCCCCCATCCTTTCCCGTAGTCGAACTACGACGCTCTGATTTCTCATTCTCGTCCGAATGAGCATACGTAGGCACAAGGGCCCCAATCCTTGGCGAGCACCCTATCTTCTAACCACCCATCTCTCCTTTGCGTCTTTAACATTTTATCCTATCAATTCTACCTTTATCAACGAGAAGAAAACAAGTAAACCTAAACAACACTCCCCACAATTACCTTAAGAGGTTCCCGTCGAGTACGACGGACGTGAGGGGTGCTAATACCTTCCCCTCACGTAACCGACTCCCGAACCCGGAACATGGTTGCGACAGCCCTGTTCCTATCCCTTCGTTTTAAGAGGTTTTCTCGATATTTGCCTCTCCCATTTATTTGGGAAAAATAAAGTTCGGTGGCGACTCTGTCGAACCGCAATTTCTGCGCCTTTCGCGCGAGGGTCGTATTTTCGGATGTGATTTTTCGAGGTGCGACAGGTGGCGACTCTGCTGGGGAACGATTGCTCCATGCAAAGAGAGAGTCGAGCCTATCTTTTGGTTTGTGAGGAGTGTTTGTTTTTTATTTGTTTTCTTTTTGTATTCGTTCTCTTGTGATTTTATTTGTGCTTTGTCGCCTGTTGGTTCCTGGGATGACATCATGAGTAAAGCTCTACACCCGAGCTTTGGTAAAAGCAGAGAGAACACATAGTTTAGAATTGGTAGTCGAGTAGTGTTAGTCTCCGAGGACTCGCTCCTTGTGGGCCTAGCATGAAAGCTCCTCCAGAGGAGACCTATTCGTGGATCTTGTTGTAACACAGCTAACCTGTCGCACCTCGAAAAATCACATCCGAAAATACGACCCTCGCGCGAAAGGCGCGGAAATTGCGGTTCGACAGAGTCGCCACCGAACTTTATTTTTCCCAAATAAATGGGAGAGGCAAATATCGAGAAAACCTCTTAAAACGAAGGGATAGGAACAGGGCTGTCGCAACCATGTTCCGGGTTCGGGAGTCGGTTACGTGAGGGGAAGGTATTAGCACCCCTCACGTCCGTCGTACTCGACGAGAACCTCTTAAGGTAATTGTGGGGAGTGTTGTTTAGGGTTACTTGTTTTCTTCTCGTTGATAAAGGTAGAATTGATAGGATAAAATGTTAAAGACGCAAAGGAGAGATGGGTGGTTAGAAGATAGGGTGCTCGCCAAGGATTGGGGCCCTTGTGCCTACGTATGCTCATTCGGACGAGAATGAGAAATCAGAGCGTCGTAGTTCGACTACGGGAAAGGATGGGGGAAAACGGAAGATGGATAGAAGTGTGCTCGCCAAGGATTGGGGCCCTTGTGCCTACGTATCTTATATTCGAGAATGAATAAAGAATCAGAGCGTCCGTAGTTCGTGGTAACAACCACGAAAAGATGAGGTTTGAAATGGGTTGAAGTTGAGTTGGGAGACGAAAGAGTGACTGACAAACAACCTAAGGGCGTGCCTCGAGAGCTTGTCACTCAAGAATTCAAGGAATGCGAGATCCCAAGAACTCAGTTCTTTCGGAAATTGGGTTGAATGAGTTGAAGATAAGAGTTGGATATTTTGAAAACGAAAGAATGAACTAATAACAACTCGGGGGCGTGCCCAAGAGTTACTCGTTCGAATACTCGAAGAATGCTAGATCCTAAGAATATCCCTCTTTCCTAAGTTTAAAAATGTGTTTGAATCGAAGAATGGCATGCGAGGCCAAAAAGGAATTGTTTTGAACTGGTTCGACGACGTGTCGAAGACTTGATTGAAGATGGAACCGGCTTGACGACGTGTCAAGGGTTAGGATTGTGAGAAACAATATCAGTCCCTGAGGGTGCTCCTAATATCGAGACCACGAGGAATTGCGAAAGAAAAGGGTTGCGAATGCGGACGAGCAATCGACTCAGGAGAATATAGAGGACGGTTGAATTTGAAAAAGGCGAAAGGTTGAGTGAATAACAACCCAAAGGGCGTGCTTCGAGAGCTATTCACTCGAAAATTCAGGGAATGCTAAACTCCAAGAATCTCCTTCTTTCGAAGTTTAAATCGGAAAGAAAATAGTTTGGAAAATGATTTGAAGTGAAATGAGGTATGAAAATAATTTGAAGTACGAGATGTGAGATTGGATTTGAAAATGAGAGAAATGACAATTATTTGATAAATGAGACGCGGGTCTCACAACCAATTAATTGGGGCATTACCGAAATGCTGGATCTCGACGACACCTTTTTTCATTTGGAGAATACTTGAATGAACGATAGAAATATCACACAGAATGCTTGATTCCTATAATATTTCTTTTTGTCCAAGATAAAAACGTATTTTAAAACAAAAAGTCGAATGCCACTACCCAAGGTGTACACCTTAATAGTGATCACTCAAGAACTTAAGAGGTGTTATACCTTAAGAGTTCAATTTTCGATATTTGAATTAAGAGTTTTGAAAAAACTTAATAGAGTTTTAAAAGTGTATTTTGAAATGACTATAGATCCTTGTTTGAAAAAAATTTTAAAAATATCAATATATATAAAAAAAAACCATTAATAATACTGAATAAAAGGTGATTTTTGGTTTTAGAAAATAGAATGAAGATTAGGAAAATTATTAATTTTGAGGGTGGTTTTGATTTAATTTAAGAAATAATGTTTGAATAAACAATGAATATATTACACAGAGTGCTAGACTCCTATAACATATTTTTGTTCAAATAATTAAGAGCATAACGAAAAACGAACAATATTATCCAAGGCGTACGCCCCAATAATAATTATTCAAAAACTCAAGAGGTGCTAGACCTTAAGAGTTTAGTTTTCGTGATTTAATTCGAAAATGATTTTAGTGTTGAAAATAAATTATATTAGGATTAGAAAACATTAAACTTATTTTTTAAAAAATATGAAGATGGTCTTGAGATGTTAAAAAGTGGACTATTTAAATATTCGACTAAAAAGATTTTAATACTAAATATATTGAATTTAGAGAACATATTTGCTCATATTTTGCCAATAAAAATTTGGAAATAATCTAGCATTGATCTTAAAAAAAATAAACTAATTAACAATACTTTGAAAATTTATTTTTAGTTAGAAAAATATTTGAAATTAAGATAATTATTAATCACAAAATTAACAAGGTTACTCATGTAGTATGCTAATTATCCCATAATGAAATAAGAGTTGTAATTAAAAACAGTAGAGAAATCATAATTAAACCTCAAACAAGACTTCCATCCATAGTAATTCATAAATTTAATATAAAGTGAAATACTAGATTAATGGTTTGTCAGCAAAAATCCATGACAGTTGCAACAAGTTCAAAAAGAGAAATTAAACCTTGTATGTCCTATATACATTAGATCATAAAAAAAATCAGCATAAACTCACCAACGAAACACAAGCACATTGACACCAGTTTAAATCATTCGCATTCAAAACCGAACAACACATAACCGTAAGATACGATCGAATTGAAATACAACCATAATATCCACAACATAACAAATGACCAACTAACAATGAAAAATAACAGAATCAAAAATAAACATAATGACACAATGATGTTTTTTAGCACTATTTACAAACTATCACAACATAACAACCTTAACAATCTTGACCGAAACCATACAAAACAGCTCAAAACAAAACAGCAGCATCGGAGATATTATCGACAATGAGAAAATATCAGCAACAACAAACAACATAAGTAAAAGGTAAAAAATACACCAACCAAAAACGCGAGGCTACTGAGTTGCGCTTGATGTTGTTTCTACCAAGCTATTATTGCTTCCGGCGATGTTATTGTTATTGTTACCGTCAAATCATGTGATCGAAGTGATAAACCGAATCCACCCTTATCCAACTTAGGCCATTTAATAATGCAAAGCTGCCTTGGTTTTGATCTTCATGTTCTGCAACTCTATTCTTAACAAAAATTTGACCTCGCCATACTGGGTTGATAAGTACTGCTACGCATGGTTCCCGATGATTAACTATGGTGAAGATAACTGACACGAACGTGCATCTGTTTACAGGTTGCCTATTGCATCCTAATGCAATATCGCTTCTATTTCTGAACACGGCTGTTACATCACCGCAAGCCAAGGATGTCGCATCCTAGCTGAGAGCAGGTACGAGGTTGAGTTCAGCTATAGACCACGAATCACAATTTGATGGTGTCCCTGTTGTTATCACCGCAAGTTGTGGCCACTTTAATTGAATACCATCTGGTATGATAAACTTGGAGTAATGTCAGCTCAACCAATCCTGCAACGAACTCAACAAAGTTAGCAATACAGCAATGTGAAACGCAACCGGATCGACACATCGTTGTTGCCACAGGCTGATGAAGAGATTCTGAAGGGTCGCTGTGAAGATGAGAAGGAAGCTCTTCGATACCAAAACGCGGCAATCACCACTCTCGAGTACGAATCTCGGATTCAGCTTTAAATCTGCATAAGCTTTAAATCTGCATAACAAGTTAGTTGCAAACACAGACCAACTCGTGTGACATTAACAAATTCCAAGCTATCAACATAATAACACTAACTAAGATTCTATAAGCAGATCAGACTATGATGACTGTTGTGCCCTAGACCATCATTACTGGATTCCTGTCATGAATGCTGCAGGGAACAAGCATTGCAATCTACACACCTGAACATTACCTACAAATATCTCCAACATGAAGCAATGGATCAAACTTAAACAGAGTTATATTAGCAAGGGTCCTTATGGCAGGAGCACAATCAACCCCTGCTAACATTTTAATAACAGCATATAAACTTAAACAGAATTAATCACAGAAAGTAACATAAACTAAAGCAGAGTAAAAAACCCTGTAACTTGTCAATTCCTTCTTTGCTCATTCGAAACCTGTGCACTAAAACCTCAGATCAAACCAGAACACCCTCTGCAATCATGTCAATGGTTAATATAACACGGTTTTCTAACAAACGCCACCCATACCAATCAACAGGGAAATAACAAAACCCAATCCTGATGTACACACTCAAACCAAAACAAACAGGATATGAGATGAAAAACCAGAAAATGATAAACATGGTTGAAAGCTGATAAATTAAAGCATTAATCCAATCCTGCCCAACATTAGCTAGGTCACAAAACCTTGATTGAGCCTAAAATCAGAACCTGCATCGACACAGATACGGGTCACAGCTGCAGCATACACGCCCCTAAAACATTCGCGAAAGAAACAGGGCAAGCACCACTTCTAACCGAACTAGAAAAACGACATTAAACCAGTGGACAAGTTTCAATAATGAAGTGTTCATATGGAATCCAATTGATTACATTACATTAAGAGTACAATGGCACACATTCACAGTCAAAGTCGTAGGCCTGAATCCAACCATTATTAGGAGAAGAAGGACATAATCAAACATAAACGAATTTATATATAAGTATACACATAAAGCTAGCAAATTGAACACAGCCATCACCAAAAGTCGATTACCTCAAATGCGACAAAATTAACACGATTTGGGACTTTGTTGTTGGCCGAATGATTGTTTGCTCCTAGTTGCAACGATGTGGTCGCTAGTAGGGTTTAGCCATGGAAAGAGTGGTTACAATGCTCACCGCCGTCGCCTGTAATGCGCTACCATTGCGACACAATACAGCAAAATCGAGCTATGAAAGGTTTTGTCATTCAAAAATGAGGATGGTGGCGGAAGGATTGAAACTTGGTCAAGGGTGAACAACTGAGTTCTTTGCACGTCGCCAGTGAACCACGACAGTGTTGTTGTTCGTCGGACTTGATGTGCTTTCGTGGCGAGGAAGCTATGAAGGAGGGTTTTGTGGTGAGCGATTTCGAGATGAAGTTCGATGTCAATTGAGGCGAAGAGGAAAAGGGTTTCGGTGAACTTTAGGTTTTTTTTTTCACAAAAGGGCCGCCGCTCTAGGGTTTTGAGAGGGGCACCGTTCTGGATAACAAGAAGAAGATGAACAGTCTTTTTTCTCCCTTATGGTTCTAGACTCCCCTCTTTTAAATACACGGTCAATCCCCATAACCCTAATGGGCCGTGTGGTGTGGGCTCAGTCATCCCCCCATTTTCTTTTCCCTTAATTTAATAATATCTATTTAAGACAAAAGTTAAATATTAACAAAATATGATTAACAAAATGCTATAATTAAAACTATACTAAAAACAAATCACTAAATATTAACAATAACTATTTAACAAATATTCAAATAACTAAAGTTTATAGGAAAATAAATAAATAAATAAAATAAATAAGTAATTACTAAAATGTTATTAGTAATATTTAAAAGAAAACAAAGTTGAAGAAAGTAATATTCACAAAATTAAGTTTAAGCCACGTGTCACACTTTAATTGGTTAAAAAGATGAAGTTCTGAAACATCAACCAATTTCAAGCGTACACGTTGTCCAGGTAATAAAATAGAAAGAAAGCAAAAATATTTTACAGATGGGTAGGACAAATTTAGGGTATGACAGGATAGTTGGACCAGGTCGAAGATCACGCGCTAGAATCTTCCTTGCTCCTCAAAACCCTGACAGTCTCTCATTGGTGGACCAAACATATTGGCCCATAATGAGGACCTTGGCCCTGCGCTGGGGGTTTCTTATAAATACTCTCTCATTTGAGAGGGTCAGGTATTCAATTCAATTGATCCAATTCATTCTAACACAAAATTGAACACTTTGTACTTGCTTTCTCTCACTATTACTTACTTTATCATCGGAGTGTTTTGCAGGTACACTCATTCCTCTCGTACAACCACCATTGCCTCTCTAGGTTGAAGGCCACGACGATCCATTCTGATCATATCAGATCAGGTATCATATGGATGGACACAATAAGACTACATGTGAACTGCCAATGTCTTTAACACAATTAGAAACTCAACCTAACAAAAGTTAGAAAACACCAATTGAGTTTGCACCACCAATTTAGACAGCAACAATTAAGTATGCATCACCAAGTCAACAAGCACCACTTGATTCTGCACTACAACTCTTTTAAACTCAACCAATTCCAAAGAAAAAAAGAAGACATAAAAAAAGATAAAACCTATCTTGAGTCAATAATAATTGTGCTTATCTTTTATGTACACCTTTTGTAGTAGTGTTTGTGTACACCTTCCATAACATTTTGGTATTATGGCACCTTTAGTTTGAAATATGTTTAATACCATTTTGGTTTAATATCTTTTGTTTGAATTAAAGAATGTAACCAAATTCATGTTTTATACGATTAAATTCAAGATTTTTTTGTTATGAAAAGTTTCATACTGTTAATAAAAAATACATGTTCAATGCCATTTAATAAAAAGTTTCAAACTATTCATATTCGTCACAGTATGAAGAACACATTCCTCTTGGGAAAACATTGATTGTTTGACATTAAAGCATTATTGGAAGTCTTTGACATTGAAGAAAAATTTTAAATAAGATGAACGATGAAGAAGATGAAGATGGAACCCTAGAAAATGCAGGACAACACGATTTGCCTCCGAATAAAGATGATTACATGTTTATAAAATGTTTGTTGTCTCACTATTTTGACTATTGTCATACTGTCATTCCAATTTCTCATAACTTAATGTGTTTCTTCCATATTTAATTTAAGGGATTAATTTCACTAATAAAATGAATTTTAAGGGATTAATGTGTAACATTTAAAAGATAAGAGACTAAAGTGAAACCTTAAATTAAGTTAAGGATGCTTGTGACTTTAAGCCTATAAATAATAATATATGAAAAAAAGTCCAAACAACGAACTAATGAGCATACGTTTGGCACAAGATGTACGAAAAGCTACATCAGCAAAAACCAAACAACAAAACAAGAAGAAAAAACTATAAAAAAGCAGATAACCTACCATAAGTCAACTCCAAAAAGTTGCCTTCTAAGAATTGCACCCAAAATAAGGATCAAGATATAGTTCAAGCTAGTTGGACCACCAACACTGAACCAGATACTGCTAGGTAAGAAAGAAGAAACACACACAGACTCTCAAATAAGCTAGAAATCTTGACTCACTATTGATTAATTCAAATGATGGAATTATGAATTAATTTTGTGAAGGTGGAAGAGTTTTGTATTGATGTATCAAAAAATCATTTCCATGAAAAAAAAACTTTTCTAGAAAAAACAATTTCATTACGTGCCCATCAAATGGTCCAGACCACGACATGCCAAATATTTTCAGTCCAAACACCTCACACACACACACACACACACATACACACACACACACACACACACACACACACACACACACACACACACACACACACACACACACACACACTTTCAATATTGTAGCTTGTATTGTAAAATGCTTGTTTCACTAACCCCTCACTAAAAACGCATTCATTTAAAATGATTTAGAAAATGATAATATGAAAGTTAGATTATATTTTAAAACCAAATTAGATGAATCAATATTTTTCAAATTGCATGCATCTTGTAATTCATCTATGATTCTTTAGCATATAAAATTTGGTTCAATGCAACAATTTTTTTTCTTCAATTTTATATTGCAAGACACCAAATTTGTCGAATAATTTTGAATCATCAACATCGATAAATATGATGATGATGATAGTGATGATGATGACTCGAAATTAGTCAAAAAAATTGATGTTTTGCAAAATAAACTATGAGATAATGAACTTTGCTTTGAAGGACTTAGAGCATTGATGCAAATTCTATATGTTAGCGAGAGATGAACTACAAGATGCATGAAATTCAAAAAATAGTAGAGCGTCTAAGTTGTTTCTTAAGAGTAATTTTTTTTTATTTCGATTATTATCTTCTAAATCAATTTGAATGGTTGTATATGTTTATCAAGGGGTAAGGAAAAACAAACAATTCACATATTTTATAATAAACTCATATATATATATATATGCCACAACGGTTGGAATACATAGTCGTGGTGAAATGTTAAATCTATTCACACTTTAATTACATTGTTGCTCCTGGGTTTCGAACACGTGACCTATAGATATCATAACAGTTATTTAATATAAATATTGTGATAGGTAGCACGCTACCTAGTTTATCACAACGATTATATGCCCGTAGTGGAAAAAATCATACATAAAAACCATCCCTTACTTCACAACGGTTGGTCAGGCGTGGTGGTATCCCTTTTCTAACCGTTGTGAGAGCGATTTTTCGTAGTAGTGTCTACTCATATGCTCATAAGGGATGGAATTGAATGAAACCCATATCACTTTATCCTTCCCGTTCCATCCAATTTTTTAAACTATATAAACAATGAAATAGAGCTCAATTCCATTTCATATCACTCCATTTGATTCGAGCAAAACCTTAATAGTTTAAAAATGGTGTCATCGAAAATATGGATCGAGTGTAATTAATATGGATTGAGTGCAATATCATCTCAAGAGTCAAGATTCAAATTGTAATTGCATATCTTTTTTAAAGCTCTAAGTTAATGTGGAAAAAAAGTCTTTTATGCATTGTAGAGTGATTATGTGTTTTTATCATGAGATTTGGTGAGAAATGAGAACATTGTTGATAGGATGTAGGATGATGATGATTTATGGGTTAACTTAACTAGTTAAAAATTGTGTGTTTTGGTGGAGTTTATTTTGATGCTAACATGTTAGTTTTTTTGGGTTTTCACATAGAAGTGTCGGTAGAAAACAAGGGATGTTGTGACAACCTGTAAGAATCCAAGAAACGGAAAGCCTTGTATACTTAGGTTTTGCAAAAAATGTATATTGAATAGGTTTGATTTACCTTTTTCATTTTTATTTGGTTTTATTTTTAGCACTATTATATTTTATTAACAGTAACAAGGTAGAGTATTTATGTGTTTGGTCTTTTTTTTTTATTCTGACTGTTTTTGTATGTTAAATTTAGATACGAAAAAATAGTATAAGAGGTAAATCTATTGATAGGTTGGATGTTCCTTATGTAAGTTGTGCCTTGATTATGTGTTCTGAATTTAGAATTATGATGTTCATTTATGCAATTTTGGCTATTTATTTTGAAAGTAGCGTGATTTGTAGGAAAAAGAGAGGTCAAGGACCTACTATAGCACATAACGCCAAGGCCTCAGGTTGCAAGTCTTTGTCCGAAATGCTTATAAATAATGCTTATGAAGATTTAGAATTGAACAATGTTAATGAAGTCGATGTTATGTCTTCAAAGGAATCTACGTAAGAAAAGGTAAATTCCATTTTCCGCATATTTGTTTGTTGACACCATAAGTTCACTTTATTTGATGGTTAATTGGATTTCTCTTCATTTGAGAAAATCACACTAATTATGAAAAGATAAAAATATGTTGAATATCATACTTGTTTTAACATTTGATTTTTGTATACTATACGAGCTTGTACAAGATCCATCAGAGAAAACTCAGAAAGAAAATTACTCTCTAGGTGACATGACTCAGAGTCAGATGGATGGTCCCAAGACTTAGGGTGCAAATGATTTTTTCTTTGATCCTGCTTCTTTGGTTTCAAATGGAATTTAAAGAATGCTTCAAATAAATTAACATGGTACTGGAAATGATTTCAAGTTCTACTCAGCTCGTAACCTTGTTTATCACAATTGATCTTTGTGATAGTAGTGACATTGTGTTTCTCTTCACTAGTAAACCATTATTCTTCTCTGCCTTGTTTCAAATAAAATTTTCCAAAGTTTCCACTCAATTATATAAAAAGTGACATAACCACAACCTGAAGAAAGTTGAATCATAAGAAGGCATATGCAAATAAGATGGTTTTTTTTTTGTTAAAGAATCACAAACGGGAGGAACATTAATGTGGCATATTTTGATGTGAGAATATGGAAAGTACTGAACAATGGATACAAAGGAATGACTTGAAATTCTTGTGCACTCTTGTTTTGTAGCAAACACCAAATTCAGTGAACTCTTGTAATGAATGTTGTTAATTTAAATTAAATATGAAGCATAAGTTATGTTTTGTATACAATATTGTAAGAATATTTATCAATTTAAGTTTTGACACGTCTTCAATATGTGTTATATTTGTAACACTGGTGTTTATTTAATGTATTCCCATAACTCTGCACGCCCCGATCGAACAACCTTCAATGCCAAACCCGTTAGAAAATCACCCTTGAGGTTTTGGAAATTGCCTCCAGAACCTTCAACTATCTTTGTTCCATCAATTTTGACAAGGATGCATTTGTATGTATGTTTTCTCCTTCTTTTCTAGTGTTTAAAAATTGCCTTATACTCGAGTCCGTGCGAAAATTGGATAATCTTTAGTGTCCTACCAGAAGAAAATGTACAATTCCTAAAAATATTTTTGAGGTGTACTTTCATACTTATGTAGTTCAAGTTCAATAATAATTTTTGTTCCTTTATATTTTGTATGGTTTACTCCTTTCTGGTGTTCTGATGCAAAAGTGTTCAGTATTACAAAACATGAGCAATTGTTTCATTGACTCCTTTGGAAACAACTTGGTAATAACTCTTCAATTGCATTTCCATGTAATTTGTGTTCAAATGGTTATTTTAACACGTTAGTGAATCCTTGTGAACCCATAATGATTGTGTATGTGTAAGACTTTGGCAATGTGTTGAACACCAAAAGAAAGAGGTTAGGTTGAAATACTTCCAAAGGGTTGAAGATTTTCAGATGCAGAAACTCCATCTACCGTCACCAAAGGGTGTGAGGGAAAAATGGTGTCAAGTATTTCATGACACTAATAGGAATGAATTAAACTCAACCCATGTATTATAAGATGGTATAAGAGTATAATTTATAGTTTGTTGGGCCAATTGCTATTAGGTGTGGATTATTAGTCCATCTACCATTTATTTTCACACAGTCACCTACTATTTGATTTTTGTTATCGAACCACCCACCATTCATTTCCATGCATTATATGTTCAATCCTGAGTGTGATGATATTTGTCAAAGAGAATCATATCAAACATATATGATATGGATATATGTTGATAGGTGACGACAATTCTCACTTTAGATGTCACTTTTGTAAAGATTAGTTAGTCACAACCAACATATTCTAAGACCAATCTTATCTTTATAAATATCATGAGCTGAAAGACATGTTACCATAAATGCATATAAGATAAGTTGTCCTTATGTTTTTCAGCAGTCTACTTCAACTCTCCAATGTTAATACTTCACTTAACATAACTTTTGTTCAATCCTAGAACTAGAAAAGAGAAGTTTGAATGGAGGTGATGGCATATCACAACCTTCGATACGGAGGAGTGTGGGGTACCTACATGGTTAACATTCTAATTCTCAAGTTAGTATATAAAAAAGAAGAAGAGTGAAATAAAATTTGTAAATGAAATTTGTTACCTTGATTTGGCATCTTCTCTATATAAAGAGCAAGAAAATAACGAACCATCTATTTATCAGCCATTCTTTGCAAATGTCCATTAGATTTTCTTTATGGTTGAAATCTCTTAGGATCGAAGAAATATTTATCTTTACTCATTGAAAGATTCGTGATGGATCAGGACCTTTATTAGAATGCAAGCCAAGATGACGCGGTAGAATTAGTTCATCTAGGATCTTTCTAGTTGGTCCAGAACTGTTGTCCCCAAGCCCTTGCCTAAGCATGTGTAGGCGAGGGCTTATTACTATGACTTCAGATGACGACCATATCCTAGTTTTTGAGGCGGATGACTGAAGATCGCTTCAGTTTTCTAAGGGACCATGCATTAAATGGGCCATACTTCAAACTTCTTTTTGTAGGTATCATCATGACAATTTTTGGAAACCTAAATTCTTGAGAATTGTGTATGAAAGATTTGTATGTGTTTGGTTAAGTCTTTTTTCCTTCTCTAACATAGTTTGTTTTGAGGGATAAGTGTTTTATTTCTCTTTTCTAAGCATTATATTTAGTTTAATAGTTTCATTGTTCCCTTCTTATATTACTCTTTCTATAACTACAAAGTTAGTGCATTATGAACAAGAAATCACATAAACACATTAATAAGTCTCAGAAGAATACTTCGTCTTCTTGGACAAATTCTGTTTACTCTTCCACTACTTTTTTTCCAACCCAAACAGTTTTGACAGTGTTTCTACAGACGCAAGCTTGTCCCATGACGAGTATAACGCTTGTGTCATTCCTTTTTTTAACGTGTTTTCTCCGTCATGGGCCTTCGTATTGCTTTTAATACTTTTGAGATTGAGGTACTTAATCATCTGGGAATATATGCAATTCTACCAATGTTAGTGTGAGCATGTGAAGGAAATAACTTGTGTATTTCTTTTTCTTCACTTTTTTCAATGTCTCAGGGACCCGTTGTCTCAAGCCAGGGGTAGAAGATTACTCAACTTCAAGCCGATCCGTCATGGTTTCAAACCTTTACTTGAACTTTTATAATCTTTTAACTGATTTTCATGTAGCCGATCAGCCGGTCACACAAGTTACAATTTGCGATGTTGAAAGTGATGTCGAAGGTCGATTATACCAACTTGTTTCCCAAATATTGTGTATTCCTCTTTCTTTTCCTCACATGAGTTTGCCTCTCCATAGCTAAAAACACTATAGAACATGGTTTCGCACCACCATGAGCAAACCCTAAATCACCCAAAAGCCTTAGAGTCTTTAGCCACCCATACTAGCATAGGAGTGTCATGTATCTTTATTTTTTAAAATAAATACTTAATAATTAAAAATAACTTTTTTTTAGTATATATTAGCAATTTATTTCACAAACAAGAGCAAATCATCAATCTAAAATAAAATATAACAACTAAATATATTAAAAATTTGAGTTTAAAGTTGCCATTTATTTTATTATGACGAGTATTCAATATAATAAATATTACATTTAATGAAGGTTTTAATAGTAGTAAATACAAATTTTTTATATATTTATTACTAAAATATATGTTATATCGCACATGTTTCGTTTGATTGATGTATTGAACTTCGAAATATCTTAGTGATGATATCTAATTTGTCAATATGAAATTATATTGTAACTCATAGACATTCATAAAATCACAAATAAAGACTAATTATATGCACAAACCACTATGCATTGATATAATTATTAATTTCAAAAAATTAAAAAATATAGTTCAACATAATAAATGACGTACGTATTTATTACTTGAAAATATATCCTAACATAATGAATTATGTATGCATTTTAAATATATCTCAACAATAAATATTTTATTATCTATAAAAATATTTGGATCAACAATATTCTTTTTTCCTTTTATAAAAATATTTGTATTAACAATAATATTTTTTTTAATTATAAAATATTTATATTAAATATACACTTATTTCTACTTATAAAAATATTTGTATCAACAATAGTGTTTTTATTGTTTATAAAAATATTTGTAACAAATAATAAGATACTCTCATTTATAAAATTAATTGTATCATTTATAAAAATCTTTGTAATAAAAAATAAACTTTTTCACGTATAAAATCATTGTATCAACGGTAGAATTTTTCTCTTTTTTAAAAATAGTTGTATCAAAATACATTTTTCTCTGTTTGCATCCAATATTTTTTTTCTAATTAAAAAAATATTTGTATCAACAATACACTTTTTTCAGTTTACAAAAATTTATGTATCAATAATACATTTATTCTCATTTTTAAGAATATTCCTATGAACAATAGTCTTTTCCAGTTTATCATAATATTTATAACAAACAATACACTTATATCCATTTATAAAAATAATTGTATCAATAATAGACTTTTTCTCATTTATAAAAATACTTATACTAAATTATACACTTTTTCTTGTTTATAAAAAAAATTGTACTAACAATACACTTTACCCTTTCATGAAGGTATTTTTTATCAACAATCATCTTTTTTCGGTTATAAAAATATTTGTATCAATAATGCACTATTTTTTGTTTATAAAAATATTTGTATCAATATTACACTTTTTCTTATTTATAAAAATATTTGTAGAAAACAAAACACTTATACCTGTTTATAAAATTAATTGCACCAATAATAAATTTTTTCTCATTTATAAAAATATTTGTAATAAATAGTACATTTTTTTCATTTACAAAAATAATTTTATCAACGGTAGAATTGTTCTCATTTATAAAAATAATTGTATAAACAATATATATATATATATATATATATATATATATATATATATATATATATATATATATATATATATATATATATATATATATATATATATATATATATATATATCTTAATTTATAAAAATATTTATATCAATAATACAACAAAATCATCTTATAAAGTAGTAGACACGTGCCGAAGTAAAAATAATAATTTTATTCATAACCAACATTTTTTCTTTTCCTATTCTATTTATATTAGAGGTGGCAATAGGATCCATTAAAAAATCCATCAAATCTATCCAATCTATACACTACATAAAAAATAAGTTAATAGATTGGATTAAATCCATCCATTTATATGCATGGATGGATTCAATCCATCCAACATATTTTAAGAATTCAATGGATTATTTTTATTTTTGTTATATTATTTTTTTAAAATAATTAAAAATAAAAATTTTAAAATCTAATTAAAAAGAAATTTTTTAAAAGAAATTTTTTTTTTCAATAAAAAAATTGTAATTTTTTCAGAAAAAAAAAATTCTTTTTTTCGAAAAAAAAACCGATTTTTTTTTCTGAAACCTGACTGGATGAAGGAAACATACTCAGCTAGAAATTTTTTGAATTAAGACTTAGTTGGGGAAAACTGAACAACACCCGTCTGGTTATCCATATGAGAAAAACTTTGCTAAAAGGAATACCAACAAACTCTAATGGAGAAACATCAACACAACTCTACTGGGGAGCTGTCAATAAATTCTACCAAAGAAGCAAGAACGAACCCTGCTAAGAAAAACATCAACAAACTCTAATGGAGAGAGTATCAACAATGACAAACTCTAATTAGGAGAATATCAAGTTCTGTTTTGTTAGATCAACCATATAATAATTTAATTACTCCCTAAACTGCATGGTATACAAGAAATCTTCCTCAAGAAACTTTGTACCTTAATAACTTAAGATAATCTTCCCCAGTGTTTTCAAACTCTGAGAGATTCGTCGAATCTCGACGTAACTGCCCCAAATTAACTGTACTCGACATATTCTTTTACCAATGGAGTATTCAAGCTTTGACCCTGTGAAAATCAACTGGGAAAAAAAAACTTGCTCAAACTCAACAAAGTCTTCAGGCAACATGCCCCTGGATATGATCATTTCTTAAAATGATTTACCAATTACTCGTAAGAGTTTCAGACTTCAAAAGATTAAGTTCATCACTGATACTCATATGTAAGCTTCCATGATGTCAACAAATGTATGCAAGTAGAAAAAGTTAATTCTGAGAATGATCATTCTAATGCAAATACATATTTTTATCTTGAAATTTTTACTGAAAAGATGTTGCAAAACTTTGTGAACAAATCACTAGTTAAGATTCGAAATTGATTTTTAAACGTATATGCAATACCAACAAAGGTCTTTTAGTACAACTCATGGGAGTCAGGAACTCTATCTCATCAAAGTATGTTTTCAAACTAAACTCTGCTTTAATTAGGTCTTTTGAGGGTTGACACATCGTTTGGTTCACGGTTTTTCGAAAAAAAGAGAATTTTAGGCTCAAAATTTTTTTGTACCCACCCATTCTCTGTGATGTTCTTCAGTCCTATATTCAGATAATTTGACACAAATGTTCATCTCTCAAAATGACTTTGTGATGGTTGAGGAACCAACGAAATGATGGTTTAATAACTAATGAGACCTTTCGGGGAATAACAGTCACCCTCTTTGTCTTTTGGTGTTGTAGTCACATAGATTTGTTTAGAATTTTTCTTTTGTAATCATATCTTTCTGCTTTTCATATTTTTCATTCCTTTGATTTTCCCTAAGTTTTGTCTGGACTAGTTCTTTTGAAATTTTGATGTCTAGCAAGATGCAAGTTTTCCTAAGTCATTTATTTTCAAGTTTCACGAATTAGCGGGCTTTTTATTTTTCTTTTGAATTTTTTAAAAATAAATTATATGACATTGGCTTATCTAACTTGCTTGAAAGGGTTGTGACTGCCTCTTTCCTTCATGGATGAGGGATAACCATTCTGGTTTTCTTAGATGCACACTCCTTTTGAAATTTGAATGTTTGGTCAAATTAGCTGAAGACTACCTTGCCCTAGGTTAAAATGTAAGGGTTTTTCATTTAAGAAAATAAACTCCTACTTCAAGGCTCAAAGGGGTTAACAAGGGACTATCTTTCTTATATCTCTGGTGTTTGGGAATTTGAAACAATGTCTTACATCATCAGCAGGATCTTATTCAAAAGCACACAACTATAAATTTTGCGTTTTCACTTTATCATCCTCCCTTAAAGAGTTTAAACAAGTAGTTGGTATTGCAATGCAAAAAAAACATTTTTAGAAGCGAATACAAATGGATTTCTTCAAGACAAACATACTCATTGCATTATGATTAATATTAAAAAAAAAAAACAAGTTTCTATAAGTAAACAAAGTATTAACAGCATAAAATATTACAAATAAAATTACAGTAAATGACTAAATGATCTGAAGACACTGCCTCAGTCTGAGCTTTAAGGAACATCCTTAATCATCAAGTTGGAAAATCATCCATGACCAATGGTGTTTCTTGCTTTAATCTTGAGTTTGTTTGAAAAGATTCGGAGTTGCAGCATGCATCTCAACTACAGTGACATTACTATGTTCAAGCAGCGGATTGGCTTGGACATCTATGCCTTCAAGAGACAAAATTCCTCTTCGCACTAGTTTTTGCACTTCTTGTTTCAAAGGAAAACAATCTTCAAGAACATGCCTCGATGCACCTTGATAGAAAGTACAACGAGCCTCTGGTTTATACCACCATGGAATATCTTTTGGAATAGCAGGCGGAGACCTCGTCTGCACCAAATTCTTATGCATTAAAATAGGATATAATTCGGAACAGAACATCTGAATCATATCAAACTAAGCCATGTGTTGTTGTTGCTTACTTTTGTTACGAGATCCTCTATGCTTTTCTTGCGAAATAGCGCTAGCAGCTTGTTCTTTCTTCTTGGAAATACCATTTCTATACTTCTTAGAACTGCTAGAAGGACCATTTTTTGGTCAACCATCCTTTCCGGACACCTTCTTCGAGACACATCTCGGTAAAGTTATTGGGAGCGTTAGTGCGAGCCATAAAAATGGGTATTGAAATAATTTCAGAAATTATAGTCCTTTGAAGTGGAGTCTGAGAAATATGAGGAGAAGGTTGATTATGAGCAATAACCAGAGTTTTAACCAAAGCAGTGAGCCTTTCCATGCCATCCCTCAAAGTAGCCACTTCCTCGCGAAGCTTGCGGTTCTCTTGTTGTAATTGATCCATCTTTTTCTTGAGATTAGCTCGAGTGGTGTACTGGTGCGACAACTTGGCTGAATGGAGACCAAAAGAAACATAAGACACCTGGAAAAGGCAAAACACAATGCGCAAGATGCGAATGCAAATGTTTTATTTAGCTTTCAAGGATGTTTAAGATATAAAGCAGTTACAAACATCGTAAGGAAATAAAGCTTTATGAAATACTGATAAATATCTCATTTCATTGAATATTGGAAAGAGTTACACTTAGAAGTACAAGTTACATAATATCAAAACTCAATAAGAAAAAGCTAGGTCCTAAGGAGCATCTGATGACAATCCGAGCTGATACTTCCTTTAGAGTCTCTTAATCTCTCTCTCATAGTTGTCCTTCATGGTGGTTTTCTCTAACCCGAGTTGATCCATAACGCCTTTCCAAGCACCAGAAGTAGGAGGATATGATGATGAAGTAGTAGAGGAAAATAAATCCTCTGCATGTCTCTTCACAGCGTGTCACTCAAGCAGCTCAATCAAGTCATCTTTCTCCTTCATCTGCTTTTGCAACTCCGTCTTCTCCTTATCAGAAGCATGAAACTTACTTTCCCACATATCTTTATCTTGCTTCATCTTGGATAAAGTATCTTGAAGAGTCTTCACATCATCAGAAGAAACAGAGAGTGACGTAGCGACCATTGTAGTCATGGGTTTCTCAAAAGGATAAGGAATTTTGAGCTCCTCGGCTCTTTTCTTCACCCAAAGCGTATAAGGTTCCAAGGCAACGCAAAATTTTCTTCCAAGCTATCCTTTACCCATTGTTGCACCCCAAAATTTGACCAACAATTATTTATCCATCTAGTGTTTGAAAGTTGGTACCTTCATCAGAAAGTTCAAGAAATCCTCAGAGGAATTGGTTGAAACCAGGGTTATGTGCTTCATAGCTTGAGAGTTGTGGGTGTTCCTCAGATGATTCAGAGACTTTGAGAATGGACTTGGAGATTTGAGAAAGCCTATGAGATGTCTTGATAGCCATCATGAAGCCCAAAGAGGTCATTATGCAAGAATTCAGGAGATTCAACCAAGAATGGTAGAATTAGGGTTTTGACTGGGTCAACCCTAGGATGGCTGAAGATTTGGAGAAGGTTGAGACCTAATCCAAGGGCCATGAGATCATGGAATGATGCATAGAGATGTTATAAAGATGATTCCTAGACCAACTCATCATGATTGAGGAGTTTGAGAAGTTTTGAGTTAGGGTTTCTGAGGATTGTCAGTGGAAAAACCCTAATTTGATCCCTATCTTCCAGGCAGTTTTAGCTCTAAATGTGATTGATATATCATCTTCCCCACAACATGAATGTTGTAGAGCTTGTTCTTAGCTTTAATTTGAGTGGTGGAAGTCCTTGATAGGAGTTACAGAGCTCAAGTTATGGTTTTGACAAATTACAGGTCAGCAGAGGTGTGTGAATCTGGGTCCTTGAAAGTCACCCAACTTGCAGATTACTTTTGCCCTAGTAGGATGATTCCTATGATTCCTTGGTCAACATGAATGTTGGAGGGAATCTTCTTAGCTTTAATTTGAGTGGTAGAAGTCCTTGATAGGATTTGTGGAACTCAACTTATGGTTTGAACAAGACAGGGGTATTTTGGTCATTTGTCAGTTATAGGTCATTTTTAAGCAAAGGCCATATCTCCTATTTCCAAGCCTCAAATGGAAAAACTCAAATCATGAAAGTTGTTCAAAATGTGATTTTAAGTCTAGAAAGAAGGTCATGAATTGTTGGAGAAGCTCATAACATGGATTTGCATGATTGGTTAAAAATGAACTAAAAATGGCTTATAAGTTTAAAAAGTTGAAATTGGAAATTGGTTTGGAGGATATAGGAATCCAAAATAGGTCATCCAATATATCATTTTGATTGGAAACATCATTTTGAGAACATTGGTTTAAATAGAATTTTCATTTGAGGCTTTAAAATGGGACATGCTTTGGAAAATTGAAACTTGCATATTAAGGCATCTTTGGAAATCATAACACAAGGCAAGGAAGAAGCTTGTTTTTGTACATTCCTTCTCAATATCTCACATAAGGAGATTTTGACACCAATTTGCAAGGTTTAAGGCATGATGCATGAGATTTTCAACTTACCATCATATGAGATTCCAAGGATTGTCTAGCTCATTCTAGAAGGATCTAGGAGCTTCCATCAATCATTATAAGAAGAGTGAATCATGGAGGGTAAAAGGGTTGGTGAATATTGAAGAATTGAGTGGAGAATAGAGAGATTCGAGCTAGGGTTTCAAGGTGCTCCATAGTTGCATTTCAAGATCAAAATCATTGTTACAGGCTTCCTTCTTCAAGAATTGTGCAAACAGAAAGTCTATCACCATTGGAGGATCATTGTGGAGGAGAATCAAGCTTGGAATCGTGCCCTAGCATCACATACCATCATCACTTGACAGGTTCTTTTTCTTCTCTCTTTCACCTTAATTATGCATAGATGGATCATGTTGTAGGTATAGAAAGGTTAGGTTAGATTAGAGGATGAGATCCTGAGAGTTAGAGCCAGTTCCTTGAGCTTTCATAACAGGGTGACAAATTTTTGGATTGCAAGAAAATGCTGGATCAAGAGTATTAAGGCACGTGTTAGGGCTTGTTGTGATCAGGATAATGTGTAGTACAAGATCGTACCATTAGTTTTAAGATTCCTCATGATTGGTTGCAGTGAAAATGGTTGAAACCCTAGTTTTCGTGAGTTCTGTTTGATCATTATAGGACAATTCCATGGAAGAAATGCATATGGTCGTGATCTTTGTAATGTGTGGAGCATTTTGGCTTTGGAAGTTTTGAAAACCATTGAGAATTGAGCAAGAACGAATGGCTGGAAGTATGCTGCATGAAACGCATGAACCCTGGAACCCTAGCTTGAGTTTGGGGACGATGGCTATTGGCCGTTGGATTGAGGTCAAACAATTGACTGTGAGAGAGATCGTGCGGTCAGGATTAATTGAAAAAACGGAGGGAAAGTTTGAAATGTTAAACGCACCGTTTAACTTAAAATGAACTCTGGGCTTAAAATGAACAATGCTTTTCCCACCCCCCAGCGAAGCCCAATGCCAAAACACACATGAATTCGTTGCTATCTACACCGTTCACTTTTCTTTTTTCTTTTCTTTTTGAATTGAATTTCTGAGCCACGCTTGGGCCTTGCACAAACGCTATTTGCACCCCTGGTTATTGGCCCACTCTCTAAATGAACTGCGCGCGTGTTACTATTCTCACCCCCTCCCTCATTTTATTTCTTTTTGTGATTTTTAATTTCTTTAATATTTTCTTGCAACTTGTAAAATTCATAAATAAATGATAAATAATGATTTTTAATTCATTCTTTTTGCCATGCTTAGATAACCATGTGTAGAAAATTATAAAAATAAAAATGGAATTTTATTTTTAATGTAGAATATTTTGTGCATTTTTCTTTTTAATAGTGTATTTTCTTTCTTTTAGTTGATACCTTATTTTGTAAGAATTGTTTTAGGACTTTCCCTTAGGTTTTTTTGCCCATTCTTTTTGGAAATGTTAGATAATATAATGTAGTTTCCCCTGGAATTATTACTAGAATTTTAGAATTAAATTTTGATTAGATTAGATAGTTGAACTTAGGCTATCCAAATTAGGGTTTTAGGTTGTATACATGAACTTGAACTCTTTATTTTGGGGTTTTTTAGGACAAGTTAGCTTATATGGGGTATATGGGACTTAAGGGTAGTTAAATAGGATCCCCTAGAATTAATATTAGGAATTGATATACTACTATACTATTTTTGGTTGATTTTTGAATGGAATGTTGTTTGTGTGGCCTTTAGGGCTAGTTTAGTTTAGTTTGCTTTAGTTTGGATTTGTTCTTTGGCTTGAGGAGCTTGGGCATCATGTGAAGACCTTGTGAAGACCTTGAAGATCATCAAGGGAGCTTTGAAGACCTTGAAGAGGAGCTTAGCTTTTGTTTTGTTTAATAGGAGTTAGGCATAAGTAGAGCCTTAAATAGATAATTTCCATTCAATAAACAAGGAGTGTCTTGTTCACCTCCTTCCTTCTCTATGACATAAAGTCCCTTAAGGGTATTCACCTCTCTCCTTTGGAGGGATTAGTGACTTTGCCCTATAAGGTAGAACTTTGAGAGAGCCTTTCTTTTGATGTTAAGTCCTCAATGGCATCCTTTGGAAGTCAGTGAGTACTGTAACATCCCCCACTCATCTTGTTGACTGAATCTTGTTTGCTGGAGCATTGGAGCCATTGAAGATAGAAGCTGAGGCCTTAAAGAGGATGATTCCTTGAAGATTATTGAAGTCTGAGGACTCTGTGAAGATCAAATTGATGCCTGAAGATCCCTGAAGATAGTGAAGCCTGAAGGTAGAGCTGATCAAAGGAGCTGAAGCTCAAGGGAGAAGATGAGTTGATACTCATGTTGTAGGGTTGATACCTGGAAAGCAAGTGATCTCTGAAGTCTGAAGACTGGGTTGCTGCTGGAGGAGCTGAGGCTTTCTTCTGTTTTCTTTGATGTATTGTGTGTTTTGTCTGATTTGTCTGCTGCATTAGATTAAGCACATTTAGAATAAGTTCAGTCTAAGAGCATGAGTGCATCTGATTGTATTGTTATTGCTTGGCTTTGCTTGCGGGTATTCGGTAGAGCCCAACTCCCTTGCCCATGTGTTTACCTTGCTTGATAGCATGATTTCATTTTCTGTCTGTATGATTACAGTTTACTGTTTTTTCCTGATAGCATTTCAGTTCTTTTGTCTGTATGATTACAGTTTACTGTTTTTGCTTGATAGCATGTTGTTTATTTCAGTATGATTACTGTTATTTCATGACTGGCTTGAGGTCGAGACGAGCTTGTGGAGGCTGAAGCCCCACACACATTTCCTCCCTCACTTGCATTGCATGCATTTTACTGGTAAAGCTGATGCTTTTGTCTGTTTTGGTGTATCATTGACATGATCCCTTAGGACCCTCATTTCCTCTGATGAGGATTTGATGATAGACTTTTAGGTTGAAACCTATGCATGACAACATCTAGGAGTTCCCTGTTCAAACCTCAACCATAGGATGAATCCATGGCATGATAACAGTAGGACTTGATAGTCTCCCTCCTAGTTGGGCTTGTTCTCTTCTCATCTCAAAACAGTTTAAGATACAGTAATCATGAATGATTTCTTTCGTACGTTACGAGCCTTAAGCTATCTGAGAAAGGATTGTGGGAGAGTTTCTTTTCCACAGTCTGGATGTTTAGTATGGTACCCTTTGGGTGACATGCGACGCATTCACTCTCAGGTCATAGTCTCTAGTGCGGTTGAAATCGCAAACACGATAAAAAAAACACTTCTTCTAGGAGATAACCCGTAGTTTCCCGAACTACGTTTGCTCTGATCTTTCATACCAGATGAAAGTACGTAGGCATAGGATGCGACATCCTAGCGAGCAACCTTTCCCCCATAATCCTTCGTAGTTAGCCGAACTACGTTGACTCTGATTTCTCATTCTCTGATGAGAATACGTAGGCATAAAGCACGACGCTTTACCGAGTCATTTTTCTTTTCTTTTTCAGCCAGCCTTGATAGGTAGATAGATTATAACCAACCCGTCCAAGTAAACAAACAAGCGAGGATCCCGTCGAGTACGACGGACGTGAGGGGTGCTAATACCTTCCCCTTGCGTAACCGACTCCCGAACCCAGACAATGGCTGCGATGGCCTTGGCTTACCCTTATCCGTCAGGTTTTTCCGATCGTTTCCTTTCCCGCTCTGAGGGATAAATAAAGAAAGGTGGCGACTCTTCTGTTTTACCGGCACCTTATTTTCGCGCAAGCGACAGCTGGCGACTCTGCTGGGGAATCCAACGGTTCCCTGCGAGTCAATCCTATCGTTTGTATGTTTGCTTGTTGGGTTGCGTTTATTTACCGCATTTTTACTTCTCGCACTTTATTTCCCGCATTTTATTTCCAGTATAATATGATTATTTGTGCTGTTGTGGGATGGGAGTTCTGATTGAGTGAGAAGCCAGACCCAGGCTTGAGTGCACCATAGACTTAGAGTGGAAATTAGTGGGCGCGTACTTGCTTTGCAGGCACTAGTGTCTCATGAAATCCACGCTCAGACGAGGTTCATCCGGTTGGCTTCACTTTCAACCCTTTGGGTTGAGACGGTTGCTGGTTTGGTGGATTGTCGACTCTGGGGACCGATCATTTGTGATTCAGCTAAGTGAGGCCTGTTCAGGACTTGATGATGCCACTCCTTCTGGGAATCGTATCATCAGTTTTGAAAGTCTGTGACGCTGATGAACGCATAGGATGCCATACCTTGAGTCAGTCTAGGTCCATACCGGTGAGTGGGACTGGGTTTATTGCAGGAAACTTAGACCTTCAGACTACCTGGTTTTCTTGACAGTAAATCAGTTATGTTGGGTTCTCAGTTACAGATATGCTTGTTCTTGACAGAGCCAGTTTTTGATCAGAGGATCTTGTCGCCGGGTGTTTGTCTGTTCTTGATAGAGCAGGCTTTGATCAGTGTGTTATCATCAGTGGAGCAGATTTTGAGTGAGGTCTGAAGACCTCATCGGCAGATGTTATTTGTTCTTGATAGGGCAGATTTTGAGTGGGGTCTGAAGACCTCATCGGCAGATGTTATTTGTTCTTGATAGGGCAGATTTTGAGTGGGGTCTGAAGATCTCATCAGCAGCTGTGTGTTTGTTCTTGATAGGGCAGATTTTTGATTTGGGGTCTGAAGACTTCATCAACAGATGTTCCTTGATTTTGCACCCGGGGTCCTTATTATCAGTCACTTACTCTTGTCAGAACAGAATTTTGACCTCGGTCTTATCAGATGGTTATTCTCAGCAGATCAGATTAGTGGTCTTACACCGGGGTCTCCCTCTCATCAGTGACTGTTGATACCGAATCTCCACAGCAGCCACCTGGATATATTATTGCATACCTGCATTTTGCATTAATTTGCGCATTCATCTGCATTCCATTAACGTGTGTCTGTGTTGCAGGTACCGTTTCCCCGATCCCGGATTTCTCGTCTTCTGCTGCTATTATGGCTCCTCTCAGGAAGACTGTTGCATACAAGTTCCCGACCCCCGATGTGTCGAAGCTGACTGGTTTGATAGCCCTGGCAGAGGACTCAGTGAAGGATAGGTTCAGGAAGTCTTATGGCAGGTTGCTTAGCCTGGTTTACAAACCTTCTACGTCCGAGTTGAATGGGTTACATGCTTTTCTGCAGTTTTATGACCCTCCCTTGAGGTGTTTCACCTTTCATGACTTCATTCTCGCGCCGACATTGGAAGAGTATGCTGATATGCTGGGTGTGCCTATCAAAAGGCAGATGCCTTTCGTCCACATGGATGCTGAGCCTGATCTGGTTGGTTTGGCTTCCTCACTCCATTTGATCGCTTCTGAGTTAGTGGTGACGAGTTGGAACAAGGTCCCGGGGTTCTCTCTGCAGTTTCTGATAGCTAAGGCTCAGCAGTGTGCTAAGGACAAATGTTGGGACGCCTTCAGCGCCATCCTTGCTTTATGCATATATGGCATTATCCTATTTCCCAGCATGCCTGATTTCGTAGACTTTGATGCATTCCATATCTTTGCCTCAGGGAATCCAGTCCCTACTCTGATCGGAGACGTTTACCACTCAGTGCATTACAAGAATGAGAACCGGAGAGGGAAGAATGTTTCATGTTGCGTACCGTTGTTGTACAAGTGGTTTGATAGTCATTTGCCTAAGAAGGGTTCTTATGTCTTGTCTGCAACCACAACTGAGTGGCCTGAGCGTCTGATGAGTTTGTCGACAGAAGACATTGATTGGTTCGTTGACAGAGACAGGTTAGGCACCGAGGTGATCTTCAGTTGTAGTGGGTTTCCTAACGTACCTCTGATAGGTAGGAAGGGTTGCATCAACTACAATCCATCATTGCTAGTTCGTCAGTTTGCATATGCTTTGAGGGCTCCACCGAAGGAAGAAGAGGTACGGGAATCTCTGTACCTCACGGGTATTCTAGAAGGGGAGTTGTTGTCCAAGCTTCAGTATGCGTGGAACAATATCAGCACGAGAGGAAAGCCTTTGTTGGGGAAGAGCAACAGCCAAGCCTACCCTCCTTATTCCGATTGGATCAGAGCCAGAGCCAGCACTATAGGGATGCCATTCCCTCATGTCAGACCAGAGAGTCCTCCACCGGTCGAAGAGCCTACCACTGTGTCCATTCATCAGCACAACCAGGTATTAGCTGAGCGTGATGAACTGAAGAGGGCAAATGCAGAATTAGAGAAGGAGTTAGCTCAGCTTCGAAGTGAGAGGAACGAAGCCGTGCATGCTCTCAAAAGGCAAACAGAGTCGGTGAGCCAGCTGAGTGCAGACTTGGCAAAGCAGGTTGCTGATCGGGAACGCTTAGGTCAAGACTTCAGAGCTGCTAATGATGTGCTAGCCACGAAGAAGCAGCATTTGGAGGAAGCATATCGGAGAATATCTAAGTTCGACCAGCATTGGAAGACTTCCATGGCCACCAGGAAGGAGCGAGAAGACAAGCTGACGCTGCAGATTTCTAAGCTAGAAGCCGAGGTAAAAGACAGTGAGCGAAAGTTTGATGAAGAGACCGCCCGCAGGTACTCCGCTGAAGCCCGTCTCAACAAAGCTATTGCTAGCCTGAAGGAGCATAAGCTGATGTTTGAGTCTAAGAAGCGGAAGCTGGAGGATTGCTTTGGCAAAGGCGCTTGGGAGAGTTCAGTTCAGGGGCTTCAGCATACTATTAGGCAGAGGGAACTACTCGTCGAAGGGTTGCTCACTTCGCCAGATCATTCAGAGACAAAGGAGCTATTAGCAGGATATCGCGCCCGTGGCCGTGCTTGACTAGTTATATCCCTGTTGATTTTGATCTTTGATGTATGCTGACCATCACCAGACCTGTTGGCTGAGGTCATGCTGTTGATCTGTTTGTACTCGCTGATACTGTGTACTGCCTTTACAGGCCTTTCCATATATATATGAGATTGATGTTCCCATGATCGGGCTCGGATTTCTTCTTCCTCTTATTATTACCAACACTGGCACTAAGGCACTAGGATCGGGGAAAACCTCCCACGCACACAGACACACGTATGCATCTGCATGAAGCATATTTGCATGGTGTATATATTATTGCTTTTCCTAACCTTTATTGTTAACAGGTTTTTCAGGTTCCGAGCTGTCTCCGGTCTCCAGGATTGATCAAAGACTCATCCACCGCTACTCAACTCGCGCTAATCAGACAAGGATAATGGACCAGGTGCAGTCAGATGTTCAAGAACTCCGTGAACGGATGGATCGTTTTATGGAGCTGATGCAGGTGGTCGCGAATGGTCAAGACCAGCTTCGTACTCTGGTTCAACCTCTGATCTCCAGGGTTGACAGTAATGGCATACTTCATGGAGGGGCCGTGCCTACTCCTCCTCCAGTGGATACTCCACAGAACGTTGTTCCTGCTGCCGGGGGCAACGGCAGTGCTAACGGCAATCTGATGACTAATCTCGGACTCAATGCGGCAGGCATCGACAATGGTAGTCTGGGAGCCAATGTTAACATAGGGCCGGTCAACGGCAACGCTGGTACAGGAAACCTGTTGGGGCCTCAACCGTGGCTGGAGGACCATCAGGATGACATATTCTCTCAGAGAGGTGTAGAAGCATAGTTGAATGCTGAAGCTCGACTCAGGTTCAAGGCGCTGGAGGACAAGATGAGAGACATCGAAAATCAGAACACATTGGGTGTTGACATGTCCAAGCTCGAGTTGATTGCTGACTTTAAAGTACCTCACAAATTCAAGGTGCCTACCTTCGAGAAGTATAAGGGTACTACTTGCCCCCGGGTTCACCTCCGATCTTATTATAGAAAGATGTCCGCCTATTCTGACAATGAGAAGTTGCTGATGCACTTCTTTCAGGATAGCCTTTCTGGTCCATCGCTCGAATGGTATATGGGTTTGGAGCCCGCTACTGTGCGCACCTGGAGAGATCTGGCAGAAGCGTTCGTCCTCCACTATCAATACAATAGCGACTTGGCTCCCAACCGAGTTTAGCTTCAGAATCTCTCGCAGCGGAACAACGAAAGCTTTAAAGAGTACGCCCAGCGGTGGCGTGAATTGGCTGCTCGGGTTCAACCGCCGATGGTTGAGCGTGAGCTAGTGCAAATGTTCGTGGCTACCCTTCCTGGAATCTATTATGAAAAGCTGGTCAGTGGCATGTCTGGAACATTCTCGGCTCTCATCACTTTGGGCGAGCATGTTGAGAACGGTATAAAGATTGGAAAAATTCAGGGCGAATCATCCTCAGCTGGAGGAGCTAGTAAGAAACCTTACGCTGGCAAGCGCCGAGAGGGTGATGCCAGTGCTGTCACTAATGCTCGGAGAAAGGGCAAGGGCCCTCAGCCTCAGATCGCTAGCATAAATATCCCAGCTGCTCCGCAGCAGCAGCAGCAGCCCCAGCAGCAGAATAATCAGGGGTATAAAAGATATCAGAATCGGGCTCCTATGGCAAGCCGTCATTTTGATACTCCACCTATGTCGTATGCACAGCTTCTGCAAACGTTGCTTCAGCTCCAATTGGTTCAAAAGAGGACGTTGGCTCCCTTAACAGGGGCACCACCACCGGGGTATGATGCCAATGCTACTTGTGAGTTCCACACTAGGGCACCTGGCCATACGATTGAGAATTGTAAAGCTTTTAAGCACAAAGTCCAGGACTTGGTGGACGCCAAGGTTATCAACTTTTCTGACAACATGCCCAACGTCACCAAAAACCCGATGCCTCATCATAAGGGCAGCGTAGTGAATGCCGTTATCACTGAGGAGAGTTCAGACTTGCTGACTGATGTCAAAGATTTGAAGACGCCGTTGAGTTTCGTCAAGGCTAAGTTGCTGAAGAAGGGCTTCTTTCCTGGATGTGGAGAGTTATGTATGGCTTGCGCTACACTTCCTGATGGGTGTGAGCAGCTGATCGAAGGTATCCAAAGTCTGATGTCCGAGGGTATTTTGCAATTCAGCCGGAGCATTGAGAGTGCATCAGGGGAAGTCGTGCTGAAGCAGGTAGACGAAGTTGCTACCATTACTATTCCTCGTCACCCTATTACTATTTCTGCACCCCGACCGCCTACTATCACTATCACCAGGGCCGGACCAATCCCATTCGAAAGCACCAATGCCGTTCCATGGCATTATGGCGCCGAAGTTTATTGTAATGGTCAGAAGATAGAGCTGGAGCCATTCGGATCAACTGTGCAGAATCTTACCGAAGTCAGTGGTATCACTAGAAGCGGAAGAGTATTTGCGCCAGCAGAGGTTGAAGCAGAGAAAGTGGTCCGAGCTGACGCTGTGGATAAGGGTAAAGGTAAAGCTGTCGAAGAAGTCCCTGCAGGGGCAGAGAAGGACTTGCTAGTTAAAGATGCTGAAGAGTTCATGCGACTAATCAAGAAGAGTGACTACAAAATTGTAGATCATCTTCATCAGACTCCGTCGAAGATCTCGATTCTTAACTTGTTGCTGTGTTCTGAGGCGCACCGCAATGCATTACTGAAGGTATTGAATGCTGCATACGTGCCGCAGGAGATATCAGTAAATCAACTGGAAGAGGTGGTGGCCCATGTCAATGCTGGTAATGGGCTGGGATTTACAGATCTGGAGCTGACTCCTAAGGGAAGAGATCACAACAGCGCCTTGCACGTCTCAATAGAGTGCAGAGGCACGATTATGTCACATGTCCTGGTGAATACGGGTTCCTCGCTTAATGTGCTTCTGAAGAAGGCACTGATGAAATTGGATACCCGTGGATTGCTGTGCACGCCCAGTGATCTGGTCGTGAAAGCCTTTGATGGGACCAAGCGCCACGTCTTTGGAGAGTTGACCCTGCCAATTCAAGTTGGTCCAGAGACGTTCAATACGGTTTTCTATATCATGGATATCATGCCCGCCTATAGTTGCCTCTTAGGTCGGCCATGGATCCATTCTGCTGGTGCCGTGACGTCCATGCTGCATCAGAAGCTTAAATATGCTGTTGGGGGCAGCATAGTGACCGTCTGTGGTGAAGAGGACATCATGGTGAGCCACCTGTCGTCCTTTAAGTACGTCGAAATGGATGGCGAGATCCATGAGACTCTTTGCCAAGCATTTGAAACCGTCAGGGTGAAAGAAGTAGCTCCTGTCGTCGCAGAGAAGCAAGAGTTGAACCTCTCCTCGTTTAAGGAAGCTCGGGCCGTTGTCGAAGCCGGTTCCACCTCAGGCTGGGGGCATGTCTTGGATATGCCAATCAAGCAGGATAAGTTTGGATTGGGATATTCTCCTGAAGCTGAAGCTTCATCTTCTTCTGGCAGCTCGTCTCGTGGGAAAAGGCCAATCCTATTCACCAAGGGGGGAGTAATTTTCGAAAGCATCAACGCTGCGTCGGAGGACAGCGGGGACAGTGATTGTGATCTTGACGCCTGGATTCAACCGAGTAAGCCGGGCGAGCGCCTCCACAATTGGACCATCAAGGAGATTATCAAGCTGACAAGTGAAGAGTAATGATTTGCTTTTTACAATCTTTGTACAACCCTATGTCCTGCCCGGGGCATAGTGGTTTTACTGTCAGGGCCTTGTTGGATTATGTGTATGCATTTTGTTAATAAATAAAAGGCGTTTTCTTCGTAATCAAATATTGTGTTCTCTGTTATTCCTGTTTTATGTTTATTTCGAAAAACAGCAAAATGGCAACGGGGTTCGTGCTAACCTGCATATTCTCGCTTTAAACTTAACCCTTGTTATTGCAGGATCAACGTAACAGATGACATCGACTCTGGACCCTCTACGGTTCACTACGACTTTGATTGCCCGATCTATCAAGCCGAGGATGAGATTGATGAAGACGAAGACCTTCCGGAAGAATTGGCCCGCTTGTTGAGACAAGAGGAGAAGGTTATTCTGCCTCACGAGGAGGATATTGAGATTATAAATCTGGGTTCTGAGGAGCTCGTCAGGAATGTCAGAGTAGGGGCTGCGCTGCAGAATGATGTCAAGCATAGACTGATCGAGATGCTTCGAGAGTATAGTGACGTCTTTGCTTGGTCATATGAGGATATGCCCGGACTTGACACTGATATCGTGGTTCATCGCTTGCCGTTGCGAGAAGATTGCCCTCCAGTCAAGCAGAAGCTTAGGAGGACGAGACCAGACATGGCTGTGAAAATCAAAGAAGAAGTCCAGAAGCAGTTGGACGCAGGATTTCTAGCCGTTACCACTTACCCTCCGTGGGTCGCCAACATAGTGCCTGTACCGAAGAAGGACGGTAAGGTACGCATGTGCGTCGATTATCGGGATTTGAATAGGGCGAGCCCTAAGGATGATTTCCCGTTGCCTCATATCGATGTGTTGGTCGACAATACAGCCCAGTTTTCCGTGTTTTCGTTCATGGATGGCTTCTCCGGTTACAATCAGATTAAGATGGCACCGGAGGACATGGAGAAAACGACGTTTATCACCCCCTAGGGAACATTCTGCTATAAGGTAATGCCCTTCGGTCTGAAGAACGCAGGGGCCACTTACCAGCGAGCAATGGTAACTTTGTTTCATGATATGATTCATCATGAGATCGAGGTCTACGTTGATGACATGATTGCAAAGTCCCAAACGGAGGAAGAGCATCTGGTCAACCTACTGAAGCTGTTTGAAAGGCTTAGGAAGTTCAGGCTGAGGCTGAATCCTAACAAGTGCACTTTCGGAGTGCGGTCCGGAAAGTTATTGGGGTTTATCGTTAGTGAACGAGGTATTGAAGTTGATCCTGCGAAGATAAAAGCTATCCAAGAAATGCCAGCGCCGAAAACAGAAAAAGAAGTTCGTGGTTTCCTGGGCCGAATAAACTACATTGCAAGGTTTATCTCTCAGCTCACGACCACTTGTGAACCGATGTTCAAGCTTTTAAAGAAAGATCAGGCGGTTACTTGGAATGAGGATTGCCAGAAGGCGTTCGACAAAATAAAGCAGTATCTTCAAAAACCTCCAATCTTGATACCCCTAGTGGCTGGACGGCCATTAATCATGTACCTGACGGTTCTGGAGAATAGTATGGGGTGTGTTCTCGGTCAGCACGACGAGACGGGCAGAAAGGAGCATGCCATTTATTATTTGAGTAAAAAGTTCACTGAGTGTGAATCTCGATACTCGATGCTGGAGAAGACGTGTTGTGCATTAGCTTGGGCCGCCAAACGTCTGCGACAGTATATGCTCAATCACACCACTATGCTAATTTCGAAGATGGATCCGATCAAGTACGTCTTCGAGAAGCAGGCTCTTTCGGGCAGGATTGCCAGATGGCAAATGGTGTTAACGGAATATGATATTCAGTATGTCTCCCAGAAAGCCATTAAGGGAAGTGTATTGTCTGATTACCTTGCCGAACAGCCAATCGAAGACTACCAGCCGATGAAGTTCGAATTCCCTGACGAGGATATTATGTTTCTCAAAGCGAAGGATTGCGATGAGCCATTTCCCGATGAGGGGCCAGATAGGAAGTCTCAGTGGAAGTTGATATTCGACGGAGCGGTTAATTCCTATGGAAGTGGTATCGGGGCTATCATCACGACTCCTCACGGATCCCACATCCCGTTTACTGCGAAACTGACGTTTCCAGTTACCAACAATGAAGCCGAGTATGAAGCATGTATCATGGGTCTAGAAGAGGCAATTGATTTGAGAATCAAGAATCTAGACATATATGGTGACTCAGCGCTTGTAATCAATCAAATCAAAGGGGAGTGGGAAACTCGTCAAGCGAATTTAGTGCCGTACATGAATTATGCCAGGAGGCTGCTTCCGTTCTTCGACCGAGTAGAGCTTCATCATGTACCCAGGGCTGAAAATCAAATGGCAAATGCCTTAGCCACGTTAGCTTCAATGTATAAAGTCAATTATTGGAATGAGGCTCCAAGAATTGTGCTTTCGCGTCTTGATAGACCGGCATTTGTGTTTGCAATCGAGGATGCCAACGACGGCAAGCCATGGTTCCACGACATCCAGACCTTCCTTATGACTAAGGAGTATCCTGCGGGTGCGTCAACCCAGGATAAAAAGACTCTAAGGAGGCTATCTGGGAACTTTTATCTCAATCCTGATGGAGTACTGTATAAAAGAAACCACGATCTCGTGCTACTCAGATGTGTAGATGAGAAAGAGGCGAGTATGCTCATGAAAGAAGTCCATGAGGGCACATTTGGTACGCACGCCGGCGGGCATGCCATGACGAGAAAGATTCTGAGAGCAGGGTATTACTGGCTGACGATGGAGTCGGATTGCTTCAGATTCGCGAAGAAATGTCACAAATGCCAGATTTATGCTGATAAAGTTCATGTGCCGCCGTGCCCATTGAATGTCATGTCCTCCCCTTGGCCGTTCTCCATGTGGGGCATCGACATGATAGGCAAGATCGAGCCCACTGCGTCTAATGGTCATCGTTTTATTCTGGTAGCTATCGACTACTTCACCAAATGGGTGGAGGCAGCCTCGTACGCTAATGTGACCAAGCAGGTGGTTGCTAAATTCATAAAGAAGGACATCATCTGTCGCTATGGAATTCCCGAGCGGATCATTACTGATAATGGTTCGAATTTGAATAACAAGATGATGAAGGAGTTGTGCCAGAGCTTCAAGATTGAACACCACAACTCATCTCCTTACCGGCCGAAGATGAATGGCGCTGTTGAAGCGGCCAACAAGAACATCAAGAAGATTGTTCAGAAGATGGTTGTGACGTACAAAGATTGGCACGAGACGCTGCCGTTTGCCTTGCACGGTTATCGTACTACGGTGCATACGTCGACCGGGGCAACTCCTTTCTCCTTGGTGTACGGTATGGAAGCTGTCCTACCGTTAGAAGTGGAGATTCCTTCTTTACGAGTTTTGGTTGATGTGAAACTCGACGAGGCAGAATGGATTACGAATCGCTTGAACCAACTCAGCCTGATGGACGAGAAGAGGTTAGCATCGATTGCATTTGGTCGCCTGTACCAAAGCCGAATGAAGAAAGCTTATGATAAGAAGGTGCGTCCTAGAAGCTTTCAGACGGGTGATCTCGTCCTGAAGAAAATTCTTCCGCCACACTCCGATCACCGGGGCAAGTGGACTCTGAATTACGAAGGGCCGTATGTCGTCAGCAAGGTCTGCTCAGGAGGAGCTTTGTTGTTATCCACGATGGATGGTGAAGATTTTGCATCCCCGGTGAACGCGGACGCAGTTAAAAAATACTTTGCTTGAAAGAGACCCGCTGGACAAAAAAGAAAGAGTCCAGGCAAAAAAGGGCATCCCGGCGAACCAAAAACAGAATAAAAGGTTCGGGCAAAAATTAGGGATATATTGAAAAAATGTACACCCGCGAAGTCGAAAACCTACACTGGGCGGCTTCGGCAAAAAAGGGTATCCCGGTGAACTGAAAACCCGTAAAGGGCGGTTCACGCAAAAGTTAGGGATTTGAATAAGCAAATGACTGCGTTCCGCGTATGGACTTTCTTTGTTTGGTGGTTTGGAGGACCTGAGGGCCGTTTATCTGAATCAATCTCTTCCGAAGCTGAAGCATCGGAGAAGTATCGAAGTCGAGTGGGTCTTAGAGGGATCAACTCATGGTGTTCGTCTACGCCTCGTTGCCGACATTTGTATATACTGATGTATATTTATGTTTTCTTTTTGCGCGGCTTCCTCATTCCAGGAGCTTGCCTCTGTTGTAAAACATTTTTGCCCATTCAGGGGTTCATCATCAATAAAATGCACATTATTCAGCAATTCTGCTTGTCTGTTCAGCATTTATCTGTTTTGTTTGCGAATGAAAACGCCGATGTTTTTTAATAAAATGCGCATACATAAACTCACGGGCCTAGGCCCATTGATTGTTGAAACAATTAATTAACTGAATATTGTCACGAGATAATAACCTTGATAGGCCCCTTTGAGGAGGGTATCTTGTCTGTTTGTTTGCGTTGTTGCAGGTGTAGCACCTTCCAGAGGATATGCCGTGCGTATCCCCGAAGCAGGGCGAGCCCTCCTTCTCCAGCAGAGTTCGGTAGTCTCTCCTCCGTAGAATCTGAACGCAAGATAGTGAGCATTGATATGTCTCCCCATGCAGAGATGATTCTCTTCCCCAAGCAGACGCATCCTGAAGGAATGTCGCCTCATCAGCTGCGCCAAGCACCGAAGAATGATGTCGTCTTTCCCCAGCACCGGGTCACAAGTGCAGATTTCATAGAAGTGTTCGGGTATCGAGGCTCGTGTTTTCCCAGTAAAGTCGCCGAAGCAGGTGTCTCCCCAGCACCGGGTCACAAGTGCAGGTTTCGCAGGAGGCTGTTCGTATGCCGAAGGATGCAGTAACTGATGGTGCCAGACTGAAGTCTCCAGCGGAATTGAGATTCCCCACCAGAGTCATGCTCTCTCCTGAAGTTGGATGATTCCCTCTTCCCCAGTGAGTGTTGGAACAGCTGATGTTGTATTCCCCTGCAGAAGTGTGCTCTCCCCCGAAGTCAGATGATTCTTTCTTCCCCAGTGGAGTCGAATTCCTCATCAGAGTCGTACTCTCCCGTTGAAGTAGAATGATTTCTCTCTCCCCGGCTGAGTCCGCAAACCCCCAGAAAAGCAGAATTCTTGGAAGCAGTTGGAACCTTGAGTGGATGTCCCCTAGCAGAGTGTGGGGCAGCTAATGTTGTATCTCCCCCAGAGCCGCACTCTCTCCAGTGAAGAAGAATGATTTCTCCTTCCTCAGCCAAGTTTGCAGATGTCCAAGAGAGCCGAGTCCCTAGAGGTTGATCAGATCATGGTTGATTTTCCCCAGTAGAGTGTTGGAACAGTTGAAGTTGTTTCCCCACAGAGTGGTTATCCCCAGAAGAGTAGCCGAGACGGCTGCGCAGCTCGTTCCCTCGATTGATATCAGCAGCAGATCAACTGAAGTTGTTTTCCCTGCAGCAGTCAACCAGAAGATCGTTTCCCCAGACGGAGCCGATTGATACCAGCGGGTCCATGTTCTCCTTAGCAGGATGATTCCTCTACCTGAGTAGTTCTTGTCTCCTGGACAGGGGAATTCCCCTTCAGCATTTATTTTGCGGACGGGATCGCATCATTGTGCATGACTGCATAGCATTTAACGTCGCATAACATCGTGCATGATTGCACAGCATTTAGCATACCATTCCCACCGTGTGGGGCATAGCGCAGAAGCATATGAATCATAAGCATGATCTAGGTCATTATCATTCTTGTCCTACAGGTATTCCACCAAAAGACCGGTTGCTCAGGATGATTCCTGATTTTCTCTCCAACGAGGTCGCTTTCTTAAGATGATCCTTAAGACCCCGGTGTAATTCCCACAGTCGCTCGCTCAAGACGATTCTTGAGATCCCCAGCGAAGTCAGTTCAAGACGACCCTCGAATTCCTCAGCAGGGCCGTTTGCTTAAGATGATTCTTAAGATCTCAGTGCAGCTTCCCGAGTTGTTTGCTTAGGGTGATACTTGAGCTCCCCAGTAGCGTCCCAGCAAGAATTGCCCAGGAAGATTCTTGGAATACCCAGCAGAATAAAAGTCTCCAGAAAGGTTGTCAGTTCAGAATGATTCTTGAAGGTGCCCGACGGGTCTGTTTGTTCAAGATGATTCTTGAAACCCCTAGCAGTGTGCTATGCCTGTTCCAACAGTGATGTCTAATCTGAAGATTGACTTCGTAAACGCCTGAAAGCGGTATCAGAATGTTCCTGTGAGTTCAGATCTCCCTGTTGATGAATCAACGTGTGGCTGAAGACAAGGTTCCAAAGTCTGTAGATATAACAAGATGATCCGTGTTGGTCTGAAGACCAAGTCAGTTGTCCTGAGGAGATGATTGATTGCGATCCAGTGGATAGTTTTTCTTCTGACTGAAGTCGAAGTTGTTTCTCCAGCTGAAGCGGAGTTTTGCCTGAAGGCAAAGTGTTTGAATCCCCGTAGAGTCATGAATGGCTCAGGATACCATTTCTTCAGACTGAAGTCGAAGATGCCTCCTGCAGAGTTGCCGACGGGCAAAGTTTACATCCTTGAAGGCCAAGGATGTTCTTTCTAGCTGAAGCTGGAATAGCCGACGGGCAGGGTTTCATCTTTCTTCAGAAGAACTTGAAGATTCTCCAGCGGATCTGGAGTGGCCAGGGGCCAGGGTTTCATCTATCTTTAGAAGAACTTGAAGAGTCTCCAGCGGATCTGGAGTGGCCAGGGGCCAGGGTTTCATTCATATTCAGAAATACTTGAAGATTTTTTCTAGCTGAAGCTGGAAAGGGCCAGGGGCCAGGGTTGCATATATCTTTAATGTTGAAGTTCTACGGCGGGCAGTGTGAAGCAGTATTCCGATGTTCGTTATGGTTCTGAGGGTGAACCCCAGATCAGAGTGTGCTCGGTTAAGTCTATCATTCCCAGCGGAGTAGTTTCAAATACGCAAGTGTACCTTTTGTTCCATTCACCAGGGGTGAACCCCAGGTCAGAGTTGTTCAGGGTTGCATCATTTGTCCGACGGCGAGGTTGGACGTTTGTTCGACGGCGAGGTTGAACGTTTAAAATTGACGGCGAGGTCAGATCATCATTTGTCCGGCGGCGAGGTTGGATGTTTGTTCGACGGCGAGGTCGAACGTTTGGATTTGACGGCGAGGTCAGATCATCATTTGTCCGGCGGCGAGGTTGGATGTTTGTTCGACGGCGAGGTTGAATGTTTGGATTTGACGACGATGTCAGATCATCATTTGTCTGACGGCGAGGTTGGATGCTTGTTCGACGGCGAGGTTGAACATGTGGATTTGGCGGCGAGGTCAGATCATGTTTGTCCGGCGGCGAGGTTGGATGTTTGTTCGACGGCGAGGTTGAACGTTTGGATTTGACGGCGATGTCAGATCATCATTTGTCCGACGGCGAGGTTGGATGCTTGTTCGACGGCGAGGTTGAACATGTGGATTTGGCGGCAAGGTCAGATCATGTTTGTCTGGCGGCGAGGTTGAATGTTTGTTTGACGGCGAGGTCAGACTCTTTAAACCCCCAGTAGAGGTGATGTTTGTACGACGGCGATGTCCAATGTCTCCAAAGGATGTTTGTTTCCGACGGCAACGTCAGATGCAGTTTTCCAGCGGCGATGTTGAGCATGTCAAGGTAATACAGTCTTCTGACGGCGATGTTAGGGGATGCAGATCCTTTAGTTCTCCAGCGGCGATGCGGGGTATTGTGACAGATTTAGTTCTTCAGCGGCGATGCGGGGTACTTTGTTCAGAGATGTATTTTCTCCAGCGGCGATGCGGGGTATTTTGTTCATTGTTGTATTTTCTCCAGCGGCGATGTTGGGTATTTTGGTGATTCAGGTTTAGGCCTCCGGCGGCGATGTTGGATGCTTGTTTCCCTGAGTTATGGTTGTTCTTGACGGTGATGTCAGGAGATTCGGTGTTCCAGCGGCGATGTTGGGCGTTCCTCAGAATCTTATTTGACGATAATGTCAGATTCAGTCTTCCAGCGGCGATGTTGGATGTTGTGGTTGTCTGAAGGCAATACCAGAAGAAGTTAATGTGGATGACTGACGGCGATGTCAGATCAATATCTCTCCAGCTAGTTGCCGTGCAGCTAACATTGCAATATTCGAAGATTTGTTCCCCGCAGAGTACCGTGTGCTCGTGCAGTTGGCAAATTTTCGGGTTTACCGGTATTCAATCGTCTCGCACCTTGATTGGTTGAGAGCCGTTCGCTTCTCACCCAGTCAGGTTCAAGCCGTTTGAATAGGGGAAGCTGTTGCACCCCAAAATTTGACCAACAATTATTTATCCATCTAGTGTTTGAAAGTTGGTACCTTCATCAGAAAGTTCAAGAAATCCTCAGAGGAATTGGTTGAAACCAGGGTTATGTGCTTCATAGCTTGAGAGTTGTGGGTGTTCCTCAGATGATTCAGAGACTTTGAGAATGGACTTGGAGATTTGAGAAAGCCTATGAGATGTCTTGATAGCCATCATGAAGCCCAAAGAGGTCATTATGCAAGAATTCAGGAGATTCAACCAGGAATGGTAGAATTAGGGTTTTGACTGGGTCAACCCTAGGATGGCTGAAGATTTGGAGAAGGTTGAGACCTAATCCAAGGGCCATGAGATCATGGAATGATGCATAGAGATGTTATAAAGATGATTCCTAGACCAACTCATCATGATTGAGGAGTTTGAGAAGTTTTGAGTTAGGGTTTCTGAGGATTGTCAGTGGAAAAACCCTAATTTGATCCCTATCTTCCAGGCAGTTTTAGCTCTAAATGTGATTGATATATCATCTTCACCATAACATGAATGTTGTAGAGCTTGTTCTTAGATTTAATTTGAGTGGTGGAAGTCCTTGATAGGAGTTACAGAGCTCAAGTTATGGTTTTGACAAATTACAGGTCAGCAGAGGTGTGTGAATCTGGGTCCTTGAAAGTCACCCAACTTGCAGATTACTTTTGCCCTAGTAGGATGATTCCTATGATTCCTTGGTCAACATTAATGTTGGAGGGCATCTTCTTAGCTTTAATTTGAGTGGTATAAGTCCTTGATAGGATTTGTGGAACTCAACTTATGGTTTGAACAAGACAGGGGTATTTTGGTCATTTGTCAGTTATAGGTCATTTTTAAGCAAAGGCCATATCTCCTATTTCCAAGCCTCAAATGGAAAAACTCAAAGCATGAAAGTTGTTCAAAATGTGATTTTAAGTCTAGAAAGAAGGTCATGAATTGTTGGAGAAGCTCATAACATGGATTTGCATGATTGGTTAAAAATGAACTAAAAATGGCTTATAAGTTTAAAAAGTTGAAATTGGAAATTGGTTTGGAGGATCTAGGAATCCAAAATAGGTCATCCAATATATCATTTTGATTGGAAACATCATTTTGAGAACATTGGTTTAAATAGAATTTTCATTTGAGGCTTTAAAATGGGACATGCTTTGGAAAATTGAAACTTGCATATTAAGGCATCTTTGGAAATCATAACACAAGGCAAGGAAGAAGCTTGTTTTTGTACATTCCTTCTCAATATCTCACATAAGGAGATTTTGACACCAATTTGCAAGGTTTAAGGCATGATGCATGAGATTTTCAACTTACCATCATATGAGATTCCAAGGATTGTCTAGCTCATTCTAGAAGGATCTAGGAGCTTCCATCAATCATTATAAGAAGAGTGAATCATGGAGGGTAAAAGGGTTGGTGAATATTGAAGAATTGAGTGGAGAATAGAGAGATTCGAGCTAGGGTTTCAAGGTGCTCCATAGTTGCATTTCAAGATCAAAATCATTGTTACAAGCTTCCTTCTTCAAGAATTGTGCAAACAGAAAGTCTATCACCATTGGAGGATCATTGTGGAGGAGAATCAAGCTTGGAATCGTGCCCTAGCATCACATACCATCATCACTTGACAGGTTCTTTTTCTTCTCTCTTTCACCTTAATTATGCATAGATGGATCATGTTGTAGGTATAGAAAGGTTAGGTTAGATTAGAGGATGAGATCCTGAGAGTTAGAGCCAGTTCCTTGAGCTTTCATAACAGGGTGACAAATTTTTGGATTGCAAGAAAATGCTGGATCAAGAGTATTAAGGCACGTGTTAGGGCTTGTTGTGATCAGGATAATGTGTAGTACAAGATCGTACCATTAGTTTTAAGATTCCTCATGATTGGTTGCAGTGAAAATGGTTGAAACCCTAGTTTTCGTGAGTTCTGTTTGATCATTATAGGACAATTCCATGGAAGAAATGCATATGGTCGTGATCTTTGTAATGTGTGGAGCATTTTGGCTTTGGAAGTTTTGAAAACCATTGAGAATTGAGCAAGAACGAATGGCTGGAAGTATGCTGCATGAAACGCATGAACCCTGGAACCCTAGCTTGAGTTTGGGGACGATGGCTATTGGCCGTTGGATTGAGGTCAAACAATTGACTGTGAGAGAGATCGTGCGGTCAGGATTAATTGAAAAAACGGAGGGAAAGTTTGAAATGTTAAACGCACCGTTTAACTTAAAATGAACTCTGGGCTTAAAATGAACAATGCTTTTCCCACCCCCCAGCGAAGCCCAATGCCAAAACACACATGAATTCGTTGCTATCTACACCGTTCACTTTCCTTTTTTCTTTTCTTTTTGAATTGAATTTCTGAGCCACGCTTGGGCCTTGCACAAACGCTATTCGCACCCCTGGTTATTGGCCCACTCTCTAAATGAACTGCGCGCATGTTACTATTCTCACCCCCTCCCTCATTTTATTTCTTTTTGTGATTTTTAATTTCTTTAATATTTTCTTGCAACTTGTAAAATTCATAAATAAATGATAAATAATGATTTTTAATTCATTCTTTTTGCCATGCTTAGATAACCATGTGTAGAAAATTATAAAAATAAAAATGGAATTTTATTTTTAATGTAGAATATTTTGTGCATTTTTCTTTTTAATAGTGTATTTTCTTTCTTTTAGTTGATACCTTATTTTGTAAGAATTGTTTTAGGACTTTCCCTTAGGTTTTTTTGCCCATTCTTTTTGGAAATGTTAGATAATATAATGTAGTTTCCCCTGGAATTATTACTAGAATTTTAGAATTAAATTTTGATTAGATTAGATAGTTGAACTTAGGCTATCCAAATTAGGGTTTTAGGTTGTATACATGAACTTGAACTCTTTATTTTGGGGTTTTTTAGGACAAGTTAGCTTATATGGGGTATATGGGACTTAAGGGTAGTTAAATAGGATCCCCTAGAATTAATATTAGGAATTGATATACTACTATACTATTTTTGGTTGATTTTTGAATGGAATGTTGTTTGTGTGGCCTTTAGGGCTAGTTTAGTTTAGTTTGCTTTAGTTTGGATTTGTTCTTTGGCTTGAGGAGCTTGGGCATCATGTGAAGACCTTGTGAAGACCTTGAAGATCATCATGGGAGCTTTGAAGACCTTGAAGAGGAGCTTAGCTTTTGTTTTGTTTAATAGGAGTTAGGCATAAGTAGAGCCTTAAATAGATAATTTCCATTCAATAAACAAGGAGTGTCTTGTTCACCTCCTTCCTTCTCTATGACATAAAGTCCCTTAAGGGTATTCACCTCTCTCCTTTGGAGGGATTAGTGACTTTGCCCTATAAGGTAGAACTTTGAGAGAGCCTTTCTTTTGATGTTAAGTCCTCAATGGCATCCTTTGGAAGTCAGTGAGTACTGTAACATCCCCCACTCATCTTGTTGACTGAATCTTGTTTGCTGGAGCATTGGAGCCATTGAAGATAGAAGCTGAGGCCTTGAAGAGGATGATTCCTTGAAGATTATTGAAGTCTGAGGACTCTGTGAAGATCAAATTGATGCCTGAAGATCCCTGAAGATAGTGAAGCCTGAAGGTAGAGCTGATCAAAGGAGCTGAAGCTCAAGGGAGAAGATGAGTTGATACTCATGTTGTAGGGTTGATACCTGGAAAGCAAGTGATCTCTGAAGTCTGAAGACTGGGTTGCTGCTGGAGGAGCTGAGGCTTTCTTCTGTTTTCTTTGATGTATTGTGTGTTTTGTCTGATTTGTCTGCTGCATTAGATTAAGCACATTTAGAATAAGTTCAGTCTAAGAGCATGAGTGCATTTGATTGTATTGTTATTGCTTGGCTTTGCTTACGGGTATTCGGTAGAGCCCAGCTCCCTTGCCCATGTGTTTACCTTGCTTGATAGCATGATTTCATTTTCTGTCTGTATGATTACAGTTTACTGTTTTTGCCTGATAGCATTTCAGTTCTTTTGTCTGTATGATTACAGTTTACTGTTTTTGCTTGATAGCATGTTGTTTATTTCAGTATGATTACTGTTATTTCATGACTGGCTTGAGGTCGAGACGAGCTTGTGGAGGCTGAAGCCCCACACACATTTCCTCCCTCACTTGCATTGCATGCATTTTACTGGTAAAGCTGATGCTTTTGTCTGTTTTGGTGTATCATTGACATGATCCCTTAGGACCCTCATTTCCTCTGATGAGGATTTGATGATAGACTTTTAGGTTGAAACCTATGCATGACAACATCTAGGAGTTCCCTGTTCAAACCTCAACCATAGGATGAATCCATGGCATGATAACAGTAGGACTTGATAGTCTCCCTCCTAGTTGGGCCTGTTCTCTTCTCATCTCAAAACAGTTTAAGATACAGTAATCATGAATGATTTCTTTCGTACGTTACGAGCCTTAAGCTATCTGAGAAAGGATTGTGGGAGAGTTTCTTTTCCACAGTCTGGATGTTTAGTATGGTACCCTTTGGGTGACATGCGACGCATTCACTCTCAGGTCATAGTCTCTAGTGCGGTTGAAATCGCAAACACGATAAAAAAAACACTTCTTCTAGGAGATAACCCGTAGTTTCCCGAACTACGTTTGCTCTGATCTTTCATACCAAATGAAAGTACGTAGGCATAGGATGCGACATCCTAGCGAGCAACCTTTCCCCCATAATCCTTCGTAGTTAGCCAAACTACGTTGACTCTGATTTCTCATTCTCTGATGAGAATACGTAGGCATAAAGCGCGACGCTTTACCGAGTCATTTTTCTTTTCTTTTTCAGCCAGCCTTGATAGGTAGATAGATTATAACCAACCCGTCCAAGTAAACAAACAAGCGAGGATCCCGTCGAGTACGACGGACGTGAGGGGTGCTAATACCTTCCCCTTGCGTAACCGACTCCCGAACCCAGACAATGGTTGCGATGGCCTTGGCTTACCCTTATCCATCAGGTTTTTCCGATCGTTTCCTTTCCCGCTCTGAGGGATAAATAACGAAAGGTGGCGACTCTTCTGTTTTGCCGGCACCTTATTATCGCGCAAGCGACACCCATACTATGAATCTTAGTCCAAGCAAGAGTCATTCTTCTCCTCAAACCAATAGAATCATCCCTTCCTTGAAAAAAAACCCTCTAATAGAATACTTTTAGGCTTATCTTTCAACATATAGCTAAGCTAACAGCGAGCTAAACTCGGGTTTAGTTAATTCTACCTTGTGTTCCAAGAAGAGGAACATTGGAGAACTCCCTTCAACTATCAATAATATGGACATTCTCACAAACAGAAGAAGGCCAAATAATGTCAGTATGAGTAAGGGACATGATCCTCTGAGACCACCTTAAACAATTCTTGTTCTCCCTAAAAACAGATAATTGTGACAAGTGCGAAATAAACCAATTGTACAGCAGAGTTGTGCAACAAATGATGGTATCGTTCCCTTTATAAGTTCTATTATGGATGGAGAAATAGGTGTCACCAAGTAAAGTCGGAACAAGGTGCCCAATCTATAAAATCCGAATAACGTTAACATCCACAAAGTTGTCAATGTTAGGGAATAAGACTAGTCCGTAGATAAGCAAAACAAATATAGCCTCAAACACCAATGTGCTACCAACATTAGCAAATAAAGTGGCTTTCCCAATCAAGAACTTAGAAGTCAAACCGTTGATGCCTCCCTTAACCGTAGCATCTATATCAAATTTCGTCAAATGGGTGGCTACAACAACATCTTAGGGCTTAAGATTCCTCCAAACCAGTATAAGGAACCTTATCAGAAACTGGTATACCTAAAAAATAAGCATACTCCTCTAAGGTTGGCATGAGCTGATAATCAGGAAAAGTAAAGCATCGGTAGACAGGATCATAGAATTTTACAAGGGTGTTTAGAATTTTGTCTTCAATGTTGATAGAAATAACAAATAGAAGTCTACTATAACGACATCTGAAGCCTGCACGATCAACTACCAAGGACACTAGCTTTCTCAAATTTGTAAGATCGGGAGCTCGAAAATCGTACTTCTGAGTGTTTCTCCTTCCAATATCTATAATCACAATATCTGTGATGTTTGCAAAGGAAAATCTATGAGATCCTTAAAAACTGACTGAAACAAAATTCCCATGAATGCATGAGTGCAAGATGCAACACCCACAAACAAGATCACACAAAGCATACAAATTTAAAGTTTTGGCACAAGCATGGGGCCAAAGGTAAGAACCAACCCACAATGGTATGTACTAAGGTTATATCAGCACTTGTAGAACAAGGTTTTAAAAAGTTCCCAGAGTCATAATTCCATCTTTTGGATATTATCGACTTAAACGACTACTCGTTGGCCAACAATATTCTCAAGAGAAACTCGTCTAAGTGCGGTATCGCGTAACAAATAATTCAAGTCTACATCTGATAGCCACCGCGCCACGTCCTAATAAGGCCAACATGAGTTAAAGGGTTATAAGGTCCTCAGTTTCTCAGGCTCCCTGGTTGGAAAAAGTCATGGCAAATACGACTACTCGTAAGACATCAGTAATCCCATCCGATTCAATCCTCTCCTTTCAGTGATCTCATACCTCTTCGCTTAGCTCGAGCGCATCCGATTTATTCTAAAGTCCTTTCCTAAACCACTTCCCGTTTAGTTGCTGAAAGATAGATAGAACCTTTCTAAATGAGATTGAGTTCCACGCATATGCAAGCTAGAAAGATGCTATAGTTGGTGGTTGACTGGGCTTTTTCCTTGATCAAAGCAGATCAGCTCGCCGCCTTCTTGTTATCAAAAAGTCGGTCGAATCGGGCGGAACGTCGAATGAAATAGGTAGCCGGGTTCTCTTTTTACAACCCTTTTGCCCCCCTATCCCTAGAAGCGGGTCGACGAGCAATCCTAACTAAGTAAGAGAGAGAGAAGATGGATCCTATCCCCTATATCGAACACTAAATCCGGGGCCTCCATTGAACGGGGGATCTCAAGTCAACTTAGTAAGGACTACTCCATGTAAGCCAACAAGATTATAACACCCTTCTATCATAAGTTCACTCAAGTACGGGTATAAGACTTATCTTACCACACAGATCACCAGACACCCAAACAGAACAAGCAATAACAGATAAATCAAACAAAAAGTGATAAATAAATCAAAGTAGGCTAAACCCACTAGGGACTATTCCCCAGCAGAGTCACAATTTTTCTGTAGTAGGGAAATTTATGAGTGTAAGCTATTGATTAACTTAACTCAAAAAATGCAAGAGTCCCACCGCACTTTCATTTTATCCAAAAAAAGGAATGAAAAAAGAGCGAACAAAAACAAATAAACAAAGAATGGGTAAGGGAGTTGGTTACACAATGGGAAGGTGTTATCACCCAAAATATCTATTGTACTCTATAGGAGCCCTTTGAAATATCTATGCTTTTTGGTTTAAAAATGTTTGCTTGAAATGAGATTGGGGAGGTGAGAAGAGAATTATTTTTAAGATATTTGTGTTTGGAGATACTTATCACCTCATGCCTACGTACACACAAAGTGCAATATAGGATCAAAACCTCGTAGTTCATGGTGCAAATAAAAAAAGAGGTTTATTTTGATTGATTTTTAAACGTAAAGACAAGTCGCCATTTTAAGGAGAAAACTACGAGTAGTTACCCACAAGTATAAGACAACATTTGCATCACCTAAAGATGGATGATTTTGCTTAGATTATAATCAACAAGTATATCACTCAACATCTAAGTGGAAAATCTCAACATCTTAAATACTACAGGGAATAGAATAATTACATCTCAACTATGAAAATGACTTATGTCTAAACTTTAAGAAAAGTTTTAAAATGAAAAGTGCACAAAGGCACAAAATGAGCTGATGAGTTTTTTGTATTTTTTAAGTCTTTTTGAAATTAGTAAAAATATAATTAACATTGATTGACATTTATTAAAGAAAAAAAGTTTGAAAATCACTTGACAAAAGTCAAGGTTTTTTATGAAAGCGATTTTAAGTTTGAAAATAAGAAGGTTTTTGAAAAAGGGAGAAGATTTTGAAAATTTAAGAAGGGGGGAGATGAAGTGACTATCCTAGAAAGCAAATTAAAACCTAGAGATAAGAAGGATCTAACCCAAAGATAGCAAACTTCATAACAAGCGAAAATAATTCCATCCGATTTGAAGCATAAGCTAATGGGCAAGTCAAATAAAGGTAAATATCCATAATACTCCAAGCATAGGGAAAGAGATTAACCATTTTCATGTGTAAATGTGTTAATCGATTAACACTGTGAAAATTTGTCTTTTTATGTGTTGTCTTGGCTTTGGGTCGATTTTTTTCTGACTTGTCAAAGAAGGAATGGGAATAAACACATGAATCTTGAGAAACTCTTGATCAGATGATTTTGAATTGTTTACAGATCAACTTTGATTGTTTATAGATCAACTTTGATTATTTTCAAATGAAATTCACTCGAGCTGAGGGACTGGTATTTGATATCCTTGATCCAAATTTTTCCTGAAAAAAAGTTAGTAAAGAAAAAGAAAACAAACATATTTTTGGATTTTAATTAATGGTTAGCAAACATAAACATAAACGAATATCAAACAAACAAGAAAACAAGGGTGTCCGGTGATCTCTCAAGAACAAACCTACAGAGGAAGGAAAGAGAACCAAAGCTTGCGATCGTGTTTATGGTATGAAATGCAAATGACATGTGGGATCTTAGGGGTAACAATTAGGGTATTACAATTGGGTTGGATCGACATCATCTTTATCTTAATCTTCAAACAATTGTATTCTGGGCTCAGCTGGAGTCGAAGTTAGGTTCTAATTTTGCATCTAAAATCTCTTGAGTATTTCGCTTGCATATCTTCTTTGGTGCATCATAAAACCTCTACCACTTTTGTAGAATTTGATGCCAAGGAAATATGAGATATTTCCCAAGTCTCACATTTCAAACTCCTCACTTAGATCATGTTTGAAATCTTTGATCTCCTTCTTGCAACATCCTGTTATCAACAAGTCATCGACATAGAGATAAAATATAAGCAATTCACTATTGTGTCTCCTTACATATACTTTATACTCAGTTGTGCACTTCACAAATTCTTTCTCTCTTAGAAAGCTATCAATCTTCTTATTTCAAGCTCTTTGAGCTTGCTTAAGTCCATACAGGACTTTATGCAATCTGTACACCTTTCTTTCTTTGTCTTGTTTCACAAACCCAGCTGGTTGTACAACATAAACTTCTTCATCTAAGGGGTCATTCAGGAATGCACATTTTACATCCATCTGCCATGTGTGGCAATTCTTCATGTTTGCTGGACCAAAAGTCAACCTGATTGTTTCGATCCTAGCAATAGGTGTAAAAAAATCATCGAAGTCGATTCCTTTCTTCTGTAGAAATCCTTTCGCTACAAGTCTCACCTTGTGTCAAGTTACTTCTCCTTTAGGATCCATCTTCACCTTGTATACCCACTTCACATTGATTGCCTTCTTGGCTTGAGGCAATTAGACAAGTGACCAGGTGTTGTTGACTTCGATGGACTCTAACTCCTCATTCATTGCTTTCACCCACTTCTAATCTTTCAATGCATCAGCTACATTGACTGGTTCAACATCTGCGTAGAAAGCATAGTGTACCAGCCCACCTTCTTCATTGACTATATCATCTAATGTAATCACACATTGTTGCAACCTTGCAGGCATGCGTCTTGTTCGTCAAGGTCTGCTTGGGCCTGCTTAACCTCTGACTTCTTCTTGTCGAAATTCTCTTTCGACTCCACTAGTTGGTTTTTCACATGAGATTCTCACTGAATCCTTCTTGACATTCTCCAGCTTTCCATCAGTTTTTTGGTTCTTCTTCTTTTCTAGACAATCAATAAAATAATGACCATACTTCTAACAATTGTAACACTGAATGTGCTTTTGTCAGGTTTTTGACCACCACCTCTTCCTCTACATGCACAATCACCTCTTTGGTTGCCTTGATTCGATGGTTTTCTCTGATACAACTAGTTTCCTTCTTGCAGATTTCAACCAGTCGAATTGTTGTAGCCTCCTCTGCCTTTGTTGCCATTTCAAATTCGTTTTCCTTTCTTCTTCTTTTTTCTGACTGCGCCTGCAAAGTCATGTCACTCTTCAACTTTCCTGCAGCTCTTTCAGCCATCCTTTGTTCATGAGACTCAATTTGTCAATGCTGACAAGTCTTTTGACTCTTCTATGGCTACTACCACGTGGTCGAATTTTGGAGTCAATGACCTCAAGATCTTTTCAACAAATGATCTTGATGTCAACATTTCTCCACATACCTTGATTTGATTCACCAATATAGTAACCCTGGTGAAGAAATCAGTTATTCTCTCACTTTCTTCCATTTTAAACAATTCATACGTCCTTTTGTGAGTTTCTAACCTCACCTCTTTCACCTTCTCTGCGCCTCCAAACGATGTCTCCAGAATTTCCCATGTTTCTTTCACCGATTCTACATCACTAACCTTTTCAAAATTGTCTGGATCAACACATTGATGAATTACAAAGAAAGTTTAATAATATTTCTTCTTCAATTCTTTGTATGCAACATTTTCTTGATCCATTATGTTTTCCTGCAAGCGGTGCTACTCTTTCCTTCACAAGACCCCAAAGATCTTGATAACAAAAAACCACATTTATCTACTTGCACTAATTCTCATAATCATTGTTCTTGAAAATTAGAAGGCTCGCCAAAAAATGCTCGTTTGGATGGTTCACCGCCATCGTAATTTTCTTCCCTCGAATCACAACCGGAGCTCTAGATACCTGATGTTAAAATTAACCCAAAACCTTTTAAGAATTCCTAATCAATCTTGATTTCAAGAAAGATTATGTGCATTAACTGTTAATGAAACGAAAAGCGAGAAAGAGAGAATAATTTTTCAACTGCAGAATCTCTGCGCACAAACTGCGAAAAACTTATTTTATTCACTTTGCAACTGCAAACTTTTGTGAATACAAGTTATTACAAAATAGGGATTACTCCATCTATTTATAGTTGAGAAAGTCCAAAAACACAAAAGGGCAAAATTACTAATTTTGGTTTAAGTCGAAATCCTGTGTTAAGCAACCTGTTTCGACATTTCGACATCTAAGCAACTTGACACACACACACATTAAGCTAATTCGACTAGTCATTATTTCTGTCGAACTACACTGCTTCGACACAAAAAATTATAAGCTCAACAATATCAATATCTATTATTTACTAATTTGAGATAAAGTAGATTAGTCTTATATTAATGGAATTTTAGTACAACTAGAAAAAAAATGTTTTGCAAAATTTAAAGAGATACTAGTAAACTAGCATGTAACTCCAGACAAGTAACAATTTTGAAAAAATAGTGTTATATTAATATGCATATTAACAAATAATATTCACATAACTTCAATTACCGATAACTTATCTTTAATAAAATTCACTTGAACAAATTGAAAGTTAAAAAAAATCAAAAACATATAGTCAATTCCATAACTTCCTCAATTGTGATATAATGAAACGCAATATTAATAATTTTGTTATATTAAATAAATATATTAAAAATAACAATAATATGATAGTTAAAATTTAAAGAAAACAATAACAATAATAACAGCAATTAAATCTTTTTCCATCAAATACATAAAATATAATATTCTATAAAAAAATTGCAATTAAACTAACTTGGTTATTTCAATAACTTACTTCTCTTTAAAACAAACAAGATGTCTACCTGATGCACAGATAAATTTAATAATATATATATATATATATATATATATATATATATATATATATATATATATATATATATATATATATATATATATATATATATATATATATATATATATATATATATATATATATATATATATATATATATATAATATTTTAAATAATTTTTAAAATATATTAATAATTTTTTAAAATTTATTAATAAATTTTTAGATTTTTTTAATTGAATAATAATTAATGATTATTAATGAACCATTTAATTAAGGTTTTCCATGCATATCTTAATTATTTTATTGTAATTGACCTATTTATTTAATAGACAAAAAAGGAAACGCATTGTCAGCATAAAATATTTTACACTAGCAAACAATTACAACCATGTATCAGTATAAAATATATAATTATTTTAAAAATATTTATATTACATGACAATTGTAGGTATTTTAATTTGTTGTATGTGTACAACTACCTTACACTTGCACTACCTTTAAAGTTTAAACCCTATTTAATAATTATTATTTAATTAATTCTTTTAAAATATAAATTATATATGAATGGTAATCGTAATAATTGAGAGTTAGTGGAATGTGAAATTGTTTTTGAGTGTTATTTTTTAGGTTATTTTTTAAATTAAAAATAAATATTTATTATTAATAAGCCTTTTTTGGGAAAAATTATTGATAAACCATTTTATTAATTATTTATGAATCATTTTATTAAGATTTTCCATGTATGTCCTATTTATTTTATTATTTATTTATTTGTTTTATTTATAATAAATTTTGATGGAAAATTTTATTAAGAGAAATTGTAATTTAAGAAAAAGTTTTTGTGTCCTAGTTTTTAAGTATTTTTAAATTGATAATAATGAGTGATTATTTATGAACCATTTTATTAAAAAGAAAAAGGTTTAAAAGGAAATTTATTTTCTAACTTCCTTATAAAATCATTTTTATTTTCTAACTTCCTCGCTGTGTTCTTGTGCGTGACAGTGAGATAGAGGGTTGGCGTGATTGCTCTGTTCTTGCTCTATGTGCTGAGATGAGTGAATGTAGTAGAATGATTGAGGGGGTGACTCAGAGAGAAAACATAGGGAGTTGATTTAGAGTGAAAGTGATAATTCTGAGAGTGAGTGTGAGAAACGATGCGTGAGAGCGATTGAATGAAATGTGTATGCACTTAGAGTGAGAGGAAAACGTGAGGTAATGTGGATGAGTTGAGCGGTGAGTTAAAAATGGATCCTCTGTGAAAACTGAATGGTGATTTGTTGAGGATGAGAGGATTTGTGAGGAGTTGAGGGGAAATCAGTTATAGGGTGATGGTGATTTTGAGAAAAATGATTACAGTCTTTCAATTGTGAAGATGATGAACTTAAATAGGGATTGACCGGTATCTGAATTAGTTAGGGATTCTCAAATCAGTTATTGTCAGGCTGGAATTCTATTATTTATGCATTATAGGTTAGTTAAGTTAGTTATGACAAGTTGGATTAGTTATATTTGTTATGACTTCATTTGGTTGGAGAACTTGAGTTAGTTTATTAGTTAGAAATGTTATTAAAGTTAATTGTTTTAGGTTACTCACTTGCTTGTGTTACAGACACCATAAAAGTGCGCTAGTAAGTTGTAGTTTAAAAAATTTGTTGATCTAACAAGGAACCTAATTGATAAAGAAAAGGTCAATTGATTTTAAATTAGAAATTCAATTAGTTTTTTCTAAATATGATAACTATTAATATGTTGAAATCGTTGCGGTAATCGAGATCGTTGTTGAGGCATTGAGTTCAAAAGTTATTGCAGCTGGTGTTTGTAACACCTTTTTCTATTTCACAATTTTAAAGGCAAAATATTCACATTTATCAGAGTAAAATGTTAAACACCATAAAAATTACCTCAAAGGGCGTACATTTCTCAATAAATTCAAATCAAGGTCAATGTTTCGTAAACAACGGGTTTTCGCAAAAGATATCAAAAATTACAGCGGAACTCAAAAAGACATAACCCAAAGTTTTCCTTATACGAGAACATAATCAAAATAAGAAAATCAAATAAAACATGGTTTAACTCAATGACCCCAACCCAATGTTACACTATCAGAGCAAGACCCTTAACCAAAATGGCTAACAACTCAAAACACCGAAAAGATCCTCGACGACATCCACAGCTAAACATGGTCATCTGCACGTTACCCACATGGAGGCAACATTCAAACAGTCAGGGTGAGTAAAATGATTCATAATAATCAATGTAGGAAATCAATATATAAAATGGTGTCATTTTCATATTCAACATCATAATCATCAAGGAACATCAAAGGCCACAACATCATAAATTACTCAAGATCATCTCATAAATGCAAATGCAACAAGATTGAATACATGTGGTACCAATCATCACAACTCAATGGAAACTGGCCATCAACCCTCCATAGATCCCCATCAATAGGATTAATTCTACTCGAGAACCAGAGCACATCAAAATTCCTCACATCCACACAATAGGTTTGAAGCCAAAGAAATCAAGGTCCTGAACCGAAGTCCGGATGCACATGAATGCATGATGCACACGTCAATAATCATCCTCATAATAACATCATAGTTGCATCATAATCATCATTATCAAAAATCATGTCGTCATAGAATTCATCAAAACTCATGGAAATATCATCATAGCACATCATCATTACATCATCATCATATATTATGTCACCATAGAACCATCAAAATTCGTGAAATTATCATCATAGCTCATCAATCATTACCTCATAGAAATCATCATAAAATCATGTACAAATCACGTCGAACTCATAGTCAAACTCATGGTAATTCATCATACTATCACATATTAATCACATAGAATTCATAATTATACTCATGGTAATCATCATACTATCACATATTAATCACATAGAAATCACAGTTACCCTCATGGTAATTCATCAGGAAAATCACAACATCAAAACATCAAGACATCACTGAACCAGAACATGATTCGTTAATATAACATATACACAATTGACTTCTCAAACATAATTAGATATAAAAATATTGGGAAACCAATTCCCTTATCTATACTATGTTATATCCATGTTCATTAGCTTTCCAATGCTTTGAACGGGGGACAAAACAGACTTATGGATCAAAAGTCATGTCCAAAACAATTTCGACCGAAAACATGAACAGTCGCGACGGGTAGCATGCAATTTTATGCGTTTTTCGTCGTTGAAGGCCTTCCGGAGCTTCGATTTTGATTTCGTAAAAACTCAAACTTCAAAAATTATAACCCATTCAACACTGTAATTATGTCAAGTAAATTTACAATTTTAACACAATTTAAACCATATAATCATCGTTTTAAGAATATGCCTACAATTCTCATAATTTCCTTACAACTACTCCACAATCATTAGAGTTCTTCACTATCAAATTTCTTTACAAAGTTAGACAAATGTCAAATCAGAGCTTTAGCCACGAAAGCATAATTTCCTTTTAACCCAAATAAATCCCTATACGGTTAAAACCTCACAAATAGAATTCAGCCACGAAGGCCTAATTCTCTTTATCTCAAAATCAACCTCAAACCCTTTAAACCCTTAAATTGGCTTTAAATACATTGAAAACAATGAAGGCAAAACTCCTCATACCTTAATTGTCGACTCTAAGCCTTCTCAAATCTTTCAGAAAACCTTTCGAAGCTTTTGACTCAAACCTCCTCCTCAGAGCTCTGGCCTCAATTCTTTTCACAGTCTAACAAAATGAATCATAATCCCATCCAAAATTCTTTTTTGTTAAACCTAACCTTGGGCCTATAATTTGGGCTTTTCCCATATTATCCTCACTATCTCCTCCTCAATTGTCCAATTTTCCTTTAGTTAACTTTTATTGATTTAAATTAATAATAATACTAATATATTTATATTATATACTATTATTTAAATAAATAACCCAAAACTCCATAATTCTCAATATTTCATACCAACCACCAAAAATCACCAAAATGCGAATATTCTTATTTAAATAAATTAAATAAATATTCCAATAAAATTTGGGGTGTTACAACTCTCCCCCACTTAAAAGAATTTTCGCCCTCGAAAATTATCTCAAGGAAACAAAGTCGGATACGACTCCCTCATCTGATCCTCACGCTCCCAAGTCCAACATTCTCCAACTGGTCCTCCCAAAACTACCTTTACCAAGGAAATCTCTTTAATTACCTCGCAGTTGCTTCATTTCTCGTTCATCAATCTGAACTGGAAACGCCTCAACAGTCAAGTCATCTCTCACTTGTACATCATCCATCTGAATCACATGTGATAGATCTGGAATGTACTTCCTCCACTTAGACACATGAAACACATCATGCAAATTCATAAGCGACGATGATAAAACAGTCTGACATGCTACTTCTCCCACGCTTCCGCTGTACCAATCTGATACAGACCAACAACGCGCGATGTGAGCTTTCGAGACTTCAAAGCTCGACCAACACCAGTTACCGGCGTAACTCTCAAAACACGAGATCTCCCTCTTGAAATTCAAGTGTTTTTCTCCTCTTATCCTGGTAACTCTTATGACGACTCTGCGGCACTTTCATATTTTCTTGGATCCTCTTGATCTTTTTAGTCATCCCTTGCGCAATCTCAGGTCCGAGTACAACACTCTCGTCTGACTCATACCAACATAATGGAGTCCTACACTTCCTTCTATACAAAGCCTCATATGGTGCCATTCCAATACTAGAATGATAACTGTTGTTATAGGTAAACTCAATCAACGACAAATGACTATCCCATGGTCCACCTTGATCCAACACACAATCTCTCAACAAATCCTCTAAAGACTGGATAGTCCTCTTTGTCTGTCCATCTGTCTGCGATGATATACAGAACTCAATCTCAACATGGTACCCAAAGCGTCTGTAAACTCTCCCAAAACCTCGATGTAAATCTCGGATCTCTATCAGACACAATACTCAACGGTATCTCATACAACTTCGCAACTTCCTCAATATACATCTCATCTAGCTTCAACATAGAATGATTAATCCTCATTGGTAAGAAATTAGTTGATCTAGTCAATCTATCCACAATCACCCAAATTGAATCATATCCCTTTAAAGTCTTCGGTAAACCCGACACAAAATCCATGGAAATACTATCCTATTTCCACTCTGGAATATTCAACGGTTGCATAAGACCTAACAATCTTTGATATTTAATCTTCGACTTCTGATCATTCAAACAAGCATACTCAAACTCTGTAATTTTTCCTTCATCCCTAGCCACCAAAACAATTTCCTCAAATCCTGGTACCTCTTCGAAGCACCGGGATGGATACTCAATCTACTTAGATGTCTTTCCTTAAGTATACTCTCTATTAACTTACAATATCTGAAATGCAAACTCTATCACGACATCTCCTGATACCATTTTCATTAATCCGAAAATCAGCTCTTCGACTTTGATTCATCAAATTCAACCGATCTACCAACTCAAATCAGATTTTTGACCTTCTCGAATCTCATCAAGAATACCACTAGTAAGCTCCAACATATTAAGCTTAACTCCATAAGAAGTCTCATCACAAACCAAACTCATATCACGAAATTGTTCAATTAGTCCTAACTCTCGAACCATAAGCATCGACATATGCAAAGACTTCCTACTTAATGCATCAGCTACAACATTAGCCTTACCAGGGTGGTAATTCAATTCAAAATCATAATCCTTCAGAAGTTCAAGCCATTCTCCTCTACCTCATATTCAACTCTTTCTAATCAAACAAATACTTTAAGCTCTTATGATCACTAAACATCTCAAATCTCGAACCAAACAAATAATGCCTCCAAAGCTTCGACACAAACACAACAACCACCAGCTCTAAATCATGTGTCATATAATTCCTCTCACGCACTTTAAGTTGCCTTGAAGCATAGGCTAAAACTTGCTGATGTTGCATTAACACACCTCCCTATCCCATCAACGGAGCATCACAATATATAACAATGGTTCTACCGGACTCGGCAAAATTAAAACATAAGTTGTTGACAGCCTTCTCAAAAGCTCTTGAAACTTTATTTACACTTTACATCCAAACAAAAGCTTGAACCTTCCTAGTCTACCGCGTCAATGGCAAAGATAACTTGGAAAAATCCTTCAACAAATTTTCGATAATAACCTACCAGCCCAAGAACACTTCTAATATCAAAAACAGGTTTGGAGCTTCCCATTACGATACAACTTCAACCTTCGACATATCAACCGCAATAACTCTACTCGAAATCACATGACCAAGGAAACTCACTTCCTTCAACCAAAACTCACACTTTGACAAATTTGCATATAACGACTTCTCTTTCAACGTAAATAACACAATTTTTCAGATGCTCAGTACGATCCTCTTTACTCTTCAAATATATCAAAATATCATCAATGAACACAACCACAAACTTGTCTAAATAAGTATGGAAAATCCTATTCATATACTCCATAAATACACATGGTGCATTAGTCACACCAAATGGCATCACGAAATACTCATAATGTCCATACCTTGTTTTAAAAGCAGTCTCCTGAATATCTTTAGCCTTCACATAAATCTGATGATACCCAGATCTCAAATCTACCTTACTAAACACACTTGCAACAACCAACTGATCCATCAAATCGTCAATCCTTAGAAGTGAACATTTATTCTTGATAGTCACCTTGTTCACTTGTCTATAATCCACACCCATCCTCATAGAACCTTCTTTCTTCTTAACTAACAAAATTGGTGCACCCCATGGTGACACACTCAGATAAAAGAACCTATCCTCAAGCAAATATTCAAGTTGGTTCTTCAACTTCTTTGATTCCGGTGTGGACATACGGAATAGAGTCATCGCTACCAAACTAGTTACAAGAACTAAGTCGACCGTAAGTGTAACGTCCCGATTCTGAATTCCCATTTTTATTGAGTCCTTATTTGATTTATTTAAGTGATTATTTTATTTATGTGGAATTTGTGAGATAATATGTCATGTTTATATATTGAGCTATTTTTGCCGACTTTGAGAGTTTCGGGTAAAAATAGGTTGGGGGTATTTTGGGGATTAGTGATAATATTAAGTGGATATTTGTGAGAATTAATTGATAAGTGTGTGGAAAGAATTTGGGAGGAAAGAAATAGAATATTTGATATAGAGAGAATAGAGAAAGATAGAAACATTAAAAAGAAAAACAAGAGAAAGAAAAGAGGAGGAGAGAAAAGAAGAGAAATTGGAGCAAAACCTAGAATCATCAAGAATCAACCTTAGCTTGCGATTAATCAAGTAAGGGTGAGAAGTTTTATCATCTTGATAATGTGTATGATCATGTATGTGCTAGATTGGATTTGTTGGATTGTTTTCTATGTTTCCATTTCTTGGTCGGAAGTTGATTTAATCGGTAGAAACTGAGTTTTATCGGTTAGAATTTGGAATAGACGGTGTAGTATAGTCGGGTGATGAGTGGGTTGCACTACTGGAACTGATTTGAATTAAATCGGTCGGTTTATGAGGTTTGGGCTTTTGGACAGCCATGGGAGTTCTGAGTTTGCAGGTTCGCCAGGCGAATGGCAGCGAAGCTTCGCTGGGCGAAGCCCAGCGAGTAGCAGCGAACCAAGTCAGTAGCATCCACCCTGTCTTTGCTGGCAAGTTCGCCAGGCGAATGGGAGTGGCGAAGGTTCGCCAGGCGAGTATGCTAGCGAGTAATTCCAGAATAAATTCCAGTGGTCTTCGCTAGCAAGTTCGCCAGGCGAACGGAGTAGCGAAGGATCGTCAGAGGCTTCGCCAAGCGAAGGTTAGCAAACATAGCAGCATATTTTCTTTCCTTGTGTTTTCCATTCGTGGATCGGTTGTGTGGTTTAGTTGCGATCACTCCTTGTCTGAGATGACTAATTATATGTTGTTATATGTGTCGTGGGTAGCCGTATAGTGTGAATCCTAGTTTGTGAATTGTGAAGTGTGAAATGTGGTTGTTTGGCAATTTCGTGCATTATTTGAATTAAATAGAGATGCATGGCGAGATTGATTGTGAATGTGAACCATGTATGAAAATTGGTATGAATGGATGACGGATATATATATATATATATATGCTTTGTGATACATATATTTGAATGCATAATGAATATATGCGACGAATGTGATGATTGCATGAGTATGTTGGTAAACATGTATGCATTTCAAGAGTGTCATGAGTCATGTTGTATGTGAAGCATCATGGTATGCATTCTTGTGTCGATTGATCCCTCGGTGGATTTGCAGAACCTCGTGTGCCCTTGTGGGGTGTGAGAGATGGTTATTTATTGATCCCTCGGTGGATTTGCAGAACCTCGTGTGCCCTTATGGGGTGTGAGCGATGGTTATTTATTGATTTCTCGGTGAATATGCAGAACCTCGTATGTTGTGATGGTTATTTATTGATTCCTCGGTGAATCTGCAGAACCTCGTGTGCCCATGTGGGGTGTGAGCGATGGTTATTTTGGTTCTTCAATTGAACCTGCTGAAATGAGTCGGTACCGCATTTGCATCTGCATAGAGTCGTGTGGCATGAATGAAAGGCTTGAATATACATGTATGTGTGAGTATATGTGTATATGTATGCATGTTTATGAATTGATATAAACATTGTTGATGCACATTGTATATGCTTGGTGCTTTATTTGTAAATAGTTAAGCGTGAATACATTGCAATGTACGGTGTAGTGAGATGAGTTGCGGTGAGAATGCGGAAGACGTTTTCGGACGTTATATATATATATATATATATATATATATATATATATATATATATATATATATATATATATATATATATATATATATATATATATATATATATATATATATATATATATATATATATATATATATATATATATATATATATATATATATATATATATATATATATATATATATATATATATATATATATATATATATATATATATATATATATATATATATATATATATATATATATATATATATATATATATATATATATATATATATATATATATATATATATATATATATATATATATATATATGTTGATATGCATTATGTATTACGATATTGTTTCTCACCCTTCTGCTGTTTTATAAAGCTCTATGAGGCATTGCAGATTAGATTGTCGGAGTCTTTGTGAAGCGAGTCTTCATTCTTTTGGTCAGATGGCTCTGATATGTAACACTGGGTAGTTAGGAATTATTTTGATTCTTTTGTGATACATCTGTGTATGTATCTGCTGATGAACGTTTTGTAAACTCAACCGATGAATTGAATTAATCTGAACGATGTGTATGATGCTTATGTTAATGAAGTGATTTCAATGTTTAGATGTTTCCGCTTTATTCTAAATGTTGATGTGTGGGTTTTAAGCGCTATGCTTTGTTTTTAGTTGAGATTTACACCTTTTGTTACATATCTTCGTGAGCTGGTATTATTTATGTTTCGTTTCGAGGATAATATGATGCGCCTCTTTTATACCATGTTATAATTATACTCTGATAGAACTTTTTTCATTAAGTGCCTAAATGGTTTAATCGTTTATTTGGGGGTATAGAAAGGGGGTGTTACATTAAGTGGTATCAGAGTCAGTGTTGAGTCATTTGTGTCTGTCTCGTCATTTTATTGGTTGGGCGGTTGTTTAACCTTGTTGTTATTTTTGGGAATAATCAGAATATGGTTGGTCGTAATGACAATGCGATGGTTGCTGCATTGGAGGCAATGGCTAGGGCGGTGCAGGGTGCGCCAAATGTGAACGCTAATGATGAGTTTAGAAAGAATCAACCGCCGGTATTCAAGGGAAGATTTGATCCGGACGGTGCTCAGTTTTGGTTAAAGGAGATCGGGAGGATCTTTAGAGTTATGAATTGTGCTGAAGAGAACGAGGTGAGAATTGGGACTCACATGCTGAGAGAAGAAGCCGATGACTGGTGGGTCGGTATGAGACAAGTTCTTGAAGTGGACGATGAGGAAATCACTTGGGATTTATTTCGCACCGAATTTTTGAGAAAGTATTATCCTGAGAGTATGAAGGGAAAGAAGGAAATGGAGTTCCTGGAATTGAAACAAGGCAATATGTCTGTGATAGACTACACGGCTAAGTTCACAGAGTTAGTGAAGTTTCATCCTCACTATGATGCGGTGACGGCGGAATTTTCCAAATGTGTTAAGTATGAGAACGGCTTGCGCCCTGAGATCAAGCAAGCGGTTGGTTATCAGAGGATTAGGAGATTTTCGGACTTGACCGAATGCTGTAGAATCTTTGAAGAAGATAGTAAAGCTCGTTCCACTCACTATAAGAGTTTGAATGAGAAGAGAGGGAAGCAACCGGTAAGGAGTGGACCTTATGTGACGCCTGCTGATAAAGGCAAGCATAGGGAAAACTTTGTTAAGAGGTCCGGAGGTGGAAGTTCTGGTCCCATTAAGTGCTTTAGGTGCGGTAAAGTGGGGCATAAATCTTTTGAGTGTAAGAAGGATGGAGCGAAGTTTGCTAACTGTGGAGGTATCGGCCATGCTACAACTGATTGTAGAAGGAACATGGTGAAATGTTACAACTGTGGGGAAGTTGGTCATATTAGTACAAAGTGTACTAAGCCAAAGCAAGCTCCAACGAGTGGGAAGGTATTTGCATTAGCCGGTGCAGACACTACTAATGCGGATCGATTGATTAAAGGTACATGCTTTATTAGTAATATGCCTTTAGTTGCTATTACTGATACCGGAGCGACTCATTCATTCATTTTTTTGAGTGCGCTAAGCGTTTGGATTTGTTTTTGTCTTCTTGTGGTGGTGATATGGTTATTGAGACACCCGCTTCGGGGTCGGTAACTACATATTTGGTATGTTTAAGCTGTCCTTTGACCATATATGGTAAAGACTTCATTATGGACTTGGTGTGTTTGCCGTTAGAAGGATTAGATGTGATCTTGGGTATGAATTGGTTGCAGTATAATAGAGTCCGTATTGATTGTTATCACAAGTTAGTAAGGTTTCCTTCCTTGGAGGAGGGTGAGGAAGAAATTTTTCTATCTACTAAAGAGTTGAAGAAACTTTTGGCAGATGAGGCTCAAGTGTTCTGTTTGTTTGCATCATTGTCGGAAGAGAGTAAGGTTGAACTGGATATGGTTCCAGTGGTGTGCGACTTTCCAGAAGTATTTCCGAAGGACATTGGGGACGTACCGCCGGAAAGAGAAGTCGAGTTTTCGATTGATCTAGTTTCGGGTACTAGACCGATTTTGATGGCGCCGTATCACATGTCGTCATCAGAGTTGATGGAATTGAAGAAACAATTGAATGACTTATTGGAAAAGAGGTTTGTCAGGCCGAGTGTTTCTCCTTGGGGTGCACCGGTATTGTTAGTAAAGAAGAAAGATGGGAGTATGCGGTTGTGTATTGATTATCGGCAGTTGAACAAGGTAACTATTAAGAACAAGTATCCGCTTCCTAGAATTGATGATTTGATGGACCAATTGGTTGGTGCCCGTGTTTTTAGTAAGATTGATTTGAAGTCGGGTTATCACCAGATTCGTGTTAAAGATGAGGATATTCAAAAGACGGCTTTTAGGACACAATATGATCATTATGAATTTTCAGTGATGCCATTCAGAGTTTCTAATGCGTCAGGTGTGTTTATGGAATACATGAATCGTATTTTTCATGATTAGTTGGATCGTTTTATGGTTGTGTTCATCGACGACATTTTGATTTACTCTAAGTCCCAAGAAGAGCATGTAGAGCATTTAAGAGTTGTGTTGCAGATTCTTAAAGAGAAGCAATTGTATGCTAAGTTGTCGAAGTGTGAGTTTTGGTTATCGGAAGTGAGTTTTCTTGGGCATGTTATTTCTGGTAACGGTGTTAGTGTTGATCCGTCCAAGATTGATGCGGTAATGCAGTGGGAAGCTCCTAAGTGAGTTACGGAGATTCGAAGCTTTTTGGGATTAGCTGGTTATTATCGAAGATTTATTGAAGGATTTTCGAAGTTAGCACTTCCGTTGACTCAATTGACTTGTAAGAGAAAGGCCTTTGTTTGGGATATTAAGTGTGAGAAGAGTTTTGTTGAGCTTAAGAGAAGGTTGACAACGGCGCCGGTTTTGATTTTGCCGAATCCGACGGAGTCGTTTGTGGTTTATTGTGATGCTTTTTTATCCGGTTTAGGTGGTGTTTTAATGCAAGATGGGAAAGTTGTGGCTTATGCTTCGAGACAATTGAGAGTGCATGAGAAGAACTACCCTACGCATGATTTGGAGTTAGCGACCATGGTGTTTGTTTTGAAAATTTGGAGGCATTATCTGTATGGTGTGAGATTTGAAGTTTTTAGTGATCACAAGAGTTTGAAATATTTGTTTGATCAGAAGGAATTGAACATGAGGCAGAGGAGATGGTTAGAGTTTTTGAAGGATTATGATTTTGGTTTGAATTACCATCCGGGTAAGGCAAACGTAGTAGCCGATGCTTTAAGTCGAAAGTTGGTTCATATGTCAATACTGATGGTAAGGGAATGGGAATTATTGGAGAGTTTTAGAGATTTGAGTTTGGTTTGTGAGATAATGCCGAGTAGTGTGAAACTTGGTATGTTGTATGTCACGAATGATTTTCTTGCTACCGAGTGCGAAAAGCAAAAGTTGGATTTAAAGTTTGTTGATTTGATGATGAATGAGAATGAGGACTTCAAGGTTGATAATTTTGGAGTTTTGAGATTTCGTGGTCGTATTTGTATTCCCGATGATGTAGAGTTGAAAAAAATGATATTGGAGGAAGGACACCGGAGTAACTTAAGTATTCACCCGGGAGCGAATAAGATGTATCAAGATTTGAAGAAAATCTTTTGGTGGTCCGGATTAAAGAGGGATGTAGCTCAGTTTGTGTATTCGTGCTTGACTTGTCAGAAGTCTAAAGTGGAACATCAGAAGCCTAGTGGTTTGATGCAACCGTTGGACATTCCAGAGTGGAAATGGGATAGTATATCGATGGATTTTGTTACGGGATTGCCTAATACGCAAAGAGGTCACAATGCTATTTGGGTGATTGTTGATAGGCTTACTAAATCTGCTCACTTTATTTCGATAGATATTAGTTATCCTTTGGAGAAGTTATCCGAGATTTATGTTGGTGTGATTGTGAAGTTACATGGGATTCCTAAGAGTATTGTGTCGGATAGGGATCCTAGATTTACTTCGAGATTTTGGGAAAGTTTGCAAAAGGCTTGGGGTTCTAAGTTGAGATTGAGTTCGGCTTATCATCCGCAGACGGATGGTCAAACCGAAAGGGCGATTCAATCATTGGAAGATTTATTGCGTGCTTGTGTGCTCGAGCAAGGTAGTTCTTGGGATGGTTATTTGGCATTGATTGAGTTCACCTACAATAATAGTTTTCACTCAAGTATTGGTATGGCACCATTTGAGGCTTTGTATGGTCGGAGATGTCGAACACCTTTGTGTTGGCATGAAATTAGAGAGAAGTCGGTAGTTGGACCGAAGATGGTACAACAAACGACGGAGAAGGTGAAGTTCATTCAGGAAAAGATGAGAGTTTCTCAGAGTAGGCAAAAGAGTTATCATGATAAGAGAAGAAAGAATCTTGAGTTTCAAGAAGGCGATCATGTGTTTTTGAGGGTTACACCGGTTACGGGTGTGGGTCGTGCTTTGAAGTCGAAGAAGTTGACTTCTCGTTTCATTGGTCCGTATCAGATTACTGCACGGGTTGGTGATGTGGCTTATCGTGTGGCGTTGCCTCCGAAAGTTTTGAATTTGCACGATGTGTTTCATGTTTCGCAACTTGGGAAGTATGTTCCGGATTCGTCACATGTGATTCCGATGGATGATATGGAAGTGAGGGATAGTCTTACAGTTGAGGTTTTACCGGCTAGGATTTTGGACCGTGAAGTTAAGAGACTCAGAGGTAAGGATATCGCACTTGTGAAGGTGGCATGGGGAGGTGCCGCGGAAGGCAATATGACTTGGGAATTAGAGAATAAGATGCGTGAGTCACATCCAGAACTGTTTGAATCAGGTAATATTTTCGAGGACGAAAATTTCTAAAGTGGGGGAGAGTTGTAACGCCCCGATTCTGAATTCCCATTTTTATTGAGTCCTTATTTGATTTATTTAAGTGATTATTTTATTTATGTGGAATTTGTGCGATAATATGTCATGTTTACATATTGAGCTATTTTTGCCGACTTTGAGAGTTTCAGGTAAAAATAGGTTGGGGGTATTTTGAGCATTAGTGATAATATTAAGTGGATATTTGTGAGAATTAATCGATAAGTGTGTGGAAATAATTTGGGAGGAAAGAAAGAATATGTGATATAGAGAGAATAGAGAAAGATAGAAACATTAAGAAGAAAAACCAGAGAAAGAAAAGAGGAGGAGAGAAAAGAAGAGAAAGTGGAACAAAACCTAGAATCATCAAGAATCAACCTTACCTTGCGATTAATCAGGTAAGGGTGAGAAGTTTTATCATCTTGATAATGTGTATGATCATGTATGTGATAGATTGGATTTGTTGGATTGTTTTCTATGTTTCCATTTCTAGGTCGGAAGTTGATTTAATCGGTAGAAACTGAGTTTTATCGATTAGAATTTGGAATAGACGGTGTAGTATAGTCGGGTGATGAGTGGGTTGCACTACCGGAACTGATTTGGATTAAATCGGTCGGTTTGTGAGGTTTGGGCTTTTGGACAGCCATGGGAGTTCTGAGTTCGCAGGTTCTCCAGGCGAATGGTAGCGAAGCTTCGTCGGGCGAAGCCCAGCGAGCAGTAGCGAACCAAGTCAGTAGCATCCACCCTGTCTTTGCTGGCAAGTTCGCCAGGCGAATGGGAGTGGCGAAGGTTCGCCAGGCAAGTATGCTAGCGAGTAATTCCAGAATAAATCCCAGTGGTCTTCGCTGGCAAGTTCGCCAGGCGAATGGAGTAGCGAAGGTTAGACAGAGGCTTCGCCAGGCGAAGGTTAGCGAACACAATAGCATATTTTCTTTCCTTGTGTTTTCCATTCGTGGATCGGTTGTGTGGTTTGGTTGCGATCACTCCTTATCTGAGATGACTAATTATATGTTGTTATATGTGTCGTGGGTAGCCGTATGGTGTGAATCCTAGTTTGTGAATTGTGAAGTGTGAAATGTGGTCGTTTGGCAATTTCGTGCATTATTTGAATTAAATAGAGATGCATGGCGAGATTGATTGTGAATGTGAACCATGTATGAAAATTGGTGTGAATGGATGACGAATATATATATATATGTTTTGTGATACATATATTTGAATGCATAATGAATATATGCGACAAATGTGATGATTGTATGAGTATGTTGGTAAACATGTATGCATTTCAAGAGTGTCATGAGTCATGTTGTATGTGAAGCATCGTGGTATGCATTCTTGTGTCGATTGATCCCTCAGTGGATTTGCAGAACCTCGTGTGCCCTTGTGGGGTCTGAGCGATGGTTGTTTATTGATCCCTCGGTGGATTTGCAGAACCTCGTGTGCCCTTATGGAGTGTGAGCGATGACTATTTATTGATTCTTCGGTGAATCTATAGAACCTCGTATGTTGCGATGGTTACTTATTGATTCCTCGGTGAATCTGCATAACCTCGTGTGCCCATGTGGGGTGTGAGCGATGGTTATTTTGGTTCTTCAATTGAACCTGCTGAAATGAGTCGGTACCGCATTTGCATCTGCATAGAGTCGTGTGTCGGTCTCTGTGAGTTGCATGTAGACATCTGTGCATGATGTATGGTGAATAAACATGAATATAGATGTTTATGTAGATTGTTGATAATTGGCATGAATGGAAGGCTTGAATATACATGTATGTGTGAGTATATGTGTATATGTATGCATGTTTATGAATTGATATATACATTGTTGATGCACATTGTATATGCTTGGTGCTCTATTTGTAAATAGTTAAGCGTGAATATATTGGGATGTACGGTGTAGTGAGATGAGTTGCGGTGAGAATGCGGAAGACGTTTTCGGACGTTATATGTATGTATGTGTATATATATATATATATATATATATATATATATATATATATATATATATATATATATATATATATATATATATATATATATATATATATATATATATATATATGTTTATGTTTATGTATATATATATATATATATATATATATATATATATATATATATATATATATATATATATATATATATATATATATATATATATATATATATATATATATATATATATATATATATATATATATATATATATATATATATATATATATATATATATATATATATATATATATATATATATATATATATATATATATATATATATATATATATATATATACATAAACATAAACATATATATATATATATATATATATATATATATATATATATATATATATATATATATATATACATAAACATAAACATATATATATATATATATATATATATATATATATATATATATATATATATATATATATATATATATATATATATATATATATATATATATATATATATATATATATATATATGTTTATGTTTATGTTTATGTCATTATGTATTATGATATTGTTTCTCACCCTTCTGCTGTTTTATAATGCTCTATGAGGCATTACAGATTAGATTGCTGGAGTCTTTGTGAAGCGAGTCTTCATTTCTTTTGGTCAGATGGCTCTGATATGTAACACTGGGTAGTTAGGAATTATTTTGATTCTTTTGTGATACATTTGTGTATGTATCTGCTGATGAACGTTTTGTAAACTCAACCGATGAATTGAATTAATCTGAACGATGTGTATGATGCTTATGTTAATGAAGTGATTTAAATGTTTAGATGTTTCCGCTTTATTCTAAATGTTGATGTGTGGGTTTTAAGCGTTATGCTTTGTTTTTAGTTGAGATTTACCCCTTTTGTTACATATCTTCGTGAGCTGGTATTATTTATGTTTCGTTTCGAGGATAATGTGATGCGCCTCTTTTATACCATGTTATAATTATACTCTGATAGAAATTTTTTCATTAAGTGTCTAAATGGTTTAGTCGTTTATTTGGGGGTATAGAAAGGGGGTGTTACAGTAAGCTCCACTTCACATTCCAGCTATAAATCACTTATCTCATTAGGAAAAACCTCCGGACAATCACAATTAATTGGTAAACCACCAACTTCCCCACTTTCATTAACACTCAATGTTTCCATCAAAATAAACATCTCAGCACCATCCTTCATCGACTCATCAAAACAATTCGTAAGAACTTAGCTTAACTCAAAATAATTCACTGCATACGCCATCTAACCTTGCAAGATGTAACAACCCAATTTTCAATAATTGATTAATTATACTAATTAATTGGTTTATGTGGTTTATTTGATTTAAATAAATTATTGGATTTAACTGATTTATTCTATTTGGTAGAATAATGTGGGTTTACTAGATATTCTCTAATTAATGATGAGATGGGATATTTTATGAGAAAATGAATTGGTAAATATTTTGAGAGAATAAATATATTGGAGAGAAATAGAAGGGAAAGATATATAAGGAAAAGTGGAAGGAAAAGGAAAGAATAGAAAACATAAGAGAAAGAGAAGAGAAAGAAAGAGGAAGAAGAGAAAAGAGAAGGAAAAAGAGGGGAAAGCTTAGAAAGCTCAAGAACAACTCCTAGTTTTGATTTAATCAAGGTAAGGGTGTGAAATGTTGTTATTCTATCAATGTTTATGATTATGTATGTGTTTGTTGGTTTGATTGAGATTGTTTGAGAGTTTCTACCATTTCCCATTCTAGGGCATAAATGAGTTTAATCGGTAGAATCGAGTTTTGAACGATTAGAATCGAAAATAAATTTCGTAGTTTAGTCGGGTAATGCTTAGCCGTGATTATTGAACTTCGTTTGATCGAATTTGGTAGAGTTTGTGAGTTTTGACATTTTTGGATAATTGAGGGTTTGAGATTTGAGTGGAAATCGGAAGTCGTAGAATTTGTGTTTTATGATCCTAAAATGTTACTATGTGATTGGTAATGATGAGTAGGTATTTAATTGGGAGAAAAGAATTAAATCGGTCGGATTTTCGGGCGAAAATGCAAAATCCCGTAGCCGTGTTTAGGCAAAATTCTGGTTTTTCGGAAAACTTCGGAAATTCATATCTCTTGATCTGTAAGTCGGTTTAGTCCCTGTTCGAAGCATTGGAAAGCTAAAGAGATTTTCTTTCTAGGAAAATGGTTTTGATGTCAGTATATGATCCAATTATAGCAGAATATTCGAAACGTGTCATTTTGTCAACTTTTACTGTCGTGAACGGGTGCGTTTGATGTGTTATCATATTGTATGCTTTCGATATATAACGTGTAGCTTGTATGCTGTTATATGTTATGTTATGGGTAGCCATATGGCGTGAATCCTAGATTGTGAAATCGATTGTGAAATGTGGCCTTTTGGCAAATATATGCATTGTTTAAATTGATTAAAAGTGCATGATGAATGTGATTGAGTTCGTTGCCGTTGGCGCGATATTGTGAATGCATATTGTTTGTATGCGATTGTATATGAAGAATGCATGAGAACATATTAGTGAGTATGTGTGCATTGCTTGATAAATATAGTGATGATGTTGAAAGTATGAATACTTTGATTAAATATGTGTATGTGCAAAACTCGTACTCACTGGGGCAGAATGATAAGATATCGTTCCTAGTGGAGTAATCACTGGGGTAGAATGATAAAATACCGTTCCTAGTGAAATGATCACCGGGGTATAATGACTAAGATGTCGTTCCTAGTGGAATAATCACCGGGGTAGAATAACTGGGATGTTGTTCCTGGTGTGGTGCTCCCTAGGGTAGAATAACTGAGATGTTGTTCCTAGTGGAGTTTACGTGATACAGTCGTACGCACTGGGGTAGAATGACTATGATGTTGTTCCTAGTATTGGTGTTCACTGGGGTAGAATGACTATGTGTCATTCCTAGTGAAATGATCACCGATGTAGAATGACCGAGATGTTGTTCCTGGTGGGGTACAAGCAATGTATCCATAGTCTCAAATGGAGATTGATGAGAATTGATGAGTTGCATTGAGTTTCATTGAGTTATATTGAGTCACATGGCATAGAGATAAATGTTGTGTGAATATATGCATATGTGCATGAATTGTTGAATTGAGAACTTTGGATTATGCATGATAAATATGCTTGATGTTATATATATATATATATATATATATGTGTGTGTGTGTGTGTGTGTGTGTGTGTGTGTGTGTGTGTGTGTGTGTGTGTGTGTGTGTGTGTGTGTGTGTGTGTGTGTGTGTGTGTGTGTGTGTGTGTGTGTGTGTGTGTGTGTGTGTGTGTGTGTGTGTGTGTGTGTGTGTGTGTGTGTGTGTGTGTGTGTGTGTGTGTGTGTGTGTGTGTGTGTGTGTGTGTGTGTGTGTGTGTGTGTGTGTGTGTGTGTGTGTGTGTGTGTGTGTGTGTGTGTGTGTGTGTGTGTGTGTGTGTGTGTGTGTGTGTGTGTGTGTGTGTGTGTGTGTGTGTGTGTGTGTGTGTGTGTGTGTGTGTGTGTGTGTGTGTGTGTGTGTGTGTGTGTGTGTGTGTGTATACTTTATGATGGATTGTGATGAATAAACATAATTGTAAATGTTTATGTGCAATAATGTGAATTGTGAATGTGTAATTGTGAATGATATTGACTAAGGAATTAATGAATAAACATGATTGTATATGTTTATATGAATTATGGTAAATTAAACATAATGTGTATGTTTATGTGGATTGATTGAAACTATGGATGTGTGCATGATGAATATGCTTGGTGATTATCCATATTTGTTATATCTATATATTGTGATGTATATGAAGAGTTATGATAAATTGTGGTGAGAAATGTGGAATAAGTGTTTTCTATGCTTGTGTTTATATATATATATATATATATATATATATATATATATATATATATATATATATATATATATATATATATATATATATATATATATATATATATATATATATATATGATTATATGCATTGTTATTATGATGATATTTCTCACCCTTCTGCTGGAATGATGTCCTATCTGACATCGTGCAGGTATCAAAAGTAGAGCTGCTTGTTGTTGCGAAGTCGCTATTGGTGTAGCTATTTAGTAATTTAATTATGTTGGGTCGAGTCATGCTCTGGTCATGTAACACTGGGATCGTTTGGTTTGTATCTTAGAGATACATTATGTATTCTATGTTATGTTTTTATATTCATTGGAATATTATGATGTTGGCCTTGGTGCCTAAGTAATGTTGAAGTATGTGATGAATCTGAATATTCTGTTAAGAGAATTATGTTATAAAATGAATTCGCTGCTACATGCAAAGTGAAATTGTGAGAAGCATGATTATATATTATAAGTGTTAATGAGCATGACAAGTGGTTTTGATGTTTCGAAGTTATGTGTGACGCCCTTTTGTGAATGCATGAAAATTTACTCTGATTATTCGCATATTTTCCGTGGGGTTTAGAAGGGTGTTACATTAGTGGTATCAGAGCACGTTGGTCCGTCTGGCCAAGTTGTCTAATGTTGGTTGTTCCCCTGTACGCGACATGTGTGTGAAAACACTGTCGATACGCATTTGTTTTTCTAACCTTTGTCTGCAGGAAGTGGGAATGATTCAAGTGGCGGAGAAACTTGTGCTTCTCCAGGATGCTGCAAGTCTGGAGTTATAGCTCAGTGTGTGGTTGAATGTTCTTATAGTTGGGATGGTGGTTGATGGGATAGACGTGTCTTGCAAGCTTAGATGGCGGGATGCAGTGAATTTTCTCGAGTTAAGCTAAGTGGTTCAGAATTGTTGTGTTTTGTGATGCTTTGTTGATATGATTGAGAGGTATGTTAAGTGCAACTTCAGCGAGTTTTAGTTATGCTGTAAGGCAACTTAAAGTACATAAAAGGGAATTATCTGACAAGTGATTTAGAATTGGTTGTTGTGTGTCTGTGACGAAGTTTGGAGGCCTCAATTGGCTATTGTGAGAATTGAGATGGTTGGTGATCTTACAAGCTTAAGGTATTTGTTTGATTTGAAAGAGTTGGATATGAGGCAGAGGAAATAATTGGAAATCTCTGTATATATCGATGATGATGGTAATGAAGTTAGAATTGATTAAGCAAATTCGGGATATGAGTTTGGTCTGTGAAGAGACTTCTTATGGAGTTGAGCTTTGTATGTTGAGACCGACTATTAGTATTCTTGATGAGATGCGAGGAGGTCGGAATTCTAATCTGAGTTAATAGATTGATTGAATTTTATGAATTAAAGTCGAAGAGCTTATTTTTGGATTGATGGGAATGACACCAGGAGATGTCGTGGTAGGAGGTGTAGGAATCCTTTGTGTTGATGTGTGTCCGGCGAGAGTGTTGTACTCGGACCTGAGATTGTGTAAGAGACGACCGAAAAGATCAAAAGGATCCAAGAAAAGACGTGTTTTTAGAGTTACGATAGTAATTGGTGTTGGTCGAGCTTGAGGTCTTGGAAGCACCCACTGTGTGTTGTTGATCTGTATCAGAGTGGCACAACGGAAGCGTGGGAAAAATAGCGTGTTAGACTGTTTTACCGCCGTCGCTTATGGGAATTGCATGATGTGTTCATGTGTCTAAGCTGAGGAGGTATATTGATTGAGATGGATAGTGTACAAGTGAGAGATGATTTGACTATAGAGACATTGCTAGTTCAGGTTGATGAACGAGAAGCAACTTCAAGGTAAAGGGATTCCTTTGTTGGTGGTAATTTGCGAGATTAGGATGCGAGAGTCGTATCCAGAGTTGTTTGAATCAGGTAACATTTTCAAGGACGAAAATTTCTAAAGTGGGAGAGAGTTGTAACAGCCCAATTTTCAATAATTGATTAATTATACTAATTAATTGGTTTATGTGGTTTATTTGATTTAAATGAATTATTGGATTTAACTGATTTATTCTATTTGGTAGAATAATGTGGGTTTACTAGATATTCTCTAATTAATGATGAGATGAGATATTTTATGAGAAAATGAATTGGTAAATATGTAGAGAAGAAATATATTGGAGAGAAATAGAAGGGAAAGATATATAAGGAAAAATGGAAGGAAAGGAAAGAATAGAAAACATAAGAGAAAGAGAAGAGAAAGAAAGAGGAAGAAGAGAAAAGAGAAGGAAAAAGAGGGGAAAGCTTGGAAAGGTCAAGAACAACTCCTAGCTTCGATTTAATCAAGGTAAGAGTGTGAAATGTTGTTATTCTATCAATGTTTATGATTATGTATGTGTTTGTTGGTTTGATTGAGATTGTTGGAGAGTTTCTACCATTTTCCCATTCTAGGGCATAAATGAGTTTAATCGGTAGAATCGAGTTTTGAACGGTTAGAATCGAAAATAAATTTCATAGTTTAGTTAGGTAATGCTTAGCCGTGATTATTGAACTTCGTTTGATCGAATTTGGTTGAGTTTGTGAGTTTTGACATTTTTGGATAATTGAGGGTTTGAGATTTGAGTGAAAATCGGAAGTCGTAGAATTTGCGTTTTATGATCCTAAAATGTTACTATATAATTGGTAATGATGAGTAGGTATTTAATCGTGAGAAAAGAATTAAATCGGTCAGATTTTCGGGCGAAAATGCAAAATCTCGTAGCCGTGTTTAGGCAAAATTCTGGTTTTTCGGAAAACTTCGGAAATTCATATCTCTTGATCTGTAAGTCGGCTTTAGTCCTCGTTCGAAGCGTTGGAAAGATAAAGTGATTTTATTTCTAGGAAAAATGGTTTTGATGTCAGTATATGATCCAATTATAGCAGAATATTCGAAACGTGTCATTTTGTCAACTTTTACCGTCGTGAACGGGTGCATTTGATGTGTTATCATACTGTATGCTTTCGATATATAACGTGTAGCTTGTGTGTTGTTATATGTTATGTTATAGGTATCCGTATGGCGTGAATTCTAGATTGTGGAATCGATTGTGAGATGTGGCCTTTTGGCGAATATATGCATTGTTTAAATTGATTAAAAGTGCATGATGAATGTGATTGAGTTCGTTGTCGTTGACGCGATATTGTGAATGAATATTGTTTGTATGCGGTTGTATGTGAAGAATGCATGAGAACATATTAAGGGTGATCAGTTTCTTAATTTGTCAATAGACAGCCAAAAAATCATGATGGGGGCATAAACCATCTTTACCAAACTATAAGAGCGTTCATCGACACACTAAGCCACCACTCCACACTTGAAGCATCCTGGAGAAGCACAAGCTTCTCCCCCGCTTGTTTCATTCCCACTTCTGCAGACAAAGGTTAGAAAATAAACGTGTACCGACAGTGTTTTCACACACATGTCACATATTAGGGAACAAATAACATTAGACAACTTGACCGGACAGGCCGACCTGCTCTGATACCACTAATGTAACACCCTTTTCTACCCCACAATTTTAACGCCAAAGTATTCACATTTATCAGAGTAAAATTTTAAACACCATAAAAATCACCTCAAAGGGCGTACATTTCTCAATAAATTTAAATCAAGGTCAATGCTCCGTAAACAACAGGTTTTCCCAAAAGATATCAAAAATTGCAGCGGAACTCAAAAAGACATAATCCAAAATTTTCCTTATACGAGAACATAATCAAAATAACCAAATCAAATAAAACGTGGTTTAACTCAACGACCCCAACTCGATGTTACACTATCAGAGCAAGACCTTCTACGTTAACCAAAATGGCCAACAACTCAAAACACTGAAAAGATGCTTGACGGCATCCACGGCTAAACCAGATCATTTGCACCTTACCCAAGTGGAGGAAACATTCAAATAGGCAGGATGAGTAAAATGATTTATAATAATCAATGTAGGAAATCAATATATAAAATGGCGTCATTTTCATATTCAACATCATAATCATCAAGGAACATCAAAGGCCATAACATCATAAATTACTCAAGATCATCTCATAAATACAAATGCAATAAGACTCAATGCATGTGGTACCAATCATCACAGCTCGATGGACACTGGGCCATCAATCCTCCATAGGTCCCCATCCATAGGATCGATTCTACTCAAGAACTAGAGCACATAAAAATACCTCACATCCGCACAATGGGATTGAAGCCAAAGAAATCAAGGTCCTGAACCAAAGTCTGGATGAACATGAATGCATGATGCACACGTCAATAATAATCCTCATAATAACATCATAGGTGCATCATCATTCATCATAATCATCATCATCATCCAAAATCATGTTGTCATAGAATTCATCAAAACTCATGGAAATATCATCATACCTCATCATCATTACATCATCATCATATATCATGTCATCATAGAACTATCAAACTCGGGGAATTATCATCATAGCTCATCAATCATTACCTCGTAGAAATCATCATAAAATCATGTCAAACTCACAGGCATACTCATGGTAATTCATCATATTATCACATATTAATCACATAGAATTAATAATTATAATTATGGTAATCATTATACTATCACATATTGATCACATAGAAATCACAGTTACCCTCACGGTAATTCATCAGGAAAATCATAGCATCAAAATATCAAGACATCACTGAACCAGAACATGATTCGTTAATAGAACATATACACAATTGACTTCTCAAACATAATTAGATATAAAAATATTGGGAAACCAATTCCCTTATCTATACTATGTTATATCCATGTTCATTAGCTTTCCAACACTTCGAACGGGGGCCAAAATAGACTTATGGATCAAAAGTCACGTCCAAAACAATTTCAACCGAAAACATGAATAGTCGCGACGGACAACATGCAATTTTATGTGTTTTTCGTCGTTGAAGGTTTTCCGGACCTCCGATTTCGATTCCGTAAAAACCCAAACTTCAGAAAATTATAACCCATTCAACACTGTCATTATCTCAAGTAAATTTACAATTTTAACACAATTAAACCATCTAATCATCATTTTAATATTATGCCTTCAATTCCCACAGTTTCCTTACAACTACTCCATAATCATTAGAGTTCTTCACTATCAAACTTTCCTACAGGGTTAGACAAATTTCAAATTATAACTTTAGCCACGAAGTCCTAATTTCCCTTTAACCCAAATAAATCCCTATACGGTTAAAACCTCACAAATATGATTCGGTCACGAAGGCCTAATTCCCTTTATCTCAAAATCAGCCTCAAACCCTTTAAACCCTTAAATTGGCTTTAAATACATTGAAATTATACATTGAAAACAATGAAGGCATCAGTCGCACCCTAATTTTTGACCTTAAGATCCCACCTTCTTTGCCTTTTTACGTGTTTTCTTTTTACTTTCATACGTATTTATCATGACTAACAAGTGTGTGCAGGTACACGAATTTCAAAGGGAGATGATACTTATTCTTACAGACAAGCATATCAAGGCTATTCAGAGAGCATGAATTTGAGAACGGATTGGATGGATTTTATGACTGTATCTCACATTAAAGTCATGACCAGGGTATTTTGGTTCAGGCCATGGTAATTAAGGCTTGGCTGCAAGGTTATGTTGGTTTTGGGCTTATTATTCTTCAAATAAGCTTGGCCATCATTGGGAGTTTCATGGTTCTCATCAGAAGCATTTAAAATCAAGATTCACAAATTGCTGGCTCAGTAACATGATCATATGACACATCCACCATCCAAATGTACAAGTTATGAATTCAAAATCACAAGTGGAAGGTTCTCATTTTAAGGCTAATCTTAAATTGAGAGATTCATTACAAGCTAAGTCTTCTCCAATTCAGATTACATATCGCAGTGAAGGAAATTAAACGTCAAAGCTTGAATTCTTCATTATCCAGGATACCCTAGTCAGCATTGGCATTGGTATATCATTAAGAGTGTCACATGTTATTGGAATAAATTTGTATTGATTCAATTAAGGACCTGTTGTGATTAATTGAAGAGACTTTGTTTTTTATCATAACTATGATTACTAAATCAAAAGCTCACGTGGAAATTGGAATTCAAAGTTTGCAATACATGGTATCTTCCCTATTTTACAAATCATTGGTTACAACACACACACCCTAAAAGAAGAACCCGCAAAGATTCCGGTAGAGGAACAACTTGGAACGGTTACAACTTTACTAATAAGACTTCGGCAGCGTTTTAATCGACATCCTTTTGAAACTGAGAAGAAGGTCATGCTTAGGGAGCTTTGTTGTTTTTGGGAAGCTTCTCCATAGCATTGAACCGACAGCCTTGCTAATTTCTTCGCCGATATTGAATGTGCTGTACAATCCAAATTACATCCGACATCTCTTACTCCAACCAACATGCTTGAAGCTGCAAATTAACGAAAGTGGTTAGCAACCTTTAAGTTCGACACTATTAGAGAATTTCGAGAAGGTTTCAAAGCCAAATCTCACCACCATGGTCCATGCAGAAGGTTGCATTTCGCAGTTGCATCATCTTGATTTCATCTCTACACCTTTTCTTTGTCGCACCATAATTCCCGCAAGCAACCCACAAATGTCAACACCAACCATTATTGAGAGAATTTGTGCAATTGTTGAGAGCTTACTTGACTATCACTATGTTGCTGCCTGGGATAGAGTATTTGATATTGTTTCAACTATGTTTCATAAATTAGGAAGTAACTCTCCTTACTTCATGAGAGGTATTCTCAAAAACTTGGAAGATATACAAAAGCTTCCTGATGAAGATTTTCCCTTTAGGAAACAGCTTCATGCATGCCTTGGATCAACTCTTGTTGTAATGGGACCTGAAACGTTGTTATCCCTTATACCATTGAATTGGGAAGCTGAAGATTTATCTGTTTCAAATATATGGCTTTTTCCAATTCTGAAACAGTATAATGGTTGCGCGAGTCTAAAATATTTTACAGAGGATATTTTTCCTATGATTGAACGTATAGGGAGTAGGCTCAAAAGCTTGAGAAGCAGGGACTGATGGTGTCATCAAGGAATGCTGACGCACTTGCTTACTCTTTGTGGTCTTTGCTGCCTTTGTTTTGCAACTATCCTTCGGACACAGCTAAAAGTTTCAAAGTTCTAGAGAAACATTTACGTATTAAAGTAAATGAAGAACCTGATATTCGTGGAATAGTATGCACTAGTTTGCAGCTTCTGATTAGACAAAACAAGAATATTAAGGACTAAAATGATGATGACATTATTGAGCAAGATATGGCCAAAGAATATATTTTGTTAAAGTACTCACAACAGGTTGCAATAGAAAATTTGAAGGCACTGGAGATATCTGCAAAGACCTTATTGAAAGACCTCTCTGAAGTGTTCCTGAAATCTACAAAGGACAACAGTGGTTGTTTGCAGGGAACAATTAGTGATATTGCTTCTATAGCAGAAAAGAAAGTCGTACAGAACTTATTTAAGAGGAAAATGTCGGACCTTCTAAAATGCACTCAAAAGGCCACCAAAGCTCAACTGATATATCTTGAAAATCAATGGCGAGGCGAGAATCCGTGATCACCAAAGCAGAATCTTTCTCCTGTCACGACTGCATTTCGTTTCCTGTGAGTCAAAACAAAACAAACAGTGAAGGGATGTTTGTTAGATTTGAAACAGTAATCAATTTCATGCTTCCAGAGTTCAAATTTCCACCTACCCACGTATGCTACAAAACAGGAAGAAGAAATCAGCTGGGATATTTGGCATCACAGCCAGCATTTCTGAAACAAGAAACCGACACAGATTTCTCATCATTGAAAAGAAACAGCATGAAGTCGACTCGCAGGATTCTGCCGTTTCTGAAGACACCTTTGCATTATTAACAGGACGTTTTGATGTACAACGACAATCTCACTCCAGTCCTCCAAGAATAATCACCCAAGCACATTGAAAACAGAACAACTGGTCGTTAAAAGCATGTAAACTTTTATAAAAAGAGATGAGAGTGTGAGAGCATACTCACAAGTTTTGATAAGAAGTGCACACCCTCACGCTTGCAGATATGGTTCCATGGGAATTCTTGTAAATGAACCAGTAAAAGTAACTCACTGTTAGAGAGACGTCCCATGTTTTCACTAACTTGTTTTTCCAAAAATAAGGAAGGGACCATCCGGCACTGATATGCATGACCAAAGAAAAAGTTTCGGCAAATTCCTGCCAAAACCATCAATATCTCCAAACGTGTACAAGTTCATCACCTGTAAAAAGAAGAAAAGTGTGTTTACTTATGATGAGAGACGTTGGGACTCATAATTTCCATAACCTGACGACAGGATTAAAACTCGAAGGTCTTTCTGCTCACCATTCCATTATCTCCCTTTGACACAAGTACCATTGTTGTAGTCGACGTCACGACAGGACTCCATGCTCTTTTAGATACAGAAGACAGTGGGGTTCACCGTGGAGATCATGAGAAGTTGTGCCCCGCAGCCACGACCTCATGTTGACTCAAACCATGCTCCCTTTCTAGCGAACTCGTCCAAGCATCGTGACCTGCAAAAAGAACCAGAACAGACAAGGCAATGTGTTACTTCCAAAATAATCAGTATCAGAAACAACCATTGAAGCAGGACCTGTAGAAGAATTTAATCTGAATATTTGCTTTGAGGATTAAAAGATAACCGCATAAGGGCAGCTTCAAGCTCTGCAGCAACCTGCAATTGGGAAAGTCGACGGAATTAAGTAATTTGCTCGACTTATGAGCCTACAGTCAGAATAAGGAGGGTTGGCTTTGTTCGAACCAACTTCTTCCCGACTACCACTTTTGACCTTTGTAGCTTTGGTGCATCAAGGAAGCTAACCATTTGAAGCGCAGTTTTACGGTGTGACGTAATCCAACATGTCCTGGTAATCACAAAGTAAAATCAATCAAAGCATTCAAGGAATTAACCCGAAACAGAAAGTATTAGAGACAACGAATTAACTTTCTTTCCAAAACCGAGAAAACATGTTTCGAACACCATTAACCGTTTTCCAAAATCGGATTTCAGAATCAATGTACAAAGGCCTATAAAAGAAGGGAATCGAGATGGAGAAGGGGAGGAAGCCGCAAAACATAAACCCTAACACCACACCTAGACGCACAACGATCCATTCAAAAAATCGCAATCACAGAACTTTCAAGAGAACCCCAAATCGAAAACCTGGTCTGTAAAAGAATTTACCTCAAACCTTCGCCGTGAAACCTTGCAACAACTCCATCGTGAACCCTAGTTCACTACGTCGCTGACCTCTACTTCCAATCCGCCGCCGAAACTACCTATAAGAAACCAGCAAATCGTGAGGATTCTTTTGCTAACGTTTAACGTTTATTTATTCTTTGTTTGATTTATGCAGAAAATGAGCGGAGAGAGCTAGGCGGAGATGAGAGAAGAGAAGGGTAGGGCGATTGAGAAAAGAAACGGTGGAAGCGGACAAGAAGAAGAAAGACAAACCGAAGATGGAGAGATAGGATTTGCAAGCAGAAGATAGAGAGGAGAAAGGATCGAGAAAACGAAAGGGAGAGGAAGAAAAGAGCAGAGAGGAGGATAGAGAGGAGAAAGGATCGAGAAAACCATTAACCTACCTTTTAACTTAACTAAGTATTCATTTTCTCTTTAATTAATTAATTAGTTTTTTTAAATCAGTTTTAATATAAAAACTAACTAATGACCTGTTAAATATTTGTTTCTCCTAATTAATCTATTTCAATAATTAAACTTCCTTTAACCAATTAGTTTATCATTTTCCTTTTTAACTTTATTTTATTTTATCCAACTCATACGTTAATTATCTTATCAATTTAACAACTTGTTATTAACAATTAATTTGTTCACTTTCTAAATAAAACTATTTCATTTAATTTAAAATCTACTTGATAATAACTAAAAACCATTATTTCAATAGTCCTTTTTATTTAATAAAAATTTCGTTCCTTTTCTAAATAATAAGAAGACCTATTTCGTACTTTCAAAATAAATAATAAATAACAACCTTTTTTATAATAACTAGAAATTCATCTAATTTAATAAAACTTTTTTTCTCAATTTATGATAATTAAAATCTAAAAAAATCTTTTATTATCAAAATAACCTTTACTAAAACGAAATAATTTTCTCTAAAAATCAAATTCCTAAAATCAATTCACCCAAAATCAATCCCCTTAAAATACAACTCTTTTCTCTAAAATCAATTCAACCTTCCTTAACTTATTCAATCGTGCACGCTTATGCTCTGACTCCCATTCACATATGCACAATTCACACACTCACTTAGCGCTTTCATGCATTTGGGTATGGATTTATTTATTTACCTGCTTTTATTTTAACCGCAATTTACATTTTTCCGTATTTAATTACACCGCATTGCATACCGTCCAAAGGAAGAACTTGCGTATAACTTAAACAATTATGCGTATGCATTACATTTGCATCATTTCCCCATGATCCTTGATCCCATTCAAGTCGATCTCTTAAGTTTAGATCCTACCCATAGGAAAGACCTTTGTTTTATCTTTACAACATAGGAAAACAACTCAATACGACTATTCAAACACATTAGAGAATAAGATGTTAACCATCTTAAGCGAGATAAAACTCCTACCCCATAACAATTCAATCAATATGTGGGGACTTTTCCTTAAGAGAGATAGTGGCGTACTTGCTGACAATCCGAGTACTTGAACCCTTCTCTTAAGATGATACAAAGACTATTTTCCTACAAAGTTGTGGCAGTTACAACAAGTAATCTCCCTTAAAATGACAACTCATCTTTTCTCCTAAAATCAATCAATCAACTACCCTTAACCCGTAGGAACTTTGACCACAGTCAAAGAACTCCTCAAACCCTTTAGGGCAACTACAGATACTCTGATTCCACTCCCGTAAGGATATGTAGGCATAAGATGCGATATCTTATCGAGTATACTTAGAAATAAACCCCTAGGTCTTTCATCCTTTAAGCAGATAAGCCTTAGCAATAAAATAAACATTAAAACAAGAGGTTCATGTAGAGTACTACAGAAGCTTAGGATGCTAGCACCTTCCCTAAGTTTAACCAACCCCCAAACCTATAACTCTCTAGCTTGCATTTGCATTGCATTGTGGGTATTTCGATCTTTTTCCCTTCCTTTGGAAAAATCAAAGTTCGGTTGCAAAATAAATTAAGATTCAAGCTCATCAATAGCTTGGTATCCAAATTTCACCACGACGGAAATGGCGACTTCACTGGGGACTCTTCAGTGGGTTTCCCTAACTTGTTTATTATGTTTATTTGCTTATATTTGCCTAATTGTTTACTTGTATACTTGTTTGTTTATTACCTTTGGGTTGATACTCTTGAGTGGTGAGACAAAGTCCTACACCCGGACTTGAGTGAACTTAAGATAGGATTGTGATATATTCGACGAGGCTTATAGGTAGTCGAATTCCGACCAAGTTGACTTGAAAATTACGCTCAGTTAAAACCCTTTCGAAAATGGTTTGGTTGAATGAGTAATCGTGAAAACTTTTACTATTCTCGATTGGAGTTTATGATATTGAGGACCATATTTACCTTAACCCCACTTTGGCCTTTATTAGGATGTAGTGCAGGACTATGAGGGAGTACCCCCGAAATAGTGCTACGTGATGCTACACTCAAAAGAAGTTCTCTTGAGAATATTATTAATCACCGAGTTAGTTGGGAAATTGATAATATTCGAAAGATGGACTAATGACTTTGGGAACCTTCTTAGAACCTTGTTCTACAGGTATAATCCACCTTTAGTCCTTGTCCTTTGGGAATGGGTATACCCTTTGGCTCCATGCTCGTTGTGAACCTTGGACCTTCCTGTTTGTTTACCTTTGTGTCTCTATGTGCTTACCTGTGTTTGTTGCATTCATAAGCATCATATTGCATCGGTTTCATGGGATTCCTAGTTTATTTATAAACATTATAGAACCAATATGGATTACAAAAAAATATATTTTGAAATATTCTTTTAAGAGTCCTAACTTGGATGACTTAAGGAAGTTAAGGGCACTGATTGAAGAATCAAAAGACAAATACGAGAGGTTTCCCTTATCGTTGAAGATCAATAGAAGTTCAAAAGACCTTCATCAATATTGAAGATCCAAGTAAACAAGAGCTTCCTTCCTTATTTTCCAACAAGAGATAGAGGATTTATTTTCCTCTATTACTCCTTAGAAGATGATTATGGACTACTTATCTTCAAGAAGATCCAAGTGGAGGAACAAATCAACAAGCACGATGAAGGACTTCCTTAGGGCTTTTACTAGATTTTATTTAGCTATTACATTGGGACTCATATAAGGATATTATATATAAAAAAAATAATAAATAATTTTATTTGGTATTCTGTAACGTTTATAAAAACTTGAGTTCCATGAAACTGTCCATCTGCATTCTTGCATTAGCATCCTGCATTTAGCATTTTGCATATGCATGTGTCTCTTCTCTGTCGTGGCTCATTCCGGTCTTCTGTCTTTGTTTTGTCAGTTGACATCTCGACCATCTGAACAAGCTTTAAGTATTACTAAAGGATAACAAAGAGAATAAAAGATATGGATTCCATGACTAGCTTTAGAGTAAGGACTAATCCGTTATTTGATCTTCCCTCTGATAATGTTCAACAAGTGGATGTTCCTACACGATCTCATCTTGTGCAAGGTAACCTGTTTGTTCAAATGGATGAAAGAGTTTCCCAGTTTCCACAGTGTTGCACCCCGAAATTTGACCAACCGGTTCCCATATCTGGTTTATGTTTCGACGCATTTTGCATTCGCATTCGCATACTGCATGCATTGCATTTTCTCGGTCAGATTGATTTTATCGGGATTGCAGCCCCTGGCGTTTCGGGCAGTTCAGGCCGGTTTGAATAAGCGTATTTTAAGAATTGGTGCTCGTTCCCTGTGTTTTCAGGCCATCTCGGGGCCCGGGTTTCGTTATGGTTGTGCAATCGTTTTATAATCGATTTAATCGGCCTCCTGGCAATTTTTAGGATTTTTCTTTTATTTTCTAGATTTTTAATGCATTTAATAGATTTTAATAGGGTTATTTGTTTTTTTTAGATAGTAAATAGGTTAGTATTTTGTTTATAGAATTTAATAGTTTTTTTTAATAGTTTTTTTAGAGTTTAAATAAATATTCCTTTTTTTAGAGATTTAATAGATTTTTAAAATTTTTTTATTTTTTTAGATAGAATAGATTTTAAAATAGATAGTAATGTTTTTAGATTTTATTAGATTTTAATTGTTTTTTTAAATTTAATAGAATAGTTTTTTTAAAATAGATATTAAATGTTTTTGTAGATTTTATTAGATTTTATTTGATTTTTCAGATTTAATTAGTTTTTTTAAATAGTTTTTTAGATATTAAATAATTTTTTCCGTTTTTTTAATAGATTAGTTAGGATTTTATTATTAATTTTCGTTTATGCTTTAATTAGGATTGATTAGAGATTTTAATTAGGTTTTTTAGTTAATTTTTGTTTTAGTTTAATTAGGGTTTTATTATTAATTTTTTGTTTAGTTAATTAGTTAATATTCATTTTGTTGGGTTAAGTGGTCCTTAATCAGGTTTTATTATGAGTGATTAGCAACTGGGCCAGTATCCAAGTCTGAAGCCCAAATCAAGGGTCCATTTTCGCATGCCAGGTGTCCTATAAATACGTTGCCACGCGTGTATTCCAAGTTTCAGCCACCTCACCCCTCATCCTCACAGAGTTTGACAACACACTCCACTTCTCTCTCTCTGATCTCCCACGTGTCTCATCCCCTTCGCTTCCCTCAGCCACGCGTCCTCGCCACCTTTCCCCCTTAGTGCATGATCGCCACGTGTATCCCACTAGCAACTCCTCGCCGGAGTGCATGCAGCCACCGTCCTCAACGCCGCTAACCGTCGCCAGAGACCGGTAAACTCACCGGAAATTGCAAACTTCCCAGAACTCATCCAAGCCCCTTCCAAACTTCAACATCCTCAACGATCCGCCTCCATCAATTGTCGACGGAAAACTCATCCTCGCCGGAATCTCCATCAGCGTTCGTCACGTTCTCCAGGGTTTCCTCAGATCTTCAACCGCTCATCACCAGATTTTTCATCAATCTTCAGTAATCGTCACCGATCGGTCATCAGCAAGAAGGATTCATCCACGAGCATCAATAACTCGTTCTTCCAGAAATCCTCCAAGAACATTCATCTGGATTTCTTCAAGAACATTCTTCGTTCGTTCATCATTTTCCCAGATTCGCCAAGAACTTCATAGATTTTCAAGTGCTCGCCCAGAAATTCCTCCAGATTACTCTAATCTCCAGTTTTTTGTTTAGATCTTCGCAGATCTTCATATCTTCAACAAAAATCTTCAACTACGTTCATCAAAGTCCCCGATCTTCCTCGATTTGCAGATCTTCGCGCATCTGGAACCTCGCCATCCTCATCATTTTCTAGAGCCTCCGTCTTCATCAGATTCTCCAGGTTCTTGTTCTTCCTTCTCTAACTCGTAAAAAATTCATGTTGTTTGGTTAGCTGTATTTAGCTTATTTTCGAGTGCTAGGTTGGAAACGAGATTAGGGTAGATCCTTGTGTTTAGGTTTGAATATCAGAGTTTTGTGAGGCGAGCAGGTTAGGGATTAGCATTTTTGAACTGAGTTTTGAAGGATTAATTGGTGATAGCGGTGTTAGTTCGAGTAATGTTTCTGGTGATTGGATTGAGAACAAAGGTTGTTGTTGATTTAGTTTCAGAGTTTGTTTCAGAGAAAGGGTGGAAAGAAGGGTTGAGCAGCGGCGCCGTCTAGGGTTTGTGGTTCGATGAACAGTGTGAAGAGGAATTAGGGAAACTTAGGTTTTGCTGTGCTGAGGTTGTGAGTGGATTGGGCTCGGGCATTAGGCCTATTTGGGATTGCTGATCCATCCCCCTTCGTTTACCATTCGCACCCCCTCTCCCATGTGTGAATGCGTTTTGGGCCTTAGGCCCGTTTGCTATTTACACCCCCCAGTCTGGGGTCCAATACGTGAATCACAAGGCGAATCTGTGCTATCCGCCCCCCCCCCCTATTATTTTTCAGTTATGGTTTTTTAGTTTTCTGGAATGACAATGGGCCTAGTGCATTTTGCTGTCTGCACCCCCCTCCTGGGCCCAATGTATTTCTGCAGTATAGGATAATTGTTGTTGCCACCCCTGTTTTTCCCTTTTGTTTGAATTTTCATATTATTTGCATATAGTTTACTACAAAAATCATAATAAATCCAAAATTAATCAGAAAAATATTTCAAAAATACCTCCATGATCTTGGATTTATTTGTGATTTTATGAAAATAATAAATTTCATACTCACCCATTTTTCAATTTAATTTGATTTTTTCCCATTTTATTGATTTCTTTAATTTTGTACATTTGATACATGTTTTTGTAAATTTGCTTGTGACCAATTGGTGAATAGTTTTGAGTTGATTCTTGTTGGGTTGATTAGATTAGAAGTATAGGTTCCTTTAGAGACTTATCTCACATTTTTGTGATTTAATCTTGTTTAGTTTTGATTAGAGAACATTAGGGTGATAGTAGTGGGATTCAAACTCAACATAGGTGCATTATAACATTTTATTTTGGGGTTTTTAGCTTGAATTAGGTTATGGGACATATAGGGTATGTAGGGGAAATTCCCTTAGAATTAATCTTAGAATTTTAGATACTATACTACTATTTTTAGTATATTTTACAAATGGTGTGTTTGTTTGGTGTTCCCACTTGGGTTTTTAATTGTGTGCTGGGGCTTTTGGGCTTTGATATGGGGTATGGGGCTTGGCTTGAGATTATGGAGCATGAAGACATTAAAAGAGAAGATTGAAGATGATAATCAAAAGTTGGATGCATGAAGATTCTGGTACTTTAAGATGTTTTTGAAGACATAGGAAATAGGGATAAGCAGATCTTAGAATTAGACTAAATTCTTTGTACAAGCATGGATAGCTTCTTGTGCTTCCATTCCTCTCTATGACATAAAGTCCCTCTAGGGTATTCACCTCCCTCCTTTGGAGGGATAAGTGGCCTTTCCTTAGAGGTAGAACTTTGAGAGAACCACTCTTCTATAATGTTAAACTGTTTGTAGGCTTCCTTTGGTAGTCAATGAACTGTTTAACATTTAACTCATCTTGTTAAGTGACTATCATCTAGGAGAGCTTGCCTTGAAGAAAGAAGCCATTGAAGATAGAGATGAAGATCAAATATTGACAAAGATGAAGATTATTCATGTCAAAACCGTGCAGTTGTTAAAGCTAGGGTTTGACTTTGGGGTTCACTTGAAGATGTTACTGTTTTGCCGTTAATCAACTGTCAGAGTTTGATGTTTTTCAGAGTTACTGCTGTAGGAGCTGGTGGGCTGTCAGAGCTGGTTTTGGGGTTTATTTTCTTTGCTGTATTTGTTTGTTAATTTCCCCTTAGGTTTGAAGTGAAGCCGTTTCACTTTGCCTATTGTTTTCTCAGGTTCGAGGTTGAGTGGGACTCCCTTGCCTCGCTTGTATTGCTGCATCTCATGCATTTTACTGCTTTACTGTATATTTGTTGTTTCTTTTCCGTTTATCCCCTAGGATCTCTGTTTCTCTCTGCGCAAGAGAGAAATATGACAGACATTAGGTGTTAATCCATTCATGACAACATTAGGGTAGTTTTGATTCCCATTTCAAACCCTAGGTTTTAGAGTTCGTTCTCTTCTGTCTCAAAATCATTCAAAACACAGTAATAAGATTTTAAACATCAATAAAAGACAGTTCTTGCGTAAAAGACTGAAAACCAATCAAAGTGTCATTTTTGTCCGCTTGGACCCGTAATCAGGAGAAAACCTTTTTCAGAAGGATAAAAAACAGTCAGACAAATCTGTGTCTTCCGTAGCCCGAACTACATTTGCTCTGATCTTTCATGCTGTATGAAAGTACGTAGGCATAGGATGCGATATCCTAGCGAGCAACCTTCCCCTCCTTTCCCGTAGGTAGGCGAACTACGTTGACTCTGATTTCTCGTTCCAAACGGGAATACGTAGGCATAAAGTGTGATACTTTGCCGAGTCATTTTATTTTCTTTTAACCCCTGACCCTTAGAGTAGATAGAATAACCATCCGTACTAGAAAACAAGCGTGGATCCCGTCGAGTACGACGGACGTGAGGGGTGCTAATACCTTCCCCTTGCGTAACCGACTCCCGAATCCAGGATTTGGTTGCGATGACCATTCCTTTCCCGTCTTTGCGGTAGGTTTACTTCGAGCGTTTCCTTTCCCTCCGTTGGGATAAATAACGCACGGTGGCGACTCTTCTGTTCAGCCGGCGTCGATTTTCGCAGTAGCGACACACAACATATACCGAATCTTCAGGTTATTTGTACTAAGATGAAGGTGGACGATCCTAGATTTTTGGAAGTTGAGAAAGGATTTCGTGATCTCAAAGAATAATTGAAGATGATGAAAGGAGCCGACACATCTGATCTTGATGCTCATGACTTATGTTTAGTTCCCGGTGTAACTATTCTTCCGAATTTCAATTTGCCTGCCTTTGAAGTGTACAAAGGCATTAGTTGTCCAAGATACCATTTGATGATGTTTTGTCGAAAGATGACTGCTTATACTGACAATGACAAACTGATGATGCACTACTTTCAAGAAAGCTTATCTAGGGCATCCTTAATATGGTATATGAAGCTACAAAGGAACTGCATTCAGTCTTGGAGAGATTTAGCTGATGCTTTCGTGAAGCAATACAATTATAATTTGGACATCACCCCAGACAGTAATCAACTGATGAACATGAGTAAGAGTGACGATGATTCTTTCAGGGAATACGCGCAACGATGGAAAGAGTTGGCAGCCCAAGTTCATCCTCCACTTCAAGAGAAAGAATTGAGCAAGATGTTTCTAAGAACACTGCCAGACTCTTATTATGATAGGATGGTAGGCATCGTGCCATTAGATTTCTCCAAAATTGTGGAAGTCGGAGTAAACATTGAGAATACGCTCAAAAGCGGAAGAATTCAAGATGACTAGAATAACCAATCTAATGAAGAAATTTCAATTAGTGATTCCCAAGAGGAAAGAAGTGTTGATGTTAATGCAATCCTGCCAAATCCAGTTCCAGTACCTCATCCTCAACATCAGTATGAAGCTCCGTCTCAGCGTAAGCGACGATTACCTCATAAACGAAGGGTGACATCTCCAGATCAACATCAGGATCGACGAGTTCGAAGATAGTGTCAGAATCAGAAAATACCTCTGAGTATTCCGAAAGAAGAAACTTGCTGGTTTGATCTTATCCCAATGACTTAGCGTCAGCTATGGTCTTATTTCATCCGAAACTCGGTGATGACACCCAGAAAGACTAGAATCATGAAGTTTTGCCCACCGTGGTTCAACCCGAACGTCAGCTGTGAATTTCATGATGGAGTGTTGGGGCATTCGATTGAAGAGTGCAAATTTTTTCAAGAGAAAGTTCAAAAAATGATAGATGATGAAGTGCTAACTTTCAGGGGAAAAAGCCCAATCCTGAATGGAACACCGTTATGCTAATCACATGTTTACTGTGTTTGCTTATGTGTACTTTTTATTTCTTTGATTAAAAGCATAATTGGCATGTAGGAACATGTTATTTTGAATAAGTAATGAAATAAATGTTTGTCTTGAAGAAACCCATTCGTGGTCACTCAAATTTTTTTTATATACAACTTAGAATGCCAACTTTATCCATTTTTTTCCTCACTTCGGTGAAGAATTGGAAGGAGGATGACGAATCAAAAACGCAAGGTCTCCTGTTGTATGCTTTTGAATAAAACCCTACTGATGATGTAAGGAATTATTTAAAACCTCTCAAACACCAAAGACATAAGAAAGTTAAATCCTTTTTAACCCTTTTCAACCTTATTTTTAACCTGGGGCAAGGCAATTTTCAATCAGCTTGATTGAACACTCAACTTTCAAAAATAGTGAACCTTCAAAAATGGGTGGGTACAAATAAGCTTTGACCCTTATTCCTTTGTTTTACACATCAGAAACTAAGCCCTGATACAACTTTCAAAATTCCTAATTGAAGTAAGGTTTAATTCAAAAGCATACTCAGTGAGATAAACGTTTCCTGACTCCTATGAGCTATGCTCAGCTTTTATATTGGCTTTATAAAAATAAATTTATATCCTAACCAGTGATTTCGGTCACAAGTTATTATGATATCTTTTTCAAAGCTTCAAGACAAACATATATGTTGCATTAACAGTTTCAGAATTAACATTTCATATGTGTTGATTTTGCCTGATATCATAAAAAGTTTACATATGAGCATCAGCGTTAAGTTTGTTCTATTGGAATTTGAAGACTCTGCTGACGAGGGGCAAGTTATTCCCGGTTTTCTCTATACAAGTTTAACTTCCTAAAGATCTATGTTCGAAGACTCAGTCTTAATACCATCAATCCGGGTCCGTTACGTCGAGATTCAACGAATCTCTCTAAGAGTTTGGAAACATTGGAACATTTCTGACGCCATGTTTTCTGTAAAATTCTCTTAGAATGCTTTTTTTCATGAGCATATGACTTGGGGCGTCTGAGAAACGAAGATTATCTTATCCATGTGCAACAAACTATTGTTTAAAATGGCGACTACCATTGCGCAGTCTTCAATACCATTTTTTCCAGCAATTTCACAATATTCTTCATGTCCCCAGTAAATTTTTCTTCAGGTGGTCATAATAATTCTCCTATGATTCTTCAATACAAGAAATCTCCAGTTGGTAACCTGAGAATTTCCCAGTGACTCGCTTAACTTCACTTCTCCAATGAAGCAGACGACATTTTAATCCTCAGAGAATCTTCTTAAACTTCACCTTCCCGATGAAGTGGATGTTATTTCATTCCTCAGAGGATCTGCTACAACGTCGATATTCCTCAGCAAAGCGGATGTTTATTTCATCCCCATTGAAGTTTCGACTCTGGCATATTCAACAGCTTTGTTAACCCAGGTTTCCCCATTGAAAAGGATATTTACTTTATCCCCGTGAGACCTTAGTTCGGGTATCCCTATCTACAACTCCAGTAAGAATCCCTCCAGTGAAATGGATATTTATTTCATCCATGGATTTCTCCAGTTATGAGTTTGATCCACTCCTAGTAGATCTTTATTTTCGTTTTAACTTGACTGTCCTTCAGATTCATGAAGATATTATATCCCCAAGTGGAATGTTCTCTATTCCCCAAGAGAGGTTGTTAAAGCCCTGAAGCAGGAGTGTGATCCTGTATTTGGTTCTCCACCTATCCCCAGTAGTACTTCTATCTTCGAGGATTGGTCGGATGTTTGCTTCGAGATGTTTATTTCATCTTCGGTTGCTTCTTTCGTTTGTTTTGTCAGCTTAAACATACGCATATCATATAGATAGATAACATGGCATGTGCATTTTGCATCTTTGTGTTTGTTTGTTCTATCGCTTTGTTCGTGTTTGTCCCTGAGTGGTTGGGCGTGTCTTCTCCTTCTAATTAGAGTTGTCAGCCCTAGGCAGAAAAAGCGCCATATTTCTATTTCCCCACAGAGTTTGATCCTCGTGGAAGGTTGTTGCTTTAGTTGAATCCCATTTGAGTTCATACCTCAATGGTCGAGTCTTACTTGACAGTTTCTCTTTAGTTACTTCCTGAATTGAACTTCGGCCCTTGGCAATCACCTTGTGGACATCTCCAACTTTTGAATATGGATTAAGTGTGCATTTATTTTGCACTCGGCTCCCCAGGAAGGGTCTTTATGAAGATAACTATTAAAGATGGATTTTTCTCCAACAATATTACAAAATCTTCTCAACAATCTATATCTGAATTGCAAGAAGCTCTTCATTTAAGAAACTCATTTCAATCAAGTTTTTATATCAATACGACAAATGACAGTCTCCTCAAGACGGTTTGTCCATCCCCAGTGATTATCGACTTGGTAAATGGAAAACCTTACAGATATTTCTCTTTATTTGAGAATTCACACTTTTTAAAACTATAACAAGGATACTCCGCAGGAACGTATTTCCCCAGTGAGTTCACTACACAAGATTAATTCCATCAAACGGCATATCTCCCGAGAAGTTTAGGGGGAAGCTTATTACAATTGATCTCTCTTTAGTTGAGAATACATACTTTACAAATCAACCGGCTTGCACATCTCTTTCGAAGATACCCGGTGAAGGTTACAATCTCCAGTACATTATGGCTTACAACCAAAATCCTACAAACTACAATGATATTTTTATCCCCTGTGAAGATGCTCTCACGAGTTTTCATCATTTCAGGAAGAAACTGAGACCAACTCATGGCACCCAGACCATGACGCTCGAGGAGGTTTATTTCAACTCTTTTCAAGTTCAAACAAGAAACTGAGACCCGTTCATGGCAAACAAACCATGAGGCATGGGGAGGTTATTTCAAGAAACTAAGACCAGCTCATGGCATCCAGACCACAACGCTCGGGGAGGTTTATTTGAAGACATTTTAATTTCTTGGAAAATCTCGGCAGTAGATTTTCGGAAGACCTCGGCAGCAGGTATTGCTTTTTCTTTCCTGGATAATCTCGGTAGTAGATTCCCAGAAGACCTCGGCAGTAGGTACTTTCTATCTCTTTCTGGAAAATCTCGGCAGTAGATTCCCAGAAGACCTCGGCAATAGGTATTTCTATTTCATTTCCTGGATAATCTCGGCCGAAGATTTCCAGAAGACTTCGACAGAAGTATTTCTCCAATAAACTTCAACATAGAATCTCGGCAGCAGATTCCCTAAAAGTTCTAACAGTATATACTTTGGGAAAAGTATTCTCAATTAAAGTTACAAGTCTCGACAGTAGACTTCTCTAGCTGATATCTTGAAATCATTACATTTGACCTATTTTGTAGATTCTTCAAGTGGATTTTCTCATGAAGTTCTTCACAACATATTTACGGGTCCCTTGCGATTGTCAATATTTCCCCGTGGAGTCTCACTTTGTTGAGCATGTTCTTCCCGTGTGTTGTGTCTAGTTTCTTTCCCCTGGGGCATCATTTCTCCGCAGCATCCTCTATCTTGCATTCTCATATCATTTGCATTCGGTGGCTTCTTAGGGCCAAAAATTCGTGCAATGTTTGTATTTAAGTCCCTCCTATCACGTCGAGATGGAGATTTCAATCTCCATATCTCCGGATAGAAGAAACTTAAATAGGGGCATCTGTCGCACCCTAATTTTTGACCTTAAGATCCCACCTTCTTTGCCTTTTTATGTGTTTTCTTTTTATTTTCGTACATATTTATCATGACTAACAAGTGTGTGCAGGTACACAAATTTCAAAGGGAGATGATACTTATTCTTACAGACAAGCATATCAAGGCTATTCAGAGAGCATGAATTTGAGGACGGATTGGATGGATTTTATGACTATATCTCACATTAAAGTCATGGCCAGGGTATTTTGGTTCAGGCCATGGTAATTAAGGCTTGGCTGCAAGGTTATGTTGGTTTTGGGCTTATTATTCTTCGAATAAGCTTGGCCGTCATTGGGAGTTTCATGGTTCTCATCAGAAGCATTTAAAATCAAGATTCACAAATTGCTAGCTCAGTAACATGATCATATGACACATCCACCATCCAAATGTACAAGTTATGAATTCAAAATCACAAGTGGAAGGTTCTCATTTTAAGGCTAATCTTAAATTGAGAGATTCATTATAAGCCAAGTCTTCTCCAATTCAGATTACATATCACAGTGAAGGAAATTAAACGTCAAAGCTTGAATTCTTCATTATCCAGGATACCCTACTCAGCACTGGCATTGGTATATCATTAAGAGTGTCACATGTTATTGGAATAAATTTGTATTGATTCAATTAAGGACCTGCTATGATTAATTGAAGAGACCTTGTTTTTTATCATAACTAAGATTACTAAATCAAAAGCTCACGTGGAAATTGGAATTCAAAGTTTGCAATACATGGTATCTTCCCTATTTTACAAAGCATTGGTTACAACACACACCCCTTACAAGAAGAACCCGCAAAAATTCCAGTAGAGGAACAACTTGGAACGGTTACAACTTTACTAATAAGACTTCGGCAGCGTCTTAATCGACATCCTTTTGAAACTGAGTAGAAGGTCATGCTTAGGGAGCTTTGGTGTTTTTGGGAAGCTTCTCCATAGCATTGAACCGACAGCCTTGCTAATTTCTTCACCGATATTGAACGTGTTGTACAATCCAAATTACATCCAACACCTCTTACTCCAACCAGCATGCTTAACAAAAGCGATTAGCAACCTTTAAGTTCGACACTATTAGAGAATTTCGAGAAGGTTTCAAAGCCAAATCTCACCACCATGGTCCACGCAGAAGGTTGCATTTCGCGGTTGCATCATCTTGATTTCATCTCTACACCTTTTCTTCGTCGCACCATAATTCCCGCAAGCAACCCACAAATGTCAACACCAACCATTATTGAGTGAATTTGTGCAATTGTTGAGAGCTTCCTTGACTATCACTATGTTGCTGCCTGGGATAGAGTATTTGATATTGTTTCAGCTATGTTTCACAAATTAGGAAGTAACTCTCCTTACTTCATGAGAGGTATTCTCAAAAACTTGGAAGATATACAGAAGCTGCCTGATGAAGACTTTCCCTTTAGGAAACAGCTTCATGCATGCCTTGGATCAGCTCTTGTTGTAATGGGACCTGCAACGTTGTTATCCCTTATACCATTGAATTGGGAAGCTGAAGATTTATCTGTTTCAAATATATGGCTTTTTCCAATTCTGAAACAATATATTGTTGGCGCGAGTCTAAAATAATTTACAGAGGAGATTTTTCCTATGATTGAACGTATAAGGGAGAAGGCTCAAAAGCTTGAGAAGCAGGGACTGATGGTGTCATCAAGGAATGCTGACGCACTTGCTTACTCTTTGTGGTCTTTGCTGCCTTCATTTTGCAACTATCCTTCGGACACAGCTAAAAGTTTCAAAGTTCTAGAGAAACATTTACGTATTAAAGTAAAAGAAGAACCTGATATTCGTGGAATAGTATGCACTAGTTTGCAGCTTCTGATTAGACAAAACAAGAATATTAAGGATTTAAATGATGATGACATAATTGAGCAAGATATGGCCAAATAATATATTTTGTTAAAGTACGCACAACAGGTTGCAACAGAAAATTTGAAGGCACTGGAGATATCTGCAAAGAACTTATTGAAAGACCTCTCTGAAGTGTTCCCGAAATCTACAAAGGACGATGGTGGTTGTTTGCAGGGAACAATTAGTGATATTGCTTCTATAGAAGAAAAGAAAGTCGTACAAAACTTATTTAAGAGGAAAATGTCGGACCTTCTAAAATACACTCAAAAGGCCACCAAAGCTCAACTGATATATTTTGAAAATAAATGGCGAGGCGAGAATCCGTGATCACCAAAGCAGAATCTTTCTCCTGTCACGACTGCATTTTGTTGCCTGCGAGTCAAAACAAAACAAACAGTGAATGGATGTTTGTTAGATTTGAAACAGTAATAAATTTCATGCTTCCAGAGTTCAAATTTCCACCTACCCATGTATGCTGCAAAATAGGAAGAAGAAATCAGCCGGGATATTCGGCATCTCAGCCAGCATTTTCGAAACAAGAAACCGACACAAATTTCTCATCATGGAAAAGAAACAGCATGAGGTTAACTCGCAGGATTCCGCTGTTTCTGGAGACACCTTTGCATTATTAACAGGATGTTTTGATGTACAACGACAATCTCACTCCAGTCCTCCAAGCATAATCACCCAAGCACATTGAAAACAGAACAAATGGTCGTTAAAAGCATGTAAACTTTTATAAAAAGAGATGAGAGTGTGAGAGCATACTCACAAGATTTGATAAGAAGTGCACACCCTCACGCTTGCAGATTTGGTTCCATGGGAATTCTTGTAAATGAACCAGTAAAAGTAACTCACTGTTAGAGAGACGTCCCATGTTTTCACTAACTTGTTTTTCCAACAATAAGGAAGGGACCATCCGGCACTGATATGCATGACCAAAGAAGAAGTTTCGGCAAATTCCTGCCAAAACCATCAATATCTCCAAACGTGTACAAGTTCATCCCCTGTAAAAAGAAGAAGAATGTGTTTACTTATGATGAGAGACGTTGGGACTCATAATTGCCATAACCTCACGACAGGATTAAAACTAGAATGTCTTTCTGCTCCCCATTCCATTATCTCCCTTTGACGCAAGTACCACTGTTGCAGTCGACGACGTGAAATTTGTGAAGTGTGAGATTGTAGGATAGGGCTCCATGCTTCGTTAGATACAGAAGACAATGGGGTTCGTCGTGGCGATCATGAGAAGTTGTGCCCCGCAACCACGACCTCATGTTGACTCAAACCAGGCTCCCTTTCTAGCGAACTCGTCCAAGCATGGTAACCTGCAAAAAGAACCAGAACAGACAAGGCAATGTGTTACTTCTAAAACAATCAACATCAGAAACAACCATTGAAGCAGGACCTGTAGAAGAATTTAATCTGAATATTTGCTTTGAGGATTAAAAGATAACCGCATAAGGGCAGCTTCAAGCTCTGCAGCAACCTGCAATTGGGAAAGTCGACGGAATAAAGTAATTTGCTCGACTTATGAGCCTACAGTCAGAATAAGGAGGGTTGGCTTTGTTCGAACCAACTTCTTCGTGACTACCACTTTTTACCTTTGTAGCTTTGGTGCATCAAGGAAGCTAACCATTTGAAGCGCAGTTTTACGGTGTGACATAATCCAACATGTCCTGGTAATCACAGAGTAAAATCAATCAAAGCATTCAAGGAATTAACCCGAAACAGGAAGTATTAGAGACAACGAATTAACTTTATTTCCAAAACCGGGAAAACATGTTTCGAACACCATTAACCGTTTTCCAAAACTGGATTTCAGAATCAATGTACAAAGGCCTATAAAAGAAGGGAATCGAGATGGAGAAGGGGAGGAAGCCGCAAAACATAAACCCTAACACCACACCTAGACGCACAACGATCCATTCAAAAAATTGCAATCACAGAACTTTCAAGAGAACCCCAAATCGAAAACCTGGTTGGTAAAAGAATTTACCTCAAACCTTCACCGTGAAACCTTGCAACAACTCCATCGCGAACCCTAGTTCGCTGCGTCCCTGACCTCTACTTCCAATCCGCCGCCGAAACTACCTACAAGAAACCAGCAAATCGTGAGGATTCTTTTGCTAACGTTTAACGTTTATTTATTCATTGTTTGATTTATGCAGAAAATGAGCAGAGAGAGCTAGACGGAGATGAGAGAAGATAAGGGTAGGGCGATTGAGAAAAGAAACGGTGGAAGCGGACAAGAATAAGAAAGACAAACCGAAGATGGAGAGAGAGGATTTGCGAGCAGAAGATAGAGAGGAGAAAGGATCGAGAAAAGGAAAGGGAGAGGAAGAAAAGAGCAGAGAGGAGGAGAGAGGGAAATCGGGAACGGAGAAATTGGGGCCTAGGGTTCTTGTTCCATTTTTTTCTGTTTTTGTTGTAATGTTAATCCTATGCATAAACGCACGCCACATACGATGCACCCTCACGCACGTGACCCTTGGATCTCCAACGGATCCATATCGCACGGTCCATATTGTTGTCCACCTTAAACCCTCCCAGCACACCGCGTACGATTGCCATTCCACTAATTGAACCCTTAATGAACCTTCGTTAATCTCACTTAAAACCATTAACCTACCTTTTAACTTAACTAAGTATTCATTTTCTCTTTAATTAATTAGTTTTTTTAAATCAGTTTTGTCGCTACTGCGAAAATCGGCGCCGGCTAAATAGAAGAGTCGCCACCGTGTGTTATTTATCCCAAAGGAGGGAAAAGAAACGCTCAGAGTAAACCTTACGCAAAGACGGGAAAGGAATGGTCATCGCAACCAAATCCTGGATTCGGGAGTCAGTTTGACAAGGGGAAGGTATTAGCACCCCTCACGTCCGTCGTACTCGACGGGATCCACGCTTGTTTTCTAGTACGGATTGTTATTCTATCTACGCTAAAGGTTTGAGGTTAAAGGAAAATAAAATGACTCGGCAAAGTATCGCACTTTATGCCTACGTATTCCCGCCTGGAACGAGAAATCAGAGTCAACGTAGTTCGCCTACCTACGGGAGAGGAGGGGAAGGTTGCTCGCTAGGATATCGCATCATATGCCTACGTAATTTCATACAGCATGAAAGATCAGAGCAAACGTAGTTCGGGTTACGGAAGACACAAGCTTGTCTGAGTGTTTTTTATCTCCTTATGAAAGGGTTTTTCCTGATTAAGAGTCCAAGCGGACAAAAATGACACTTTGATGTTTGTTTTCAGTCTTTTACGTAAGAACTGTCTTTTATGATGTTTGCAATCTCTGACGCACTAGAGACTATGATTCGAGGGTGACTACGTCGTATGTCACCCTAAGGGTAACACACTAAGCAATCAGCTTACTGAAGAGTGACCCTCCAGCAACCTTTCTCAAATAGCTTAAGGCTCGTAGCATACGACATTGATTATCTTTATTAATGTGTTTTGAATTGTTCTGAGATAGAAGAGAAAGAAGTCTAAAAAATCCTAGGGTTTAAAAGGGAATCAAAACTACCCTAATGTTATCATGCATGGATTACAACCTAATGTCTGTCATAATTCCCTCCTGCACAGAGGAAATCAGAGATCCTAGGGGATAAACTAAAAAGAAACCACGAAAATACAATAAACAGTAAGTATGCAGGAGATGCAGCAAGGCAAGGGAGTCCCACTCAACCTCGAACCTAAGAAAGCAACAGGCAAAGTGAATCAACTTCACTTCAAGCCTAAAGGGCAAGCAGCACAAGCCAACAGACAATACAGAGAAAAACAAAAGATACAGAGGAGGCAGCCCAAGCAGCAGCAACGAACTCCTACAACAAACAGCAACAACACGCTCTGAACAGCAAAGTTGAAATGACAGCAAAGGTCTTACCTTTGAGCTAGATTCCATCCTCAAGCTTCTTTAATCTTCATCTCCAAGCTTAAGCAGGCACACTCCAAGAAGAGATTTGTCATCAAGATCAAGTTGCAATGTTGGCATACTTGCTGAAAACCAAAGGAATTCAACCAGAACCAACATCGAAGTGGAAGTGTATCCTCAAATGTTCTACTCTCTAGGGTATGCCCCACTTCCCTCCTAAGGAGATATGGAACTTCCCTAAGAGGAATTTGCATCATAGGATATAATAGAAGCAAACAATGCATTCTATGTTTGATGGAAGAAATGAACTAATTCTACAAAAGCTCTCCCTAAAAGCCTAATTCTACCAACTTCTAAAACAAACTTAAAAGAGAAAGAAAGCTCCACTCCAAGCCCCACTCTCCAAGCCAAAGCATCTTCATCATGTCCAGAAGCTCCTCTAAAAAGGAATCCAAAGTATTCAAGCTCCAAGTCCACCAAATGCTCCAAACAAGGCAAAGCACTCAAGAGAGAACACCGAAAGCAACAATCATTTGCAAAACCCCAAAAAAAACAGCAAAATAAATTGTAAAATTCTAATAAAATTCCTATGTGAAAATGCATGTTTGAACATTCTAAAATTCCAGAATCAGGACCTAAATCAATTTCTAGGTCATCTAAACAATTCCTAAATGAAATTTGGTCATGGGAAACCATTATTTGGGAAGGCTCTAAACTACACACCTAAAACAGAATCTAATCAATTTTAAAAAATCTAAGAAAATTCCAGGGAAAACCTATGTATGTCCTCTAAATCATATCGAAAGAATCATCTCAAAAGCATAAAGCATCAAAGAGAACAAAATTAAACAAACAGCAATATCAATTATGCATAACAATGGATATTAGCACAAAAGAAAATTCGTAACTAATTCAAATAAAATACTAAAAATGCAAACTCAACTCCTACAGTTTCTTAAGACAATTAAGATCTACATAAAAAAATTTCATAATTTTTTGATCATTTTTACTATTTTTAACGCAATTAAAGTAAACAGGCATAAAACAGAAAAATAAAAAAACGAAAATGAATTAAACTAAGTTAATGTGCATTGGGTCAGGGGTGCGAACAACAGAATTCCAAAGCAATGTCCGTGTGGGCCTCGCGAGTGGGGGTGGGAACAGTACCCGCACGGTACTGTAGCTGTTCCGGCGGTGACATTTTTTCGGTAACTTCCGAGCAACATAACTCCATCGATTCTTAACCGTTTCGCACGAAATTTTAGTCAAAATTGAAGGAAAAAAATCAAGGATTCCAAATATGCTCCTGGATTCCATCAAAACTCCATGATCAAAGAGATATATCATCATCAAGAAAACATACTCATCCAAAAAAGTCTCTAATCCTTAATTTCTTGATCCTAATTTCATCTATACATTTTCCAGATCCTAACCACATGAATAATCTAATCTAATTCGTCCTAAAATCATAGAAAAAGTGAATTTCACATACCGGCTTCGGAGCGTCGAGACTGAGTAGTTGGAGCTCGTTTTTTCTTTCCAAAAAGTGCGGAAAACCTTTGTTGAAGTTTGTTGGAGAAGATTAAATTCTTGATAACTCTTGAAAATGCCTTGAATTCAACTTTGATCTCTCACTTTTTCTCTTCCAAACTCCAATGTCAACCTATGGTTTTTGCACAAATGAATCACCAACTCTTGCTTTGAACCTCTTCATAAGTATATATAGAATGTATTTGAAGACCCTAGAAAGTTCTAGATTGATCCAATGAGAAAATCAACTTCTCATGTCATGAAAATCTCTTCTTATGCTATGCACATACCATCTCATGTTTTTGCTTGCAATTTACTTGGTTATGAGTTTAAATTCTATCCAAATGAGATATTGGAGGTGTATGGATGGAAAGGAGCCTTGCATTTGCTTGGAAGTGTGGTTTTGCATATGTGCCTTATGATGCAAGTAGCCCATTTACAAAGCAAGTCCTTGAAATAACCCTCAATTCAAAATTGTGGCAATGCCATTGTCTTTAAAATGCATTTTACAATCAAATTGGTATGTCATATGGCTTGTTTGTGACCTCTAACCCAAAATTTGATTTTCCCCACCAAACTTTATTTGACTTATTCCCTTTTTTTAGGCCATTTTAAGTGACTTTTTGAAATAAGCCGATCAATCCACCATGATGACTTATTTGACCTAAAAACATCATTTTAAGCACATTCCATTTTGAACAATTTTTCATTTGAGAAGTGGAACATGGAGATTTTGACCTATGCTAAAAAATGACCTGTAATTTCCCAAAATACCCTTGGATTGCCAAGACCATAACTTGAGTTCTACATATCCTCTTGAGGACTTCTAGTACTCAAATTAAAGCTAAGATCAATATCTACAACTCTTATGTTGGCCAAGAATCCATTTGAAAACCCCTTGATGGGCAAAAGTTGCTTGGGAGTCAAGTGACTTTCACAGATAAATTCCAGTGTCCTCTGAGGACCCATAACTTGCAAGAACCATAACTTGAGTTCTACAAATCTTCTTGGAGACTTATAGTACTCAAATTAAATCTATTGAGAAGCTATACAAGTTTCATGTTGACCAAGAATTCATTTGAATCTTGCATTTTGACTTATCTGGCTTGGAAGTTAGGCCTAAATTAGGGGATTTTACACTGAAACCATAATTTAGCAACTCCTCTTCTCCTTGATTTCTCTTGGTTTCTCCTTGGCACAACACCACACATATGTTCACATATAAAATCATGAATTCCACTTCCTCCAAGTAGGCCTTGATGCCCTCCAGTCAATCATTTGACCTAGGGTTGACCCAGATGAAACCCTAGTTGACTGCATTCAACTGTAGCTCTTGTAATCACACCAATGACTTGACTCATCTTCAAAATGACCCTCTAGGTCCTCCATGAGCTTTTCCATACCCTCAGTCATGACTCACACACTTATTGATGATATTCACCCCTTCAAGATTTAGAGAGAGGTCCACTAGCTGACCTTCAACTTCTCAAAGCTTTAACTCATTTCTTGATTACTTGGATGGTCTTGATCTTGAATAAAACCCCTTGATGGGCCTCTTTCTGATGAAAATGGCACTTGATCCCTTGTTAGATGCCTTGTTATGCTATGTTATGCAAATGATTAGACTATGTACATGACTTAGTATGCAAATGACAATGCAATTGAAACATAAACCAAGTGAAATAGGTTGAGCAAATTTTAGGGTGCAACAGCTGCCCCTATTCAAACGGCTTGGACCCGACTGGGTGAAGAGCAAACGGCCTTCAATCATTCGAGGTACGAGACGGTTGAATACCAAGAACCCGGAAATTTGCCAACCGTAGAGATAAACTGCACCACTCCTTGGGGAACAACGTTTGTCGATTGAACCTGATTGTTACGGTAACAACCGATCAACCACATGATACAGGTCTGATTAACTGCCTGTGCAGCACCAAACTTGTCAATATAGGAATAACCTGGATAACTTCACTGGGGAAGTACTTCTGTCAACAAAATATGATTCTGCCAACGATACAGGGAAAAGAGCTCCGCCACCACTACGGGAAATACTCTGGGAAAATAACACCGTCATCACTACGGGAAATAACACCGCCATTACTACGGGTAATACTCCGCCATCACTACGGAAAATAACACCGCCATCACTACGGGTAATAACACCGCCATCGCTACGGGTAATACTCTGGGAAAATAACACCATCATCGCTACGGGTAATACTCTGTCATCACTACAGGAAAATAACATCGCCATCGCTACGGGTAATACTCTCTGTCACCACTACAGGAAAATAACACCGCCATTGCTACGGGTAATACTCTGCCATCACTTCAGGGAAATAACACCGCCATCGCTACAGGTAAACAACACCGCCATCGCTACGGGTAATACTCTGCCATCACTGCAGGGAAATAACACCGCCATCGCTACGGGTAATGACTCTCGAATACAACTCATCTACCTATCTTTGCAGTAGCTAACTCCATCAGTCAAATGGGTAACACATAACTGGTCCAATCTTCAAACTTTAATGCTGACACAACAATAAATCTGAAAAGGACTCTACTGGGGATTTTCTGAACTCAAACTGCCAGACACCTACTTCGACATAGGCGGCAGCTTCCAAAAACTGATTTACGAAATCTCTTTGGTACTGACATAACAACCATCTTGAAGAAATACTCCACTGGAAGGGTAAGAGAAACTTGAACAAGCAACTTTGTGGGGAATAATGACAAGACTAGCATTATCATCGTCTGTCTCATGCTGAGACTTTCAATATTTGGTAATTGATCTGAGCAAGAGCTCTCTCCACCTGCAAGGGAAACAGCACTTGAAAACAAAAGGTTAACCAACCTGGCTTATGTTTCAAAAATGCGCATGTTTGAGAATGGCGTAATGCTCCGTACAACACGGATATGCTACGCGTTTTTAAGTAGATGCAAATATGACACCATATGCAAATGCAAATGCAAGCTCAAGCTGCTGGGGAAACTCTGATAAGCTTGCTTCAACACAGCTGTTGAGAGCGAATACCACCCTGTTGGGGATGAACGAGCATCATAAAGTCCTCCGGCAAAATAAATGTCGGACATACAATCAACTTCCTCGGGGAGAGATTAAACTTCGATTTCCACTGGGAGGAACGAACAACATCTGCTGGGGAGAGTAACTCCGCTGGGGAAGAATCGACTCTCTTGGGGAAGTTAAACTGACTGAGCAAGAAATGACTCAGCTGGGAAACGAGGAAATCCTTCTGGAGGAAACAATGCTGTCTGGGCACAACTTTCAAACTCGGGGTTACCACTCCGCAGGGGATAATCATCCTGACGAAGGCATGACGACCTGCGGGAAGAAAAACCGTCTTCTATGAGAATAATCTTTCTGAACCAACTATGACTTGGCTAAACACTGCGGGAATCCTCCAAGCTGGGGATTGATCGTTCACATACTCGACTCTCTGGGGAGTGCAACCTCCGCAGGGGATACTGAATTTGACTGGCTGGGGATATCCTCTGGGGATAAACTGCTACTAGCCGGGGAAATTGATCTCTCTTTCGGCAAGGGATAACATCTTCTCAATGTCTGAAGATGAGGTGCGACCTGCATGGGGATGGGCGTCGCACGAAGTCAAGTCTTTTACCACGAACCTCTGGCTAGGGGCCACAAGCCTTGATTGTCCGCTTTCAAAGGCGTGAACCCTGCAAAACATAAACGAGACAAGACAAATCTATACAACCAAATCTATTCGGGTTAGTGTCTGTGACATTACTTCAGTCAATTCGAAGTTTTATCAATTATTGGCAAGGGCCAGCAAAGTTATGCAAGGGCAAGTTTATCAAAACATCGGTGTTTTCCACATACAAAACAGTAAAGCACAAACACCAAATACTGAATAACATGTTTTATTAATAACAGGCCTTTGAATAGGCAAAGTTTTGTACATCGGATGCAACTCCTGAAAAGAGGAAGTTACGTACACACACATACATATATGCACAAGAAGCATAAAAATACAAATACAACTCGAATTTGTACACATGTCGGCAACATGGTGCAGACAAACATCGTGAGCTGATCCTCCTATGACTCGCCCGACTCTGGCGCTTTCCCGGTATTCAATTTTCGGAAGAGATTGTGTTGGATAAATGAACCCTCAGGTGCTCCTAAACCACTAATCAATGCAGGTATCGAATTGGACCGCAGTCATTTGCTTTTTCAATCCCTAACTTTTGCGTGAACCGCCCTTTGCGGGTTTTCAATTCACCGGGATACCCTTTTTTTGCCGAAGTCGCCCAATGTAGGTTTTCGACTTCGCGGGTGTACATCTTTTCAATTTTATCCCTAACTTTTTCCCAAACCTTTTTATTCTGTTTTTGGTTCGTCGGGATGCCCCTTTTTTCCTGGAATCTCTTTTTACTGCCCAGCGGGTCACTTTCAAGCAAAGTATTTTTTAACTGCGTCCGAATTCACAGGAGACGAAAAGTCTTCACCGTCCATGGTGGACAACAACAATGCTCCTCCTGAGAAGACTTTTCTGACAACGTATGGCCCTTCGTAATTAGGGGTCCACTTGCCCCTGTGATCTGTTTGTGGCGGGAGAATCCTCTTCAGCACAAGGTCACCCGTCTGAAAGCTTCGCGGACATATCTTCTTATCGTATGCTTTCTTCATTCGGCTCTGGTACAACCGACCGTATGCGAGAGAAGCTAGCCTCTTCTCATCCATTAAGTTTAGCTGATTCAACCTGTCTTTGACCCATTCTGCCTCGTCCAGTTGGACATCTCGTAAAACCCTCAGGGAAGGAATCTCGACCTCCAACGGTAACACTGCCTCCATTCTGTATACCAACGAGAATGGGGTTGCCCCGGTTGATGTGCGTACCATCGTACGATAACCGTGCAAAGCGAAAGGTAGCATCTCGTGCTAGTCCTTGTAGGTCACAACCATCTTCTGAACAATCTTCTTTATGTTATTATTGGCCACTTCAACATCGCCATTCATCTTGGGTCGGTAAGGAGATGAGTTGTGATACTCAATCCTGAAATTCTGACACAGCTCCTTCATCATCCTGTTGTTTAAATTCGAACCGTTGTCGGTGATGATCCGCTTAGGGATTCCATATCTGCAAATAATATCTCGTTTGATAAACCTGGCTACCACTTGTTTGGTGACATTGGCATATGACGCTGCTTCCACCCATTTAGTGAAGTAATCAATTGCCACCAAGATGAATCGGTGTCCGTTTGATGTTGTAGGCTCGATCTTTCCAATCATATCAATTCTCCACATCGAGAACGGCCATGGTGAGGACATCACATTCAGAGGACTTGGGGGTACATGGACCTTGTCCGCATAGATTTGGCATTTATGGCACCTCTTTGCAAACTTGAAACAGTTTGTTTCCATAGTTAGCCAGTAATAACCTGCCCGCAGCAGTTTTCTCGTCATAGCATGTCCACCCGCATGTGTACCAAATGTACCCTCATGTATTTCTTCCATGAGCAATTTCGCCTCTTTCTCGTCTACACATCGTAGCAACACCAAGTTGTGGTTTCTCTTGTATAGTACACCGTCCGGGTTCAGATAGAAATTGCCAGCCAATCTCCTAAGAGTCTTATGATCGCGACTGGATGCCCCAGCTGGATATTCCTTGTTCTTCAGGAAATTCTGGATGTCATAGTACCAGGGTTTATCATCAGATGCTTCGTCAATAGCAAATATGAACGCAGGCCTATCAAGCCGAGAGATAATAATCTGGGGAGCCTCGTTCCAGAAGTTAACTTTATACATGGAAGACAATGTCGCCAGGGCGTCAGCCATTTGATTTTCTGCTCGCGGCACATGATGCAATTCAACCTTGTCGAAGAAGGGCAACAATCTCCTTGCATAATTCATATATGGTATCAAATTGGGCTGACGTGTCTCCCATTCTCCTTTTATCTGATTCACCACCAGAGCTGAGTCTCCGTATACGTCCAGATGTTTGATTCGCAAATCGATAGCGTCTTCGAGACCCATGATGCAAGCCTCATGCCGCTACTCGGAAAATGCATCGTGCAACGACGGGGAGGCGAAAAAGATAGCACAGAAGAGTCGCCACCGAACTTTATTTATCCCATGAGGGGAAAGGAAAATATCGAGAAAACCTTAAGAAATAAAATGGAGAAGATGGTCTCGCAACCAAGAACGGGTTCGGAAGCCGGTTATGCAATGGGAAGGTATTAGCACCCCTCGCATCCATCGTACTCGATGGGAACCTTTTGTTTGTCGATGTGTGAATATATTTGCTTAAATAATATGCTATAAAAAGAGTGTTCCAAAATAAGAGAAAAGGGTTTAGAAACGTGGAAAGAGAGGTAACGGGGGAAAGAAAGGACTCGATAGGACTTCGCGGTCCTAGGCCTACGTATTCTCAATAGATATGAGAAAGTCAGAGTCGGCGTAGTTCAGAACTACGGATATGGGGGAAAGTGCTCGCCAAGACATCGCCGTCTTGTGCCTACGTATTCTCATCTGGCATGAGAAATCAGAGCAGCCGTAGTTCGGCCTACGGTTTGTTGATGTTTTTTATGGATGATGCTATCGTGCGCATTCTAGCAGTTAGGTGTTTTGTTGCTCGCTCGTTGGAGACTTAGGCGTTACCTGTTTGCAGTAGAACGGACGTAACATATCCTTTTTGAAATGATTAGGTTTTCGCCATGCGAGGCAAGATGTCACATTTGATTGTGAGATTGTTTTTTTTAGGGGTGAGACATGTCCTCGGATAGTAACCCCTACGGGCGGTACCCAATTCTTTATCTCAAAGTTTTTGTTAAAAAGGTGTGGCGAATGAGACGTCTTTGTATTGAAAGACGAGCGTCGAAACCACCCTCACTATAGTGGGCATCCCAACACTCGAAGAAGAAGAGGTCTACACCCAATCCTCTCTCTTTAATTCAACATAAAGAGAGCTTCGTTCTCTTATTAAATTGTTTTTTGGTTTTGAATGGTAAGTGCTTTGCGACAGAGAACCCTACGGTAAAAGTCAGCACTCGGGATAGGAGAAGGCCTACGCCTAACCACTCCACGACCATTCAAGTTTTAGTTATGAAAAGAAGTTTGAAAATGCACTCGGTGTGAGACCGAGGTTTTAGGTGACAAGGGTTACGGGAGGAAGTTGTGAAAGGAGAAGTGGTGGATAAAGTCGCGTCTTCGTATTGAAAGACGAGTGTCGAAACCACCCTCACTACAGTGGGCATCCCAACACTCGGAGAAGAAGAGGTCTACACCCAATCCTCTCTCTTTAATTCAATACAAAGAGAAATCAATTTATTATTGAAAGTATACTCGGTACGGGACCGAGGTTTTAGGAGGAAAAGTTGGAAGCGTCTTCGTATTGAAATACGAGTGTCGAAACCACCCTCACTACAGTGGGCATCCCAACACTCGAAGAAGAAGAGGTCTACACCCAATCCTCTCTTTTTAATTCAATACAAAGAATTTATTTACAAGATGGTTTGAGAATGTTGACAGATACAAAGTGAGCAACCCTAACAGAAAATCAACTTCCAAGCAAGCAAAGGGTGTTGAGAATACCAATAATTTGAAATGTTATTTCATAAAATGAAAATAGTCATCACTGCGAACAATTTGCAAAAAGAATGAATCAAAAATATTGAAGTATGCAAAAGTTATGAATTTTGGAGTTTGTATAATTAAAACAAAATAACAAGGAATTAAAAAAAAGTGGGAGTGCCATGGGAAGGATTGAACCCACGCCCACACCCTTGCAAACATGTAACTCATCCACTCAGCCAAAGCGCGCGTGTTGATAAGAGATGGAAGAGAAAGAGAAAAAAAACAAGAAGTGAAGAATAAAATAAAGCAAAGCAAAAAATGGCCCCAGCTGGGCTCGAACTCACGACATGGCGTTGCAAAGTGACTTAAGGCATGGCTAATAACCACTGGGGTGGCGATACATCCGTGTATTTATGCCACCCCATAAATACAAGTACTTAACCAATGCGAATTTCTGGGCAAAACAAAAATAAGGTAAACCGTCCAAATACGTTTTGACTCGCAGCTTTCTCATACCTCAACCAAACTGAGCAAACTCTATATCAAAACTAACCAGAAAATCAAGAGGAAGAAGATAGTACCATCAGCTTTTCCAAATACAGTACACATATAAAAATTCGAAGTCTTATGCAAAGAGAAGTTTTGAGATGCGTTTTGAAATTTTTTTAAATTAAAACAGATGCAATCTAGAGCAGTTGAGAATTCGAGCAAACTTCAAATGCGGTATTGGAGGAGTTCTAACAGAAACAAACATTCAAAATACAATGGATCAAAAACGAACATATGAGTTGTAAGGGATGAGCATGATATGAGCACAATCCAAAACAGCAAGGCCACGACATTGAAATAATTGCTCATTCTATCAAGAGTTTAGTATACAATCATTATGACTTAAACCACACAAATAGCATATAAATGAATTCTCAGATCAGATCAGCAATGACTTTCACCAATAACCAACAACTTACATAATTAACTAAAACATGCAACTCGCAACATCAAACATCCCACATAATTCAAACTGGTTTAAACGGCCAACAAGTTCATCATGATGAATAGCATTTTTCACAAAAAGAACAGCAACAGGTTCTGATATTAACTTAGATCAATGCAAGTTCGAGCACAAAAAGATTTAAACAAATTCAAACAAAAGACCCACAAAGTGCTGAATGTGAACTGAGCATACTCCTAAGAGCTCATGGCTAACTAACATCAAAGGGTCCAAAACAGAAATAAGGCATACCGGCCTAGAACCTCAAAACAGAACTGAAGTTAGAAGCCAAAACCTCATTACAGGAATTGGACTGCTAGCAGGTGGTCAATTGACAATGCAACCCAAATCTTGGCATGGATTCACACTAAAACAAAACTGACCTCAACAGGCTTAGTAGCAACTACCCAAGTGAACAAGTCATGTCAACTATTTCCAAACAAAAATCAAACAAGGTTTTCAACTATCAAATAGACTTACACTAGAGCCAAACACGGACATCACACTTAAACCAACAAATGCAGCCACAGAAATATGCAATCACATAGCAGCAGCAGTGGGAAATTAATTATCAACCTTAACTCTAACTTAAATCAAATGATAACAGCCAAATTGCTAAAGGACATGAGTTAACTCCCTACACACCAAACTGCTTTAGCAGCACACCACAACCAGACTCATCAAAGCAACAAAACCACAGATATTGGAAACATTGTCAGAAGGAACAAATCTAGTGTGTGCAATGAATTTAAACAGCCAGTAGTGAGCAGTGATACCAATCCTCCAAAACAGATCATGAAGAAAAGACAAAGCTGATACATGATAAATACCTATATCCCCTAACTGTACTTGCACATTATAACCGAATCAAAGTAGCATGCTAGCAGATCTCTATGTCTAAAACAATAGTGCTTCAATGATAGTCAAATGCCCTCACACAAACCAAACTGATCCACACAGCCTTTAAATCACACAAGTAGCAGTAAGAAAAAGCAGAACTAACAGCTAGCACAAACCCAACAACCAACTTCATAAGATCCAAAGCATAAATTTGGCAAAGTCACTTGGTCTAAATCATAGCAATAATGACAGATGGACAAATTCAGTCACAAGCATATCCAAGGGTTAAAGGCAAACAGTTTATCAAGGAACTCAAGATATAGATGGATGCTGTCAAGCCATGACAATTAATTCACAAATAGAATGTTAACACAAGCATCAGAGTTAAAGGCCTATGATGTCAAGAAGCAAATCGATGTTCAGACCTTAACATAAACAAAAACTCAACCATTCAGACTTTGACAAATAAATTTCACAAAGGTAAGCAACATCTTGAAACAAAAATAAACCAAACAGTGATGTGCTCCTGAGGCTGAGGCAACATGCTTTGGATATCATCATGCTAGCAAGTCCTAACAGTGGTAAGAGTCCACAAACACACCTTTGCAAAAGCAAGCAAATACTTTTAACAATGTAGATCAAACAAACTTCTTCTCTTTTTTTTTAAAACATAAACAACAGCAGGTTGACAATGCCAACACCAAACATTAACTCAATATATTGCTTCAGGTGACAGTTACCACTTCATGATATCAAGCACAACCAAATTTTAGTCATAAAACCATGTTCAAATAGAAACAGATGCAAACTTAATATCAATTGATCAAATCATTATATGCTTCAAATGATGGTCACAACTTTGTGACAGCAGACACAAACCAAGTTCAACATGATGTTCAAGTTTAGCAGCCAGCAGCCCAACAGATGGCATTATAAACAAACCATGACCACAACAAGCTTAAATCCAAAACAAATCTAACAATGCATTATGTCTTTTACAAAAGCAGCTCATAAAAAAAAAACAAGATCAAAAGCATGGATAAACTCTTATCATGTGAAAATCAACCTCTAAAAGCAGTCATGAACAACAAGATATAATTTTAATCATTGCCAACATCCAAACTAAACTAATCACAGCAGTTCACAATTTCAGCACCTTATCATGAACAGGTCTAACCAACAAGTAGGACAAAGCTCAGACTTTTAAAGACAGACAGTGGCAGCATGGTTACAACAGAATAAACAATGATATATTGACATAAGCATTCAGATCATTGACTTATGATGGTAACAAAACAATCCATGGAAAGTTTCAAACAAGATTCACCAGGTGAGGCAAAACACAAAACCACACATATGTGCTCACAACAGTAAGCTTCAAACACAACAAAACTCAACATTAAGTCACAAGACCTAGGCTTCACACGTTGACAGTCTTTGTTAACAGTTTGGTGATTAATTCAACAGCTAATGCACATGCTATTGGTCTCATGTATTTTGACAACCAAGTTACAACCCTAGCACAGAAATGTCAAAACACAGTCCATATTCACATGATAAAAGGTTCAGAATTAAATACCTCTTGCAGCAACACTCAACAACAAACACCCTGCAGCCTTGAGCAAGATAACCCTTCTTTTAACAGAACTTGGCACCTCTTCCTTTCTTGAAACAACACTCAGTTTTGGAGGAAAGCTTCAAAGGAAGTTCAAAATTCTTCTTCTGATTTTTTCAAAGTGATGGTCGCCCCTAGGGTTTCCCTTCCTTTAACTTTTTATACCTCAGTCCCAAAAACTCCAGCTGTTGAATTTTGTCCCATTTGCTTTTGTTGGAGTGGGTTCTGAATAGGGCTGCAGATGGTCAGGGTAGTGGCTGCTTGTCCATTGCCTTGACTGGAAAAGAATTTCAAAACTTAAGCAAACAAGTACTTCACTTGTTGGTCTAGATATGGCAAAGCTTGGTACAAGTTTTATGAAAAAAACAAATTTGCTCTAACTTGCAATTTCACTAGCATCTCCAAACACACACCTAAATCGTGAAAACTGATTATACCACATTAATCCTTGCAAAAAATCACACAGGATATGCTTTTGTTTTGTTGAAAATGGTTGAGTTTTGCTCAACTTCTCCCCCTTCACGTATGGCCAAAATTTGTGTTGTTCAAAATATGCCCAGCCATGAAATAAGGTACTTATCAATTTTGGGGTGGGATAATCAATGGATGTATCACCACCCCAGTGGTTAAAGCAAGCGCGCAGCATGTGTGATGTCCCTGGTTCGATTCCTGGTGGAGACAAAATCCACCCCCTTTTTTTTATTCAAGCGCTTTTTTCCCAAATTTTTTAAATATATGCTTCTCTCCCCTTTGTTATTCATATAAGCATGAGTGGTTGAGTTGGTAAGGCATTGAGCTTGCAATCCAAGGGTGGTGGGTTCAAACCTCACCTTGTGCATTTTTGCTTCATTCATTTTTTTTTAATTGGATTTTCTTTATATATGCCCCTGAGAACCACATACTTGTCTGCCTATCTCCAAAGATTTTGACTTGTATCTAATGACTTTGAACACAAACTCTTGATGAGGTCTATAAATCCTTGACAACAATTTTTTTTAGACACACATTTCTTAATCCCCTGTAAAATGCAAAAAATGCTATGCAATGTAATGTTTTATGCAACATGCTGATGCAATGAAATGAAACATAAGCTAAAGAGGTTGGTCAAATTTTGGGGTACAATAGTTGCCCCTATTCCAGCGACTTGGACCTGAAGGTAAGAAAAATCGAACAGCTTTCGAACATTCAGGTAAAAGACGGTTGAATACCCAAGGACCCGGAAATTTGACAATCGCGAAACGAACTTCTGACATCGCCGCCAGGTACCCATATTAAGTGAAACGTCTGACCTCGCCGTCAGCTCTTTAATAGCATCTAACCTCGCCGTCAGATCTCAACGTCAAAATTATAAATCAACTGACTTCATCGTCGGTCTTCAATATTTTCTGACTTCGCCGTCAAAATTTTTTTTTTTTTACAGAACTTTGGTAAAACCCCTGACTTCGCCGTCAGCTCTTCAAAATAATCTTCTGACCTCACCGTCAAATTTACAATATTTTCTGACTTCGCCGTCAAAATTTTCTTTAAAATCGTCTTCTGACTTCGCCGTCAATCCTCAGAATAATCTGACCTCGCCGTCAATTTTTCTGTTAAATACGAACAACCATTAGATTCAAAGATATAATTACTTTTGACATCGCCGTCAAAACAAATTTCCAACATTGTCGTTGAAAAACTAGATCACTTGACATCGCCGCCAAAAACAAACTTCTCAACATCGCCGTTGAAAAACTAGATCACTTGACATCGCCGCCAAGAACAGACTTTCAACATCGCCGCTGAGAGACACAATCACTTGACATCGTCGTCAAAACAAATTTCCAACATTGCCGTTGAAAAACTAGATCACTTGACATCACCGCCAAGAACAGACTTTCAACATCGCCGCTGAGAGACACAATCACTTGACATCGCCGCCAGAACAAATATTTAGCATCACCGCTGAAAAATCAAATTATTGACATCGCCGTCAAAACAAATATTCAGCATCACCGCTGAAAAATTAAATCACTGACATCGCCGCCAAACCTTCGCTAAATATAAGCGAGCAACAAGATTCAAACGAAATTAAGACCATCGATTGGTGACAATCACAAAAGAATTCTGCTGGGGAAACAGCATGAGCTGGGGTCTAGCCAACACACGGGCAAAGATACTAGTCATCTGCGGGATTCACTTGAAACAAAAGGGTAACGACTCAGCTTATGTTTCACATGCATATGTTTGGATATGACGAAATGCTCCATACGAAATGGAAATGCTTCGCGTTTGGGTAGATGTTATGCATGTATGTAGATGCAAATGAACCACTTTAGCAAAGTAAATGCTAAAGAGAAAGATCCAACTCCGTTGTGGCAAGGCTAGATACGCTTAGCGCAAACAAACTCATGCTGGGGAATACAGGCCTTGGATGGCCTCCGAGAAAAACTTATGGGTAAAACTGCTTTGTTAAGAACAAAACCAACCCGCTGGGGATCCAAATCAAACTCTGTTGCGGAAAATGTCCCGGGGGGCCTATCAGCCTACAACTCTTTTGGGAAACAAACAACTTGGATGGAGACAACAACTCTACTCTGCTGGGGAAATCAACCGTGAATGATTAGCCAGAATAACTCTACTGGGGAAACACAGCTGATTGCTGAGGAATAACTCTCTTCTGCCGGAGATTGAATCCACCATCTGCTAGGGATGTTGAATAAGATTTACTGAGAATTTATCCCACACTATCCCTGCTGGGGATGGAGATGAACCATCTTTGAGTCGATTCCACTATGTGGGGAAGAAAACTAACTCCGCTGACTTGGTTGTGGATTAGATAAGGAGGGAATCAATATCAACCTCTGCTTGGGGAAAGAAAACACAAATAGACAAATGTGTTGTACAGCCGGCACCAAATTATCACTTATGTCTTTATTTAAACAAAAAAACAAATGTCTTGATTAATAGTTAGCAAAGCCCACAAGTTTATGTATGCAATGTTTTTTCATCAAAAACATCAGGCGTCTTTTGCAAACAAAAACGGTAAAAGTTAAAACCAGAATAAAAGCTTTTCTGAATAGTATATTTTATTGATAAAGGGCCTGAAAATAGGCAATTTTACATCGGATGCAACTCCTGAAAAGAGAAAGCTGCGCAAAAAAGATAATTGCAAGAAAAGTATACAAAATGTCGGCAATGTGGTATAGACAAACACCATGTGACGACTCATCCATGACTTGCGTGACTTTGACGCTTTCCGATATTTTAACTTCTGAAGAGACTGATTTGAACGGTCGATCTTCGAGTTCTCCCTAGAGTCCATTATGCTTGGGGTGATCAATGCGCAGGCCGCAGTCATTTGCTTTAAAATCCCTAATTTTTGCCTGAATCGCCCTTGCGGGTTTTCAATTCACCGGGATACCCATTTTTGCCAAAGTTGCCCTTTCAGGTTTTCAACTTTGCGGGTTCACATTTTTTCTTATATCCCTAACTTTTGCCCGAACCTATCCTTTTATGGTTCGTCGGGATGCCCCATTTTTGCCTGGATATTCTTTTTCTTTCCAGTGGGTTCATCTTAAGCGAAGTATTTTTTGACTGCGTCTGCGTTCATAGGGGATGTAAAATCTTCACCATCCATAGTTGAAAGTAGCAAGGCTCCTCCTGAGAACACCTTTATTACAACATATGGCCCTTCATAGTTGGGAGTCCATTTGCCTCTGTGATCGTTCTGTGGTGGGAGAATTCGCTTCAACACCAAGTCGCCTGCCTGAAAGCTCCGAGGACGTATCTTTTTATCATAGGCGCTCTTCATCCTCTTCTGGTACAAACGACCGTACGCGAGAGACGCCAATCTTTTCTCATCCATCAAACTGAGTTGGTTCAACCTGTTCTTCACCCATTCTGTTTCATCTATTTTGACATCTTCCAGTACTCTCAAAGAAGGGATCTCGACCTCCAATGGCAGAACAACTTCCATGCCATATACCAACGAGAAAGGAGTTGCCCCAGTTGAAGTACGCACCGAAGTGCGATATCCATGTAAAGCAAAGGGCAACATCTCGTGCCAATCCTTATAAGTTACCACCATCTTCTGTACTATCTTCTTAATGTTCTTGTTAGCCGCTTCCACGGCGCCATTTATTTTCGGACGGTAGGGAGAAGAATTGTGATGCTCGATTTTGAAACTCTGGCATAGTTCCTTCATCATCTTGTTATTCAGATTAGAACCATTATCAGTAATGATCCTCACAGGTATTCCATATCGACAGATGATGTCCCTTTTGATGAATCGGGCTACGGCTTGCTTCGTGACATTGGCGTAAGAAGCTGCTTCGACCCATTTGGTGAAATAGTCGATAGCTACTAAGATAAAACGGTGCCCATTGGATGCGGTTGGCTCGATCTTTCCAATCATATCAATGCCCCACATGGAAAAAGGCCATGGTGATGACATGACATTCAAGGGCACGGCGACACATGAATCTTGTCGGCATAAATTTGACATTTGTGGCATTTCTTGGCGTACTTGAAGCAATCTGACTCCATATTTAACCAATAATACCCTGCCCTTAACAACTTCCGAGACATGGCATGTCCACCTGCATGTGTTCCGAAAGCACCTTCGTGGACCTCTTCCATAAGCAAATTTTCTTCTTTTTCGTCCACACATCTTAGTAGCACTAAGTCATGGTTTCTCCGATAGAGCGCACCGTCTGGATTCAGATAGAAGTTACCAGACAACCTCCTCAAAGTCTTCTTATCTTGGGTCAGTGCCCCAGGCAGATACTCTTGATTTTTAAGAAAGTTCTGGATGTCATAAAACCATGGTTTACCATCAGATGCTTCATCTATTGCAAACACAAATGCCGGTCTATCGAGCCGTGAAATGACGATTATCAGAGCATCGTTCCAGAAGTTTACTTTGTACATTGAGGACAATGTAGCCAAGGCATCGGCCATCTGATTTTCTGCTCTTGGCACATGGTGAAGCTTTACTCGGTCAAAGAAAGGTAGCAACCTTCTTGCGTAGTTCATGTATGGGATCAGATTTGGCTGGCGCGTTTCCCACTCCCCCTTGATTTGGTTGACCACTAAGGCTGAATCTCCATAGATATCAAGGTTCTTGATTCTCAAATCGATTGCTTCTTCAATACCCATGATACATGCTTCGTACTCGGCCTCGTTATTGGTGCATGGGAATGTTAACCTTGCGGTGAATGGTATATGGGAACCATGGGGAGTTGTAATGATTGCCCCAATCCCACTACCGTAGGAGTTAACAGCGCCGTCAAAGATCAACTTCCACTGGGAACCCAATTCCGGTCCTTCGTCCGGCAACGGCTCATCACAATCTTTCATTTTCAAGTACATAATGTCTTCGTCAGGAAAGTCAAACTTCATTGGCTGATAATCATCGACTGGCTGCTCTGCGAGGTATTCTGACAGAACACTACCTTTAATAGCCTTTTGAGATACATATTGAATATCATATTCTGTCAGAATCATTTGCCACCTAGCGATCCTTCCCGATAGCGCCTGCTTTTTGAACACATACTTAATTGGGTCCATCTTTGAAATTAACATGGTTGTGTGGTTTAACATATACTGTCTTAGGCGTTTGGCGGCCCAAGCAAGTGCGCAACAAGTTTTTTCTAACATTGAATATCTGGATTCACAGGCGGTGAACTTTTTACTCAAGTAGTAAATTGTGTGCTCCTTTCTTCCAGTCTCGTCGTGCTGACCGAGAACACAACCCATGGAATTCTCAAGAACTGTTAAGTACATTATCAACGGTCTTCCAGCCACCGGGGGCATCAGTATTGGAGGCTCTTGTAGATATTCCTTTATTTTCTCAAACGCCTTCTGGCAATTCTCGTTCCAAACGACCGCCTGATCCTTCTTTAGAAGTTTAAACAATGGCTCACAAGTGGCGGTGAGGTGAGATATGAACCTTGCAATATAGTTCAATCTACCTAAGAAACCACGAACCTGCTTCTCGGTCTTTGGTGCTGGCATTTCTTGAATTGCCTTGATCTTCGCGGGATCAACCTCAATACTTTTCTCACTAACAATGAACCCCAACAGCTTTCCTGACCGTACGCCGAAAGTACATTTACTTGGATTCAACCTCAATTTGAACTTCCTCAACCTCTCAAACAATTTTAGAAGATTTACCAGGTGCCCCTCCTCCGTTTGGGACTTTGCAATCATATCGTCGACATAAACTTCGATTTCGTGATGCATCATATCGTGAAAGAGTGTGACCATTGCTCGTTGATAAGTTGCCCCTGCGTTCTTCAACCCGATAGGCATCACTTTATAGCAAAAAGTCCCCCAAGGTGTGATAAAAGTCGTTTTCTCCATATCCTCCGGCGCCATCTGAATTTGATTATATCCGGAGAAACCGTCCATGAAGGAAAACACTGAGTACTGTGCGGTGTTATCAACAAGCACGTCAATATGAGGAAGCAGGAAATCATCCTTTGGGCTTGCTCTATTCAGGTCCCTATAATCAAAACACATCCTAACTTTGCCGTTCTTTTTAGGCACGGGCACGATGTTAGCGACCCGAGGAGGGTAGTTGGCCACAACAAGAAATCCAGCATCTAACTGTTTCTGAACTTCTTCCTTGATCTTCACTGCCATGTCTGGCCTTGTTCTTCTCAATTTCTGTTTGACAGGAGGACACTCTTCACGAAGAGGCAGACGATGAACCACGATATCCGTGTCGAGTCCTGGCATATCCTCATATGACCAAGCAAAAACATCCTTGTACTTTTGGAGTAACTCAACCAATCGTTGCTTGACATTACTTTGCAGCGTAGCCCCTACTCTGACCTCCTTCTTATCTTCTTCTGTTCCCAGGTTGATAACTTCAACTTCCTCCTGATGAGGCAGGATGACCTTCTCCTCTTGTCTTAGCAATCTGGCAAGCTCCTCAGGCAGGTCTTCGTCTTCTTCGATCTCTTCTTCAGCTTGAAAGATCGGATTGTCAAAGTCATACCGAGTCATAGACAAGTCTGAGTCGGTGGCATCTGAAATGTGTAACCTGCGATGATGATGATTTTATGCTTTTAAATGATATGCAAACAAAAACACAAACCACATTGCCATTTTATTGTTAAAGATAAAAAAACAAGAACAACAAGGATCACAAAATTTTGAATGAAAAGACGCCTTTTAATTGATGATAAAAAGATTGTTCACATGCATAAAAGATAGGGCCCTACAAATAAAGTCCATTATGCCTTGGGCAGAGCATATGGAAATACATTAATCAGGACAAAACAATTACTCTTCATAAGTCACTGTGATAACTTCTTCCATGCTCCAATTCTTCAAACCCTGGCCGGGGATGCACGGCCGAATCCATGCATCCATATCGCAGTCGCTGTCTCCTTCCTCGTCTGATATGGCATTGACTTGATCGAAAATGACCCCACTGCTAGTAAATTGGACAGGACCTTTGTAGCGTGGAGTGCTTTGTGAAGATGATCCATGTGGGTTGTATCCCAATCCGAACTTATCTTGTTTGTTTGGGACGCTTATCACCTGTCCCCATCCTTGTGTTGATCCGGACTCCACCACGGCCTGCGCTTCCTTGTATGATGACATGGCAACCTCTGGAGCCTTGACCTCGACCAGCGCCTTCTCCTTGATTTGGACAGTCTCAAAGGCCTGGCACAACGTTTCTTGAATTTCACCGTCGACTTCCACATATTTGAATGAAGACAGATGGCTCACCATGATGTCTTCTTCTCCACAAACAGTCACAATATTCCCATCCACCATATACTTCAACTTCTGGTGCAAAGTCGATGTTACAGCGCCTGCTAAGTGTATCCAAGGCCGACCCAAAAGACAGCTATAAGCAGGCTGGATATCCATGATGTAGAAAACTGCTTCAAACACTTCCGGGCCTACTTGGATAGGCAGAGTTATCTCCCCAAAGACAGATCTTCGGGTTCCATCGAAAGCCCGCACAACCAAATCACTGGGCGTACAATAAAGACCCTGATGATCAATCTTCATCAATGCTTTCTTTGGCAACACATTCAAGGACGACCCTGTATCAACAAGTACATGTGACATCACTGTTCCTCGGCATTCAAGTGAAATATGCAGAGCCAAGTTGTGGTTTCTTCCTTTTGGTGTCAAATCACGGTCAGTGAACCCCAACCCGTTACCCGTGTTGACATGGGCCACCACGCCTTCCAACTGATTAACGGATATCTCTTGAGGTACATAAGCATTATTCAAAACTCTGAGCAAAGCATTCCTATGAGCCTCAGAACATAACAGCAATGACAAGATAGAAATCTTTGAAGGAGTTTGCTGTAAATGATCCACAATTTTGTAGTCACTTCTCCTTATCAAGCGCATGAATTCCTCCACGTCCTTCAGCAAAGTTTCCTTTTCTCTAGCCTGAGAACTCTCTTCCACTATCTTTCCTTTACCCTTGTCGATCTTTTCTGTGTTTATTTCGGGTGATGCAAATACTCTCCCACTTCTAGTCATTCCTCCAGTTCCCGCCAAATTATCAACAGAATCCAACGACAAATCCCTCAGTTCCTGCTTTTGACCATTGCAGTAGACCTCGGCCCCATAGTTCCAAGGAATCGCTTTAGAATTTTCATAGGGTACGGGCCCTGCCTTTGTGAATATAATAGTGGGCCTTACCGGAGGCGCGGAAATTGTAATTGTTTTGTATGGGATGGATATGGTGGCCACCTCGTCCTTATCTTTGATGACTACCTCTTCAACCTTCTTCTCACAGATTCTATCAAATTGCAACAAACCGTCATCCATCATGTGCTGTATATGGTTCTTCAGGTTCCGACATCCTTCGGGACAGATCATACAGTCTTCACAATCCTCCCCACAACCTGGGAACACCCCTCCTTCTAACAACTTGCTCTTCACGAAACCTAATGGCGTCTTCAGATCCTCTACCCTGGACACCAAGTTCATGCCTTCCTCACTGTCAATAGCATTCACGCCACCACCCCTACCATGGTTAGGCATGGGATTTTGATCTACATTTGGCGCATCCTGATTGAAATTGATAGCTTTACTATCAATAAGGTCTTGTACCTTATGTTTGAAGGCTTTACAGTTGTCAATACTATGGCCGGGGGCGCCAGAGTGGAATTCACACCTAGCGTTGGCGTCATATCCAGGAGGTGGTTGGCCAGTTAGAGGTGCCATTGTCCTTTTCTGGACCAACTGCAGTTTAATTAAGTGTTGTAGTAACTGAGCGTAGGGCATTGGCGGTGTGTCAAAGTGTCTATCTGCCACCCTTCTCCTATCTTGGAACTGTCTCGGTGCATAATTCTGTTGTTGAGGTCGTTGCTGTTGTTGTTGACGTGGTTGTTGTTGCGGAGGCTGTGTCGCCGGGATGGCAATACTTGCTACTTGTGGTGGTTGTTGGTAATACGGTCGCTGCTGACGCTGATCCAGGTATCTTTTTCGGTTGTTAAAGCCGTACACTGCATTTGTTTCATTATCCCTTTTCTTCGCACCAAAAAAACTTTCTTCCACCTCCAGATGAGGTCCCTTCCGCTGCTTGAATTTTCCCCATTTTTATACCGTTTTCAACTCTTTCGCCCGTGATAATCAAATCTGAAAAGCTTCCTGACATGTTACTCACCAACTTCTCGTAGTAGATTCCGGGAAATGTGGCCACGAATAAATCGATTAGTTCTCTTTCCACCATGGGAGGTTGAACCCTAGCGGCAAGCTCTCGCCACCTTTGAGTGTATTCTTTAAAACACTCATTGCTCCTTTGGGATAAATTCTGCAACTGCACTCGATTTGGTGCCAAGTCACTATTGTACTGGTAGTGCTGGACAAAGGCCTCCGCTAAATTCTTCCAGCTCCGAATATTGACAGGTTCCAAACCCATGTACCACTCTAGAGAAGGCCCTGACAGACTATCTTGGAAGAAGTGCATAAGCAACTTCTCATTATCAGAGTATGCCGACATCCTTCGGAAATAGGAGCGGATATGCACCTTTGGACATGTCGTTCCTTTGTATTTATCGAAATCTGGTACTTTGAACTTTGGAGGAATCCTAAGTCCCGGAATCAATCCCAGATTGGACATGTCAAGTCCCATAGTGTTCTGGTTTTCAAGAATGCTATTCATCTTTTCTTCTATTTCATCGAACCTTCTATTAGTGTCGGATCGTAACCCTCCCCCAAGGTCTCTCAAGGAGAAGATATCATCCTGTTCATCTTGGTCCCACTGAGGATTCACGCTAGTAGGTATGGCGCCTGCCACAACTGGGATGGGGATTCCGGTTTGGTCTCTTCCGCCCGGAAGGTTGACTACAGTTGGGCCACCATTGACTTGCGAGGTTCCGCCATTAAACGGAGGAGGAATAGCAGTAGTCCCTCCATGCAAAACGCCACTCCCATCCACTTGAGCTATTAAAGGTTGAACCAAGGTCCTTAACTGGTCCTGCCCATTGGCCACCCCCTGCATCATCTCCATGAATTGCGTCATCCTCTCATGAAACTCCAAAAGCTCGGCTTGAACCTGATCCATAATTCTCTGCTGATTTCCCCGCGTGTTGTAGGAGTGTTGAGAAGTCAGCTTGCTCTTTCTCTTTCTCTCTTTTTGAAATGGCAAGCGGTGTGAGGTCGGGTTTCAGGGGATGCCAAATGATGCGTAAATATATGCAATGTTCAAGAGACTTTCAAGGTTCATGATTACCATCGGTATTATAGAACTGCGAATGCATAAATAAAGAAGGCACAAATTAGACAAAAAGCAAACTTTCATTAATTTGGGAAGATTCCATACAAGCATTTGCTGACTAATGCTAAAAATAACAATTCATATTACAAGGAAAACAGAACAACTAAAAATCAAAGGTACTGAATGTCTAGAAATTCTTCTTCTGGAGACGCTCCTCAAGTTTCTTTGTCTCGAACATGAACCTCTTAGCCATTTGGTCGCAGAGCTGGCTAAAGTGGTGAATAGAAGGAGGGATATCATTTCCTTCTGTTGCGGTGGAAATAGGATATCAAACTATTAATTAATTTGAACCACAATTCAATTCACAACCGGTCTTTGATTTATCCGAAGGAAAGGTTAAAGAAAGGAAAAACCTAAAAGGGAGAGATCTAAGGTTCGGGGGTTGGTTAAATTTAGGGAAGGTATTAGCACCCTAAACTTCCGTAGTACTCTACGGGAACCTTTTGTTTATTTTTTTTATTTATTTCATTAATTATTTTGCTTTAGGGTATATACAAAGGATTGAAAATTAAAAAATACCTAGGGGTTAATTCTAAGTTTACTCGGCAAGACATCGCATCTTGTGCCTACATATCCTTACGGGAATGGAATCAGAGTAACTGTAGTTCCCCTCAAAAGGGAGGTTAGAGACTTCTTGACTGTGGTCAAGGTCTCAAGGGGAATAAACGCATCTTAAGGACACGCTTACATGGAGTCTTAAACTCCGATCTCTATGTTATAAATTGTTAAGTGCATTAGGGTTAGGTTAGGGATTCCGCGGCGGGAAACCCTAAAATGAGTGCGGCGACTCTTTGACCTAAAGCTAGGGGTAGTTTTGTAATTTTGTCCACGGCGAGACATTTGTGAAAAGTTAGGGTTTGTAAGGGTTTGAAGTTTTGAGGACTATTGGCGTGGCGGCCAAACGGCTAGACCTAATCCTTCGGAGGAATGCAATGGGACAAATTAACGATGCAAATGCGCGAATTTAAACCATACAAACAACAGAAATTAAAGTGCGGAAAGGTAAACGCGATAATTTGTTCGCGAAGTTACAAATGAGAAACATATACAATTATAATACAACTTGAATTGAAAAACACATTAAAATAGCTAATAGCAACGTAACAAGCTGCACATTGAATACACAACGTTAGTAGACAGAGTCAGACAGTAATCAGACGAGTTATGAAACGGAAGTGCGAAAGTTATAGATATTCTTTGTTGTTTATTTGTGATATATAAAAAAGCTTTTGATTTAAGTTAAAAAAGAGGTTTTAATATTATTAAAAAAAACATTTCAAAAATAGTCTTAATTTAATTATCTAACAAAAAGGTTTTATTTTTAAAAAAAAAGGTTTAATGTTATTATTATATATTTTTAAAAAAAAAAACGGTTCTAGTTATTATTTTAAAAAAAGATTTTAGTTATTATTTTAAATTTATCTAAAAAAAAGTTTTTCTTAAAAATAATAGGTTTTCATATTAATTTGGAAAAGATGTTAGTGTTATTTATTTTTTAAAAACAGATTTTTATATTATAACAAGTTTTAATAAATTAATGATAATAATAATAATAATAGTAATAATAATAATAATAATGATAATAATAATAAATAATGACAATAATAATAAATAATGATAATAATAATAATACTAATGATAATAATAATAATAAATAATGATAATAATAATACTAATAATAATAATAAAGCAATAATGAATTTTAAATGTGCCAAATAACCCAACAATGTTGCTAACGCAGAAATGCGCTCAGCGCAACCAGATCTAAATCGGACGAAACAAAATTTATCGCAAAGAAAAAGAAATTAAGCAAAAAAACAGTATTATTGCTCACGCAAAAATGCAATCATCGCAACCAGATCGAACTAACACAAATGTCACGCGTCATGCACACAAATGTGCAAACATCGTATCGATATAATTCGATCAAAAATTAATCTTATATATATATATATATATATATATATATATATATATATATATATATATATATATATATATATATATATATATATATATATATATATATATATATATATATATATATATATATATATATATATATATATATATATATATATATATATATATATATATATATATATATATATATATATATATATATATATATATATATAAACTCTAACACTTTAAAAATTATAAATATATAAACGTAACAGTAATAGATAAAGAAAAAGAAATAACGGTAATAGATGAAGAAAAAAAATAACGGTAAAAGATGAAGAAAAAGAAACAACAGTAATAGATGAAGGAAAAGAAATAACGGTAAACGATGAAGAAAAAGAAACAACAGTAATAGATGAAAGAAAAGAAATAACGGTAAACGGCACTCACTCCTCTTAGGTTTTTTTCATTCTCCCCTTTTTTCAACAAGGCAACACAGGTATATATAGGGAACAAATTAGGGTTAACACCCAATTGTCAATAATATCCCTAAAGCCCATTTTAAAGCCCAAACTAAATAATTAGTTAAGAAAAAATAAAATTTAAAATAAACTTAAAATAAAAACTAAAGATCCTATTGATTCCTAAAATAAAAAATATTATAAAAAGAACAAACTTTTTCTAATATTTTTTATTTTATGATTTTTTGGATATTTTTATGAATAATTTAGAAAAAAGTGAAAAAAAATAATATTTTAAAAAATAGATTTAATTAAAATACGAAAATAATAATTAAATAATAATAAAAAACTATTTTTGTTATTTTTTTAATGAGAGATAGAAACATTTAGAGTAAAAATAATAAAAAACAAAAAGTGACTAAGGTGGGATTCGAACTCTCAACCTCTCACACTCACAACTCCTTACAGATGTCCTCTTGCCAATTGTGCCATTTTTACTTTTTAGAAAAAAAATACATGCCATATGATATTTACCTGCAAAAAGTCAAACGACTACACAAATTTGTTAGTAATTGATTAAATGCAATGAAATGCGACGACAAATCTTAGGGCAAAATTTGGGGTATTACAGTTGCCCCTATTTAAATAACTTCACCGGGTGATTTGAGCAACGGAGACTCGAGAAATCATGGTGGAGGGATTTAAATACAGATAACCGAAAATTTTGCCTTTAGACGCAGTGCTATGCAATGATATGGACAAAACAAAACGAACTATAATGCTAAATATAATATGAATCTGATATGATGCGTATGATGAAAATGACAAATGCACGAATACAGACGAAACAACGTCACAGGGGACGACCCACCGAGGAATTGCACTAGGGAAGAAGACATGTCATATCTAGAAGAATGTCGGGTAGACACGACACAGAATTGTTGATAGGTGCCAAGTAAATTAGAAATTGTCCGCAAGGTAAGACGCGAGTAAAACACGAGCTCAGGAGAAAAACGCAAATGGGGATAAAACACCTATGATGCCAAGTAAATAAATTTTGCCCACAAGGTAAGACACGAGTAAAACACGACCTCAGGGAGAAAAAAAACAAATGGGGGTAAAACACCATGATGTTAGGTAAACCCAGGAATATCTGGTAAACGGGGAATAAAACACCCGGGATAAAGGTACATGGGGGATAAAACACCCAAGGATAGAAGGTAAGTGGGGAGTAAAGCACCCAAGATAGACATGTAAATGGGGAGTAAAGCACCCAGGATAGAAATGTAAATGGGGAGTAAAGCGCCCAAGATAAAAATGTAAATGGGGAGTAAAGCACCCAAGATAAAAACGTAAATGGGGAGTAAAGCACCCAAGATAAAAACGTAAATGGGGAGTAAAGCACCCAAGATAAAAATGTAAATGGGGAGTAAAGCACCCAAGATAAAAATGTAAATGGGGAGTAAAGCACCCAAGATAGAAATGTAAATGGGGAGTAAAGCACCCAAGATAGAAATGTAAATGGGGAGTAAAGCACCCAAGATAGAGATGTAAATGGGGAGTAAAGCACCCAAGATAGAGAGGTAAATGGGGAGTAAAGCACCCAAGATAGAAATGTAAATGGGGAGTAAAGCACCCAAGATAGAAATGTAAATGGGGAATAAAGCACCCAAGATATGCACATGTATAGGAATTATGCTATGAGATATGATCAAATGCAAATGCAGACATCGACGACAAGGCTCGACTCTTTCAGTGAGATGACAAAACTGGAGGACTGATTCCTCAACACGGAGATCACTGTCATTCTGTTAAACTGTATCAAGTTGATAGTCACTGTAGGAATGATGAATAATTGCTTAGGGATTATGCAAGTAAACTGCCCCAGGTCAAATGAACTAATAATTGCTTCAGCTGTCTAATTCATGGAATCGACTGTTTTGCTGTATCCTCGGAAGGCTTGCCCCAGTCTGGGTCTTGAACAAATCTCTGGATAAACCAAATCTGAGAAGATATTGCCTTGAACAAATCTTGAACTAATTCTTTGACAGGATGTAAAAGGAACTTGCCCCTGATAAGATCACTTGACCAAGTTTCTCATTGTTTGAAAATTCCTTAGAGGAAAGCCAGTTTGCAAACAAAAATATTCATACAAACATGGTAATGCAAAGTTCATGCGATTTTTGAAAAATTATTTTTGAATGATGGAAAATACATGAGTCGTTAGTCAGAAAAAGGCGGTTCAAGACACTCAAAGTTTAAGATAAAAGTGTATTGCCAAAATAAATGATTCGCAAGGATCTTTTGGAGTCAGGTTACGCAACCTTGTTGTAGTATACTTTTTAAATAACCCTGTTTCAGTTAGGTCTTTTGAGGGTTGTAACGTGGCCTGGTTCACGGTTTATGAAACAAAAGATAAAGGCTCAAAAGTTATTTGTACCCACCCAATCTACGTGATGATCTTCAATCCTATGCTCAGTTAACTCACACTATGCATTCAGGTTCCCATAAGTTAGGGATTTCATTGATCATCGCAGTGATGATTCAGAAGTCAAAGGGACCTATGAAAAGGCAGCCACTACTCCCCTATAACATTTGATTGTTTTGACATTGAGGATTTTCAAGATAAGGATTTAAAAATCTCTTTGTATTATCCCTAAATTTTGCCTGAACTGTTTATTTTAGAGTTTACAGTCAGCGGGATGCCCTAGTTTTGCCTAAGTCTCCTTCATAGGTTTTGACTTAGCTGGCTTCTTTTGCTTTTTTTATATTATTTTTTTGTGTGAAGGAAAGTGACTGTTTGATTTTAATGATTACGGTGAACCATCATCGACCTTTTGATTAGAAAACATCTTCGACACTTGTTTGACGTGTGCGAAGGAAAATTTGTTAATGAAAGGTGTATCGTATGAACACACAACCAAGTTAACTGAGAACTACCCATCCCAAGGTTAAAATTGTGGGTTTTTTGTAACGAAAGAAACTCCAACTTCTAGGCTCGAAGGGGGTAACGAGGGATTAACTTCCTTATTTCTCCAGTGTTTGGGAATTGAAACAATGCCTTACATCGTCAACAAGGTTTGATTGAAAGCATACTGACAGCAATTATGGGGATAACGTTTTCATCATCCTCCCTCCAATCTTAGCATATCAAAATTTTGGACAAGAAGTAAACATTTGAAAAATAAAGCATAAAGATGCAAATAAATGGACGGAAATAAATTGAATCAAAAGTCGCAATGCTTATTTCATTAATGAAAGTACAAACATAATTAAAAGCAAACAACTTAAACAAAATAAGGAAAGTGCGAACAACGAGAAACAAAAGGCCTAGTGACAAAACTTCATTTCTGATGTACTGGCAAGGGATTTTTCTGAACATCCGGATGACTGTCTGTAAAATCAAGTATTCCAGTTCTAACCAATTCACATACTCTAGCCTTCAATGCAAAACAATGCTCCAAGTCATGGCCTGGGGCACCCTCATGGGAAGCACAATGGAGATCAGCCCTAAATCCAGTCGGAGGATTAAGAGGAGGTGGTAAAGCCTTTGTAGTAATCAGTCCTTGCCGGACTAAGTCAGGATATAGCTCTGTGTAAGTCATGAGAATAGGATCAAAGTGACTCCTGTTCCGTTTCTGGTCTGATATCTGTGTCGAGGAATCAGCTTGACGACTCAAAGGTACACTAGAAGACGATAGGACCAAGAAGGAGAAACTGGGGGATAAATGCAATGCAAAAATGTGATGCTAATCCCATGCAATGGTTTCAAGAATTTCAACGGTCGATTGCGAATATTGCTTTTTAAGAAAGTTGGAAAAAATTTTAGACTTTAAAATGTAAGGCTTTTTGAATTTGCAAAGGACTGCTGAATTCCTTGAAACTAGAAATGATATGATGCTTTATGGATGCGAAGCACAAATACACATAAGCAAACAAAAGGTCCTAAGTTAGAGGAACAATGAATGGAGTAAAGGTCTACCCTTCCCAAAGAGGTATGTACTATAGGTTGATTGTACCTGCAGAACAAGGGTTCTAAATCAGTGCCCAAAGTCATCAGTCCATCTTTCGGATATTATCGACTTCCCGACTGACTCGAGGGTCAATAATATTCTCAAGAGAACCTCTTTTAAGTGTAGCATCGCGTAGCAACCATTGTAGGACTACTCCCACATAGTTCCCGCACTACATCCTATATAAGGCCAAGATGGTGTAAAGGTACTACGGTTCCCAGTATCACAGACTCCAATCGATAATGGTAAAACTTTTCACGATTACACTCGATCAACCGAACCATTTTCGAAAGTGTCTCAACTGAGCGGTGATTCTCGAGTCAACTTAGTCGGGACTCACTCCCTATAAGCCTCGTCGAATATATCACCATCCTATAATAATGTCACTCAAGTCCGGGTGTAGGACTTATCTCACAACACAGTAACTCCCAAGCAGGTACCATGAACAACGTATATACAAATGAGTAAAAATATTAATGAAACAAATATATGAAGAAAAATAAACAAGATAGGGATAACCCTAAAAAATTAGGACTCCCCAGTGAAGTCGCCATTTTCTGTTGCGGTGGAAATAAGATATCAAACTATTAATTAATTTAAACCACAATTCAATTCACAACCGGTCTTTGATTTATCCGAAGGAAAGGTTAAAGAAAGGAAAAACCTAAAAGGGAGAGATCTAAGGTTCGGGGGTTGGTTAAATTTAGGGAAGGTATTAGCACCCTAAACTTCCGTAGTACTCTACGGGAACCTTTTGTTTATTTTTTTTTTATTTATTTCATTAATTATTTTGCTTTAGGGTATATACAAAGGATTGAAAATTAAAAAATACCTAGGGGTTAATTCTAAGTTTACTCGGCAAGACATCGCATCTTGTGCCTACATATCCTTACGGGAATGGAATCAGAGTAACTGTAGTTCCCCTCAAAAGGGAGGTTAGAGACTTCTTGACTGTGGTCAAGGTCTCAAGGGGAATAAACGCATCTTAAGGACACACTTACATGGAGTCTTAAACTCCGATCTATATGTTATAAATTGTTAAGTGCATTAGGGTTAGGTTAGGGATTCCGCGGCGGGAAACCCTAAAATGAGTGCGGCGACTCTTTGACCTAAAGCTAGGGGTAGTTTTGTAATTTTGTCCACGGCGAGACATTTGTGAAAAGTTAGGGTTTGTAAGGGTTTGAAGTTTTGAGGACTATTGGCGTGGCGGCCAAACGGCTAGACCTAATCCTTCGGAGGAATGCAATGGGACAAATTAACGATGCAAATGCGCGAATTTAAACCATACAAACAGCAGAAATTAAAGTGCGGAAAGGTAAACGCGATAATTTGTTCGCGAAGTTACAAATGAGAAACAGATACAATTATAATACAACTTGAATTGAAAAACACATTAAAATAGCTAATAGCAACGTAACAAGCTGCACATTGAATACACAACGTTAGTAGACAGAGTCAGACACTAATCAGACGAGTTATGAAACGGAAGTGCGAAAGTTATAGATATTCTTTGTTGTTTATTTGTGATATATAAAAAAGCTTTTGATTTAAGTTAAAAAAGAGGTTTTAATATTATTAAAAAAAACTTTTCAAAAATAGTCTTAATTTAATTATCTAACAAAAAGGTTTTATTTTTAAAAAAAAAGGTTTAATGTTATTATTATATATTTTTAAAAAAAACGGTTCTAGTTATTATTTTAAAAAAAGATTTTAGTTATTATTTTAAATTTATCTAAAAAAAAGTTTTTCTTAAAAATAATAGGTTTTCATATTAATTTGGAAAAGATGTTAGTGTTATTTATTTTTTAAAAACAGATTTTTATATTATAACAAGTTTTAATAAATTAATGATAATAATAATAATAATAGTAATAATAATAATAATAATGATAATAATAATAAATAATGACAATAATAATAAATAATGATAATAATAATAATACTAATGATAATAATAATAATAAATAATGATAATAATAATACTAATAATAATAATAATAATAAAGCAATAATGAATTTTAAATGTGCCAAATAACCCAACAATGTTGCTAACGCAGAAATGCGCTCAGCGCAACCAGATCTAAATCGGACGAAACAAAATTTATCGCAAAGAAAAAGAAATTAAGCAAAAAAACAGTATTATTGCTCACGCAAAAATGCAATCATCGCAACCAGATCGAACTAACACAAATGTCACGCGTCATGCACACAAATGTGCAAACATCGTATCGATATAATTCGATCAAAAATTAATCTTATATATATATATATATATATATATATATATATATATATATATATATATATATATATATATATTATATATATATATATATATATATATATATATATATATATATATATATATATATATATATATATATATATATAAACTCTAACACTTTAAAAATTATAAATATATAAACGTAACAGTAATAGATAAAGAAAAAGAAATAACGGTAATAGATGAAGAAAAAAAATAACGGTAAAAGATGAAGAAAAAGAAACAACAGTAATAGATGAAGGAAAAGAAATAACGGTAAACGATGAAGAAAAAGAAACAACAAAAATAGATGAAGGAAAAGAAATAACGGTAAACGACACTCACTCCTTTTAGGTTTTTTTCATTCTCCCCTTTTTTCAACAAGGCAACACATGTATATATAGGGAACAAATTAGGATTAACACCAAATTGTCAATAATGTCTCTAAAGCCCATTTTAAAGCCCAAACTAAATAATTAGTTAAGAAAAAATAAAATTTAAAATAAACTTAAAATAAAAACTAAAGATCCTATTGATTCCTAAAATCAAAAATATTATAAAAAGAACAAACTTTTTCTAATATTTTTTATTTTATGATTTTTTGGATATTTTTATGAATAATTTAGAAAAAAGTGAAAAAAAATAATATTTTAAAAAATAGATTTAATTAAAATACGAAAATAATAATTAAATAATAATAAAAAACTATTTTTGTTATTTTTTAATGAGAGATAGAAACATTTAGAGTAAAAATAATAAAAAACAAAAAGTGACTAAGGTGAGATTCGAACTCTCAACCTCTCACACTCACAACTCCTTACACATGTCCTCTTGCCAATTGTGCCATTTTTACTTTTTAGAAAAAAAATACATGCCATATGATATTTACCTGTAAAAAGTCAAACGACTACACAAATTTGTTAGTAATTGATTAAATGCAATGAAGACGACAAATCTTAGGGCAAAATTTGGGGTATTACACCTTCCAAGTCTTGAATTGCGCTTTCCAACCTCCATGGGATGTCACGGATCATGAGGTTGCAATGCTCCACCAAATTGTTGTACCTAGCACGACACATATCTAGAGTCGACTGGTAATAACAAATAGAATCCACATGGGTGTCCAACAACTCATTGAGCTGAGCCTCCTTCTTGAGCCACTGCGCACCATCTCTTTGCAAAGCCTCGAAACGATTCCTCCACAAGGCGGTAGTTTCTTGGGCAGTTTCCAATTCTAGACATTTGCTACTCCACATGTCAGGTGTGACATATGAAGCTCTCAATGCCTCCTCCTTGAGTCTTCGTTCATCTTCCACTAGGGTCAAGGCATTTCTCAGTTGTTCTTCAAGATCCCCAATATCAGCCTCAAGATTCTCTCGTATTTCCTTCTTTTCGGTAGAGGCTATCTCAAAGAAGTGCCATGCCCTATCACAAGAGGCCTTGGTGTCCTTTAGGCGTTGTCGGAGAGTTGTTAATGACGCATCAGCCCCTTCAAAACCCTGTTGGTACCTGACTCTCAGATCCGTTTCTAACTTCAGCTTCTTGCTACTCTCAGCCGCTTGATCTTGTTCAAACTCTACTTTTCTTTTGCACTGACCGTTCTCCATATTTGCTTGGTGGATTTCAGCCTGAAGGTCCTGATTCTCCTTAGTCAACCTCTCCACCACTAGTTTCAGTTTTTCATATTCTTCTATAGATACATAGGTAGGAGCAGGAGGTGCCTCCCGCATAGATGGTTCTGAGGGAAATGGTAACGATCTTTCAGCCACTCTAGCTAGTAACCACTGGTTGTATGGCTCTTTTGCCACACAATTATTTGCTTTCAGCTCCTTCCTCCCCTTCGTATGAATCTTGCCCCAAGCCTTAGCAATCTTCCTGACAAACGCAGGGTCCTCTGATGTGGCTAGCAAAAAGAAACTCTGAACCTTCTCTGCTTCGGGCTCGTCTTCCATAGCATAGCCCAATTGGCGTAGTGCCATGACTGGGTTATAGTTGATACAACCGGCCCTACTGATCAGAGGTACATTACCGAATTCCCCACAACTAAAAATGATTTCCACATCGTAGTACTCATGAGAGTACCAAGCAATATCACTAGCCTCTAGAGACATAATGCGTTGAGACCATTTCAATTCCTTCTTGTTTTCCACGAACGGCCTTTTCTTTGGTAAATGAGAAGCATACCATTTGTATATTAGGTGAGAGCAGCATTGGATCATTCCTGCCTTCTTTTCACTCCTCCAATGAATAGAGTGATAAACATCGGCAAGGAGCGTAGGGATGGGATTCTTCTGCATGAAGAGAACGATGACAGTGATGTCTATGAAATTGTCCACATTTGGAAAGAGGACAATCCCGTAAATCATTAGAGCAACGCTTATACCGAACTTTTCCCAATCTTCATCAACCTTGTACTGAGCAGCCTTTTCTAGCAGAAACTTCAATGAAAAACCCTGAACACCCTCTTTACTGGTTAGACCCTCCTTGACTTCTTCTTTGGCCATATGAAGGGCGAGAGCAATGACAGCAGGCTTTGGTTCTTCTTCCAAACCAGTATAGACAGGTTGATCCTTAATCTTAATATTCAAAATGTGAGAATATTCCTCCTTAAACTTCAATGAAAAACCCTGAACACCCTCTTTACTGGTTAGACCCTCCTTGACTTCTTCTTTGGCCATATGAAGGGCGAGAGCAATGACAGCAGGCTTTGGTTCTTCTTCCAAACCAGTATAGACAGGTTGATCCTTAATTTTAATATTCAAAATGTGAGAATATTCCTCCAAGGTAGGAGCCAATTGATAGTCTTGAAAAGTGAAGCATCTGAGAGGCGCATCGTAAAATTGAGCCATAGCGAACAAAGCCCAAGTATCAACTCTAGAGTGGAGAAGATCAAGCAATTTCCCATGTTTCCCTTGAAAGTTGATTTTGATAACTTTTGGCACGCCAATCAGAAGGTCTTGAATTGATTCCAACTTTGGTTCCCTAAACTTTATGGAATTTGTGCTTCTTTTTCTTTGATCAGCCATTGAGTTCACCAATACCTGAGATAATCATAGCCTCTTAAGTCTCTTGATATGCCAAAATGATATGCAATGCAATGTTTTATGAATGCATATGATAATGGAACAATAGCAAAATCAAGGTCACTAATCCTGCAAGACAACAACAAAAGGTATCTTTCCCATCGGGTGAGCAATCTACCGGTGTATAAGAGGGTATTCCAAAGGTTTTTCAAACAAAGTCCCATGCACTAACCCTCAAAAGTTTCCCATCATAACGACTACTCGTAAGACGGTAATCCTTTCAAAAGGATGAACACAGAGTTATGTTTTATCAACCCTTGGAATAAGGTTCTATAAAGGCCCTCAGAGTCACGGACTCCCACGTCGAAAATAAAAACGTCATTACGACTACACGTAAGACATAATCATCCCAACGGGGTCTCATCTGAGCGGTGAAATTCAATCCAACTCAACGAGTCCTAAGTCTCGCAAATCAGAGAGAATCCACCTCCTATCTTAGTGTATACTTGAAAGCTCGGGTAGAAAGCTTTATCCTCACAAACCAATCCCAAATAAACCAAACAGGTTAGCACAAACAAATAAAGCAAATAAAACACAAATACGAAAAACAAAATAGGTTTGGCTCGCTAGGGATTCCCCAGCAGAGTTGCCAGCTGCCGCTACTCGGAAAATGCATCGTGCAACGACGGGGAGGCGAAAAAGATAGGACAGAAGAGTCGCCACCGAACTTTATTTATCCCATGAGGGGAAAGGAAAATATCGAGAAAACCTTAAGAAAGAAAATGGATAAGATGGTCTCGCAACCAAGAACGGGTTCGGAAGCCGGTCATGCGAAGGGAAGGTATTAGCACCCCTCGCATCCATCGTACTCGATGGGAACCTTTTGTTTGTCGATGTGTGAATATATTTGCTTAAATAATATGCTATAAAAAGAGTGTTCCAAAATAAGAGAAAAGGGTTTAGAAACGGGGAAAGAGAGGTAACGGGGGAAAGAAAGGACTCGATAGGACTTCGCGGTCCTAGGCCTACGTATTCTCAATAGATATGAGAAAGTCAGAGTCGGCGTAGTTCGGAACTACGGATATGGGGGAAAGTGCTCGCCAAGACATCGCCGTCTTGTGCCTACGTATTCTCATCTGGCATGAGAAATCAGAGCATCCGTAGTTCGGCCTACGGTTTGTTGATGTTTTTTATGGATGATGCTATCATGCGCATTCTAGCAGTTAGGTGTTTTGCTGCTCGCTCGTTGGAGACTTAGGCGTTACCTGTTTGCAGTAGAACGGACGTAACATATCCTTTTTGAAATGATTAGGTTTTCGCCATGCGAGGAAAGATGTCACATTTGATTTGTGAGATTGTTTTTTTTAGGGGTGAGACATGTCCTCGGATAGTAACCCCTACGGGCGGTACCCAATTCTTTATCTCAAAGTTTTTGTTAAAAAGGTGTGGCGAATGAGACGTCTTTGTATTGAAAGACGAGCGTCGAAACCACCCTCACTACAGTGGGCATCCCAACACTCGAAGAAGAAGAGGTCTACACCCAATCCTCTCTCTTTAATTCAACATAAAGAGAGCTTCATTCTCTTATTAAATTGTTTTTTGGTTTTGAATGGTAAGTGCTTTGCGACAGAGAACCCTACGGTAAACGTCAGCACTCGGGATAGGAGAAGGCCTACGCCTAACCACTCCACGACCATTCAAGTTTTAGTTATGAAAAGAAGTTTGAAAATGCACTCGGTGCGAGACCGAGGTTTTAGGTGACAAGGGTTACGGGAGGAAGTTGTGAAAGGAGAAGTGGTGGATAAAGTCGCGTCTTCGTATTGAAAGACGAGTGTCGAAACCATCCTCACTACAGTGGGCATCCCAACACTCGGAGAAGAAGAGGTCTACACCCAATCCTCTCTCTTTAATTCAATACAAAGAGAAATCAATTTATTATTGAAAGTATACTCGGTACAGGACCGAGGTTTTAGGAGGAAAAGTTGGAAGCGTCTTCGTATTGAAAGACGAGTGCCGAAACCACCCTCACTACAGTGGGCATCCCAACACTCGAAGAAGAAGAGGTCTACACCCAATCCTCTCTTTTTAATTCAATACAAAGAATTTATTTACAAGATGGTTTGAGAACGTTGACAGATACAAAGTGAGCAACCCTAACAGAAAATCAACTTCCAAGCAAGCAAAGAGTGTTGAGAATACCAATAATTTGAAATGTTATTTCATAAAATGAAAATAGTCATCACTGCGAACAATTTGCAAAAAGAATGAATCAAAAATATTGAAGTATGCAAAAGTTATGAATTTTGGAGTTTGTATAATTAAAACAAAATAACAAGGAATTAAAAAAAAGTGGGAGTGCCATGGGAAGGATTGAACCCACGCCCACACCCTTGCAAACATGTAACTCATCCACTCAGCCAAAGCGCGCGTGTTGATAAGAGATGGAAGAGAAAGAGAAAAAAAAACAAGAAGTGAAGAATAAAATAAAGCAAAGCAAAAAATGGCCCCAGCTGGGCTCGAACTCACGACATGGCGTTGCAAAGTGACTTAAGGCATGGCTAATAACCACTGGGGTGGCGATACGTCCGTGTATTTATGCCACCCTATAAATACAAGTACTTAACCAATGCGAATTTCTGGGCAAAACAAAAATAAGGCAAACCGTCCAAATACGTTTTGACTCGCAGCTTTCTCATACCTCAACCAAACTGAGCAAACTCTATATCAAAACTAACCAGAAAATCAAGAGGAAGAAGATAGTACCATCAGCTTTTCCAAATACAGTACACATATAAAAATTCGAAGTCTTATGCAAAGAGAAGTTTTGAGATGCGTTTTGAAATTTTTTTAAATTAAAACAGATGCAATCTAGAGCAGTTGAGAATTCGAGCAAACTTCAAATGTGGTATTGGAGGAGTTCTAACAGAAACAAACATTCAAAATACAATGGATCAAAAACGAACATATGAGTTGTAAGGGATGAGCATGATATGAGCACAATCCAAAACAGCAAGGCCACGACATTGAAATAATTGCTCATTCTATCAAGAGTTTAATATACAATCATTATGACTTAAACCACACAAATAGCATATAAATGAATTCTCAGATCAGATCAGCAATGACTTTCACCAATAACCAACAACTTACATAATTAACTAAAACATGCAACTCGCAACATCAAACATCCCACATAATTCAAACTGGTTTAAACGACCAACAAGTTCATCATGATGAATAGCATTTTTCACAAAAAGAACAGCAACAGGTTCTGATATTAACTTAGATCAATGCAAGTTTGAGCACAAAAAGATTTAAACAAATTCAAACAAAAGACCCACAAAGTGCTGAATGTGAACTGAGCATACTCCTAAGAGCTCATGGCTAACTAACATCAAAGGGTCCAAAACAGAAATAAGGCATACCGGCCTAGAACCTCAAAACAGAACTGAAGTTAGAAGCCAAAACCTCATTACAGGAATTGGACTGTGTTGCACCCCAAAATTTGACCAACAATTATTTACCCATCAAGTGTTTGAAGGTTGATACCTTCATCAGAAAGCTCAAGAGATCCTCAGAGGAATTGGGTGAAACCAGGGTTGTGTGCTTCATAGCTTGAGAGTTGGGGGTGCTCCTCAGATGATTCAGAGACTTTGAGAATGAACTTGATGCTTTGATAAAGTTTATGAGATGTCTTGATAGCCATCATGAAGCCCAGAGAGGTCATTATGCAAGAATTCAGAAGATTCAACCATGAATGGTAGAATTAGGGTTTTGACTGGGTCAACCCTAGATTAACTGAAGATTTGGAGAAGGTTGAGACCTAATCCAAGAGCCATGAGATCATGGAATGATGCATAGAGATGTTATAAAGATGATTCCTAGACCAACTCATCATGATTGAGGAGTTTGAGAAGTTTCAAGTTAGGGTTTCTGAGGATTGTCAGTGAAAAAACCCTAGTTTGATCCCTATCTTCCAGGCAGTTTTAGCTCTAGATGTGATTGATATCTCATCTTCCCCACAACATGAATGTTGTAGAGCTTGTTCTTAGATTTAATTTGAGTGGTGGAAGTCCTTGATAGGAGTTGCAGAGCTCAAGTTATGGTTTTGACAAATTACAGGTCAGCAGAGGTGCGTGAATCTGGGTCCTTGAAAGTCACCCAACTTGCAGACAACTTTTGCCCTAGTAGGATGATTCCTATGATCTCTTGGTCAACATGAATGTTGAAGAGCATCTTCTTAGCTTTAATTTGAGTGGTATAAGTCCTTTATAGGATTTGTAGAACTCAACTTATGGTTTGAACAAGACAGGGGTATTTTGGTCATTTGGCAGTTATAGGTCATTTTAAGCAAAGGCCATATCTCCTATTTCCAAGCCTCAAATGGAAAAACTCAAAACATGAAAGTCTTTCAAAATGGCATTTTAAGCCTAGAAAAGAGGTCATGAATTGTTGTAAAAGCTCATAGCATGGATTGTCATGATTGGTTAAAAATGACCTAAAAAAGGGCTTATAAGTTAAAAAGTTGAAATTGAAATTTGGTTTGGGAGATCCACAAATCCAAAATAGGTCATCCAATATATCATTTTGATTGGAAACATCATTTTGAGAACATTGGTTTAGACACAATTTTCATTTGAGGCTTTAAAATGGGACATGCTTTGTAATTCTCATACTTGCATATTAAGGCACCTTTGCAAAACTCAACATAAGCCAAGGGTAAGCATGTTTTTCACTCATTCCTTCTTAATATCTCACATAAGGAGAATTTGACACAAAGTATACAAGGTTTAAGGCATGAGATATGAGATGTAGAACTTATCATTAAAGGAGAAAATCAAGCACTTTCTAGCTCATTCTAGAAGGATCTAGGAGCTTCCATTGATGGTTATATAAAGAGTGCATCATGATGAGTAAGGGGTTGGTCAAGGTTGAAGAATTTAGAGGAGAAAGAGAGAGAGAAATTGCCATTGAAGAGCTTCCTTCAAGATCAAGCAACTTGAGATTTCTTCCATCACAAGACCTCTCCTTCAAAACCAGTGCAAACAGAACTCACACCAACATCTAAGGATCATTGTGAAGAGGCTGCAAGCATTGAATCAAGCCATAGCTACACCTGCCATAGCCAAGAAACAGGTCTGCACTTTTCCTTCTATCTTCTTAATTATGCACGAATAGATCAGAATTCTAGGTTAGAATTAACAAGGATGAGTAGGTGATGATATCCAGTGAGTTTGAGAGCCATCCATGGAGTTTGATCTTAGGGCAGTGAATCTTTGATGACCAAGAACTCTTATCCTAGTGAGTATTAATCTTAGTGTGATAGTATGCTAGAACTGGGGTAACATGAGGAGCACGTTAGTACCAAGAAATCCAAGAACCAGCAAGGTGCATGACAGTGGAAATTTGTGTGCCATAGGGTTTCTAGCTATCGGTTTGGTCATTAGAGTGAGTCTTGATCGAAGATATTGGCATGATCGTGTTCCTGGGAGAAAATGGAGCAGGTTTGCCGTTTACAGTTTTGATTTTTATTGAGAAACGAAGGAGTATGATGGGGAAGAAGCTGGCACGTGATGTATGTTCATGGAGGTGTTAGAAACCCTAGAAATATCCAAGGAAGAAGACAATCTGTGGGCCGTTGGATCAGTCTCATTCTTTGACCTTTTATCCGCATCCAACGGTTGAGATTAAAAAAGAAACGGAGGGAATCCCTGGGAAACCAAACGGTGCCGTTTCCTTAAGTGAGAGAGTTGGGCTTCAGCAAAGTCTTGCTGTTTGCACCCCACTCGCGGCCCAAACCAGAAAATGCACTTCAATTAGTTGCTAAATGCACCATTGTTTTTTTAATTTTCTTTTAATTTCTCAATTGTTTTTCTGAATGTGTATGGGCCTAGTACGCTTGCTAATTGTACCCCAGCTTCCCAGCCCATCCAGAATATGAACTGGGGCGCTCTTCTATTCACACCCCCCTCCCCTTTATTTCAATTCTTTTATTTTTTAATTCCTTTAATTTTCTTGCACTTTACAAAATTCCTAAAAAATCCAAAATTAAATATTTTTTAATTCTTGTTTTTTCTATAGGTTAATGAATTTGTCTAGAAAAATATAAATAAATAAAATTTCCATTTTATTTTTCTTTTCATATTTTTAGAGTATTTTTTATTTTAATAGCTTTTTAATATGTTTAGTTTGATATCCAATTTTGTAGAATTTCTTTTAGGACCTTCCCTTAGTCTTTTTAATTCATTATTTTTGGTGTGATTAGACATTGAATCATAGTTCCCCATAGGATTTAATTCTTGATTTTTAGATTAAAATTTGATTAGATTAATTAGGTTAGCATTAGGGTATCCTAATTAGGGTTTAGGTTATGCATAGGTAAGGAAATTCATTTTCTTTAGATAAGTTTTGTCTTGATTTTTGGGCAGGGGCATATGTGGATGTTATGGGTAGATGTTGTAGACCCTTGTGATTGATTGATAGATTTTCCCCCCTTGTTTTAGTATTTTTAGGCATTTTCTGAAGTTGACTGATGATTTTGTCTGTCCTGTGGTTATCTGTTTATCTCTAGGGTTTATTTTGGGGAATTTGTTGTGGGGCCTAGTTTGTTTTGAAGATCTTGTTGGAGAGCATGATGAAGAGAAGATTATAGATCAAGACTCAGAGACCCAGAGCTTGGATTATTCCCTGTCTGTGAGGTTTGAGATCCTGAAGTTTGAAGGAAGTTCATGGTACTTTCCTGAGGAAGGCACTATGAATGACTTTCATTCTTTCTTCTCACCTCTTTCTTAAGTATCCAATGATGTTGGAGCCAACATGTGAGTTTAATTTCTCCTGAGGAGGAATGTAAACTGATCACATGTTGTTGAGCCACATGGGGTACAATTCCTAAGTGGAAGCCTCCTAGTACTTTCCTGAGGAAGGTCCTATGGGTCTATTCACTTAGTTCCATTAGTTTATCTAGGATTTCTCAAGTATCCAATGATGTTGGAGCCAACTTGTGAGTTTAATTTCTCCTGAGGAGGAATGTAAACTGATCACAGTTGTTGAGCCACATAGGATACAACTCCTAAGTGGAAGCCTCCTAGTACTTTCCTGAGGAAGGTCCTATGGGTCTATTCACTTAGTTCCACTAGTTCAGATAGGATTTCCTAAATATCCAGTGATGTTGGAGCCTGCTTGTGAGTTTAATTTCTCCTGAGGAGGAATGTAAACTGATCACAGTGGTCGAGCCACATAGGATATGATTCCTGAGTATACACCTCCTAGTGCTTTCCTGAGGAAGATACTATGAGTCTGCTTACTTAGCTCCCTTTCTTTGGTAAGCTTGTTCTGAAGCTTGAAGACTGGGATTGATTTCTCTTGTTTAGGGTTTTGCTTTAGGGCTTTGCTTAGATTTGATCAAGATTCTGTGTTAGGGTTAGGATTAAAGAGTAGATGATTCTTTCTCAAGCATGTGGTTTGTTTGCCTGATGGCACTTCCCTTCTTTTATCTGTTATTGCTTGATAGCATGTTGTTTATCTTCAATATGATTACTGTTACTTCATGACTGGCTTGAGGTTGAGACGAGCTTGTGGAGGCTGAAGCCCCACACACATTTCCTCCCTCACTTGCATTGCATGCATTTTACTGTTAAAGCTGATGCTTTTGTCTGTTTTGGTGTATCATTGACATGATCCCTTAGGACTCTCATTTCCTTTGATAAGGATTTGATGATAGACTTTTAGGTTGAAACCTATGCATGACAACTTCTAGGAGTTCCCTGTTCAAACCTCAACCATAGGATGAATCCATGGCATGATAACAGTAGGACTTGATAGTCTCCCTCCTAGTTGGGCCTGTTCTCTTCTCATCTCAAAGCAGTTTAAGTTACAGTAATCATGAATGATTTCTTTCGTACGTTACGAGCCTTAAGCTATCTGAGAAAGGATTGTGGGAGAGTTCCTTTTCCACAGTCTGGATGTTTAGTATGGTACCCTTTGGGTGACATGCGACGCATTCACTCTCAGGTCATAGTCTCTAGTGCGGTTGAAATCGCAAACACAATAAAAAACACTTCTTTCAGGAGATAACCCGTAGTTTCCCGAACTACGTTTGCTCTGATCTTCCATGCAGTATGGAAGTACGTAGGCATAGGATGCGACGTCCTAGCGATCAACCTTCTACCTTCCCCCATAACCCTTCGTAGGCCGAACTATGTTGACTCTGATTTCTCATTTCTCTGATGAGAATACGTAGGCATAAAGCGCGACGCTTTGCCGAGTCATTTTTTTCTTTTCTTTTTCAGCCAGCCTTGATAGGTAGATAGATTATAACCAACCCGTCCAAGTAAACAAACAAGCGAGGATCCCGTCGAGTACGACGGACGTGAGGGGTGCTAATACCTTCCCCTTGTGTAAACGACTCCCGAACCCAGACAATGGTTGCGATGACCTTGTCTTACCCTTATTCGTCAGGTTTTTCCGATCGTTTCCTTTCCCGCTCTGAGGGATAAATAACGAAAGGTGGCGACTCTTCTGTTGTGCCGGCACCTTATTTTCGCGCAAGCGACAGACTGCTAGCAGGTGGTCAATTGACAATGCAACCCAAATCTTGGCATGGATTCACACTAAAATAAAACTGACCTCAACAGGCTTAGTAGCAACTACCCAAGTGAACAAGTCATGTCAACTATTTCCAAACACAAATCAAACAAGGTTTTCAACTGTCAAATAGACTTACACTAGAGCCAAACACGGACATCACACTTAAACCAACAAATGCAGCCACAGAAATATGCAATCACATAGCAGCAGCAGTGGGAAATTAATTATCAACCTTAACTCTAACTTAAATCAAATGATAACAGCCAAATTGCTAAAGGACATGAGTTAACTCCCTACACACCAAACTGCTTTAGCAGCACACCACAACCAGACTCATCAGAGCAACAAAACCACAGATATTGGAAACATTGTCAGAAGGAACAAATCTAGTGTGTGCAATGAATTTAAACAGCCAGTAGTGAGCAGTGATACCAATCCTCCAAAACAGATCATGAAGAAAAGACAAAGCTGATACATGATAAATACCTATATCCCCTAACTGTACTTGTACATTATAACCGAATCAAAGTAGCATGCTAGCAGATCTCTATGTCTAAAACAATAGTGCTTCAATGATAGTCAAATGCCCTCACACAAACCAAACTGATCCACACAGCCTTTAACTCACACAAGTAGCAGTAAGAAAAAGCAGAACTAACAGCTAGCACAAACCCAACAACCAACTTCACAAGATCCAAAGCATAAATTTGGCAAAGTCACTTGGTCTAAATCATAGCAATAATGACAGATGGACAAATTCAGTCACAAGCATATCCAAGGGTTAAAGGAAAACAGTTTATCAAGGAACTCAAGATATAGATGGATGTTGTCAAGCCATGACAATTAATTCACAAATAGAATGTTAACACAAGCATCAGAGTCAAAGGCCTATGATGTCAAGAAGCAAATCGATGTTCAGACCTTAACATAAACAAAAACTCAACCATTCAGACTTTGACAAATAAATTTCACAAAGGTAAGCAACATCTTGAAACAAAAATAAACCAAACAGTGATGTGCTCCTGAGGCTGAGGCAACATGCTTTGGATATCATCATGCTAGCAAGTCCTAACAGTGGTAAGAGTCCACAAACACACCTTTGCAAAAGCAAGCAAATACTTTTAACAATGTAGATCAAACAAACTTCTTCTCTTTTTTTTAAAACATAAACAACAGCAGGTTGACAATGCCAACACCAAACATTAACTCAATATATTGCTTCAGGTGACAGTTACCACTTCATGATATCAAGCACAACCAAATTTTAGTCATAAAACCATGTTCAAATAGAAACAGATGCAAACTTAATATCAAATGATCAAATCATTATATGCTTCAAATGATGGTCACAACTTTGTGACAGCAGACACAAACCAAGTTCAACATGATGTTCAAGTTTAGCAGCCAGCAGCCCAACAGATGGCATTATAAACAAACCATGACCACAACAAGCTTAAATCCAAAACAAATCTAACAATGCATTATGTCTTTTACAAAAGCAGCTCATAAAAAAAACAAGATCAAAAGCATGGATAAAATCTTATCATGTGAAAATCAGCCTCTAAAAGCAGTCATGAACAACAAGATATAATTTTAAACATTGTCAACATCCAAACTAAACTAATCACAGCAGTTCACAATTTCAGCACCTTATCATGAACAGGTCTAACCAACAAGTAGGACAAAGCTCAGACTTTTAAAGACAGTCAGTGGCAGCATGGTTACAACAGAATAAAAAATGATATATTGACATAAGCATTCAGATCATTGACTTATGATGGTAACAAAACAATCCATGGAAAGTTTCAAACAAGATTCACCAGGTGAGGCAAAACACAAAACCACACATATGTGCTCACAACAGTAAGCTTCAAACACAACAAAACTCAACATTAAGTCACAAGACCTAGGCTTGACACGTTGACAGTCTTTGTTAACAGTTTGGTGATTAATTCAACAGCTAATGCACATGCTATTGGTCTCATGTATTTTGACAACCAAGTTACAACCCTAGCACAGAAATGTCAAAACACAGTCCATATTCACATGATAAAAGGTTCAGAATTAAATACCTCTTGCAGCAACACTCAACAACAAACACCCTGCAGCCTTGAGCAAGATAACCCTTCTTTTAACAGAACTTGGCACCTCTTCCTTTCTTGAAACAACACTCAGTTTTGGAGGAAAGCTTCAAAGGAAGTTCAAAATTCTTCTTCTGATTTTTTCAAAGTGATGGCCGCCCCTAGGGTTTCCCTTCCTTTAACTTTTTATACCTCAGTCCCAAAAACTCCAGCTGTTGAATTTTGTCCCATTTGCTTTTGTTGGAGTGGGTTCTGAATAGGGCTGCAGATGGTCAGGGTAGTGGCTGCTTGTCCATTGCCTTGACTGGAAAAGAATTTCAAAACTTAAGCAAACAAGTACTTCACTTGTTGGTCTAGATATGGCAAAGCTTGGTACAAGTTTTATGAAAAAAACAAATTTGCTCCAACTTGCAATTTCACTAGCATCTCCAAACACACACCTAAATCGTGAAAACTGATTATACCACATTAATCCTTGCAAAAAATCACACAGGATAGGCTTTTGTTTTGTTGAAAATGGTTGAGTTTTGCTCAACTTCTCCCCCTTCACGTATGGCCAAAATTTGTGTTGTTCAAAATCTGCCCAGCCATGAAATAAGGTACTTATCAATTTTGGGGTGGGATAATCAATGGATGTATCACCACCCCAGTGGTTAAAGCAAGCGCGCAGCATGTGTGATGTCCCTGGTTCGATTCCTGGTGGAGACAAAATCCACCCCCTTTTTTTTATTCAAGCGCTTTTTTCCCAAATTTTTTAAATATATGCTTCTCTCCCCTTTGTTATTCATATAAGCATGAGTGGCTGAGTTGGTAAGGCATTGAGCTTGCAATCCAAGGGTGGTGGGTCCAAACCTCACCTTGTGCATTTTTGCTTCATTCATTTTTTTTTTAATTGGATTTTCTTTATATATGCCTCTGAGAACCACATACTTGTCTGCCTATCTCCAAAGATTTTGACTTGTATCTGATGACTTTGAACACAAACTCTTGATGAGGTCTATAAATCCTTGACAACAATTTTTTTTAGACACACATTTCTTGATCCCCTGTAAAATGCAAAAAATGCTATGCAATGTAATGTTTTATGCAACATGTTGATGCAATGAAATGAAACATAAGCTAAAGAGGTTGGTCAAATTTTTGGGGTACAACACCTCATATTCAGCTTCATTATTGGTAACTGGAAAGGTCAATCGAGCAGTAAATGGGATGTGCGACCCCTGAGGAGTAGTAATGATTGCCCCTATTCCGCTACCATAGGAATTCACAGCTCCGTCGAATATTAACTGCCATTTGGAACCCAACTCTGGTCCTTCGTCCGGCAACGGTTCTTCACAATCTTTCATCTTTAGGTACATGATATCCTCGTCAGGAAAATCAAACCTCATCGATTGGTAGTCCTCAACAGGCTGCTCCGCAAGGTACTCTGACAAGACGCTACCTTTAATGGCCTTTTGTGAGACGTATTGAATATCATATTCGGTTAACACCATCTGCCATCGGGCAATTCTTCCGGAGGGTGCCTGCTTCTCAAACACGTATTTGATAGGATCTATCTTTGAAATGAGCAGGGTTGTATGATTTAGCATGTATTGCCTCGAACGTTTGGCGGCCCAGGCTAGCGCACAACACGTTTTCTCGAGCATTGAGTATCTGGACTCACAGTCTGTGAACTTCTTACTAAAATAGTAGATCGCATGCTCTTTACGCCCAGTCTCGTCGTGTTGACCGAGAACACAACCCATACTTTCCTCAAGAACCGTCAAATACATAATCAACGGTCTCCCGGCAACTGGGGGTATCAAAACAGGAGGTTCCTGCAAGTATTGCTTTATTTTGTCGAACGCCTTTTGACAATTTTCATTCCAGGCCACGACCTGGTCCTTCTTTAACAGCTTGAATAACGGCTCACATGTCGCAGTTAAGTGAGAGATGAATCGGGCGATGTAGTTCAACCTCCCTAAAAATCCGCGCACTTCTTTTTCTGTTTTAGGCGTCGGCATTTCTTCTATTGCTTTTATTTTTGCAGGATCAACCTCTATTCCTTTTTCGCTCACAATAAACCCCAGCAGTTTACCCGATCTCACCCCGAAGGTGCACTTGTTAGGGTTCAGTCTCAGCCTGAACTTCCTAAGCCTCTTGAACAATTTCAGCAGATTAACCAAATGTTCCTCCTCCGTCTGGGATTTGGCAATCATATCATCAACATAAACCTCGATCTCTTTATGCATCATGTCATGAAAGAGAGTCGTCATAGCACGTTGATATGTTGCCCCAACATTCTTCAATCCGAAGGGCATCACTTTGTAACAAAATGTTCCCCAGGGAGTAATGAAAGTAGTCTTCTCCATGTCTTCTGGCGCCATTTTAATCTGATTATAGCCCGAGAAGCCATCCATGAAGGAGAATACGGAGAATTGAGCAGTGTTATCAACCAGCACATCGATGTGAGGAAGTGGAAAATCATCTTTCGGGCTCGCTTTGTTCAAGTCACGGTAGTCTACACACATTCTCACTTTACCGTCTTTCTTTGGCACTGGCACAATATTAGCGACCCATGAGGGGTATTTTGTAACAGCTAGGAAACCAGCATCCCACTGTTTTTGAACTTCCTCCTTAATCTTCACAGCCATGTCCGGTCTAGTTCTTCGGAGCTTCTGCTTAACCGGCGGGCATTCTTCTTTTAATGGCAGACGGTGCACAACCATATCCGTATCCAACCCCGACATGTCCTTGTACGACCAGGCAAAAATATCACTGTACTCTTTGAGCATGTCAATCAACCTTTGCTTGACGTTGCTTTGCAGCGCAGCCCCTATACGGATGTTCCTTTCAACCCCTTCCGGCCCCAAATTGATAATCTCAATGACTTCCTCATGAGGCAGAATGATCCTTTCTTCTTGTTTCAATAACCAGGTCAGCTCTTCTGGTACGTCGCCATCTTCCACAATCTCTTCCTCAGCCTGAAATACCGGGTGCTCGAAGTCGAAATGAGTCATAGGCGGTTCATAGATGTCACCTGAAATAGTAATCCTGCAAAGGAAATGGTTAAATGCTTCAAAACGCAGACAAAGCAAATAACCACGTTGCCATTTTATTGTAAAAATAAAAACAAGAAAAACAAGGATCACAATATTTGTATATGAAAAAATGCCTTTATTCATGATTAAACAATGTACTGTACATAACCAAAATGACCCTAAGCAAAATCATTGTGCCCCAAGTAGGGCACATGATTATTCAACAATTAAAAAACAAATCATTACTGTTTAGTTGTCACAGGAACAGTCTCCTGAATAGACCAATTGCAAAGCCCTTGTCCTGGCACGCCTGGCTTGATCCACGCGTCCATATCACAGTCGCTATCTCCTTCCTCAGAATCGGAAACAACATTGATGGTCTCGAAGCTCACTCCACTTGGCGTAATGGTTATTGGCCCTCTGAACTTGGGCGCTCTGGAAGAGGATGCTGATGACGAAGGATGATATCCAAGCCCAAACCCTTCGTTCTTCACGGGAATCTCCAACACCTGACCCCAGCCCTTTGTCTCGCCTGCCTGTACTAGAGCCTGAGCCTCTTTGTACGACGACACTGCTACATCTGATATCTTGGGTACTGGAGCTTTGTCTTTAATCTTTAGCCCTTCAAATGCCTAACAGGGTGTCTCATGAATCTCGCCGTCGACCTCCACATATCTGAATGAAGACAGATGCCTAACCAGAATATCTTCTTCTCCACAAACGGTGACGACACTATCCCCCACCATATACTTCAACTTTTGGTGCAACGTGGATGTGACTGCCCCGGCAGCATGGATCCATGGGCGTCCCAGGAGACAACTATACGCTGGCTGGATGTCCATTATATAGAATTCAGTTTCAAAAACTCCAGGCCCCACCTACAATGGTAAGGTTATCGATCCGAAAACTGACCTCCTCGTTCCATCGAATGCTCTGACCACCAAGTCACTGGGCGTGCAGAGAACCCCCCTGATATCCAACTTCATCATGGCCTTCTTCGGAAGCACATTCAAGGAAGACCCCGTATCCACTAAAACATGGGACATGATTGTGCCCCTGCATTCAACTGAGACGTGCAGCGCCATATTATGCTCTCTCCCTCTTAGAGTCAGATCAAAATCTGTAAAGCCCAAACTGTGCCCTGCATTAACATACGCCATCACCCCTTCTAATTGATTCACAGAAACATCTTGGGGTACAAACGACGTGTCTAGGATCTTCAGCAAAGTGTTCCGGTGGGCCTCGGAACATAATAGCAGTGACAAGATCGAGATCTTTGATGGCGTTTGCTGGAGGTGCTCCACGATTTTGTAATCACTTTTACGGATGAGCCTCATAAACTCTTCCACATCCTTAAGCGATGTTTCATTTTCCTTTGTCTGTGAGGGGCCACTCTCATCTACCTTGGCTTTCCCCTTTGCCACTCTTTCTGCCTCTACCTCAGGCGATGTGAAGATTCTCCCACTTCTGGTCATACCTCATGTTCCAACAACATTATCTACAACCCCAGCTGGTTGTTTATTTACTTCAATTTTCTCACCATCACAATACGCCTCCAGCCCGTAAGTCCATGGCACTGCTTTGGTATTCTCGAAAGGGATCGGTCCTGCTTTAGTAATAGTGATTGTCGGCCGCCTGGCAGGCGCCGTTATCGTTATTGTTTTCCTTGGAATCGTTACTGTCGCAACATCGTTCCGTTCATCACACAACGCCTCTACAGGCTTTTCAACCGCGGTTCTATCAAACTGCAATGTTCCTTCATTCATCAAAGCCTGAATACCCTGTTTCAACTCATTACAACCCTCTGGCTGTATCCAACAATCCAAGCAAAATTCGTCACACCCTGGGAATACACCCCTTTTTAACAACCTGCTTTTGATCTCACCCAACGGTGTCTTCAGCTCATTGACATCCGTCACTAGATTCAAATTTTCCTCGGTCAGGATGGCGTTTGCCCCATGATGTGGCATAGGCTGTTGTACTATATTTGGACCCGCCTGCCCAAAGTTAATAGCTTTGCTATCCAACAAGTCTTGGACTTTATGTTTAAACGCATGACAACTTTCAATATCATGTCCGGGCGCCCCGGAGTGGAACTCACAGTGTTTACCAGCATCATAGCCAAACGGAGGATTGCCCGTTAACGGCGCCATGGTCCTTTTCTCAACCAACTTTAACCCTAACAATGTTTGAAGTAGTTCGGCATATGTTGAAGGAGGCGTTTCAAATACTCGCCTTGGCTTACCCTCTAAGATTCTGCGTTGGGCGGGGTGTTGCCTTTGTTGTTGCTGCTGCTGCGGCTGCTGTTGCTGTTGTGGAAAAGGGATGGTAACACTAGCGACCTGTTGATGCTGAGCATACTGACTTCGTCCTCGGCCTCGGCCCCTGCCACCAAACACGGCACTAGAATCACCTTGCCGTCTACCACCGAATGCCTTTCTGGTACCTCCTGCGGGGGTAGACTCCCCTGCGTGGAATCTTCCAACCTTAATACTGTCTTCGACCATCTCGCCCATGAGAATCAAATCTGAAAAACTGCTTAGCGAAAGATTAAACAATTTTTCGTAATATATCCCCGTGAACGTCCCAATGAACATGCTATTCATTTCTCTCTCAGCCAACGGAGGGTGTACTCTTGCTGCCATGTCGCGCCATCTCTGTGCATAATCTTTAAAGCTTTCCTCTTTCTTCTGCGACAAACCTTGCAATTGAACTCGGTTCGGTGCCAGATCACTATTATACTTATAATGCAGGACAAAAACATCCGCCAATTGCTTCCAGGTTTTGATTTGAGCGGGCTCCAACCCCATGTACCACTCGAGTGACGGTCATGATAGGCTGTCTTGAAAGGAATGCATAAGCATCCTTTCGTCATCCGAATACGCGGACATCCTTCTGTAATAAGAGCGGACATGCACCTTAGGGCAAGTGTCCCCCTTATATTTGTCGAAAGTAGGGGCTTTGAATTTCAGCGGTACCTTCAGCCCAGGCACTAAGCCCATGGTAGTCATGTCTAGTCCGGTAGAATTCTGATTAGCCATACCCTTCACCTGTTCTTCGAGCATTTTAATCCTCTGAGTATTGTCAACGGGTCCTTCAAATCCCATGCCTCTTCCAGAAAAGGCGTCCTCTTGACAGTCTTCGCCCCAGTTCATATTTCCATTTCCGTACCCGTTATAACCAGTGTTGCGACCAAACCCTTGTTGATTAGTCATGGGACCTCGTCCCCCATTACCATAACCTAGATTAACCCCGGCATGCCCGAAACCAGTGTTGACAGGAATCAATCCAGCACCATTTCCACCATAACCCTGGTTAGCGTTACCAAAACCGTCATAGCCGAAGCCCTGAGTGTTGAAGCCGAACTTTCCGCCCTGATTGCCGTACTCAAACCCCTGGTCGTTATAGCCGAATCCATTGTTACCAAAACCATTACCGCCATTGTAGTTACCATTGCCCAGATTGGTATCTCCAAATCCAACATTGTTAACAACCGTCTCATGTCCATTCACTGTGTTACTATTGCCAGCGCCAACGTCATTGTTTACAACAACCACCGGTGGGGTCACCACAGGAGGAACCACAGGCGTGGAGGGCCCCTCCTCATGAAGAGTTTCGACATGCACAGAGTTGTGGTCATTGTTGCCGTTCCCATTAGCCCGCGTCAGCAGCGGCTGCACCAAAGTCTGGAGATTCTCTTGGCCTTTAGCAATACTCTCCATGGCCTGCATGAACAAGTTCAATTTCTCGTGAATCTCCTGCATCTCCACTTGGACTTGATCCATGATTCTTTTGCCGTTGTTTCGGGTTGAGTAGCGGTGAACTCTTGGTTCGTCAATCCTGGAAACCTGTAGATGCAGGAAATAAGATACAGATTCGAGAATACCGGTTATGCAATATGAATGCAGATGTAAGTATGTAAATATGCTACAAGTTTTATTCCCCCCCCCCTGATTCTAGTTTCGGAGAGAAGGCCATCACGACAATGGAGTCCCCATCAAGCAAGCAAGGAATCGGAAAATCCTCATATATAACCAAATGCCAAGAGGCTGAGTACAAGAGTACAACTGAATTCAACTGAAGAGACCTCGGCCAACAATCCTGGCGATGGTCAAAATACAAGTACAAATAACAAAGATAAGGCAAAGATAAATCAGGCCAAATGGCGTGCTCTGACGTCCTCCAATATACTCATCGTCTCCGAGTGCCCTAGTCGGGAGATCAGCTCCTGTATCAGTAAAGCATGCCGCTCGGTAGTGGATCTCAGCTTTTAGGCGTTATCCTGGTAGGTTCCTTTGCCAGAACTCCCGTCAAATCTGTACCTCTTGGAACTGGCCTTCTCTTCATACCCTCTCGGCTTCTCGTCAATGTCACTTACTCTGAGCTCAGCGGCGCTCCTAAGTGATGTCTCTTCAGCAATCTTGGTGTCCTGGTCTCTAACCTGTGCCTCTAGCGTGGCAATCTGCAGCTTCAGTTCGTCTTCGCGCTCCTTCCGCTTGGTAAGCGTGGCATTCCACAAAGCTTCCCATTTGCTGATACGAGCATAAGCTTTGCTTAGAAGTTCCTTCTTGGAAGTAAGCACCTTGCTAACACCGTTCAAGGCTATTCCCACCTTTTCTTTCTTGTTGGTCTCTTCCGTCAGCTCTGATCCCAACCTGTTGATCAATTCAGTCTGTTCTTTCACAGTGAAGGTGGCTTCCTTCTTCTCACGACGTAACTGGAAGATCTCCTTCTCTAACTCCTCATTGGCTTTCTTCAGTTCCTCGTTTTCAGCCAACAATTTGTTATACTTCTCACTCTCTTCCGAAGTAGGTACCTTAATCAATGGAAGATACAGGGGTTCCACAGCAGGATAAGGCATCAAAGAAGTACTAACTCTCTCGCGGATCCAAGCTAAATAAGGATCATAAGCTCTGTTGTTACTCTTGCCGAGCAAAGCTTTCCCCCTCCTATGGATGTTAGCCCATGCATGTTTCAATCTGATCAAAACAACTGTGTCGAATGACCCTGTGAGATACAAAGATTCCTGTATCTCTTTCTCAATAGGAGCGTCCCTCAAAGCATAACCGAACTGTAGTACCAGCAGTGAAGGGTTATAGTTGATACAGCCTTTCCGTCCAATCAGGGGAACATTCGGAAAGCCACTGCAACTATATATAATGTCAATACCAAGCATACTCCAATCAAACCAAACGATATTCTCAGCAGACAACCCCATCAACCGGGAAGACCAATCCAAAGTATCAACAGCATCAACAAAAGGTCCTTTCTTCGGAAGGTGCCCCTAGAACCACCTGTACAGGAGAGGAAGACAGCAGGGAACATTCTTGCCACGACGTTTCTCATTCTTGTAGTGAACAGAATGATAAACATCGCCCAAGAGAGTAGGAACTGGATTCTTCGAGGCAAGAATCAAGAAGGCGTTTGAGTCGACAAAATCTGGTACATTAGGAAACAAGACAATCTCGTAGATGCAGACAGCTAGAATAGCACTGAAGGCAACCCAACATCCACTCTTCGCGCACTGTGTAGCCTTCTCAACTAGGACCAACAAGTGAAAGCCATAGGCTCCATTCAGCTTAACCAAGCCTCCCGGAAACTCAGAAGCGTCCAAACTGACAATCTCGGCGAGCGTGGCCAACTCAGGCTCAGCATCAACATGAACAAAGGGCATTTGGTCCAACACAGGAACTCCGAACATCGTAGAATACTCCTCCAAAATGGGTGCCAGAATATAGTCTGGAAATAAGAAACATCTCAACTGCGGCTCATAAAATTGCAATAAAGTATACACCCTAGTTGTCTCAAATGCCGAAGGTCTGTACAACAAGCTAAGAAATCTCCCATAAGATACTCTGAACTTAGCCCTCACTTTCTCATCTAATAGAGCAACCAATCCCAGCAAGGAACTGATATCTGACGAATGCAACCGGTAAGCCACTGTCTTCTTCAGGGACTCCATGTCGGGCTAGAAGGTATACTAGAATCAGAGGGGAATGATCACCTGCAACATAAATACATGTTAATGAAATGCAATCATGAAAATGCACATGCATATGCAAACAAGGTACCAAGTGCAATGCTAATAGACTGGGTTGCTCTGTACTGAAGCCTGAGAACCATCTAATCTTTATCTCAAACCAAACTACTCAAATGAACCTTGTAACCACATCTCACTGACAGAGATAAACCGGGTGTTCTAAGGTCAAAGGTTTCCTGCAAACAGACCCACCTACCCCTCACAGGTATGTACTTAACTCGCAGACGAGGTACGGCATCCTATGCGGGTTCAACGTCACAGACTTTCAAGAGCGATGATACGATACCCAGAAGGTGTGGCATCATCATCCCTTGAAGCGGCCTCACTTGGTTGAATCCCAATTGATAGGTTCCCATAGGCGACAATCCTCGGGTCAGACAACTTGTCGAGCCCTAAAGGCCAGGCAAGAAGCATCAAAGAGAATCTCGTCTGAGCGTAAATTTCGTGGCTAGCTGGTGCGAGCTAAGCAAGCAGGCTAACCACTACTCTCTACTTCTAAGTCTATGTGTAACCTCAAGCCCAGGTCCGGCTTATCTCTCAACAGATTACCCCCCTTCCACAGCAGCAATAACAGTATAGAGCTGATAATAAAATGCGGAAAGTAAAGACAGAAAAGTAAATCTATACAACACCCTGACGGGAAAACAAGCGCTAGGATTGACTCGCATAGGGGATATTCTAGTCCCCAGCAGAGTTGCCAGCTGTCGCTACTGCGAAAATCGGCGCCGGCTAAACAGAAGAGTCGCCATCGTGCGTTATTTATCCCAAAGGAGGGAAAGGAAACGCTCAGAGTAAACCTTACGCAAAGACGGGAAAGGAATGGTCATCGCAACCAAATCCTGGATTCGGGAGTCGGTTACGCAAGGGGAAGGTATTAGCACCCCTCACGTCCGTCGTACTCAACGGGATCCACGCTTGTTTTCTAGTACGGATTGTTATTCTATCTACGCTAAAGGTCTGAGGTTAAAGGAAAATAAAATGACTCGGAAAAGTATCGCATTTTATGCCTACGTATTCCCGCCTGGAATGAGAAATCAGAGTCAACGTAGTTCGCCTGCCTACGGGAAAGGAGGGGAAGGTTGCTCGCTAGGATATCACATCCTATGCCTACGTACTTTCATACAGCATGAAAGATCAGAGCAAACGTAGTTCGGGCTACGGAAGACACAAGCTTGTCTGAGTGTTTTTTATCTCCTTATGAAAGGGTTTTTCCTGATTAAGAGTCCAAGCGGACAAAAATGACACTTTGATGTTTGTTTTCAGTCTTTTACGCAAGAATTGTCTTTTATGATGTTTGCAATCTCTGATGCACTAGAGATTATGATTCGAGGGTGACTACGTCGTATGTCACCCTAAGGGTAACACACTAAGCAATCAGGTTACTGAAGAGTGACCCTCCAACAACCTTTCTCAAATAGCTTAAGGCTCGTAGCGTACGACATCGATTATCTTTATTAATGTGTTTTGAATTGTTTTGAGATAGAAGAGAAAGAAGTCTAAAAAATCCTAGGGTTTGAAAGGGAATCAAAACTACCCTAATGTTATCATGCATGGATTACAACCTAATGCCTGTCATAATTCCCTCCTGCACAGAGGAAATCAGAGATCCTATGGGATAAACGGAAAAGAAACCACGAAAATACAATAAACAGTAAGTATGCATGAGATGCAGCAAAACAAGCAAGGCAAGGGAGTCCCACTCAACCTCGAACCTAAGAAAGCAACAGGCAAAGTGAATCAAATTCACTTCAAGCCTAAAAGGAAAGCAGCACAAGCCAACAGACAATACAGAGAAAAACAAAAGATACAGAGGAGGCAGCCCAAGCAGCAGCAACGAACTCCTACAACAAACAGCAACAACACGCTCTGAACAGCAAAGTTGAAATGACAGCAAAGGTCTTATCTTTGAGCTAGATTCCATCCTCAAGCTTCTTTAATCTTCATCTCCAAGCTTTAGCAGGCACACTCCAAGAAGAGATTTGTCATCAAGATCAAGTTGCAATGTTGGCATACTTTGTGAAAACCAAAGGAATTCAACCAGAACCAACATCGAAATGGAAGTGTATCCTCAAAAGTTCTACTCTCTAGGGTATGTCCCACTTCCCTCCTAAGGAGATATGGAACTTCCCTAAGAGGACTTTGCATTATAGGATAGAATAGAAGCAAACAATGCATTCTATGTTTGATGGAAGAAATGAACTAATTCTACAAAAGCTCTCCCTAAAAGCCTAATTCTACCAACTCCTAAAACAAACTTAAAAGAGAAAAAAATCTCCACTCCAAGCCCCACTCTCCAAGTCAAAGCATCTTCATCATGTCCAAAAGCTCCTCCAAAAAGGAATCCAAAGTCTTCAAGCTCCAAGTCCACCAAACGCTCCAAACAAGGCAAAGCACTCAAGAGAGAACACCGAAAGCAACAATCATTTGCAAAACCCAAAACAAATAGCAAAATAAATTGTAAAATTCTAATAAAATTCCTATGTGAACATGCATGTTTGAACATTCTAAAATTCCAGAATCAGGACCTAAATCAATTTCTAGGTCATCTAAACAATTCCTAAATGAAATTTGGTCATGGGAAACCATTATTTGGGAAGGCTCTAAACTACACACCTAAAACATAATCTAATCAATTTTAAAAAATCTAAGAAAATTCCAGGGGAAACCTATGTATGTCCTCTAAATCATATCAAAAGAATCAGCTCAAAAGCATAAAGCATCAAAGAGAACAAAATTAAACAAACAGCAATATCAATTATGCATAACAATGGATATTAGTACAAAAGAAAATTCGTAACTAATTCAAATAAAATCCTAAAAATGAAAACTCAACTCCTACAGTTTCTTAAGACAATCAAGATCTACAGAAAAAAATTTCATAATTTTTTGATCATCTTTACTATTTTTAACGCAACTAAAGTAAACAGACATAAAACAGAAAAATAAAAAAACGAAAATGAATTAAACTAAGTTAATGTGCATTGGGCCAGGGGTGCGAACAACAGAATTCCAAAGCAATGTCCGTGTGGGCCTCGCGAGTGGGCGTGGGAACAGTACCCGCGCGGTACTGTAGCTGTTCCGGCGGTGACATTTTTTCGGTAACTTCCGAGCAACATAACACCATCGATTCTTAACCGTTTCGCACGAAATTTTAGTCAAACTTGAAGGAAAAAAATCAAGGATTCCAAATATGCTCTTGGATTCCATCAAAACTCCATGATCAAAGAGATATATCATCATCAAGAAAACATACTCATCCAAAAAAGTCTCTAATCCTTAATTTCTTGATCCTAATTTCATCTATACATTTTCCAGATCCTAACCACATGAATAATCTAATCTAATTCGTCCTAAAATCATAGAAAAAGTAAATTTCACATACCGGCTTCGGAGCGTCGAAACGGAGTAGTTGGAGCTCGTTTTTTCTTTCCAAAAAGTGCGGAAAACCTTTGTTGAAGTTTGTTGGAGAAGATTAAATTCTTGATAACTTTTGAAAATGCCTTGAATCCAACTTTGATCTTTCACTTTTTCTCTTCCAAACTCCAATGTCAATCTATGGTTTTTGCACAAATGAATCACCAACTCTTGCTTTGAACCTCTTCATAAGTATATATAGAATGTATTTGAAGACCCTAGAAAGTTCTAGATTGATTCAATGAGAAAATCAACTTCTCATGTCATGAAAATTTCTTCTTATGCTATGCACATACCATCTCATGTTTTTGCTTGCAATTTACTTGGTTATGAGTTTAAATTCTCTCCAAATGAGATATTGGAGGTGTATGGATGGAAAGGAGCCTTGCATTTGCTTGGAAGTGTGGTTTTGCATATGTGCCTTATGATGCAAGTAGCCCATTTACAAAGCAAGTCCTTGAAATAACCCTCAATTAAAAATTGTGGCAATTCCATTGTCTTTAAAATGCATTTTACAATCAAATTGGTATGTCATATGGCTTGTTTGTGATCTCTAACCCAAATTTTGATTTTTCCCACCAAACTTTATTTGACTTATTCCCTTTTTTTAGGCCATTTTAAGTGACTTTTTGAAATAAGCCGATCAATCCACCATGATAACTTATTTGACCTAAAAACATCATTTTAAGCACATTCCATGTTGTACAATTTTTCATTTGAGAAGTGGAACATGGAGATTTTGACCTATGCTCAAAAATGACCTGTAATTTAACTTTCTCAAAATACCCATGGATTGCCAAGACCATAACTTGAGTTCCACAAATCCTCTTGAGTACTTCTAGTACTCAAATTAAAGTTAAGATCAAGATCTACAACTCTTATGTTGGCCAAGAATCCATTTGAAAACCCCTTGATGGGAAAAAGTTGCTTGGAAGTCAAGTGACTTTCACAGATAAATTTCAGTGTCCTCTGAGGACCCATAACTTGCAAGAACCATAACTTGAGTTCTACAAATCTTATTGGATACTTCTAGTACTCAAATTAAAGCTATTGAGAAGCTATACAAGTTTCATGTTGACCAAGAATTCATTTGAAGCTTGAATTTTGACTTATCTGGCTTGGAAGTTAGGCCTAAATTAGGGGATTTTACACTGAAACCCTAATTTAGCAACTCCTCTTCTCCTTGATTTCTCTTGGTTTCTCCTTGGCACAGCACCACACATATGTTCACATATCAAATCATTAATTCCACATCCTCCAAGTAGGCCTTGATGCCGTCTAGTCAATCATTTGACCTAGGGTTGACCTAGGGTTGACCCAGATGAAACCCTAGTTGACTGCATTCAACTGTAGCTCTTGTAATCACACCAATGACTTGACTCATCTTCAAAATGACCCTCTAGGTCCTCCATGAGCTTTTCCATACCCTCAGTCATGACTCACACACTTATTGATGATATTCACCCCTTCAAGATTTAGAGAGAGGTCCACTAGCTGACCTTCAACTTCTCAAAGCTTCAACTCATTTCTTGATTACTTGGATGGTCTTGATCTTGAATAAAACCCCTTGATGGGCCTCTTTCTGATGAAAATGGCACTTGATCCCTTGTTAGATGCCTTGTTATGCTATGTTATGCAAATGATTAGACTATGTACATGACTTAGTATGCAAATGACAATGCAATTGAAACATAAACCAAGTGAAATAGGTTGAGCAAATTTTAGGGTGCAACAAGTTTTAATATAAAAACTAACTAATGACCTGTTAAATATTTGTTTCTCCTAATTAATCTATTTCAATAATTAAACTTCCTTTAACCAATTAGTTTATCACTTTCCTTTTTAACTTTATTTTATTTTGTCCAACTCATACGTTAATTATCTTATCAATTTAACAACTTGTTATTAACAATTAATTTGTTCACTTTCTTAGTAAAACTATTTATTTAATTTAAAATCTACTTGATAATAACTAAAAACCATTATTTCAATAGTCCTTTTTATTTAATAAAAAATTCGTTCCTTTTCTAAATAATAAGACGACCTATTTCGTACTTTCAAAATAAATAATAAATAACAACCTTTTTTATAATAACTAGAAATTCATCTAATTTAATAAAACTTTTTTTCTCAATTTATGATAATTAAAATCTAAAAAAATCTTTTATTATCAAAATAACCTTTACTAAAACGAAATAATTTTCTCTAAAAATCAAATTCCTAAAATCAATTCACCCAAAATCAATCCCCTTAAAATACAACTCTTTTCTCTAAAATCAATTCAACCTTCCTTAACTTATTCAATCGTGCACGCTTATGCTCCGACTCCCATTCACATATGCACAATTCACACACTCACTTAGCGCTTTCATGCGTTTGGGTATGGATTTATTTATTTACCTGCTTTTATTTTAACCGCAATTTACATTTTTCCATATTTAATTACACCGCATTGCATACCGTCCAAATGAAGAACTTGCGCATAACTTAAACAATTGTGCGTATGCATTACATTTGCATCATTTCCCCATGATCCTTGATCCCATTCAAGTCGATCTCTTAAATTTAGATCCTACCCATAGGAAGGACCTTTGTTTTATCTTTACAACATAGGAAAACAACTCAATACGACTATTCAAACACATTAGAGAATAAGATGTTAACCATCTTAAGCGAGATAAAACTCCTACCCCATAACAATTCAATCAATATGTGGGGACTTTGCCTTAAGAGAGATAGTGGCGTACTTGTTGACAATCTGAGTACTTGAGCCCTTCTCTTAAGACGATGCAAAGACTATTTTCCTACAAAGTTGTGGCGGTTAAAACAAGTAATCTCCCTTAAAATGATAACTCATCTTTTCTCCTAAAATCAATCAATCAACTACCCTTAACCCGTAGGAACTTTGACCACAGTCAAAGAACTCCTCAAACCCTTTAGGGGAACTACAGATACTCTGATTCCACTCCCGTAAGAATATGTAGGCATAAGATGCGATATCTTATCGAGTATACTTAGAAATAAACCCCTAGGTCTTTCATCCTTTAAGCAGATAAGCCTTAGCAATAAAACAAACATTAAAACAAGAGGTTCTTGTAGAGTACTACAGAAGCTTAGGATGCTAGCACCTTCCCTAAGTTTAACCAACCCCCGAACCTATAACTCTCTAGCTTGCATTGTGGGTATTTCGATCTTTTTCCCTTCCTTTGGACAAATCAAAGTTCGGTTGCAAAATGAATTAAGATTCAAGCTCATCAATATCTTGGTATCCAAATTTCACCGTGACACTAATATATTCATATTATATACTATTATTTAGATAAATAACCCAAAACTCCATAATTCTCAATATTTCATACCAACCACCAAAAATCACCAAAATGTGAATATTCTTATTTAAATAAAATAAACAAATATTTCAATAAAATTTGGGGTGTTACAGTGCAGGCATGTGTAAATTTTGTTTGAAGGGCGAGCTAGTTAGATGGCGTGAAAATGTTATAAGTTTCTTTTTGTCAATCAATCGTGTAACTAGTTAAAAATGGTTAGTTGTTGTTATGAACTGAAACTGTTAAACTAATGGATATCCATGTGCGTTTGTGATTTGGTTTTAGATGATAAGAAATGTAGGTTATTGATAGGTCATATGTTAATGGTTTGGTTATGCTATGCTATGATGATCCTTGGTTGCAGTCAGTTAAATAAAAACTGTTAGACGATGGCGTGGATCTAGAAGGGGGTTTGAATAGATCCCTAATTAAAATTTCAGTCGGCGCTACCAATTTAAAAATTGGTTTTGAAAATGTTCTATATGCGGAAGCGGCCGTGGAAAAATTACCTTCTATAACGAACCGTTATTAGAAGACCGAATATGCGTCTAGCCTATGGATATGATAATGAGAAAATAGAATCACCTTGTTATTCACGCTATCAATCGATTTATATCACTAATTGGTATGACTAGTTTCAATGCCTCAAAATATCAACAAATTATATGGACAGCACAAGAGAATTTTGGTTCAGACAATTTATCAAACACTTGGTGTGCGAAGTACTCCAAGTGAGTTTTGCCTTGAGTAAGTAGCTCTAGCTTCCTTGTACAATAAACTATTGTACTAGAGTTAAAAAACAATGTTGAACACTTACTCAAACCAATACTAAATTTGATGAAATTGCTCGTACTAAAATTACCCAATTATCAAGCAAAAATGAAAGTGCAGAAAAAAAAGGCACAAGGATTTGTTGAGGCAGTTCCCCCGCCGTTCTCGCTTCGGGGTACGTCTGTCCTCAATTCTAATAATAGAATTGAGCTTGAAATAATATAGATATCACCTGTTGTAGTTGAATCGTTTATACAAGAATAGACAAGCAAAAACACAAACAAACTATCTTGTTGTTGAAGATGCTTTCTCTTCTTGTCCCTTGATTCGAGTTGAATCCAGTTCTTCAATAGTTGTGGATAAACCTCCGATTACAGCCCCTTTATTGAATAACCTTGTATGTTCAAACCCCAGCCCGGCTTATCTCAAACACACACTAATCGAACTCGAACCTCTCCTTCACAATTCACCGATTTTTTCTACTAGATCGACGGAACCCACTGCTCCTCGATCACCTTCGCTCAGCTGAATGTATGTTGAGAAGATTCGTACCAAAAACCCCCCAAATTCGGTGAATCTTGGAGGACAAAGCCCTCAAGGTTTTATTCAAGAAAAACCTACCAAAAACTCAACTCGAACCGGATTCCCAATCAACGGCTTCAGACGTTATCACTTCAACCAAACCATAATGCACAGCAAGAATTGTTGTGTGTAATTGTTGTGTTATGAAATATTGAAGATGAAGATGATGAGAACTAGTGACACCTATTTCACTTTTCTTGTTTATGCAATTGACTCAATTATTTCAATTCTTATGTTTGAAGAATGAGCAAAAATCTATTTATAGTAAGCCAAAAGTAACAGACAAAACCATTTTTCAAAATAACTGGAAAGACTGAAAGTTATGCAGAAAACATAGCGAACGGTCGACCAAACAAAAGAAGCGGTCGATCAGAACTCCCCAGACAAAACAGATTGGGCAAAGTGACAGGTTATGCGTCGACCAAAACAGGACTATGCGTCAACGCAAAGTCTGCAGTTTTAGACAAACAGAAAATATCATCAGTATGCGTCGACCATAGGTTGGCATGCGCCAGCCAGTGGAAAATTCACTTTCTAGACACCTTCTATGAGTCGACCGGAGCACAAGGGGTGGTCGACTCAAACCCTTGTATTTTGTAAAAAAGCCTATTTTTGTGAATTTAACTCTTCTAGATGCCTCATACAATATACCAATGTTGTTTGACTTGAAAGACACTATTTTGATGACACAATCATGCAAGCAAATGAGACATAAGAGATGTGATATGCATATGCCTTGTGGCGATAGTGCCAAGTACCGATTCTTCATGTAATTGCGTTTTGACATCATCGAAACACACATATGTATGGTATATGAGGATTTGTCCTCACATACTCCCCCTTTTTTATGATGGCAAAACATGTGAAATCAGCTTGTGCGATGTGCGATATTAACAACCTCCCCCTTGCTTAATGCCCTATTCAAAACGTCTTCCATTTGCAATTCTTCATGATATTTGCTTTTGTCTTGGTACACACACTCTTCTCCCCCTTTGACAACATAAAAAAGAAAGAGAGATAGAGTAAGAAATAGATGCTCAAATCAAAGAAATTTTCAAGAGGTAATAACCAACACTTAACAAATATCCACACAAGATACCGTCAATGAACAAGAGATGAATAGATAAATACACCATATATTAATAATAATAAAAAGGACAATAAGAGCTCAAGATGTCATAAAGAAATTTAAAATGCAAAACATTGTCACAAGTAGAAATTAGAGAAAACAATGCAACATATAAGCAACAATTGATACATAAATACCTAGCCACAACAACTATCAAGCAATCAAACAGACATGATAGATATAATAGGTCATATATGAAAATTTTAACACATAATATGATACAACTTGTAAACATGAGAGTCAAGAGAGAGAGAGAGATAAAGAGATATTTAAGGAACGACATCACCTTCATGCCAAAGGTAGCTCGATGAATTATACAAGTATACTTACAACATCTTCAATTTGTTAGATATCCGATAATCAAATTATGTATAATCATAGATGAATAAAACATGTGCAAGAGATATTATTAAACACGACCCGAAATATCGAGAATACTAAGTTCTCGTCGGATATGAAAGAAAGGTTCGGTAGCTAGCGATTTTGTGAAAATTTCCGCTAGTTGATTTGTAGTGTCAACTTGTTCAAAAACAAAATCGCCTTTCTCCACATGATCCCTAAGAAAAAGGTGTTGAATTTCGATATGCTTGGTGCGTGAATGCAATACAAGATTTTTGGTAAGATTAATGGCACTTGTGTTGTCACAAAAAATAGGAACACATTCGAGTTTGAGGTTAAAATCTAACAATTGTTGCTTAAGCCATAAGACTTGAGCACAACAACTGTCGATGGCAACGTGTTCCGCTTTGGCGGTTGACAAGGCAACAAAAACCTGTTTCTTACTATGCCAACTAACCAAAGAATTTGAAAAAAGTGACAAGTACCACTAGTACTTTTCCTATCCGATTTGCACCCGGCAAAATCGGAATCGGAGAAGCCTACCAACGAACAATCATTTCCTTTGGAATACCATAGCACATACTTCGGAGTACCCGAGAGGTATCGAAGTATACGCTTAATAGCTTTTAAATGGGATTCCTGGGGACAAGATTGATACCGAGCACACATGCAAACACTAAACATAATATCGGGTCTAGAGGCGGTAAGATAAAGAAGTGAGCCAATCATACCTTGATATCTCTTTACCTCTATGTCCTTACCACTTTCATCTTTATTCAAATTTGTGCACGTCAGGATTGGTGTGTCAATGGCTTTCGAATTGGCCATGTCAAATCTCTTGAGAAGTTCAAGACAATACTTCGTTTGACTTACAAATGTTCCTTCCTCAAGCTGTTTGATTTGTAATCCGAGAAAGTATGTGAGTTCTCCCATCATACTCGTCTCGAATTCCCCCTGCATTAGGTTAGAAAACTCTCTCACGAGATTCATGTTAGTTGACCCGAATATCATATCATCAACATAAATTTTCTCCAAGATTAAGTGTTTTCCTTGACGCTTAATGAAGAGAGTTGTGTCGACCTTGCCTCTTGAATACCCTTGATCAAGTAGAAATTTGCTTAGACGCTCATACCAAGATCTAGGAGCTTGTTTGAGTCCATACAAGGCTCTTTTTAACTTGTATACATAATCGGGATATTCATGAGACTCAAAACCCGGAGGTTGTGCAACATAAACTTCTTCATTAAAATAACCGTTAAGGAATGCACTTTTTACATCCATTTGAAATAGCTTAAAGTTTTTCGCACAAGGGAAGGCAAGTAAAAGGCGTATAGCCTCGAGTCGGGCAACCGGCACATAAGTTTCCTCATAGTCGATGCCTTCTTCTTGGTTATACCCTTGCGCGACTAAACGCACCTTATTGCGGGTTATTACCCCGTTTTCGTCCAACTTGTTCCTAAACACCCATCGGGTGCCGATTACTCGATGACCTTGCGGAGGAGGGACAAGGTCCCACGCCTCATTTCTTTTGAACTGATTAAGTTCCTCTTGCATAGATAAAAACCAGTGTTCGTCGAGTAAGGCTTCTTTAGGGTTTTTAGGTTCCATTTGTGAGACGAAAGCGAAGTGAAAACAGAAATTACTTATCTTAGAGTGAGTCGTAACTCCCTTTGATATATATCCGAGGATGTTGTCGAATGGATGGTATTAGGAGGACTTCCAAGATGGAGGGAGATCATCTTTTGTAGACGGACGAACTTCCTCGGTTTTCTCATGGAGGACATATTTCTCCTCCTAAACTTTGGCTTGGTCGGGTTGATCAGTTTCCGACTCAGCACCTTTAAGTATGTCTTCTGTAGATGTACCTGCACCATGAATAACACTACCTTTTCCGACATTTCTCAAATAAGATTCATCAAACATTACGTGTACAGACTCTTCAACGGTAAGTAATATCTTATTATAAATTCTATAAGCTTTACTTGACTGAGAGTATCTGAGGAAGATACCTTCGTCGGCCTTGGAATCAAACTTGCCTAAGTTTTCCTTTCCATTATTCAACACAAAACATTTACAACCGAAGACATGCAAGTGAGATACATTTGACTTGCGCCCTTTTAAAAGCTCATACGGTGTTTTGTTTAGAATGGGGCGGATGAACACCCTATTCAAAACATAACAAGTCGTACTTATGGCGTTGGCCCAAAAATATTTAGGTAATCCACTTTCATTGATCATTGTTCTCTCCAACTCTTCTAAAATACCATTTTTACACTCCACAACCCCATTTTGTTGAGGAGTACGTGGAGTGGAGAAGTTGTGATCAATTCCATGTTTACCGCAATATTCTTCAAACAAATGGTTTTCAAACTCACCTCCATGGTCACTCCTTATTGAGACAATGTTTGTGTTTAATTTATTTTGGGAAAGCTTAGCAAATCTTTCAAAGGCGTCAAATGTATCGCTCTTGCTGCCAAGAAGATAGTCCAACAAAATCTAGAGAAGTCATCCACTATTACAAAACCGTAATAATTTCCACCTAGGCTTTTAATTCTAGATGGCCCAAATAAGTCCATATGGAGAAGCTCGAGAGGTCTCGTAGTTGAAACTATATTTTTGGATTTAAACGAGATCCTCGTTTGCTTTCCCATTTGACAAACATCACAAAGGTGATCCTTGGTAAAATTTATTTTGGTGAGACCTAAGACTAGATCTTTTAAGACTACTTTATTTAGCAAGTCAAAGTTAACATGTGCTAAACGTCTATGCCATAACCATGAGTCTTCACTCATTGTTATGAGACATTTGTCACTTGTTAACGATACGTCATTCAAGTCTAGCATATAGACATTGTTCACTCTTAGGTCATTAAACATACTCTTCATTTCATCATTATGCATAATTTTGCAACATTCTTTTGAAAATGATACATTGTATCCTTTGTCGCATAATTGGCTAATGCTAATGAGGTTATGTTTAAGACCCTCGACAAGCAATACATCAGATATAGTAGTGGAAGAAGGGTTACCTACACTACCTTTTCCAAGTATTGCACTGCGATTGTTATCTCTATAGGTTACATACCCCTTCTTCTTTGCCAAGAAGTCGATGAAGAGAGATATGTCTCCTGTCATATGTCTTGAGCAGCCACTATCGAGAACCCATATTCTCTCGGTGGTCTCAAGACATTGTACCTACGAAAAAACAATTAACAAGAGGAGGTACCCAATGGCTTATTGGGTCCTAAGTTGTGAGTGAAAAAATGGTCGCATTTGGGCAACCATTGATAAATGCCTTTAGGAACCAAAAATCTCCTAAAACGACATTTAGCAATGGAATGACCTTTCTTGCAACAATATAGACAAGAGAAGTTAACTTTAGAATTGCTTTTGCTATCACCATCTCTTATAACATATTTATATTTTTGATATGGATTGACCATACTCTTTCTAAAATTATATTTATTGATAGCAAAAGTAATTTTGCGCTCAAGATCCTTGTTAAGTTTGGCATTTAGGTTTCTAACTTCATTTTTCCAAATGTAACAAGTGTCACACCCATAGTTAATTAGTCTACTCCTTAGATCCTCACAACCTGCTCTAGTACTTTCCACTATGAAAGCTTTAAGTGCCTCAAGTTTCCTTTCAGACTCGTGGATCTTTTGCTCCAAGTGAACAAAAATTTGATTGTTTGAGGCTAGCCTTTTAAAGGCTTCTTTTGCTTCACAATGCAAAGTATTAAACGCAGTTTGTAGTTCAAAATGAGACATGTTAGAGGAGTTTTCATACTTAGCATGTCGTACCTGTTTTTTCTTGTTCTTTTGGTGAGTGGAAAGACACAAGTTTACGGATTCATCTTCATCACTTGAGCTTTCATCCTCGAAGAAATCTCTATCGCTTTCCCAAGCAATATATTCTCTCCTCGGCTTTGATGGCTTCTTATGTGATCTATTTGATTCCTTTTCTTTTCCCTTTTTGTTCAAAGGATAATCCGATTTATAATGACCGGTCTTTCCGCAAGTGTAACATGATCATCTAGTTTTATTCCCCTTTGTATCATCATTTCTAGGGTGTCTAGATTGTTTCCGGAAGTTGACAAGGTTCTTCTCAGAGTGTTGGATGACATTCTTTCTCATGTAGTGGTTGTAGCGCTTTACGAAGTGCCCCATGTCCTGACTCTTGTCGTCTTCTTCATCGACACTCGACGTGTAATCACTATGCTCCTTAGATTGAGATTTTGAGGAGGAAGTCTTGAGAGCAATAGACTTCTTTTCAATTATCTTTGTTTTGTCCTTCTTTTCTTTCTTTTCATGTTGATCTAGACTTAGGAGCACTTGTTCGTGCTCTTGCAACTTTCCGAACAATGTTGTTAGGTCCAAAATTGTGAGGTCATTGGCTTCTTTGATGGTGGTTACCTTCGGCTTCCATTCCCTGTTAAGACACCTCAAAATTTTGTTAGTAGCAACATCATTAGCCATTGGCCTACCTAGTGAATGCAATCTATTGATGAGATGAGTGAACCTCTTTTGCATGTCCGCAATGGTTTCCCCTTGCTCCATGTAAAAGAGATCGAACTCTTGTGTTAGTGTGTTGATTCTTGCTAGCTTAACATCATTGGTCTTCTCATGGGAGACTTGCAATGAGTCCCACATAGCTTTTTCCGTTAGACAATGAGAAACCCGATAATATTCATCAACTCCTAATGAGGAGATCAAAATATGTTTGCCTTTCCAATCATAATTGTATTCTTTTCATCATCATCAGTCCATTGTGCTTCAGGCTTAGGCACAATCTCATTATTCGCATTGGTCATATTTATTTCCATTGGACCATTGAGAATAACATTCCACACTTTTCTATCTATGAAATTTATGTGCACCCGCATACAGTCCTTCCAATAACTGTAATTTTCTCCATTAAAAATGGGAGCTCTATTAAGCTCCTTTAGGTTCATTAGCCATTTTCTACATAGTTATACTTGAAGCACGGAATGAACCGGTACTCCTGATACCACTTGTTAGATGATGGCGCGGATCTAGAAGGGGGGTTGAATAGATCCCTAATTAAAATTTCAGTCGGCGCTACCAATTTAAAAATTGGTTTTGAAAATTTTCTAAATGCGGAAGCGGTCGTGAAAAAATTACCGTCTATAACGAACCGTTATTAGAAGATCGAATTTTGTGTCTATCCTATGGATATGATAATGAGAAAATAGAATCACCATTCTAGTCACCCTATCAATCGGTTTATATCACTAATTTGTATGACTAGTTCCAATGCCCCAAAATGTCAACAAATTATATAGACAACACAAGAGAATTTTGGTTCAGACAATTTATCAAACACTTGGTGTGCGAAGCACTCCAAGTGAGTTTTGCCTTGAGTAAGTAGCTCTAGCTTCCTTGTATAATAAACTATTATACTAGAGTTAAAAAATAATGTTCAGCACTTACTCAAACCAATACTAAATTTGATGAAATTGCTCGTACTAAAATTACCCAATTATCAAGCAAAAATGAAAGTGCAGAAAATAAAAGGCACAAGGATTTGTTGAGGAAGTCCCCCACCGTCCTCACTTCGGGGTACGTCTTACCTTAATTCTAATGATAGAATTGAGCTTGATATAATATAAATATCACCTGTTGTAGCTGAATCGTTTATACAAGAATAAATAAGTAAGTACACAAACAAACTCTCTTGTTGTTGAAGATGCTTTCTCTTTTTGTCCCTTGATTCGAGTCGAATCAAGTTCTTTGATAGTTGTGGATAAACCTCCGATTACAGCCCCTTTGTTGAACAACCTTGTATGTTCAAACCCCAGCCCGGCTGATCTCAAACACACACTAATCAAACCCGAACCTCTCCTTCACAATTCACCGATTTCCGCTACTAGATCGACAGAACCAGCCGCTCCTCGATCACCTTCGCTCAGTTGAATGTATGTTGAGAAGATTCGTACCAAAAACCCCTAAATTCAGCGAATCTTGGAGGACAAAACCCTCAAGTTTTTATTCAAGAAAAACCTTCCAAAAACTCAACCCGAACCAAATTCCCAATCAATGGCTTTGGACGTTATCACTTCAACCAAACTATAATGCAGAACAAGAATTGTTGTGTGTAATTGTTGTGTTATGAAATGTTGAAGATGAAGATGATGAGAACTAGTGGCACCTATTTCACTTTTCTTGTTTATGCAATTGACTCAATTATTTCAATTCTTATGTATCCCTTAATTTCAAAGGTTTTAGGCATAATATTAAAACAATGATTATATAGTTTAATTGTGTTAAAATTGTAAATTTAGTTGAGATGGTTACAATGTTGAATGGGTTGTAATTTTATGAGTTCGGGTTTTTACGGGATCGAAATCGCAGGTCTGGAAGGCCTTCAACAGTGAAAATTTCATAAAATTGCACGCTATCCGTCACGATTGTTCATGTTTTCGGTCGAAATTGTTTTAGACGTAACTTTTGATTCGTAAGTCCGTTTTGGCCCCCGTTCGAAACGTTGAAAAGCTAATGAATAAGGTTATAACATAGTATAAATAAGATAATTTATTTCTAATATTTTTATGAGATTAAATAAATGATTGTATGATGAATTACCATGAATATGACTATGATTTCTACGTGATTAATACATGATAGTATGATGATTACCATGAGTATAATTATAAATTCTATGTGATCAATCTGTGATAGTATGATGATTACCATGAGTATAATTGTAAATTCTATGTGATTAATATGTGATAGTATGATGAATTACCATGAGTATGACTATGATTCAATGTGATTAGTACATGATTATATGATGATTCCTATGATGTAATGATGATGAACTATTATGATATTTCCATGAGTTTTGATGATTCTATGATGATATGATATATGATGATGATTTTGAGGATCATGATTATGATGAACGATGATGCACCTATGATGTTATTATGAGTATGATTATTGGCGTGTGCATCATGCATTCATGTGCATCCGGGCTTCGGTTCAAGACCTTTTTGACTTCAATCCCATTGTGCGAATGTGAGGTATTTTGATGTGCTTCGATTCTCGAGTAGAATCGATCCTATTGATGGGGATCTATGGAGGGTTAATGGCCCAGTGTCCATCGTGTTGTGATGATTGGTACCACATGCATGAGTCTTGTTGCATTTGCATTTATGAGATGATATTGAGTAATTTATGATGTTGTGGCCTTGATGCCCATTGATGAATATGACGATATTGAATATGAAAATAACGCTATTTTATATATTGATTTTCTACATTGATTATTATGAATCGTTTTACTCACCCTGTCTGTTTGAATGTTGCCTCCACGTGAGTAACATGCAGATGACCAGGTTTAGTTGTGGATGTCGTCGAGGATCTTTTTGGAGTTTTGAGTTGTTGGTCATTTTGGTTAATGTAGAGGGTCTTGCTCTAATAGTGTGACATCGTGTTGGGGTCTTTGAGTTAAACCATGATTTATTTTATTTGGTTATTTTGATTATGTTCCCGTATAAGGAAAACTTTGGATTATGCCTTTTTGAGTTCCGCTGTAATTTATGATATCTTTTGGGAAAACCCGTTGTTTACGGAACATTGACCTATTTTTGAATTTATTGAGGAATGTACGCCCTTTAGGGTAATATTTATGGTGTTTAACATTTTACTCTGATAAATATGAATATTTTGCCTTTTAAATTGTGTGGTAGAAAAAAGGTGTTACAATTTTGATGTAGTTAGCTTATAATGCAGCTAGGGCTTGGATTCAATTAAGTTCTGTTAACTGGTGTTAGTTAATAAATGTTGGCAAATGATTTTCTGTTATGTGGATGTTATGCTTGGCCAATTATTGATGTTAATGTGTGAAATGAATGTATGTGGACTTGGAACCAAATGCTGGAAAATGTGATGTATGATTCATGTTAAATGCTTATGGTTGTTTGTGAATTCAAGTGTTACAACTCTGTCATGACGTTAAGCAATGCTTGTTATGATTCTTAGTTGTGTAGACCGAACATAAAGTTGATATTGAATGGTTCTATGTGACTGGTTTCTTGTAGGTTGTTTAGTAACATGGGGGATTGAACAAAGGCTTACAAAATGTTACCCATGTGACTTACATTTGAAGACATATGGATCATGGCCAACATCAAAGATTAAGGAGGAAATAAAGAGGACTCAAATAAAAAGGATGAGATGGGATCCTCTCCATTTCTTTGTCTCTCCATTTTCTCCATTATTATAGTTTTGTGTGTAAATAACACACATTTCTAAGACATGTGACATATAATTAATATTTAGTTAACTTTATATACATAAAAACTATAGTAATGGAGAAAATGGAAAGACAAAGAAATGGAGAGGATCTTATCTCAAAAAGGATGGTTTGTGGGGGAAGTAGGACCAAAATTAGGGTTAGGATAGAGGTTTGACTTTGGTCAACCGTCTGACCAAAAGTCAACAGTTGACCAAAAAGTCAACCATAGATAAAAATGCCAAATTTCTTTATAACTTGATTATGGATCTATTTTTGTAATGGAATTGGTGTTTTTGAAATGAAATGGTCTATTTGAAATTCGATGTATTAGAAAATTCCCTCCAAAATCCAAACTTTTAAAATTTGAAAATGATTTGAACTTGAATGCTTTCCCTCAATGATTTGCATCTTTGAATTCTTGAATCTTGAACTCTTGAACTTTGAATTTTTCATGATAAGCCATAATTTTGTCATACCCACAGCTAAAAGTCAAAATAAGGCATGATGACCACAAGCTTGCAAACCAACAATTTCATGCCTTATCTTAAATAAGAAAGAAACTTTGAATCAAAAGGTGCCACTTGATGAATGCAATTGTAAGTGGATGTATTATGGATATGAATATACGGATGAACGAGCCATGGGCCAGACAAAAAATAAAAAGGTAGGGAAATTTTGGGGTATGAAAATACCATGCAAAACATCCAAATAAAAAACAAGGATAGTAGAATTAGAAACAAAGATAACCAAATTCAAATCCCTGGCAATAACCAACACATAGCAAAAAGTAAAAACAAGAACAATGAGCAAAACAAAGGAAAAGAAATATATCTCTATGAGAATAATTAGAATAAGGTTTGTAGAATCCAAAAGATTTACAAGAAGCTACGACACTTGAAGAAAGTGGAAACTCACAACTGGACGACATCCAAGTATTGGTGTATTAGGGAATCATCAGGAATAAAGGAGACGAGAGATATGGGTATGTCTGTCAACAAATGAGGAATCAATCAAATACAGTCACAGGAGAAACCCTGAAAGGAATAATGATGCCAATGAAGGAATAACGAGAGATGTGGAACACCAACAAAATTAGAATCCACACGGACGTTAATCTTGCGATCAACGACGAGTGGAACCTTGGTGCGGTGTTTCATAATGATCAAGGTCATCTAGAAGTGGAGAATACTTGAAATCAACTTAGATATGACAATCCTACTGAAGCAGAAGCCACATTAATACTTAAAACACTTTAATATAGTAAGAATCTTGAGGCCTATGCGGTGGAGGTTTTTACTAATAGAAAAATGATGGTGGAAAAAGTGAAACGATCCAGAGGAGGTATAGACAGAGAAGAGGAGAAACCTCATCCGTCTGGTGGGATACATATCTAAAACCCTAGAGAAGTTTAAGGAAAGTAGTCAAACTCACATTAGCTGGATTCACAATGAGCTAGGCCATAGTAAGACCCAAACTTCCATAAAGAAAAAAAACTAAGTTGTGGACCTACATTAAGGGATGAGTTTTTGGTTTTTTCATTAAATTTCATGTTTGTTTGTTGAAGATAAATGAGAATTTCCAATATCATAAAAAAGTTTGAGGTGTGATATGTATTTTTCACATATTATTATACTTGTTATTTTATTTATGTTATGATATAATAGTGGAGAAAAGTTTATAATTTATTAAATATTAAATAATGATTAATTCATAATAATGAATGTTAATTTGTATAATTGGTAATCAATTTCATGAAAGTGGTCAAACCCTCGTCATGAGTTACATGACACTTAATGAAAAGCTTTAGAGTAAAGATTCTGCAACATTGTTTAGATTATGCTATTTTATTTTTAACAAATTTGAACCATTAAAAATATTTTATGATATATTTTTTATGTTTTATTGGTGAGAGATTTAATTGAATATGGTGCACCCCAAATTTTGGCCCCTTAGATTCCCATTATCATTTTAGGAGCATACTCATGAATTGTCTAACCTTAACCCAGTGCAAGTTTGTCTTTGTCAAACCAGAGATGAATCAGGGTTTCGTGCAGTCAAAATCAAAACTTCAAAGATGTGATTAGTCAATGTTGGCCCCTTAGATTCCCATTATCATTTTAGGAGCATACTCATGAATTGTCTAACCTTAACCCAGTGCAAGTTTGTCTTTGTCAAACCAGAGATGAATCAGGGTTTCGTGTAGTCAAAATCAAAACTTCAAAGATGTGATTAGTCAATGTTTTGGGCTCATTCAATTATGAAACAAGGTCAAGGGTATCATATAATGACAATGGAGAATCCAATTTGAGGTTGTTACCCCGGAATCCAGAGCAGTGTATTTCAAGGCACCCGATTAGGGTTTCTGACCAGTAAAGTCAACTGTAGTTTGACTTTGATATTGGAAGGTGTTTTAATGGTGAGATTATGATCCATGAAGTTCATATAGCTTAATAAAGTTCATTCAAGAAGTTTCAAAGTCTAAGGAGGTCCAGAATGTCAACAGGCGACTCGGTAGTCACCGATCGGTCGTACGGTTGACCGAAAAGTCAACTCTCCAAATTTTAGGAATTGGACTTCAAGTTGTGAAACAAAGTTGTTCCTTATGTCATATTGGACTTGCATATCAATTTTCATTCAAGGATGAAGGAGTAATCAAAAAATCGGGAAATTAGGGTTTTGAAAGGGGCTAAACCATGACTCCTTAACCACACATCCAATTGAGTTGATTCAAAGCTCATTTGGAAGCTCTTGACAAGTCCTACAAAAGTTCCTAGGTGGTCCATGATCAGAAAGTGCATAGATTTGGAGTTATGATCAAATTCATTTCTAGAGGGGAAAAAGACTTAAGAAATTTCACTTTTAAGTTTATCTTTTAGCAACTTTGGAAGGATTTTTGGCCAAGTTCCTTTGGGAAATTAAAAATCATGAAAACATGAATGTTTTAGAGCTATTTGAGGGCTTTCTAAAAAGTACTAGCACATCTCAAAAGGATTTGTGAGCTGAAAGTTATGGTCATGGCAAGTTGGTGGTTTTTCACTTTAGTCCCACATTGTCAAAATTCAAGAATTCATTCTTTCATCAAAGTTGGCCAATCTCAGCTTGTGAAATATATTGTATCTGATATGTGAGGTGTTTGTAGCATGAAAAAACCAAGAATTATGCAGAAGAGAAGAAAAAGCCAAGCTTGCAAGTTGCCTTGCAAGTGGATTTGCAACTTGCATCCAAAAGTGAAAAACAAGCATGATGTGTAAAAGGCAAATTTGAACCAGCCACAAGCCTATACCTCTAGCCTGCAATTATCCACACTAACTCATCATTTTTCTTGACTAATGAGGCTTGCCTATCATCCAAGAAAACCCTCTTGTGGAGGTTTAATCAAAAAAATCCAAAACCTTTCTTCAAAATGAAGAAACCTCCAAATCTGCCCCAAGCCACTTCCTTGCCTAAAAATAGAGCCCTCACCACTTCATTCTCAACACAATATCAATTCTAAAAACCAGAGAAATTGAAGGCTTTCACTATTTCCACTCCTTACTCCAAAATCTCAAAATCTCATTTTCACAAAAGACACCAAAAATTTGTCTTGCTACCAAGGCTGCCAAATTCATTTCTCCCCATTCAAACACCCCAACAAACATCCACACAATCTCAAAATTTGATATAGAAGGTGTCCAAACCATTAAACCTCTCAAAAACCTCATTTTGCAAAAAGTCAACTTCTACATCAAGTTACTTTGACCAAAAGCCACAAATTCTACCAAATCTTGTTCTAAGCATTCCCTTGGTGTTCCAATCATTCAAACACCTCTTATATATTGTTTTTCAACTTTCCAAAGCATTGGGAGTGATAGGAGAAGTTTATTTCTTCAACTGTCATAAAAGTGGTGTTTTGCTTCAAAAGGAAGAAAAGTCTCAAGTCAAAGAGAAAGTTGAAGTTCTCTGGGTTTCTTGGTATTTTCACTTGTTCAAAGATATCTACAAGAGGTATGTGACCTTGAAAAACTCTCTCATGTTTTACATTACCATGATTTGCAAATTTGAGGTCATGTTGTCCCAAAATAGCCTTACATAAGCATTCACATGCCAAATTGTGTTTTAATATGTTGGTGCCTGTTTTTTTTACATGAACATGTGTGTTTCCATATATGTGATATGCATGAGTGAATTACTTGATCATTTGGTGCCTAAAAATAAAAAACTATACCAGCTTGCTACACTTCACCAACACCAAATTGCACATGAAGCACATACTTTTCACACCAGTTTGTTTGCACTAAAATTGTGTTTGGATCTCACTTGTATGCATATAAGTAACATGTGTATGTGTTTGATTGTGTTCAAAGATGCCTCATACTGTTTTTGCCTTTGTTTCTGATTTGCTCATGTTTGGTCAAAATGACAAATGATAGTTTGAATGCCAAATTCTTCCTCAGCCTGTTTTGAACCCTCCTTAATGTTTAGACACTCTTGACAATGTGTATGTATGATGTATATGAAATTACCCTTCTTCAATGTTGCATCAATTCTGACTTGACATTCCTACTGCATAATACCATGTTTTATACACTTTATGCCATGAACCTACCAGTTTGCATTTTAGGACAGAGGAAGTCTAAAATTGAGCTCATAACCATTCATTAGCACATTTATGATATGAGTATGTGTTTGACATAAACTGATTTCACTTAGATTACTCATTCATCATTAAACTACCCTGATGCAACAAGCATCATTCAAGCTGTTTTTTTTAGTTCATGAGCCATTTTTCTTTACAGTTGGTTTTGAAATGTTTCTGGTGTTTAGAATCATCTAGCAGTATATTCATGTCATGTGTGTATGACCTACATCACTTTTTTTTCAATATGTCAGTTCAAGAATGCATCTTTTCAAACAATATGCTATGAGAAATACCAAAAGCTTTTCTGTCCATAAAACAACTACTTCTTAGGCATAAGCACTTTCAGTTTTACATATATAACTTGTGTATATGTATATTGTGGCTTGTATGTGTAGGGATTTGAATTGAACATATCATCATGAATCAAGAATGTCATTTTTGCAACTTATATACACTTTCTCACAACAAACTGTTTTGAATGCTTTCTTTACTTAAACCTCACTTGTTCACCTATTTCCAAAGTGTATGTGTAACTGGTTTGGTCTGTTTGTGCATAAACCTTGAAATGAACCTCCTTGAGCATCATGTTTTGCCGAACTTGCATCTAGAATACCATGTTCTTCCACTGTTGGTTTTAAGTTGATTCCTGAGCACAAACATCTTTGTTTTCATAGGTAAGATGTGTGTATATGGTTAATTTTATGGAAACATATGTTAAAATTAATTTGACCTCATTGTTGCATTTCATAAATAAAGATTGCATTTTGCATACACTTTGTTACATCAGACTGTTTTAAAACCTGAACTTTTGATCAAATCCACTCCATATTATGCATGTGTTGTGTATGTATGTCTTACTTGACTTAGATATGCTTAGAACTGAAAATGCACTTTGCCCTGCCCTCTCACAAACACAATATGCACATTGAACATCACAGTTATAGCAGTCAGTATAGGGCCTTGTCTTGTGTTCAAATTCATTTGATACTATGTGTATGATGTATATGTATGTTTAGTTTAACCAAAGTGTGCTTAAAAACTGAACTAGACATCAACTTGCCTCTCATTCATAAATAAATTGCAACTAACATGGAATTTTACATCTCGGCATGATTTGAATCCCACTGCCTTCCTGAACTCATTCATTGTCACATATGTAAGATGTTTGCATGATTTCTTTGATCTAAAGCTAGCTATAACATGAGTCTTACATCAAAATGCATTTTAAGCATCTCAATGAAGGTACCATCGGGTTTTGAGTTAGGAAAGGAATCTTGAAAAAATGATTGCACCATCATGTTCCTTGTATTTTTCTGGTCAAGTTACATTAAAATTTCATCTCAAAAGGTTGAGAATTGAGAAAGTTATGCATCAAAACATAAATCATGTTTGAAGTGTTCTTTATTTGCCCAGCCTGGTTTTTGAGTATCCCATATATATTTATGGGGTGGCATTTACAAACGGATGTATAGCCACCCCAGTGGTAAGACCATATGCCAAAACACGCCTTGCATGCCTTGAACCTGAGTTTGACCCCTGAGGAGGGCAACTTTTTTATTAATTTTTGTCATTTTTAACCAATTTTCAAAAATTCGTATCTCTTTCAATTTTAATCGTTTTTCACCCGTTCTTTTTTCATTATGTTCATCTTGATGTCTACTTTTATGTAATATTTTTTATTTTCATTTTTGCATAATGTTTCATCTCTTTTGACTATGTGGAAGTTATGTACTTTCTATGATCGTTTTGACAGATGCAGATGAATTTTCTCTTGATGTACTTGTGATTTTTTGTGATACTTGTTTGCATTCATACCCTTAAATGTTTGTTAACATGTTAGGAATTCATATTTGGTTATCACTATGTTTATGTTACTTCATCTGTTGGCTTAATTTAACTCGATCTGTCGTCACAGTTCCTGTTAATTCATCTGCTTTGATTGTCATCAATGAACCTTCATCTTTATCATTCCACATGTTTACTTAATGGTTGTCATCATGAATATGCCTTTACCATGTTGTTATTTTACTTGTTAAGTTGTCTTCTTTCCCCAAGTGATGAAGCTTGTTAGCTCTCACCTGTTGCCTCCCCTCTCTCCTTCCAAAGGAAAAGTCTGTCCATTTGACCCTCATGTCATGGATACATCCCTCATCCCTCTCTTGACTTTGTTAAGTCACTTCAACCTTAATTTTGAAACCCTTAGACTTTGCTTTAAGTCTAAAAGACCCACCTGTACTAGGAGTGTTCTTCAACTAGAACCCTAGGAAAAAAGTTAGTCAACTCTGTGTAAGAATCATTGTCATGATATCTTACTTCCCCTTTTGTTTTACAACTTAGATTAGGGAGTTTTGTCAAACTCCACACAAACATTGTCATGTTTGTTCCCCCTTGAATCTTGATCATAATCAAGTGTTCTTCTTCCCTTGTGAGGTGAGCTACGATTGCTCTGATTCTATCCTAGTCAGGATACGTAGGAAGAAGACGCGATGTCTTTGTGAGCAAACTTAGTGTATATAACTTTAGGTTTCAACACATGTCTCATCCTAATCCATAGTACATTTTCACAAACTTAGCAAGAAATCAAACAAAAGGTTCTTGTAGAGTACTACAGATGCTTAGGGTGCTAACACCTTCCCTAGGTATAACCAACCCCCGATCCCCGAATCTCTTAAGCATTGTCGTTACATCGCGAAAAAGGTTTTTCTTTCTTTAGACCTTTCCTTTGGATAAAATAAAGTCTGGTTGTAAAATAATTAAGATTCAAGTTAATTTAATAGCTTGATATCCAATTTTCACCGCAACAATATATATTAGAGACCATCATTAAAAGTAGTCATAGTAGAATCATTTGATTGAAACAAGTCTAAAAAAAGGTTTACATGTTTGTATGTGTTATGAAACAAAATAAAACAATAGAAGAGAGAAAGGGGAAGAAGATAGTGTATCGTACTATTCTCATAATTAGTGTCAATTTCAAGTATATTTGAGTCCTATTTATAGAACATATGTAATAACTGGAAAATCAACATTGTAGTGGCTATCGAAGAGTCGAAGGACCTTGCAATGTTGAGAAAAGATGAGCTTCAATGCTCTCTTGAGGCTCATGAGAAAATGATGGATGAGAGAGGAAGCGATATAGCTAAAGCGAAGATTGATTTGCAAGCACGACTTAACGAGAAGAGTAGAAGATCAAAAGGAAAATGGGCTTCGAAAGGGAAGCAAAATTCTCAGAATTTTGGTGGAAATGATCCACGAAATTCGAAGGTTTCAATGATGCAAAAGGCTTAGAGCAGCTCTAAAGATTGTGATCAAGGGTGAGATGATGTTACTCGTTGGTTATCATCCTACTAGAGGTTAAAATTTATTTGATGTTGCAAACAAGAGGATCGTGATTAGCCGAGATGTTATGGTCGAATAGCTGCGAAAGTTTGACAGCAGCAGAAAAATTGCTGATGCAAGACCCGTAGTGGGTTACGCTAAAAGCTGTATTCGGTTACCATGTGTATTTTTGGATTCTGAAGATGTTGGAACTGGGTTTGCAGAAGGCGTAACGGGTTACGAGAATCCTTTAAGCGGTTACGGACAAAACAACAACATGTCGAAGCCGAAAACGAAGGAAATAGTAGACGACCAACAAGGCAAAGAGTATTGCCTCAGAGACTCCAAGAATGTGAAGTATTTCGAGATAACAAAATCAATGAAGGTAATTTCGTTCACTTTGCGCTTATGGCCAAATCTGAACCGGTGAACACGGAAGAGGTTCTAAGCGATCTAAAGTAGATTTGTGCAATGAAGGAGGAGCTGAAATCTATTTTATTAAATAATTACCCCAGTTATTCCTAAGTACCATTTTCTTCAATAGATTCAAGACTAAATTTACTTCTTTTTAAAACAAACTAGACGTCTACCCGTGTGATGTCGGATAAATTTAACAATATATATTATATTTTAAATCATTTTTTAAAATTTATTAGTATTTTCTTTTTGACCGGATAATAATTATTGATTATTGATGAACCATTTGATTAAGGTTTTTCATGCATATCTTAATTATTTTATTATAATTTACCTATTTATTTAATAATTGTTATTTAATTAAGATTTTTTTAAATATGAATTATATATGAAAAGGAATCGTAATAATTGAGAGTTAGTGGAATGTGAAACTGTTTTTGAGTGTCCTATTTTTTAGGTTTTTTTTTTAAATTAAAAATAATTGTTTATTATTGATAAACCTTTTTTTTTGGGCAAAATTATTGATAAACCATTTTATTAATTATTTATGAATCATTTTATTAAGATTTTATATTTATGTCCTATTTATTTTATTATTTATTTATTTAATTAATTATTATTATTTAATTTATTTATTGGTTTTATTTATTATAAATTTTGATGAAAAATTTTATTAAGAGAAATTGTAGGATTATAACTTAAGAAAATGTTTTTGTGTCCTATTTTTTAAGTATTTTTAAATTGATAATAATTATTGATTATTTATGAACCATTTTATTAAGATTTTTCAGGCATATCCAATTTATTTTATTAATATTTGTCTACTTATTTAATATTTTTTTATTAAATTAATTTTTAAAAATTATAAGTTATATTGAAATGGAAAACCGTAATAATTTGGACTTAGTGGAATAGGAAACTGTGTTTTGTGTGTCCTATTTTTAGGTATTTTTCAGGTTAAAAATAATAATTGATTATTGATTAACTATTTATTAAGATTTTCCATGTATATCCTATTTAATATGATTGAATAATAATTATTTAACTGATTCATTGGGTTTTATTTTTTATAAAATTTTGCAAGAAATTTTCGTAAGAGAAGTTGTAATAAATTTTATTGAATTTTTATATAAATATTATAGTATAAAAAATGAATATGTTGACATAATATTATTTTATGTTGATTTCATTTTTTATGAAAAATGATTAGCAATAATTTAATAATTTGAAAAATGGGAAAAAAGTATTAATGAGTTAAACACATTAAAATTTAGAGAAACTAAAAAACAAGTTATTATTTATGTAAACAAAATTTTCCAATTATTAATTTATGTTTTACAAATACTATTGATTAAAGAATAGAATTTAAAATACTAACGATTAAAGAATAGAATTTAAAATACTAATGATTAAATATCATTTTATATGTAAAGTAAATAATATTAACATTTAATTTATAAATAAAGTAAATAGATAATGTTATCCATAGTATATCATAAAATTTTCAAAGTAATAACTATTTACTTAAATTCACATTTAATTTATCTTTATTCTTTGATTTTCATATTCGATATGGAACTCATTCAATGAAACATTGTTTAATATAAATAGAAATAAAAATTGAATTAATCATGACGATTTAAATAAATAAATATAGAATATAAAATTAATAAATTAGTAAAAAAATTATTTTATTTTAGATAAACTAAAAAAATTTCAATATTGAATTTGTTCATAAATATTGAAAGAATGTTAAATTTAAATATAAATAAAAATTGAATTAGTCATGACAATTTCAATAAATAAATTTAGAATATAAAATTAATAAATTAGTAAAAAAAAAATTAGATAAACAAAAAAAATTAAATTCAAGGAAATTGCATAAAAAAACCAAATACTTCTAATAATAAATTAAATAAAAAAATTAAAAAGTTGAATAGAAATAGAAATTAAAAAAATAGAATAAAAAATTTAGCAAAGTAATACATAATTTAAAATAACAGAATAAGGAATATTTCTAAATAATATTTGATAGTATTAAAAAAATAAATTAAAGAACCAACTAAAGTATTATTGTAAAATTTATACATACAAAAAAAATCAAAAAATAACAAATATTAATAAAAAATATATTTTATAATGCATGAAAATTTGTAGAGGTAAAAAAATCAAGAATTAACAAACATTAATAAAATTATTAAAAAAATTAAAATCTATACCTACGAACAAATAAAAAAATAAACAAAAACATCATTAAAATTAAAATAACATCAAATATTATAACATTGCTTTGAGTGCTTATTGCATTGAGAGAGAAAATATAAATAAATCATACTTAATGCGGTTGAAAATCAGTTTTTGACATTTCAGTTGTGGTAAGAGTTATGGATTTTGGCATAATGGGTTACTGGTATCAGGCTCATAATCCGTTACGACATTTTGCTTGACCGGTCACGAAGGTATATTTTGCTTTTTCCAAAATTTTTTTTGTTAATTTTAGCTTATTTTGTTAAATTGTTTTGTTATATCTAATCATTTTGTACTTTTGTATACAAGACCTTGTAAGCTCCCATTTGTGGGTAATGCCAATTATTCTTCTCACCCTTAATTACTCTCTCTATTTGTTAACTTCATCTTCTCCAAATTAACTCAATTCACAATTAATTCACCCTTAGAAATTTTGTATGTTCTAACATTTGACATCAAGAGCACTGATTCTGACCTATTTCCGCTGCAACAATGAGTACCATTTCCAACGATAAAATTTCCACCAACCTTCTGATTCTTGATTCGAAGAATCATGACAAATGGTCAAAGCAAATGAAATTTCTGTTTGGGTATCAAGAAGTTCTTGAGATCATCAACAATAGAATTACACCACTTGGGGCTGAAGTTGCAGATACTCAAAAGGCTGTATTCAAAGAAGAAAAGAAGAAAGATTACAAGACACTCTTCTTGATTCATTATTGTGTGGATGGTGACGACTTTGAGAAAGTTGGCAATTGCGAGTCAACGAAGCAAGCTTGAGATATCTTCGAGAAAGCTTATGTAGGGACTGTTAAAGCTAAGGTGGTGAGGTTTCAAACTCACAAGAGGCAATTTTAGTTAACACAAATGAAAGAGAAGGAGACAATCAACGATTATGTGACGCGTATTACGCGTTTGGTGAATCAAATCAAGTCTTGCGGAGAAACTTTTTTGGAGCAGAATGTTGTGTCGAAGATTTTATGTTCTTTAACGTCAAGATTCGACAGCATTATAGTGTATATCGAAGAGTTGAAGGACCTTGCAACGTTGAGTAAAGGATGGACAAGAGAGGAAGTGATAAAGCTAAAACAGATATTTCTTTGCAAGCACGGCTTAACGAGAAGAGTAGAAGATCAAAAGGAAAATGAGTTTTGAAAGGGAAGCAAAATTTTCATAATTTTGGTGGAAATGATCCACAAAATTCGAAGGTTTCAACGGTGCAAAAGGTGAGAGCAACTCCAAAGATAGTGATTAAGGCAACAACTTCAAGAAGTTTAACAAGAGTAGATCGATGTGTTACAATTGTCATAAACTCGACCATTTCAAAAGAGATTGTCGCGCGATACCAAAGAAGAATCAAAGCGATGAAGCTAAGGTTGCGAGACAAGAGGTAGATGATGAAAATACACTCTTAGTCATGATAAAGGAGGAGAATTATGTCATTAAAGAGGTGTTGGGCAGCATCAGTAGCAGCTGTAAATTGCGAGACAAAAGTTGTAGTAGTTCAAAAAATGCTGCAAAAATGTGTTATGAGCAAAACGTAATGAATAAGGTTCGAGATGGAGTCCAAGGTAGCAATGAATGGTACTTGGATTTTGGTTATTCAACGTATATGACAGGTAAAAAGGATTGATTTGTGTAAATCAATCAAGCTACGAAAAGTAGAGTAAAATCCACGGATGATACCACTCTTGTGGCCGAAAGTGTCGGTGATGTTTTAATCAAGAAGAATAATGACGAACATTCTATGATCGAGGATGTTTTATATATTCCATAAATTAAGTGTAATCTCTTGAGTATTGGCCAATTGTTTGAAAGGGGTTACAAAATTCGCATGGAAGACAAGATCTTGCGCGTTGTGGATGTAAACAGTGTTTTGATCCTTAAGGCTCTTATGGCTACCAATAGGACTTTTAAAGTGAAGTTGAAAGTGATGGAGCATAGGTGTTTAGATACAGCGGCAAGTCAAGAGGATTAGTAGGAAGTTATGGATATACCTAATTAAGAGAAAGGATGAGCTATTTGATGTGTTCAAACGATTCGAGTCCATGGTTGAGCGACAATGTGGTCACAAGCTCAAAATTCTCAAAACTGATAGTGGAGGTGAGTATACCTCGAACGAGTTTAAGAAGTATTGTGATGAAAAGGGGATAGTGCATGAAATTGTGACATCCTATATGCCACAACGTAATGGTATTGCCGAGAGGAAAATCGTTCGATAACGAACATGGTTTGAAGCATGATAAAGGGCAAATACTTATCGAAGGAACTAAATAGGTGCCCTAAAAAGAAGCTTGATAAGGTGACTCCATAAGAGATGTGGTATGGATTTAAACCAAGCTTAAGTCATTTGAAAGTTTTCGATTCGATAACATTTCGACACGTTTCGGGTCAGCTCTAAAAGAAGTTGGACGACAAGGGTGAGATGATATTACTCGTTGGTTATCATTCTACTAGAGGTTATAAGTTATTTGATGTTGCAAACAACAGGATCGTGACTAGCTGAGATGTTGTGGTCGACGAGTTGTGAAAGTTTGACAACAGCAGAAAAATTGTTGATGCAGGCCCCGTAACGGGTTACGCTAAAAGCTGTAACCGGCTACCATGTGTATTTTTGGATTCTGAAGCTGCTGGAACAGGGTTTTTAGAAGGAGTAACGTGTTACGAGAATCCTTTAACCGGTTACGGGCTAAAAAATCAGAATTTTCAAAATTCTGGTGGTGCAGAATAACATGTCAAAGCCGAAAACAGAGGAAATAGTAGACCACCAACAAGACAAAGAGTTTTTCCTCAGAGGCTCCAAGAATGTGAAGTATTATGGGATAACAAAATCAATGATGATGGTGATTTCGTTCAATTTGCGCTTATGGCCGAATTCGAACCGGTGAACATGGAAGAAGCTCTAAGCGATACTAAGTGGATTTGTGCAAGAGAATCCTTAGATACATTAAAGGAACTCTTGGTTGTGGAATTCTCTTTCCCGCATCAGATACGGAAAAAAAATGCGATTTACTTGGTTTCACCTATTCCAATTGGTGTGGTGATAAAGATGATAGAAATTTAATGGCTGGATACATCTTTATGCTTGGCAGAACACCAATCTATTGGTGTTCGAAGAAGGAACTAGTGGTAGCACTCTCGTCTTGTGAGTTGAGATTATTATAGTTTCGTTGTGTGCGCGTCAAGCTATGTGGCTCATGAATCTATTGAAGTATTTGGGTAGCAATGAGGGTGAGGCTACTACGCTTCGAGTTGATAATGTTTCTACAATAAGCCTTGCGAAGAACTTGATTGCACACGGAAGAAGCAAGCATATAGAGATGCAGTTTTATTATTTTAAGGAGCTAATGAGTGAAGGCAAGTTACAGTTGGAATATTATCGAAGTGAAGATCAAGTTGCAGATTTGTTGACCAATGGGGTAACAAATGATGTGTTCAAAAGATTAAAGAAAAGTTTGAGCATGTTGGACTTGAAACAACTGAAATGAGGTGGTGTGTTGAAACCCAGATTTTGACATTTCAATTGTGGTAACGGATTACGGATTTTGGCGTAACGGGTTAAGGAGTTAAAAAAGCTTAAGGATTGCTGGTATCGGGCTCGTAATCGGTTACGTCATTTTCCAAAACCGGTTACAAAGTTATATTTTGGTTTTTTTCTTCAGTTTTTTTGTTAGTTTCAGCTTATTTTGCTAAGCTGTTTTGTTATTTTTGATCATTTTGTGTTTATTGTATATAAGACCTTGTAAGCACCCATTTGTGGGGATGTCAATTATTCTTCTCTCAATTTCTTAATTTCATTTTCTCCAAATTAACTCAATTCTCTAGTAATTCACCATTAGAGACTTTGTATGTTCTAACAAATACAATGAGAAAAAAATATATAAAAAAAGAGAGAACAAATGGAGTCTGGGTTTTGATTTTTGTCAACAATAATAAAATTAAAAAGTGTGGTTTTAAGATGTGTTAGTGGATGAAGGTATGGTTCTTAAATGATGTAGTGTGGTTTATGTGTTCGTGTGGTAAATAGAAGTTTTATAAGTTATGCAATGCAACAATGGTTATAGTGGGGTTATTGAGAGCTTTAACCATATTTCGAATTTAAAAAAAAAAATTAAATAAGAAAATCAAGCTAAGATATGAGAGATAGAAAATTAAAAGTGGATAAATTAAGTCTATTTTTTTCTATGTTAATAAATTTATTTTATTATAATTAATTAATTAACTTTATTTATCAAGTAAGTGGGGTAATTATTATTAAATAAATAAATAACATAAATATAAAAAAATTACATAACTAAATTTATTTATGGGATAATTATTATCAAATAAATAAATGAAATGATACACAATTAACAGAAAATAATATCAAATTAAAATAATAATTATTAAATAAATAAAATAAATATAGCAAATTATATAATTGATGTTTTACAGCCAAAAATTGTTAAGTGACTTAACAATTTTTATATATAAGATGACATATAAACATAATATCTACTATTTTTAATTTAAAAGCTTTGTTTGAAAATTGCTCACTTCCAAAATTTTAAAATAAATTGATGAATCATCATAATTATTTCAACTTAAATTTATTATTATATTTTTCACTAAAATGCAATAATTTGCACTTAGAAAGAGGCAAAACGAGCACGTTCGATCGGTTAAACTCGTACTCACTAACGTGTTCATATTGCTTTGTCTTATTTTGTTGCGAGTTTTTGTGGATGAGGACATTAATATAAATTTTAGCATTTTTACGTTAAAAATATATACTGCCAACAAGCTCGTTTGCCTACATCGCCCTCATTTTTTTGAGCCGATTAAAATTTCATGCTTGTAGTAATCTTTGTCCTGCCTCATTTTTTAATGGCCATTTGCCACCTTGTAATTTTTTATTTTTAAAAAATACATTTTAAGAACAAAATGATTTAAAAGGTTGTAGTCGTCAATTTCAAGGTGACTAATGAGCTGGTTGATACCAAGTTGAAAATATTGAAAAAGGTCGGAAAATTTATTGATGGAACTAATGTGATTTTAAAATATCTAATGCCATATAATATCTAAAGTATATGTCAGATTAAAAAGCTCTGCATATAACATTTATTCATGTTTGAGGTTCACATTTTCAATCTCAATTTTATATGCATATAACATTTATTCATGTTTGAGGTTCACATTTTCAATCTCAATTTTATATGCTTTTGCAGCATCCAACTTTTCTACACCACATTTATTTACTTTTCACTTCATATATTACACATAGAGACATCAATTCAAAATATAATAACTAAAAGTTTAAGATAAAGTGAAGAAAAAAATGAAAGCACAGACATCCCAACTAGGTTGGCACCCCTGAACTTCCATCTAAACTATTAAAATATAATACAAAACTTTGGGGGGACTAGACCGATACCCAATGTAACAACAATGTAGACCAAAATAATTGGTCAACTGCCTCGTTAAAAACCTTATCAAGAAAAACCCTTTGGGATAAAAGCCTTGATGAAGGAAAAAAGAGTGCAGTTATCAAAATGGTTTTCAAAGTAGAATCTCACGCAATGAAAGTATATCTTTCCTGTCAATCTCAAGGCTTCTATTGTGACTTCCAGTCATATGAGAAAGACTAACATTCTGAGCATGTATTGTTTCTTACTCCCTCCTCAAATATCACAATAGTCTCGGTCAACTTCAAACTCATTTGAAATTGCAAATATTTCTTGTTATTGTCTTTGAACTATATATTCACAAGAGTCATCGATCAATGACTGTGATTGTCACTATCAACAGCTGCACCTCTATGTCATTATTTAGAACGCATTCCTCTAAATTCTAAAAGCTTCTTCAACTCACTGCAAAGTTGGTTATGCATAATTTAGTCAAAAAATAATTTAGGCAAAGAATAATTTAGAAAGTAGAATGTCTAAATTCTCTAAGTAGGGTAGAAATTTAATAGTAACACACCTGCACTTTGGTAATTTACATTCTGAGCTTTTGCAATCCATGGAATGAGAAACTAATATACTCCATATCTTTCTACAATGCCCGCACCCCCCTTGAATATGAGTTTTGCACATTTTGACATGATTGAACAACCTCATTAATTGACGGCATGATGTATTTGGGCAGGGTTTAGCATTAGTTCTGGGACATTGATATAAATGCTTCAAAGTCATCTCGTATTTCAGCATCTGTGTGTGTAAGTCGGAAAGTATGATCACCAATCTAAAACAAACAAGTAATGAAAAAATAAATCTTGAGAATTAATATCATACCATTTTTCCACTTGACTTACGATTCCGAAGTTGAGATACATATTTAAGAAATTTCTTCTGTTTCAGTACCTGTGTGTGTAGATTAGAAAGTATGATCAACAATCTTGGACAGACGAGTAATAAAAATATTAAATTCAAAGAATTAAGTTCTTACCACATTCCCATTTGGTGTTGAATTACTTTCAGCCAATTTGTGTTCATTTTGAGTTGATTTGTGTTCATTTTGAATCAATTTGTGTGCATGGCAGTTAACACCTCTATCCTTATAGCATGCAGAGCAAATGATACAATCTGGACAAATCTCACATTTCCAGCACTTTTGGAACACATTGTATGCGCAACAGATACTACAACATCTTCCCAACGTCATATGACTTGGATTGCTTAGATGGTACACGATCATCATTGAGGAGTACTTAGCATGTCGTAGCGTGTTAAACTGAAGCTGATACTTTTGGCAGAAGCTCAAAAAGATGTCCCTATCTTTAAATAAATCATTTTCAAGGATGATATCATTATGCTTAGTGCTGGAGGGGATATCATCAACAATGACCTAAAAACGACAAATAAATCAAAATTTTGCATGAATTTACTAATGATAATAAAATCATATTAAAGCTTTAGGTTTCGTTAGGTTGTTACCTGATAAAGAGGATGCACTTCACCATTCTTTAAGGTGTGTTCATTTGAACTATGGCATCTGTAAAATATTGATATGAATGTCAAAGACAACTTTTTTTAATTGTATTCAATGCAAAACCAATGCATTCATTTTAAAAGAAGGGGGAAACAATTGAAATATGTATTTAAGTTATCATACCTTTCACACTCCTGATATTTCTTGCATTCCGTGCAAAACCACCGCTTCCCACACGTTATCACTTCACAGCAGTGAATGCATGAATATTGTAAGTGAGCTACGATGAAATTTTCCTTTGTATGCAATATATCTTGACCCACCTAATGAAATTTGAGTTTAAAAAAAAGGAAAGAAAGGTTAGATAAAATGACATTAAACTGAACTATATTATAAGAGCATTTCAACTTTTCATTCAATCTAGTATAAAAGGATATGAGATTAATTTTGATGTAATGTTAGTGTAAAAGATTTTAGACTATTAACCAATCAAAATCCATAATTTATATATGACTTTTATGCCAGATATAATCAAAGTCAAATATCTTTAGTAATTCAACCATTAAGACTGATTAATACATATTAAATCTAGAGAATATATTCCATATAATGACATTGTATACTTTATCTAAATGTAAAACACTAAAAAATGAAATTAAAGGATGAAAGTAAAAGAGAAGGGAGACATACTTTTTGCATCACCAGAATGTCTTTAGCATCATCTTTAGAAGGATTGACATGTCCCATGGTCTTCAAAGCTCTAGTTGACACTCGTTTCTTCAACATATTTTCATAGTCTCCTCTGCTCTCTTTTTCAATGGTCTTCGCTTTTTCCATAGCAGAACCACACCAAAAGTCTCCATTAAAGTATGGCAAACGAGAAATCGTCACTTGGGAGCCCCCTTTTTCAGTAGGAACAAAGAAATGATCATATATGTTGGTTAAACCAACAATAATCTTTTCTTCAGTAGCCTTTTTTAGCATTGAATGATACCTGCATAAACAAACAATATAAATATTCTATGGTAACATGGAAGTGCTAGTTTTCGTAAACAAAGATGATAAAAAAGAAAAATAATACTCTCAAATTCTCTTAAAAACTCAACATATACTCATAATAAGAAAGACAGACTGACCAAGAGCGTAGCTTATCCTTGTCTGGAATCTTTTGCTCAATGGGATGACAATATAGTATATAGTCATTCCTTTTTGAAGGAGGACATGCCCATATGTAGCAAGTTGAGAAGCCCCTTTTCTTACAAAAATCAAGATATCCAATCTGATGATAGAGAGATAAAATCACAAATAGAAAAAATGGAAGGATTTAGTATTCAATATTATATGTTTTATTGGGCCTAGAAGTAAAGTTTAAAAGAAAAATACCAATATCTCATGGTAAACGAAGGTACGAAGTGCTCCTCCTTCCACAATCACTTTTTCCGGCCTAAAGTATTTGACAGAATCAAGATATGAAATGTATACACAACGCCGATTCGGATTGCCACATTCAGAGCCAAACTCCTGGACGTACATTCCAAAAATGCATATATCTGCTCCATCAATCTTCTGAAACAGAAGTATAACCTGAAACCAATGAAACTTTTATCAAACCTCTTGGACGTATATTTATTTCTCATTGATATATTACTAAACTTACTCTTGATCTTTGAGAGAATTCAGTCGGATAGTTCTTTTTTGGGATGATGTCAAGAAACTGCTTCCTCACTTTAAATTGTTCGCCGATAGATAACACTTCTCTAATAGAAATACTCTCCACAGCCAAAACCTATAGGTTTGAGTAATTCATGTCAAATGAGAAAATAACATGGAAGAAAACTATTATAGTACTATTTTTAATTTACATGCTTGCATATGAATAAGAAAATGTTACAATATTTCAAATTAATGTGCATACATGCTGATTTTTCTGTATTACCTTTTCAAGATTCTCACTTCCTTTCATGAGACGCTTAAAAAGTCTTTTCTCTAAGTGGTCACTAAGCATGGTTCTTGGTAGGTCCTTAGCACCATAAATATTAGCCTTTTGAAAAGGAACATGCACTCCATTTTCAATTTCTTTTAAGCGGCATAGAGCACATATATATTCAGCACTGCAGTCCAAATCTTTTTGTTGTTGTAGAGTGCACATATTTGATGCTGCCATCTTTTGCATTTATTGCATTCAACCCACTAGAAAAAATAATGATCATCAAAAGTTAGTTTATGGTTCCAATATAAAGATGAGTTAGTATTTAGTAATGGTTATTACAACATACCGATTCTTCAACTGCATCATTTTTCTTCTTTTCAAGATTTTCCTTAGAAACATATGTCCCGTTGAATGCGATGCAACCACCTTTAGATGTATTATAACAGGTGGAGCAAAAGCAACGCTCTGCATCAAATTCCTCATCTTTTCTACCAAAATATGCGTTTTTTCTCTTGATGAGAAGGCGACAGCATATACAATAAACCGGCACCGGTTCAAAGTAAAGCGTTTTCCTTTCACATAATTGGCAGGTGTTTGCATCAGTTCCTGCTCCATCTTCAGTTGTAATCTGTGTTATAAGAATTGTTAACTTTAATATTTCTAAGACAAATTTAAAAGTAAATAGAATTATGCATACAAGTAAATTGCAAAAAAATTAATAAAAATTGAAGAAATTGACAAATGTAAATAGAATTTGTCAGCTGAGCATGCGAGCAGACAATCAAAGTTTTAGGATAGCATGCATATATAACATCCAAAGTAAAAGAATTATCATTCATGAACTTTAACCAAATAGCTTAACCTTTTGGAATTGTCAGTTCATAACAAAACATATAACAATAATACCTAAACACAGCAGGATAATTGAAAACACTAGAAAATGCTGTACTAACCTGAAGAGGTTCCATTTTCAGACTATTAACATGTTCTATTATTTGATCATGTGTGAAAAAATCAATCATCGAAACAGCATCAACGGTTGTATTTGAGGACTTTCTTTCGTCTGCCACGGGAATCCAACTGTTGTATTCCATTTTTCTATTCACTAAGAAACAAGTAATTAAAAAAATAGTTAGTGCGTGCTCATGATATAAGAGTCCAACCAACACTCTAATATTAGCCACGGTGAAATATTAGAAACGGGCGTTTGAAAAAAAGCTACTCAAGAACAAAAGAGCTTTATTGATTTGGGTTCAAGAGAATTAAAATCATCGATAATTAAATTACATCAATAAATTTCGAACATTATTTTTTATGCAAGTTAATACATTATAATAAGGAATAAATTTTTTTCTCTTCAGGATCACTATACGAAAACTAAAATAAAATCTCCATAATTCAATCATCACCATAACGATTTTCCTTCCATTTGTATCAGAATCAATTTTAGTAATAACAATCAATTTTAGTAATCAGAATCAATTTTAGTAATAACAATCAATTTTAGTAAGAAGAATCAATTTTCCAACCAAAACCCTATTAGCCACGGAAAATAGTGAAAATTTGGAAACGCGCGTAAATTCACGGCTGAATCAAACAAATGCGTTTAAAAACTAGGTTGAACCAATATTAATTAACGATTAATTCTTGATTGTAATGGAAGAAATTAGGATTAGGGTTTTGAAATTGGAAAGAAATTAGGAGAAAATAGGGTTAGGGTTTTGAAATTGGGAAGAAATAAGGAGAAAATAGGGTAAGAGTGAAAGAGAACGTACAAAGTGAAACGTTGTCTTTTGTGTGAAAACCTTGTGAGTAATTGTTATGGGGACCAACTGAGTTTTCTGAAATTGCTTTCTTTATTCTTCGCTTCTTTCTTTTAATGATAGTAAATAATAGAATTTCGCTTTTATATATTATTTTTGGCTTAAAGGCGGCGGCACAAGACCACCACAAAAGGTGGCTGAAATTTCTGATGTGAATTACTATTAGGTTTTAAAAAAAGTTTTAAAAACAAATTTATTTTTTATCATAAAGTATAAACTAATTTTAATAAAAAGAAAAAGATTTAAAAGAATTTTTTTTTTTGTATTTAGAATAAAATTATTAAATTATAAAAAGTTTCACTAGTTTAAATTTATTAACCTACATTTTTTGTAAATTTATATGTACTATTATAAAATAGAATTAAAACAAAATATTTTATATAGTAAATAAAATTTCTCTTTATATAAGAAGTGATTTGAATTACAAGATCTAGAGAGTTAATACCTCATAAATCACTTTTTATCTCTTTATCTTACAAGGTTTTAGATTTGTTCTATTCATAAATATTTTTAGAATGAAGATTTTTCTTAGGATAAATTGTTGACTTTTAATTTAACTAACTCCGATAACAAAGGGCATTATTCATATTTACAAAAATATAAGAGTTAAAATTTAAATTAAGAAAAGTTATATTTTTTTATCATTAGAATTTAATTTAATTTGGTTTAAAGTATTAAAATTACTAAAGTCATATTTTTCTTTCTTAATTCAACTAAATGGGTTTTTTTGTTTCAACTAATAAAAAGCTTAATTTTTTCTATTTGTCTCTAACCTAGTGACAATGGATACAATTGTAATTTTCGTCCAATTACCATAAAAATAAAATTGAAAAGTAAATTTCACCATAATTATTTTCTATAAAATTAATAAATTACGGTTGAATTATAAATCATCACCATAAAGGAAAACTGAATGGCCATGCATATTGTATTAAAATCAATTTTAGGAATTGTACTAAAAAAATAAGGAAGAAAATGTACATCATCGTCATAACTATTTTAATGAAATAAGTGAAATTTTTAGGAGTGGAGTTAAAAATGGTGAGGGAACTACAAGTGAGACCTACATTAGATATAAAATCAGTACATGAGTTTTATTCTCTATAAATGTGTGAAGTGAAAATATATCTATGAGCAAAGTAAGCCAAACAATTGAGACTTGTGGAAAGCAATCACCATTTGAAGAGTATGTTTTAATCTATAGCTTATGTTAATCTCTCTCGATGGCTATAATCATAACATTTATTACCGTTGAGCATTTTTGAGTGAAAAAGGGGACAATATTTCTATGAATTTTGTGACAAGTTTGTCGAAGACAATGAAATGATGTGATTCCATTTGGGTTATTGTCGATAGACATACTAAATCGACTCATTTTATTCTGATTAAGACTACTTATCCCTTGCAGAAGTTACATGAGTTGTATATTGAGAATTTATAGAGTTACCCTCATAAATTCGGTTCTTGCAAATCTGTCTATCCACTATCTGGCTTTCTTCAAGGCTTCTCAAAAGGTTGTGAAGGCTTTAATAGCGATCCAAGGACGGTTCTTATGGGGTGGGAACTCGAGCAATTCTTTTATCCCTTGGGTTCCTTGGAATTCTGTTTGTAGATCTAAGGAAGATGGTGGTCTGGGTATTAAGCATGTGGGTTGGTTCAACAGTGCATTGTTAGCAAAGTGGCTCTGGAGGTTCCAAACTTGCGGCAATGAAATATGAAGAAACGCCCTCACTATCAGATACGGCAACCTCAACATTAAGACGCAGACTTACTCCGATGTTGTTAGTTCGAAATCAGATTCGTTGTGGATGAAGGATATTATGACCAATGCGTTACTAAGATCTCAGTCCAACTTCTGCAAGTTCACGGTCTGTTCAATTGGTGAAGGTAATGATGTGGCGTTCTGGCAGTCAATCTGGATCGGCGACATGCCGCTAAAAGTCAGATTTAATGGCTTGTTTCAGTGCTGCCCTTTGAAGTCAGTGTCAGTCCGTAACATGGGATACTGAGAGGATGGGCAGTGGAATTGGAACCTTAGAAATTCGTTGTTGGATTCAGACAATCCCCCTGACCCAGAATGGTCTGACTGCTGTAAGTTGCTGGAAAATATCTCAGTTATCCCAGGTGAATCCGACAAATGGCGGTGGAGTCTTCATGAATCTCTAATTTTCAAGGTTAGCTCTCTTTATCCAATCCTATATCCCTCTCTATATGAACAAGACATTGGCTCAGATTGTGCTACCCATATTGGGTCCATCTAGAAGACGATCATTCCGGCGAAAGTACAAACGCTCAGTTAGAGATTGGCGCTTGATAGATTGCCTACCAGATCTAATTTATTGAAGAGAAGGGTGCTTGATTCCGAGCAAGATTTGGACTGTGTGTTTTGTTCCAATAGCCTGGAGGATGTTTCCCATCTTTTTTTCTCGTGCTATAAATCTACTCAGGTTTGGAACAAGATCTGTGAATGGGTAGATATAGACATAATTTCAGAAAATTGTTGTTATTATCACGCTAAGGTGTGGAACACAAGCCTTAGAGGTCGGTGTCAAGCGAATAGAGTTAATTCGATCTGGTTTATTACTTGCTGGAATATCTGGAGGTATAGAAATGATTGTATTTTTAATAATGTAGTTACTAAGGTCGACAGTATTGTATTCAACATTAAACTCAATTCTTGGAATTGGTTGATTCTAGGCAGGACGGGAGCAAGCCGTGTTGCTTGTACGATTGGTTCAAATTCCCTTTCGACTTCTTGTAATTGTATCTTGGTTTGAGATTTCCTTAATCTCCTTTTTAATATTATCTGCTTATCAACAAAAAATATTGAGAAGCTTGTTAACATGCATGATATTCCTTCGAGTATCATGCCAGATAAATACCCGAGATCTACATCGAGGTTTTGGCATAGTTTGCAAGAAGCAATGTGTAATTGAGTTCGGCTTGTATGCTAGAGCAAGGAGGTTCTTGGGATAGTTACTTGTCGTTGATTGAGTTCACCTACAACAACAGTTTCTATTCTAGTATTGGAATGAAATTTTTTGAGGCTTTGTCTAGTATAAGGTATATGACACTTTCGTGTTGGTATGATTCTGGTGAGAGTGTTGTGCCCGGACTTGATATAGTTCAACAGACTACTAAAAAAATCAAGATGATCCAAAAAAAAGATGAAAACTTCGCAAAATTTCCAGAAGAGTTATCATGATAAAAAGAGGAAAACACTTGAATTCCTAGTTGGAGATCAAGTATTTTTGCGAGTTACTCCAGTAACTGGTGTTGGTCGAGTTTTGAAGTCTCAAAAGCTCATGCCATGTTTTGTTGATCCATATCAGATCTTGTAGAGGATAAGAGAGGTGGCTTATCGAATTGTCTCACCACCGTCGTTTGCTAATCTTTATGTTGTGTTTCATGTGTCTCAATTAAGGGGATATATTTCAGATCCGTTTCATGTGATCCAATTGGATGATGTACAAGTTAAAGAGAACTTGACAATTGAGACTTTGTCGTTTAGGATTGAGGACATGAAGTGAAGCAGTGATGTGAATTACAAGATCTAGAAAGTCAATAACTTTTTGACAAAAATAAATATATTTCCTACTCAAGATTTAAAATTGTTTTGATTTTTTTAATTGAATTAATTATTAATTCATAAAAATAATTTTACTTATTATAGATTTTTTTGAATTTTTTTTACAATCTAAATATATAAGAAGTGATATGAGTTAGTATTAGGTTTTAAACGAAAATTATTTTTTATCATAAAGTATAAACCAATTTTAATAAAAAGAAAAGGATTTAAAAGGAAAATTTTTTGTATTAAGAATAAAATTATTAAATTATAAAAAAATTCCACTAGTATTAGGTTTAAAAAGAAAAAGGTTTTAAAGGAAGTTTATTTTCCATAATGTTTGGTTCAAATGAGGGGGAGGGGAGGGGAGGGATTTTAATGAAGGGGAGGGGAGGGGAGGGGAGGTGAAGGATTTTTTTAATCAAATAAGTGTTTGGTTCAAAAGAGAGGAGGGGAGGGGAGGGGAGGGATTTTAATAAAAAATGTGTTTGGTTCAGAAGGGGAGGGGAGGGGTTTTATTAATAATTTACATTTTTATCCTTATGATCTTATATAAGTCATATGATATTAAAATGTGAATAATTCGTGCGTATTTTTGTTGATAATAAAATTTCTAATATTGAGTGATTAAAAAAGTATTTATTTGTCACATAAAGTTAAAAAAATTGAGTACAATTGATTCGACTTATAACTTTCCAACATAAATTAAACTATATGCTAATAACATCGTTTAAATTGTGATGAATCACATAACAAAACAAATATATAAAATAACTTATTACTAAGTATTAATGGTTCAAAATATTTAATAAAATGAATAAACAAAAATAAATAAAATGATATGGTTTACAATTTGATATAAAAAAAATGATAGAGTACATAACAAAATTAAAAGAAAAAAATGAATATAACGAAACATAATTTTTTTATATAAAAAAGACAATGATTATGATTTATATTAATTATAAAAATTATTAAATAATTTGAAGGCGGAGAACAATTATAATAAGTTGATGAAAACAATCGAGAAAAAACAGTAAAACAAAAGAAAACAAATAGTTTTGAAATACTGAAATTAAACTAAGGATATTTTAGTAAATATAATAATTTTTAAATATCAAAACTCATATTCCCTCCCCTCCCCTCCAAATCCCCCCAATTCGGAGGGAACCAAAAAGTGTGTTTTGGAGGGATTTTGCTTCCCTCCCCTCCCCTCCCCTCCCCTCCTAAAATTTGAACCAAACATATTTAATTAAAAATTTCCCCTCCCCTCCCCTCCCCTCCCCTCCATCTACCCCGAACCAAACACACCCTAAAGTATAAACCAATGTTAATATAAAGAAAAAGGTTTAAAAATGATGATTTTTTTTAAACCAATCAATTTGGTCCATTTAAATAAATATTAGTAATATTTTGTATTTAGTATAAAATTATTAAATAATAAATTTTTTCACTAGTTTAAATTTATTAACCTACATTTTTTGTAAATTTAAATGTATTACTATAGAATAGAATTAAAATAAAATATTTTATATAGTCAAATTCAATAAAATATTAAACTAAATCTTAAGATAAAGTTTAGGCAAAATATCCTTTTTCGTCCCTTAACTTTAACTCGGGGTCCATGTTGGTCCTTTATCTTTATAAAGTGGCAAGTTGGTCCTTTAACTTTTAAAATGGTATCATTTTAGTCCGCACTGTCAGTTGCCCCCAAACATCCGTTTATTTTGCATATCTGACAGATGACCTGACAAGCATGAAATACCTAATTTTGTTCATGATGTTGCTTCCTTCTCCTTCATTCTCCCGTTCAAATCCCTAAAAAATAATTTGAATCCCAAATCCTTAACCTAATCTAGGATTTTCTTTATTTGGCAAGCATGAAATCCAGATGTTCCTCCTCCATGTGCCATTGTGGAGACATGGTTGTTCTTCAAAGGGCAGCTACTATTAAGAATATGGGAAAACTTGTTTAGGGTTGTCCAAATTATAAGGTATGCAAGCTGGTTTTGTTCTCTGTTGAAGTTCTGTTTTTGATTAAGTTATGTTTCTGTTTCTGTTTCTGTCCAAATTATAAGTTATATTTTTGTTTAATTTTAAATTCATTATCCATCATCCTCTAAACAATGAAACTTACAGGGAGGTATGCAAGCTGGTTGTGGCTTCTTTGATTGGTTTTATGAGGAGATGGGTGATGAGAAGGAGCAATTTTGGATGCATAGGCTGGGTGTGGTAACTAAGGGACTTGCTGAAGCAAAAAAGGACATTGAAAAAGAGACAATGGAGAATGAAGAATTAGGAAAAAAAACTGATGAAACTTGAAAGTGAAATGAAGAATATCATGAAGTGGAAAAAGATTTTGAATTTGATGTTTGTGATGATTATCATTGTATTAGTTGTTAGGGGTAGTTAGGGTATTAAGGTTTGTTTGGAAGTATTATGTTATGGTTTGTTTGTAAGAATTAAGTTAAGTTTTGGTTGTAAGAATTATGGTCATGGCACATCTCAAAAGGATTTGTGAGCTGAAAGTTATGGTCATGGCAAGTTGGTGGTTTTTCACTTTAGTCTCACATTGTCAAAATTCAAGAATTCATTCTTTCATCAAAGTTGGCCAATCTCAGCTTGTGAAACATATTGTATCTGATATATGAGGTGTTTGTAGCATGAAAGAACCAAGAATTATGCAGAAGAGAAGAAAAAGCCAAGCTTGCAAGTTGCCTTGCAAGTGGATTTGCAACTTGCATCCAAAAGTGAAAAACAAGCATGAAGTGTAAAAGGCAAATCTGAACCAGCCACAAGCCTATACCTCTAGCCTGCAATTAGCCACACTAATTCATCATTTTTCTTGACTAATGAGGCTTGCCTATCAGCCAAGAAAACCCTCTTGTGGAGGTTTAATCAAAAAAATCCAAAACCTTTCTTCAAAATGAAGAAACCTCCAAATCTGCCCCAAGCCACTTCCTTGCCTAAAAATAGAGCCCTCACCACTTCATTCTCAACACAATATCAATTCTAAAAACCAGAAAAATTGAAGGCTTTCACTATTTCCACTCCTTACTCCAAAATCTCAAAATCTCATTTTCACAAAAGACACCAAAAATCTGTCTTGCTACCAAGGCTGCCAAATTCATTTCTCCCCATTCAAACACCCCAACAAACATCCACACAATCTCCAAATATGATATAGAAGGTGTCCAAACTATTAAACCTCTCAAAAACCTCATTTTGCAAAAAGTCAACTTCTACATCAAGTTACTTTGACCAAAAGCCACAAATTCTACCAAATCTTGTTCTAAGCATTCCCTTGGTGTTCCAATCATTCAAACACCTCTTATATATTGTTTTTCAACTTTCCAAAGCATTGGGAGTGATAGGAGAAGTTTATTTCTTCAACTGTCATAAAAGTGGTGTTTTGCTTCAAAAGGAAGAAAAGTCTCAAGTCAAAGAGGAAGTTGAAGTTCTCTGGGTTTCTTGGTATTTTCACTTGTTCAAAGCTATCTACAAGAGGTATGTGACCTTGAAAAACTCTCTCATGTTTTACATTACCATGATTTGCAAATTTGAGGTCATGTTGTCCCAAAATAGCCTTACATAAGCATTCACATGCCAAATTGTGTTTTAATATGTTGGTGCCTGTTTTTTTTTACATGAACATGTGTGTTTCCATATATGTGATATGCATGAGTGAATTACTTGATTATTTGGTGCCTAAAAATAAAAAACTATACCAGCTTGCTACACTTCACCAACACCAAATTGCACATGAAGCACATACTTTTCACACCAGTTTGTTTGCACTAAAATTGTGTTTGGATCTCACTTGTATGCATATAAGTAACATGTGTATGTGTTTGATTGTGTTCAAAGATGCCGCATACTATTTTTGCCTTTGTTTCTGATTTGCTCATGTTTGGTCAAAATGACAAATGATAGTTTGAATGCCAAATTCTTCCTCAGCCTGTTTTGAACCCTCCTTAATGTTTAGACACTCTTGACAATGTGTATGTATGATGTATATGAAATTACCCTGCTTCAATGTTGCATCAATTCTGACTTGACATTCCTACTGCATAATACCATGTTTTATACACTTTATGCCATGAACCTACCAGTTTGCATTTTAGGACAGAGGAAGTCTAAAATTGAGCTCATAACCATTCATTAGCACATTTATGATATGAGTATGTGTTTGACATAAACTGATTTCACTTAGATTACTCATTCATCATTAAACTACCCTGATGCAACAAGCATCATTCAAGCTGTTTTTTTTAGTTCATGAGCCATTTTTCTTTACAGTTGGTTTTGAAATGTTTCTGGTGTTTAGAATCATCTAGCAGTATATTCATGTCATGTGTGTATGACCTACATCACTTTTTTTTCAATATGTCAGTTCAAGAATGCATCTTTTCAAACAATATGCTATGAGAAATACCAAAAGCTTTTTTGTCCATAAAACAACTACTTCTTGGGCATAAGCACTTTCAGTTTTACATATATAACTTGTGTATATGTATATTGTGGCTTGTATGTGTAGGGATTTGAACTGAACATATCATCATGAATCAAGAATGTCATTTTTGCAACTTATATACACTTTTTCACAACAAACTGTTTTGAATGCTTTCTTTACTTAAACCTCACTTGTTCACCTATTTCCAAAGTGTATGTGTAACTGGTTTGGTCTGTTTGTGCATAAACCTTGAAATGAACCTCCTTGAGCATCATGTTTTGCTGAACTTGCATCTAGAATACCATGTTCTTCCACTGTTGGTTTTAAGTTAATTCCTGAGCACAAACATCTTTGTTTTCATAGGTAAGATTTGTGTATATGGTTAATTTGATGGAAACATATGTTAAAATTAATTTGACCTCATTGTTGCATTTCATAAACAAAGATTGCATTTTGCATACACTTTGTTACATCAGACTGTTTTAAAACCTGAACTTTTGATCAAATCCACTCCATATTATGCATGTGTTGTGTATGTATGTCTTACTTGACTTAGATATGCTTAGAACTGAAAATGCACTTTGCCCTGCCCTCTTGTTGCACCCTAATTTTTGACCATAAAATTCCACCTCTTTTTGCGCATTTTTCTATTATTGTTGGACTTTATTTTATTTATGTTTTTACGACTAACCAAATTGTGCAGATGCAGGGTGGAGATAATATTCATTCTCACGGTCAAGCTTTCCAAGGAAGGATCGGTTGATCATGACTTAAGGTTGTTCCAGGATTTCTACTGGATACCGAAAGTTCTCCCTTTATTTGTGGGCCATTCTCGGAGCAATACTCTAAAATAAAAAAGAGAAGTCATGTTTGTTACGATTAGAGTCTCCTTCCTTTTACATGTTGCTCTAACCACGAGACGACGCGAGGCTAAGATTCAAGGGTGATTCGAATTCTACAATTGCAAGTGTCCAAGTTATGAACCTATAACCCATGTGCAAGCCTCATTGTTTCTCATTGACAAAACCTTGAGTTTTCGGCAAGAAGCTGTAAACGCAATTTCTGTCATGGATTTACAAACTAGATTCCCACGATCTAGGGGGATGTCACTTTTTCAAAGCCAAGACAAAGTGGAATCAGTTTGTTATTGGAAATATGCAAGCATGAATATTTTTTTCACGAGGTCCAGTTTGTTTCGCTAAGTTGACACACAAGAACATTTGCTGAACGTTTTCTATTCATTACCACACTAACTAGAGCTACAAGTGCAAGCCTGTGAATAAGTTCCAAAGAAATCATGAAAGAATACATCTCATTTGTGTCATTACAATTGATATACAACTTAAACTGCCAAGCTTACAACCAATGTTCTTCTCTTTAGTTACAAGGATCTGAGTTTATCATATTCTTGGTTATGGACCCTATCTAATCTATTATCGTAATTCGCCCTTCTTGTCAGTGCTAAGAGGAATTATCAAGCCACTGATGTCTTCATGTTTGCCTCCCATGTGCCACTCTCAATCAGCATTCTCAGTCGTTGTCCTCTCACCGCATTGATATTCCTTTCCAAAACTCAAAAGCCTGCAACAGCGATAAAGAACGGAATGGAATTCAGTTATAGCTCAACCATAGACATTGCAAAAGCAACAAAGGAAACTACATCTAACTTCAGTTATCAAGTCCTTAAAACACAATCAAAGTAAGAAACCAATTGCAGATACTGAGTTACCATTCCAATTGGTTACGACAATGAAAAATCACAAGCATAAAAAAACAATGAAGAAACCACTTCCCTGCGAAATGCCATACGACAAATCTTCATGCCTTTCTCCCTAAACGTGCGTTCCAAATTCGCTAACACTCTCAAAAGTCATCAATGTTTGAATGTAACCTGCAAATATGAGATTCTGAGATCAAAACTCCAAATCAACTAATCTAATAAGAATGTCAGCATAAAGGAGGAATTCCGTTAACAGCACCACCAAACATCTCGAGGACTACGTGACAAGACTGATGCAACTCGAGTCAGAGCGAGCATGAAACCTCATGGAAAACCTTTTCAACTGTGATAGAAGTTGAGATAAAGTTACCTACCGGCTAGAGGCCATGCGAAACTAAGTGTTTTACTTGAAAGCCTTCTGTGGAAGCGATGTCTTCACCTTATCCCTCACATTTCCTCCTCAGGCTGCAAACATTGTTACGATGCGCCACCCTGTGTTAAGGAGTTAACTTGAAGTGCTGACTGCAATTACCGACGAAGCTAACACCTGCGAGATAACGATAAGATTATGCAAGCTTGCTGCAGCAGTATGAGGTTGATGCTATTTTGTTAATCAACTCCCCACAAGATATTGGAAAAGAACCAAGATACCTATGAAACTTTGACGCATATGAAATCTCCTAAGTAGCACCTTCATTGGAGACAAGATTAGTGCTGCTTAATGTTGGTAGCAGCATTGTTCAAATCTAAGGCTAAGGCAGCTCTCATATGAATTTGAGAGAACATCCCCGGGGGTGTTTGGTGCTCTGTGTATCCCTGAAAACTCCAAATTGAAATTGTTGTGTTAAAATAAGAAATTAAATCCTCAAATCCCATGCAGCCATGAAAGCTTCACACAAACCAAACTTACTATCCAAAATGAAGGCCAAGTGCTTCACCGCATTACTTCGCGACATAGCCAAATCCTTCTCCCCGTTGTTCCTGAGATAGTAACTATGAGAGGTGTGGCTCCAATTTTGCCATTCTTTTTCCAGTACTCAGCCTGCACCAATTAACAAGAGAAAGGATGGAGAGTTAATAACGTCCAAAGGTGAACAATTTGAATAAGGAAAGTTTTCAACATATGGAACCACAGTTTTTCAGCATGAAGTCAGGAACATATCACTTAACCACTCAAATGTTGCTATAATGATGATGAAGTCATCACAACTAGTGAGCTTTTCTTTTCCCTCCAGTTGTTGCCAGAACCCGACTCGGCTCGCTCGGGCATGCCATGTTAACTGGCAGATAGAGTACATTAGCAGTCACAGACGACAGCTGCATAAGGTAGTGGTAGTTTCAGCATCCGTGCCTAATGCAAGAAAAAGCAGAAGAGTAAAAGGAAAAACTAGAGACACTTATCTCTAAGACCATTGTGACCAATATCTTTTGAACTGCGTTGTTGCGATCTTCGTAATCTTCTCCTCACGTTTTCATGGGATGGACCGAAAGAAAAGTATCCCAACCACGCATTCACAACCACTGTTTTGGGAAAGAGCTATGAGACGTGTTAACTACCTGCATTAAAGACAGAGTGAGACCTTTTTTAACAAAAGGGAAGACACAGCTATTAATTCTGTAGACAAATTTCCAACAGCATTAAAGCAGGATAAGTGTGTTCATACTGATACGGGAAGATTTTTTCTCGTGACAGTTGTATCCTTCCAAAACCAGCTTCCACAAATCCAGAGAATTCATTTCCAATCAATGTCTTTGATTTATTTTGAGCCTATAAAAGGGATAACGGGAGTCAACAAAGGGACGACATTCCCAGAAACCTACAAAATCACACATAAATCCCAATTCAAAACCCTAACATAAAGAAAAACCAAAAGAAAGAGGAGGACAACATTCGCCAAACAGGGGCCATTCTCAAAACACAGGATTGGAATCCCCAAAAATCAAAAACCTAAATCGAGAAGAAAGACTTAACTGCGAAGCCCTTGACGCGTCGCTCGTCGTCGAGGATCGCCTTCAACCAACCACGCAAACGCGAATCTGAACCGCGAAGACAAGACTCAGATTTTGCAACACCGCCACATACATCGACATCTCCAGAAAACCGCCGCAAACCACCGAGGATCCTCATCTGTGGGTAACACTAATCCATCAACTGTGTGATTCATTTGATTTGTTTTGTTTGGTGTTCACAGGTCTCAAGTTGTAGACGAACAAAGGGATGAAAGCGGTAGAAATGGAAAGGAAGCCAAGAACAGAGAGAGCAAGAAACGAAGAAGAGGAACGAAGGGGGGAATTTAGGGTTTCGTTATTTTATTTTATTTATTTTATTTTGCTTATTGATGTAATAATAATAATCACACACATCACACTCACTAATCACCCACTAAACCACCCCCTCATCTGCTAATTAGTCGTTTAATCACCTTTTCTTATAATTAACCGCTATTAACGTTTTTAATTAAAACTATCAATCCTTTTAATTAAATCTTTTTATAACTCACTTTTATAATAAGCCTTTTATATATAATATTTAATTTGCTCAGTTTTCTAATATAAAAAAAAATCCACTTCATTTTAATTTAACTTTTATTTTCTATTTAGTAAAAAAAGAAAATTCCTTTTTAAAACTTAATTTAACCTTTTATAATAATTTTATTTAAGGATAAATCTTTTCACATTTAAATTTGAATTTTATAAGATAAATAATAAACCTCCTTTTTTAGCTTTTCATAATAATAAAACATTTTTCTCAAAACTTCTATTTGTTTAAAATCTTATTCATTTTAAAACCTAAAATTAATTCATATAACCTAATATGACTCTTAATAAAATCTATTTATTGATAACAACTTTCATAAAAAAATGATAAACCATTCTATTTTAAAATAAACTCTATTCAATAAAACAAAATGAAAAAAAACTCAACTATTTTATAATTAACTTGTCTCTTCAATAATCATTTAAAATCTTTTTCTAATTAAATTTAAATTTTAATAATAACTTTTTACATAATAATAATAGTAAATTAATCTCACTTAAAATAAATACAATTTCTCCTAAAATCAATCAACAGCGTAAAAATACAAATCAATCATGCACTCACGACACATGCACCTACACTTAGCGCTTTCATGCGTATGTATGCTTTATTCTTATCTGCTCTTATTTATCCACAATGCACACACTCACCTAGCGCTTTCATGCGTTCGTGTATGGTTTATATTTCCGTATTTACTTTCTGCAATTTATCTTTACCGCAAGTCATTATATCTTGTCGCATCGCATTGCATCCGTCCAAAGGAAAAACCTACACATAATTCAACATTGTGTGTAGTTGCACATCATAAGCATCATATTTCCCACATGATCCTTGATCCCATTCAAGTCGATCTTTAAGTTAGGACCTACCCCATAGGAAGGACCTTGTCTTTATCTTTACAACATAGAAACAAAACAATCAACAACACAACTATTTCAAACACATTAGAGAATAGATGTTAATCATCTTAAGTGAGATATAATCTCCACCCTACAAACAACACAATCAAACATGTAGGGACTTTGCCTTAAGAGTGATAAAGGCATACTTGGCGACCATCCGAGTATGTAAGACCTTTTCTTAAGACGATGCAAAGACCATTTCCTACAACCCCCTTTTACATTTGTGGTGGTTATCTCTCCCTTAACATGAAGACTCATCTCTTCTCCTAAACCCAATCAAAACAACTACCCTAAACCCGTAGGAACTTTGACCACAGTCAAAGAGCTCCTCTAACCCTTTAGGGTGAACTACAACATACTCTGATTCCACTCCCGTAAGGATATGTAGGCATAAGATGCGACATCTTATCGAGTATACTTAGAAATAAACCCCTAGGTCTTTCAACTTTAAGCAGATAAACATTTAGCAATAAACAAATATAAAACAAGAGGTTCCTGTAGAGTACTACAGAAACTTAGGATGCTAGTACCTTCCCTAAGTTTAACCAACCCCCGAACCTAAAACTCTCTAAACCTTGCATTTGCATTGCATTGTGGGAATTTCGATCTTTATCCCTTCCTTTGGACAAATCAAAGTTCGGTTGTAAATTGAATTAACGATTCAAACTAATCAATAGTTTGGTATCCAAATTTCACCGCGACAGAAATGGCGACTTCACTGGGGACCCTCAGTGGGTTTCCCTACCTTGCTTTACTTGTTTATTGCTTTATATATTTGCCTACTTGTTTATTCGTCTGTGTCCTTTATTTCTTTTGGGCTATAATCCTTGAGCGGTGAGACAAAGTCCTACACCCGGACTTGAGAGAAATTAAGATAGGATGGTGATATATTCGATGAGGCTTATAGGGAGTGAGTCCCGACTAAGTTGACTCGAGAATCCCGCTTAGTTGAGACCCTTTTGAAAATGGTTCGGTTGAACGAGTTTAGTCGTGAAAACTTTTACTATTCTCAATTGGAGTCCATGATACTAAGGATCGTAGTTACCTTTAACCCCACTTTGGCCTTTATTAGGATGTAGTGTGAGGCTATGAAGGAGTAAGTCCCGAAATAGTGCTACGCGAAGCTACACTCAAAAGAAGTTCTCTTGAGAATATTATTAATCCTCAAGTTAGTTGAGAAGTTGATAATATCCGAAAGATGGGCTAATGACTTTGGGAACCTCTTTAGAACCTTGTTCTACAGGTACAATTAACCTTTAGTCCACATCATTTTGGGAATGGGTATACCCTTGCTCCTTGCTCATTGCAAACCTAGGATCTCCTTTGTTTATCATTGTGTCCTTATGTGAATACCTGTGTTTGTTGCATCCATATAGCATCATATTGCATTAGTTTCATGGAATTCCTAGTTTATTTATAAACATTACAAAACCAACATAGATTACAAATAGAAAAAAAATTTGAAATATTCTTTTAAGAGTCCTAGCTTGGATGACCTAAGGAAGTTAGGGGCATCAATTGAAGAATCAAGAAACTCCAAAGGACAAATACAAGAGACTTCCTTATCATTGAAGATCGATAGAAGGTATCCCTTAACATATAGGATCATTAGAAGTTCAAAATACTCTCATCATCATCAAAGATCCGAGTAAACAAGGGATCCATTTCTCATTTTCCAACAAGAGCAAAAGAAGGGATGGAAGATTTATTTTCCTCTATCAAACTACTCTTTAGACTTTGATCATGAACGAGCTTACCTTCCAGGAGATCCAAGTGGAGGAACAAATCAACAAACAAGATGAAGGACTTCCTTAGGGCTTTATTAGCTATTATGCTAGGACTCTTATAAGAATATTTATTTGTAATCCGATAAAATAAAAATATATATACATAAAAATATTAAAATGATTTTATTTGGTACTCTGTAATGTTTATAAGAACTTGAGTTCCATGAAACATTTCATCCTTACATTCTTGCATCATGCATCTAGCATTTACATGTGCATGAATCCCTTCTCCTCTATGTCCTCATTTAGTTTTCCTTCTTTGTCTGTCAGTTGACATCTTGACCATCTGACCAAGCTCGAAGTATTATTGAAGGATAGTAAAGAGAACAAAGGTATGGATTCTATGACCGACTTCAGAGTTGTGACTAATCCGCTATTCGATCTTCCTTCTGATGATAATGTTCAACAAGTGAATGTTCCTACGCGAGCTCAGCCCGTACAAGATAATCTGGTTGGTCAAGTTGATAGAAGAGTTTCCCAGTTTCCACAGCTTAATCTTCAGAATGTTCGTACTAAGATGAAGGTGGATGTAATGGAGAAAGAACTTCGGGACTTCAAAGAACAATTGAAGATGACAAAAGGAGCTGATACATATGATTTTAATGCTCGTGACTCATGTCTGGTTCCAGGTGTAATTATTCCTCCGAAGTTTAAGATGCCTGTCTTTGAAGTGTACAAGGGCACTAGTTGTCCAAGAGATCATTTGACGATGTTCTGTCGGAAGATGGCTGCTTATATTGACAACAGTGAGTTGATGATTCACTGCTTTCAAGAGAGTTTATCTGGGGCATCCTTGATGTGGTATACGAAGCTACAAAGGAATCGTATTGAGTCCTTTAAAGATTTAGCGGATGTTTTTATAAAGCAGTACAATTATAATTTGGACGTGGCTCCAGACAGCGACCAGCTAGAAAGAATGAGTAAGAATGACGATGAATCTTTCAAGGACTATGCCCAACGATGGAAAGAGTTAGCATCTCAAGTTCGTCCACCACTTCCCGAGAAGGATTTAAACAAGATGTTTCTGAGAACACTGCCAGACTCTTATTATGTTAGAATGGTAGGAGCTGTACCATTAGATTTCCCCAAGATTATAGAAGTTGGAGTAAACATCGAGAATGCGCTCAAAAGTGGAAGAATTCAAGATAATTTGAATAACCAAGCTAATGAAGAGATTTCAGTTGATGATTCCCAAGAGGAAGGAAATGTTGACGTCAATGCAATTCAGGACTCCCATCAAATCCTGTCAGATCCAGATCCAGTACCTCAACATCAATATGCAGCGCCTGCTCAGCGCGAGCAGTGACTACCTCATAAACGAAAATTGACTCCTCCAAATCAGCCTCAGAATCGACAAGTTCGAAGACGGTTTCAGAATCAGGAGGTACCTCTAAGCGTTCCGAAGGAAGAAACTCGATGGTTTGATCTTATCCCAATAACTTACCGTCAGCTATGGTCTTACTTCGCCAGAAACTCAGTGATGACACCCAGAAAGACTAGAATCATGAAGTCTCATCCACCGTGGTTCAACCTGAACACCAGCTGTGATTTTCATGATGGTGTGTTGGGGCATTCGATTGAAGAGTGCAAAGTTTTTCAAGAGAAAGTCCAAGAAATGATTGATGACGAAGTGCTAACCTTCAAAGGAGAAAGACCAGTCATGAATGGAACACTTTTATATTGATCGGCTGTTAGTTTGTCTACTTGTGTGTGTTTTGTTTCTTTGATTAAAAACACAATTGGCATGTAAGAACATGTTATTTTGAATAAGTAATGCAATAAATGTTTGTCTTGAAGAAACCCATTCGTTTCACTCTTAAAATGTTTTTCAATGCCAACTTTACCCAATTTTTGCCCACTTTGGTGAAGAATTGGGAGGAGGATGATGAAGTAAAACGTAGGATCTCTCAAGGTATGCTTTCGAATAAAACCCTACTGATGATGTAAGGCATTGTTTCAAACCTCCTAAACACCAAAGACATAAGGAAGTTTTCAACTCCTTCAAACCTTGATTGAGGATCTGCTTTATTTCTCCCAAACCCTTTCCAACTTCATTTCTAAACCTGGGGGCAGGGAAATTTTCAGTCAGCTCGATTGAATACTTAAAATTTCAAAAAATTTGGGTGGGCACAAATAAGCTTTTGACCCTTATTCCTTTTGTTTTACAAAATGTAAACTAAACCTCGATATAACCCTTGAAAGTCCTAATTGAAGTAAGGTTTACTTCGAAAGCATACTCGACGAGATAACGTTTCCTGACTCCTATGAGCTATGCTCAACTATTTATATTGGCTTATAAATTAATTCATGTCCTAACTAGTGACTTTGTCACAAGTGGTCGTGATATCTCTTTTTCAAAAACTTCAAGACAGACACATATGTTGCATTAACAGTTTCAGGAATAACATTTCACGCGTGTTAATTCGGCCTGATATCATAGAAAATTACATACGAGCGTCATCATCAAGTTTGTCCTTTTGGAATTCGAAGACTCTGCTAAACTGGGGCAAGTTATTCCCAAATGGTTTGTTCGGTGCAAATTTGACTTCACCTCTAGAGCAAGATTGAAGACTCGCCATATCGTCAATCAGGGTCCGTTACGTCGAGATTCAGCGAATCTCTAAGAGTTTGAAGACAGTGGGACGCCTTGTTTTCTGTAAAATCCTCTTGGGATGATTTCTTCTCATATCCATATGACTTGGAGCGATTGAGACGCAAGGATTATCTTTCCCGCATAACAAGTTTTGTTCAAAAGGGCGACTACTACACAATTCATCAAGCCAGAATTACCTTGTTCTTATAACATTCTTCATGTCCCCAATAAATTTTATTTTTGGTGGTCATGACAATTCTTCGATGAAACTTTTCGATGCAAGAACACCTAGTGATTTGCTCAACTTCACTTCCCCAACGAAGTAGATGCTATTTTAATCCTCAGTGAATCTTCTCCAACTTCACCTTCCTCAGTGAAGTGGACGTATTTTACTCCTCAATAGATCTCCTTGAACTTCATCACCCCAGTGAAGTGGTTGTTACTGCACACCCTAATGGATCTCTACAATGTTAATCTTCTCCAGCGAGGCGGATATTTATTTCATCCCCGTGAAGTTTTTACGACATATTCAACAACCATGTTATCCGGCAAGATTAAGTTGTTATATCCCCGAATGGATTGATCTCTATTCCCTAATAGAAGCTTGTGACGCTCTGAAACAGGATTAAGATCCTATATCTGGTTCTCCGTATATCCCCAGTGATACTTCTATCTTTGAAGATTGGTCGGATGTTTGTTTCGAGATGTTTATCCCATCTCCGGTCGTTGCTTTCGTCTGTTTTGTCAGCATAAGCATACACATATCATATAAGTAGATAACATAACAGTTGCATTTGTGCATCTTTGTGTGTGTGTTATTCTGTCGCTTTGGTCATGTTTGTCCACAAGTTGTTGGGTGTGTCTCCTCATTCCAATTAGAATTGTCACCCTTAGGCAAAAAAAAAAGCGCAATATTTCTATTTTCCCCACGAAGTTCGATTCTCGTGGAAGACGGTTGCTTCAGTACATTCCCATTTGAGTTCACACCTCAATGGTCGAGTCTTGCTTGACAGTTTCGCTCCGGTTATTCCCCGAAGTGAACTTCGGTCCTTGACAATCACTTTTTTTTTTCCGGACATTTTTCCAACTTTTGAACATGGATCAAGTGTGCATTTATTTTGCATTGTCCTCCCCAGAAATGGTCTTCATGAAGATAATTATTGAAGATGGATATTTCTCCAACAATATTACAAGACATCTTCCCAACAATCTACATCTGGCTTGCAAGTAACCTCTTTATTTGAGCAACCTCTTTATTTGAGCAACTCGTTTTAATCAGGTTTTCTATTAAAACGACAAATGACAGTCTCCTCAAGACAGTTTATACATCCACAATGGGTTATCAAGATTATCAACTCATGGCACCTCTCCGGAAATCCACCAGACTGGTTCATCGAAGACTTCACAGATGTTTTCTCTTTATCTGAGAAACGTTCACCTCAAGAAGTTCACACACTTACAACTACAACAAGATACTCTTCAGGAATTTATTCCCCAGTGAGTTTATTACACAAGTTTACTTCCTTCAAGTGACATCTTCCCGAAGAAGTCGAAGAAGTTTATCACAATTTGAGAAGACATACATTACAATTCAACCGGCCCACATCTCTTCCGAAGATCCCCGGTGAAGCTTTACAAACTACAACTACAAATTATTCTACAAATCTACAATTTACAAATTACATCTACAAAATTCTACAATTACAACTTACAATCTACAACATCTACAACCCCTTTGTGAAGACGCTCTCGCGAGTTTTCTTCATTCTGGGCAGAGACTGAGACCAGCTCATGGCACCCATACCATGACGCACGGGGAAGTTTTTTTTTTTTTCAACAACAATCATTCGAACATCTCACAGTTCCTGGTTAATCTTGGCAGTAGATTCCCAGAAGACCTCGGCAGCAGGTAGTCCTATTTCAGTTCCTGGTTAATCTCGGTAGTAGATTCCCAGAAGACCTCGGCAATAGGTGGTTCCTGGTTAATCTCGGCAGTAGATTTCCAGAAGACTTCGTCAGAAGTATTTCTCCAACAGACTTCAACATAGAATCTCGACAGTAGATTCCTTACAGATTTTAACAGTACATACTTTAACAAAAGTATTCTCAATTACAGTTACAAGCCTTGACGGTAGACTTCCCCAGATGACATCTTGAAATCATTACAGTTGACCAATACAGCAAAGTCCTCAAGAGGATTTCTCTTGCAAGTTTCCTCACAACATATTTACAGACACTTTGTGATTGTCAATCTTTTTTTGTGGAGTCTCGCTTTGTTGAGCCTGTTTTTCCCGTGTTTTGTGTCTAGACTTTTCCCCCGTGGCGTCTTGTTTCCATAGGACTGTTTGTCTTGCATTTCTCATATCATTGCATATCATATGCATTCGGTGGTATCTTAGGGCCAAATATTCGTGCAATGTTTATATTTAAGTCCCTCCTATCTCGTCGAGATGAAGATTTCGATCTCCATATCTCCGGATAGAAGTAACTTAAATAGGGGCATCTGTTGCACCCTAATTTTTGACCATAAAATTCCACCTCTTTTTGCGCATTTTTCTATTATTGTTGGACTTTATTTTATTTATGTTTTTACGACTAACCAAATTGTGCAGATGCAGGGTGGAGATAATATTCATTCTCACGGTCAAGCTTTCCAAGGAAGGATCGGTTGATCATGACTTAAGGTTGTTCCAGGATTTCTATTGGATACCGAAAGTTCTCCCTTTATTTGTGGGCCATTCTCGGAGCAATACTCTAAAATAAAAAAGAGAAGTCATGTTTGTTACGATTAGAGTCTCCTTCCTTTTACATGTTGCTCTAACCACGAGACGACGCGAGGCTAAGATTCAAGGGTGATTCGAATTCTACAATTGCAAGTGTCCAAGTTATGAACCTATAACCCATGTGCAAGCCTCATTGTTTCTCATTGACAAAACCTTGAGTTTTCGGCAAGAAGCTGTAAACGCAATTTCTGTCATGGATTTACAAACTAGATTCCCACGATCTAGGGGGATGTCACTTTTTCAAAGCCAAGACAAAGTGGAATCAGTTTGTTATTGGAAATATGCAAGCATGAATATTTTTTTCACGAGGTTCAGTTTGTTTCGCTAAGTTGACACACAAGAACATTTGCTGAACGTTTTCTATTCATTACCATACTAACTAGAGCTACAAGTGCAAGCCTGTGAATAAGTTCCAAAGAAATCATGAAAGAATACATCTCATTTGTGTCATTACAATTGATATACAACTTAAACTGCCAAGCTTACAACCAATGTTCTTCTCTTTAGTTACAAGGATCTGAGTTTATCATATTCTTGGTTATGGACCCTATCTAATCTATTATCGTAATTCGCCCTTCTTGTCAGTGCTAAGAGGAATTATCAAGCCACTGATGTCTTCATGTTTGCCTCCCATGTGCCACTCTCAATCAGCACTCTCAGTCGTTGTCCTCTCACCGCATTGATATTCCTTTCCAAAACTCAAAAGCCTGCAACAGCGATAAAGAACGGAATGGAATTCAGTTATAGCTCAACCATAGACATTGCAAAAGCAACAAAGGAAACTACATCTAACTTCAGTTATCAAGTCCTTAAAACACAATCAAAGTAAGAAACCAATTGCAGATACTGAGTTACCATTCCAACTAGTTACGACAATGAAAAATCACAAGCATAAAAAAATAATGAAGAAACCACTTCCCTGCGAAATGCCATACGACAAATCTTCATGCCTTTCTCCCTAAACGTGCGTTCCAAATTCGCTAACACTCTCAAAAGTCATCAATGTTTGAATGTAACCTGCAAATATGAGATTCTGAGATCAAAACTCCAAATCAACTAATCTAATAAGAATGTCAGCATAAAGGAGGAATTCCGTTAACAGCACCACCAAACATCTCGAGGACTACGTGACAAGACTGATGCAACTCGAGTCAGAGCGAGCATGAAACCTCATGGAAAACCTTTTCAACTGTGATAGAAGTTGAGATAAAGTTACCTACCGGCTAGAGGCCGTGCGAAGCTAAGTGTTTTACTTGAAAGCCTTCTATGGAAGCGATGTCTTCACCTTATCCCTCACATTTCCTCCTCAGGCTGCAAACATTGTTACGATGCGCCACCCTGTGTTAAGGAGTTAACTTGAAGTGTTGACTGCAATTACCGACGAAGCTAACACCTGCGAGATAACGATAAGATTATGCAAGCTTGCTGCAGCAGTATGAGGTTGATGCTATTTTGTTAATCAACTCCCCACAAGATATTGGAAAAGAACCAAGACACCTATGAAACTTTGACGCATATGAAATCTCCTAAGTAGCACCTTCATTGGAGACCAGATTAGTGCTGCTTAATGTTGGTAGCAGCATTGTTCAAATCTAAGGCTAAGGCAACTCTCATATGAATTTGAGAGAACATCCCCGGGGGTGTTTGGTGCTCTGTGTATCCCTGAAAACTCCAAATTGAAATTGTTGTGTTAAAATAAGAAATTAAATCCTCAAATCCCATGCAGCCATGAAAGCTTCACACAAACCAAACTTACTATCCAAAATGAAGGCCAAGTGCTTCACCGCATTACTTCGCGACATAGCCAAATCCTTCTCCCCGTTGTTCCTGAGATAGTAACTATGAGAGGTGTGGCTCCAATTTTGCCATTCTTTTTCCAGTACTCAGCCTGCACCAATTAACAAGAGAAAGGATGGAGAGTTAATAACGTCCAAAGGTGAACAATTTGAATAAGGAAAGTTTTCAACATATGGAACCACAGTTTTTCAGCATGAAGTCAGGAACATATCACTTAACCACTCAAATGCTTCTATAATGATGATGAAGTCATCACAACTAGTGAGTTTTTCTTTTCCCTCCAGTTGTTGCCAGAACCCGACTCGGCTCGCTCGGGCATGCCGTGTTAACTGGCAGATAGAGTACATTAGCAGTCACAGACGACAGCTGCATAAGGTAGTGGTAGTTTCAGCATCCGTGCCTAATGCAAGAAAAAGCGGAAGAGTAAAAGGAAAAACTAGAGACACTTATCTCTAAGACCATTGTGACCAATATCTTTTGAACTGCGTTGTTGCGATCTTCGTAATCTTCTCCTCACGTGTTCATGGGATGGACCGAAAGAAAAGTATCCCAACCACGCATTCACAACCACTGTTTTGGGCAAGAGCTATGAGACGTGTTAACTACCTGCATTAAAGACAGAGTGAGACCTTTTTTAACAAAAGGGAAGACACAGCTATTAATTCTGTAGACAAATTTCCAACAGCATTAAAGCAGGATAAGTGTGTTCATACTGATACGGGAAGATTTTTTCTTGTGACAGTTGTATCCTTCCAAAACCAGCTTCCACAAATCCAGAGCATTCATTTCCAATCAATGTCTTTGATTTATTTTGAGCCTATAAAAGGGATAACGGGAGTCAACAAAGGGACGACATTCCCAGAAACCTACAAAATCACACATAAATCCCAATTCAAAACCCTAACATAAAGAAAAACCAAAAGAAAGAGGAGGACAACATTCGCCAAACAGGGGCCATTCTCAAAACACAGGATTGGAATCCCCAAAAATCAAAAACCTAAATCGAGAAGAAAGACTTAACTGCGAAGCCCTTGACGCGTCGCTCGTCGTCGAGGATCGCCTTCAACCAACCACGCAAACGCGAATCTGAACCGCGAAGACAAGACTCAGATTTTGCAACACCGCCACATACATCGACATCTCCAGAAAACCGCCGCAAACCACCGAGGATCCTCATTTGTGGGTAACACTAATCCATCAACTGTGTGATTCATTTGATTTGTTTTGTTTGGTGTTCACAGGTCTCAAGTTGTAGACGAACAAAGGGATGAAAGCGGTAGAAATGGAAAGGAAGCCAAGAACAGAGAGAGCAAGAAACGAAGAAGAGGAACGAAGGGGGGAATTTAGGGTTTCGTTATTTTTTTTTATTTATTTTATTTTGCTTATTGATGTAATAATAATAATCACACACATCACACTCACTAATCACCCACTAAACCACCCCTCATCTGCTAATTAGTCGTTTAATCACCTTTTCTTATAATTAACCGCTATTAACGTTTTTAATTAAAACTATCAATCCTTTTAATTAAATCTTTTTATAACTCACTTTTATAATAAGCCTTTTATATATAATATTTAATTTGCTCAGTTTTCTAATATATAAAAAAATCCACTTCATTTTAATTTAACTTTTATTTTCTATTTAGTAAAAAAAGAAAATTCCTTTTTAAAACTTAATTTAACCTTTTATAATAATTTTATTTAAGGATAAATCTTTTCACATTTAAATTTGAATTTTATAAGATAAATAATAAACCTCCTTTTTTAGCTTTTCATAATAATAAAACATTTTTCTCAAAACTTCTATTTGTTTAAAATATTATTCATTTTAAAACCTAAAATTAATTCATATAACCTAATATGACTCTTAATAAAATCTATTTATTGATAACAACTTTCATAAAAAAATGATAAACCATTCTATTTTAAAATAAACTCTATTCAATAAAACAAAATGATAAAAAAACTCAACTATTTTATAATTAACTTGTCTCTTCAATAATCATTTAAAATCTTTTTCTAATTAAATTTAAATTTTAATAATAACTTTTTACATAATAATAATAGTAAATTAATCTCACTTAAAATAAATACAATTTCTCCTAAAATCAATCAACAGCGTAAAAATACAAATCAATCATGCACTCACGACACATGCACCTACACTTAGCGCTTTCATGCGTATGTATGCTTTATTCTTATCTGCTCTTATTTATCCACAATGCACACACTCACCTATTCTTATCTTTACCGCAAGTCATTATATCTTGTCGCATCGCATTGCATCCGTCCAAAGGAAAAACCTACACATAATTCAACGTTGTGTGTAGTTGCACATCATAAGCATCATATTCCCCACATGATCCTTGATCCCATTCAAGTCGATCTTTAAGTTAGGACCTACCCCATAGGAAGGACCTTGTCTTTATCTTTACAACATAGAAACAAAACAATCAACAACACAACTATTTCAAACACATTAGAGAATAGATGTTAATCATCTTAAGTGAGATATAATCTCCACCCCAAAAACAACACAATCAAACATGTAGGGACTTTGCCTTAAGAGTGATAAAGGCATACTTGGCGACCATCCGAGTATGTAAGACCTTTTCTTAAGACGATGCGAAGACCATTTCCTACAACCCCCTTTTACATTTGTGGTGGTTATCTCTCCCTTAACATGAAGACTCATCTCTTCTCCTAAACCCAATCAAAACAACTACCCTAAACCCGTAGGAACTTTGACCACAGTCAAAGAGCTCCTCTAACCCTTTAGGGTGAACTACAACATACTCTGATTCCACTCCCGTAAGGATATGTAGGCATAAGATGCGACATCTTATCGAGTATACTTAGAAATAAACCCCTAGGTCTTTCAACTTTAAGCAGATAAACATTTAGCAATAAACAAATATAAAACAAGAGGTTCCTGTAGAGTACTACAGAAACTTAGGATGCTAGTACCTTCCCTAAGTTTAACCAACCCCCGAACCTAAAACTCTCTAAACCTTGCATTTGCATTGCATTGTGGGAATTTCGATCTTTATCCCTTCCTTTGGACAAATCAAAGTTCGGTTGCAAATTGAATTAACGATTCAAACTAATCAATAGTTTGGTATCCAAATTTCACCGCGACACCTCTCACAAACACAATATGCACATTGAACATCACAGTTTATAGCAGTCAGTATAGGGCCATGTCTTGTGTTCAAATTCATTTGATACTATGTGTATGATGTATATGTATGTTTAGTTTAACCAAAGTGTGCTTGAAAACTGAACTAGACATCAACTTGCCTCTCATTCATGAATAAATTGCAACTAACATGGAATTTTACATCTCAACATGATTTGAATCCCACTGCCTTCCTGAACTCATTCATTGTCACATATGTAAGATGTTTGCATGATTTCTTTGATCTAAAGCTAGCTATAACATGAGTCTTACATCAAAATGAATTTTAAGAATCTCAATTCCTTTTATTTTTTTGGTCAAGTTACATTAAAATTTCATCTCAAAAGGTTGAGAATTGAGAAAGTTATGCATCAAAACGTAAATCATGTTTGAAGTGTTCTTTATTTGCCCAGCCTGGTTTTTGAGTATCCCATATATATTTATGGGGTGGCATTTACAAACGGATGTATAGACACCTCAATGGTAAGACCATATGCCAAAACACGCCTTGCATGCCTTGAACCTGAGTTCGACCCCTGAGGAGGGCAACTCTTTTATTAATTTTTGTCATTTTTAACCAATTTTCAAAAATTCGTATCTCTTTCAATTTTAATCGTTTTTCACCCGTTCTTTTTTCATTATGTTCATCTTGATGTCTACTTTTATGTAATATTTTTTATTTTCATGTTTGCATAATTTTTCATCTCTTTTGACTATGTGGAAATTGTGTACTTTCTATGATCGTTTTGACAGATGCAGATGAATTTTCTCTTGATGTACTTGTGATTTTTTGTGATACTTGTTTGCATTCATACCCTTAAATGTTTGTTAAAATGTTAGGACTTCATATTTGGTTATCACTATGTTTATGTTACTTCATATGTTGGCTTAATTTAACTCGATTTGTCGTCACAGTTCCTGTTAATTCATCTGCTTTGATTGTCATCAATGCACATTCATCTTTATCATTCCACATGTTTACTTAATGGTTGTCATCATGAATATGCCTTTACCATGTTGTTATTTTACTTGTTAAGTTGTCTTCTTTCCCCAAGTAATGAAGCTTGTTAGCTCTCATCCTGTTGCCTCCCCTCTCTCCTTCCAAAGGAAAAGTCTGTCCATTTTACCCTCATGTCATGGATACATCCCTCATCCCTCTCTTGACTTTGTTAAGTCACTTCAACCTTAATTTTGAAACCCTTAGACTTTGCTTTAAGTCTAAAAGACCCACCTGTACTAGGAGTGTTCTTCAACTAGAACCCTAGGAAAAGAGTTAGTCAACTCTGTGTAAGAATCATTGTCATGATATCTTACTTCCCCTTTTGTTTTACAACTTAGATTAGGGAGTTTTGTCAAACTCCACACAAACATTGTCATGTTTGTTCCCCCTTGAATCTTGATCATAATCAAGTGTTCTTCTTCCCTTGTGAGGTGAACTACGATTGCTCTGATTCTATCCTAGTCAGGATACGTAGGCAGAAGACGTGATGTCTTTGCGAGCAAACTTAGTGTATATAACTTTAGGTTTCAACTCATGTCTCATCCCAATCCATAGTACATTTTCACAAACTTAGCAAGCAATCAAACAAAAGGTTCTTGTAGAGTACTACAGATGCTTAGGGTGCTAACACCTTCCCTAGGTATAACCAACCCCCGATCCCCGAATCTCTTAAGCATTGTCGTTACATCGCGAAAAAGGTTTTTCTTTCTTTAGACCTTTCCTTTGGATAAAATAAAGTCCGACTTGTAAAAGAATTAAGATTCAAGTTAATTTAATAGCTTGATATCCAATTTTCACCGCAACAATATATATTAGAGACCATCATTAAGAGTAGTCATAGTAGAATCATTTGATTGAAACAAGTTTAAAAAAAGGTTTACATGTTTGTATGTTTGTATGTGTTATGAAACAAAATAAAACAATAGAAGAGAGAAAGGGGAAGAAGATAGTGTATCGTACTATTCTCATAATTAGTGTCAATTTCAAGTATATTTGAGTCCTATTTATAGAACATATGTAATAACTGGAAAATCAACATTGTAGTGGCTATCGAAGAGTCGAAGGACCTTGCAATGTTGAGAAAAGATGAGCTTCAAAGCTCTCTTGAGGCTCATGAGCAAATGATGGATGAGAGAGGAAGCGATATAGCTAAAGCGAAGATTGATTTGCAAGCACGACTTAACGAGAAGAGTAGAAGATCAAAAGGAAAATGGGCTTCGAAAGGGAAGCAAAATTCTCAGAATTTTGGTGGAAATGATCCACGAAATTCGAAGGTTTCAATGATGCAAAAGGCTTAGAGCATCTCTAAAGATTGTGATCAAGGCAACAAGTTCAAGAAGTTTGACAAAAGTAAATCAAAGTGTTACAATTGTCATAAACTCGGTCATTTTATAAGAGATTGTCGCGCGAGACCAAGGGAGAATCAAAATATGAAGCTAAGGTTGTAAGAAAAGAGGTAGATTATGAAAATAAGCACTTACTTATGATCACAGAGGAGAATTATGGAATTAAAAAGGTGCTAGGCACAACACTAGCAACTGTAAATTGTGAGACAGAAGCTGCAGCAGTTCAAAAAATGCTGCAGAAACATGGTATGAGCAAAAAGTAATGATTAAGGTTCGAGATGGAGTTTAAGGTAGCAATGAATGGTACTTGGATTCCGGTTGTTCAATGCATATGACAGGTAAAAAGGATTGGTTTGTGCAAATCAATCAAGCTGTGAAAAGTATAGTAAAATCCACGGATGATACCACATTTGCGGCCGAAGGTGTCGGTGATGTTTTGATCAAGAAGAAGAATCACAAATATTTTATGATCGAGGATGTTTTGTATATTCCAGGAATTAAGTGTAGTCTCTTGAGTATTGATCAATTGCTTGAAAGTGGATACAAAATTTGCATGGAAGACAAGATCTTGCGCGTTGTGGATTGAAACAGTGTTTTGATCCTTAAAGCTCCTATGGCTACCAATAATACTTTCAAAGTGAAGTTGAAAGTGATGGAGCATAGGTGTTTAGCTACAGCGGCAAGTCGAGAAGAGTGGTTATGGAACTTCCATGTTGGACATCTCAATTTTCGTGATCTTGACGCATTACAAAGGGATGGTATAGTAACCGCGTTGCCAAGAATCAACATTCCAGTTGAGATATGTGAAGAGTGTATGCAAGGGAAGATGCAAAATATTAATTTCAGCAAGGATGCGGGTCATAGAACCAAGCATCACCTTGAGGTGGTATATGCTGATGTGTGTGGTCTAATGCTAGTCGATCCGTATGGTGGCAATAGGTATTTTGTCACATTTATCGATGATTTTAGTAGGAAGCTATAAATATACCTAATCAAAAGAAAGGATGAGGTATTTGATCTGCTCAAATGATTCAAGTCCATGGTTGAGCAGCAATGTGGCCACAAGCTCAAAATTCTCAAAACGGATAGTGGAGGTGAGTATACCTCGAACGAGTTTGGGAAGTATTGTGATGAAAAGGGGATAGTGCGTGAGATTGTGCCACCCTATATACGCCACAACAGTATGGTGTTGCCGAGAGGAAAAATCGTTCGATAACGAAAATGGTTCGAAGCATGATAAAGGGCAAAGACTTGTCGAAGGAAGTATGAGGTGAAGCTGTTTCTACAGTCGCCTATTTGTTGAATAAGAGCCCTACAAAGAATCTTGATAAGGTGACTTCATAAGAGGTGTGGCCTGGATTTAAACCAAACGTAAATCATTTGAAAGTTTTCTATTCGATGGCATTTCGATACGTTCCGGGTCAGTTCTGAAAGAAGTTGGACGACAAGGATGAGATGATGTTACTCGTTGGTTATCATCCTACTAGAGGTTAAAACTTATTTGATGTTGCAAACAAGAGGATCGTGATTAGCCGAGATGTTATGGTCGAAGAGCTGCGAAAGTTTGACAGCAGCAGAAAAATTGTTGATGCAAGGCCCGTAGTGGGTTACACTAAAAGTTGTATTCGGTTACCATGTGTATTTTTGGATTCTGAAGATGTTGGAACTGGGTTTGCAGAAGGCGTAACGGGTTACGAGAATCCTTTAAGCGGTTACGAACAAAACAACAACATGTCGAAGCCGAAAACGAAGGAAATAGTAGACGACCAACAAGGCAAAGAGTATTGCCTCAGAGACTCCAAGAATGTGAAGTATTTCGAGATAACAAAATCAATGAAGGTAATTTCGTTCACTTTGCGCTTATGGCCAAATCTGAACCGATGAACACGGAAGAAGTTCTAAGCGATCTAAAGTAGATTTGTGCAATGAAGGAGGAGCTGAAATCTATTTTATTAAATAATTACCCCAGTTATTCCTAAGTACCATTTTCTTCAATAGATTCAAGACTAAATTTACTTCTTTTTAAAACAAACTAGCCATCTACCCGTGTGATGTCGGATAAATTTAACAATATATATTATATTTTAAATCATTTTTTAAAATTTATTAGTATTTTCTTTTTGACCTGATAATAATTATTGATTATTGATGAACCATTTGATTAAGGTTTTTCATGCATATCTTAATTATTTTATTATAATTTACCTATTTATTTAATAATTGTTATTTAATTAAGATTTTTTAAAATATGAATTATATATGAAAAGGAATCGTAATGATTGAGAGTTAGTGGAATGTGAAACTGTTTTTGAGTGTCCTATTTTTTAGGTTTTTTTTTTTAAATTAAAAATAATTGTTTATTATTGATAAACCTTTTTTTTGGGCAAAATTATTGATAAACCATTTTATTAATTATTTATGAATCATTTTATTAAGATTTTATATTTATGTCCTATTTATTTTATTATTTATTTATTTAATTAATTATTATTATTTAATTTATTTATTGGTTTTATTTATTATAAATTTTGATGAAAAATTTTATTAAGAGAAATTGTAGGATTATAACTTAAGAAAATGTTTTTGTGTCCTATTTTTTAAGTATTTTTAAATTGATAATAATTACTGATTATTTATGAACCATTTTATTAAGATTTTTCAGGCATATCCAATTTATTTTATTAATATTTGTCTACTTATTTAATATTTTTTTATTAAATTAATTTTTAAAAATTATAAATTATATTGAAATGGAAAACAGTAATAATTTGGACTTAGTGGAATAGGAAACTGTGTTTTGTGTGTCCTATTTTTAGGTATTTTTCAGGTTAAAAATAATAATTGATTATTGATTAACTATTTATTAAGATTTTCCATGTATATCCTATTTAATATGATTGAATAATAATTATTTAACTGATTCATTGGGTTTTATTTTTTATAAAATTTTGCAAGAAATTTTCGTAAGAGAAGTTGTAATAAATTTTATTGAATTTTTATATAAATATTATAGTATAAAAAATGAATATGTTGACATAATATTATTTTATGTTGATTTCATTTTTTATGAAAAATGATTAGCAATAATTTAATAATTTGAAAAATGGGAAAAAAGTATTAATGAGTTAAACACATTAAAATTTAGAGAAACTAAAAAACAAGTTATTATTTATGTAAACAAAATTTTCCAATTATTAATTTATGTTTTACAAATACTATTGATTAAAGAATAGAATTTAAAATACTAACGATTAAAGAATAGAATTTAAAATACTAATGATTAAATATCATTTTATATGTAAAGTAAATAATATTAACATTTAATTTATAAATAAAGTAAATAGATAATGTTATCCATAGTATATCATAAAATTTTCAAAGTAATAACTATTTACTTAAATTCACATTTAATTTATCTTTATTCTTTGATTTTCATATTCGATATGGAACTCATTCAATGAAACATTGTTTAATATAAATAGAAATAAAAATTGAATTAATCATGACGATTTAAATAAATAAATATAGAATATAAAATTAATAAATTAGTAAAAAAAATTATTTTATTTTAGATAAACTAAAAAAATTTCAATATTGAATTTGTTCATAAATATTGAAAGAATGTTAAATTTAAATATAAATAAAAATTGAATTAGTCATGACAATTTCAATAAATAAATTTAGAATATAAAATTAATAAATTAGTAAAAAAAATTAGATAAACTAAAAAAATTAAATTCAAGGAAATTGCATAAAAAAACCAAATACTTCTAATAATAAATTAAATAAAAAAATTAAAAAGTTGAATAGAAATAGAAATTAAAAAAATAGAATAAAAAATTTAGCAAAGTAATACATAATTTAAAATAACAGAATAAGGAATATTTCTAAATAATATTTGATAGTATTAAAAAAATAAATTAAAGAACCAACTAAAGTATTATTGTAAAATTTATACATACAAAAAAAATCAAAAAATAACAAATATTAATAAAAAATATATTTTATAATGCATGAAAATTTGTAGAGGTAAAAAAATCAAGAATTAACAAACATTAATAAAATTATTAAAAAAATTAAAATCTATACCTACGAACAAATAAAAAAATAAACAAAAACATCATTAAAATTAAAATAACATCAAATATTATAACATTGCTTTGAGTGCTTATTGCATTGAGAGAGAAAATATAAATAAATTATACTTAATGCGGTTGAAAATCAGTTTTTGACATTTCAGTTGTGGTAAGAGTTATGGATTTTGGCATAATGGGTTACTGGTATCAGGCTCATAATCCGTTACGACATTTTGCGTGACCGGTCACGAAGGTATATTTTGCTTTTTCCAAATTTTTTTTTGTTAATTTTAGCTTATTTTGTTAAACTGTTTTGTTATATCTAATCATTTTGTACTTTTGTATACAAGACCTTGTAAGCTCCCATTTGTGGGTAATGCCAATTATTTAACTTCATCTTCTCCAAATTAACTCAATTCACAATTAATTCACCCTTAGAAATTTTGTATGTTCTAACATTTGACATCAAGAGCACTGATTCTGACCTATTTCCGCTGCAACAATGAGTACCATTTCCAACGATAAAATTTCCACCAACCTTCTGATTCTTGATTCGAAGAATCATGACAAATGGTCAAAGCAAATGAAATTTCTGTTTGGGTATCAAGAAGTTCTTGAGATCATCAACAATAGAATTACACCACTTGGGGCTGAAGTTGCAGATACTCAAAAGGTTGTATTCAAAGAAGAAAAGAAGAAAGATTACAAGACACTCTTCTTGATTCATTATTGTGTGGATGGTGACGACTTTGAGAAAGTTGGCAATTGCGAGTCAACGAAGCAAGCTTGAGATATCTTCGAGAAAGCTTATGTAGGGACTGTTAAAGCTAAGGTGGTGAGGTTTCAAACTCACAAGAGGCAATTTTAGTTAACACAAATGAAAGAGAAGGAGACAATCAACGATTATGTGACGCGTATTACGCGTTTGGTGAATCAAATCAAGTCTTGCGGAGAAACTTTTTTGGAGCAGAATGTTGTGTCGAAGATTTTATGTTCTTTAACGTCAAGATTCGACAGCATTATAGTGTATATCGAAGAGTTGAAGGACCTTGCAACGTTGAGTAAAGGATGGACAAGAGAGGAAGCGATAAAGCTAAAACAGATATTTCTTTGCAAGCACGGCTTAACGAGAAGAGTAGAAGATCAAAAGGAAAATGAGTTTTGAAAGGGAAGCAAAATTTTCATAATTTTGGTGGAAATGATCCACAAAATTCGAAGGTTTCAACGGTGCAAAAGGTGAGAGCAGCTCCAAAGATAGTGATTAAGGCAACAACTTCAAGAAGTTTAACAAGAGTAGATCGATGTGTTACAATTGTCATAAACTCGACCATTTCAAAAGAGATTGTCGCGCGATACCAAAGAAGAATCAAAGCGATGAAGCTAAGGTTGCGAGACAAGAGGTAGATGATGAAAATACACTCTTAGTCATGATAAAGGAGGAGAATTATGTCATTAAAGAGGTGTTGGGCAGCATCAGTAGCAGCTGTAAATTGCGAGACAAAAGTTGTAGTAGTTCAAAAAATGCTGCAAAAATGTGTTATGAGCAAAACGTAATGAATAAGGTTCGAGATGGAGTCCAAGGTAGCAATGAATGGTACTTGGATTCTGGTTATTCAACGTATATGACAGGTAAAAAGGATTGATTTGTGTAAATCAATCAAGCTACGAAAAGTAGAGTAAAATCCACGGATGATACCACTCTTGCGGCCGAAAGTGTCGGTGATGTTTTAATCAAGAAGAATAATAACGAACATTCTATGATCGAGGATGTTTTATATATTCCATAAATTAAGTGTAATCTCTTGAGTATTGGCCAATTGTTTGAAAGGGGTTACAAAATTCGCATGGAAGACAAGATCTTGCGCGTTGTGGATGTAAACAGTGTTTTGATCCTTAAGGCTCTTATGGCTACCAATAGGACTTTTAAAGTGAAGTTGAAAGTGATGGAGCATAGGTGTTTAGATACAGCGGCAAGTCAAGAGGATTAGTAGGAAGTTATGGATATACCTAATTAAGAGAAAGGATGAGCTATTTGATGTGTTCAAACGATTCGAGTCCATGGTTGAGCGACAATGTGGTCACAAGCTCAAAATTCTCGAAACTGATAGTGGAGGTGAGTATACCTCGAACGAGTTTAAGAAGTATTGTGATGAAAAGGGGATAGTGCATGAAATTGTGACATCCTATATGCCACAACGTAATGGTATTGCCGAGAGGAAAATCGTTCGATAACGAACATGGTTTGAAGCATGATAAAGGGCAAATACTTATCGAAGGAACTAAATAGGTGCCCTAAAAAGAAGCTTGATAAGGTGACTCCATAAGAGATGTGGTATGGATTTAAACCAAGCTTAAGTCATTTGAAAGTTTTCGATTCGATAACATTTCGACACGTTTCGGGTCAGCTCTAAAAGAAGTTGGACGACAAGGGTGAGATGATATTACTCGTTGGTTATCATTCTACTAGAGGTTATAAGTTATTTGATGTTGCAAACAACAGGATCGTGACTAGCTGAGATGTTGTGGTCGACGAGTTGTGAAAGTTTGACAACAGCCGAAAAATTGTTGATGCAGGCCCCGTAACGGGTTACGCTAAAAGCTGTAACCGGCTACCATGTGTATTTTTGGATTCTGAAGCTGCTGGAACAGGGTTTTTAGAAGGAGTAATGTGTTACGAGAATCCTTTAACCGGTTACGGGCTAAAAAATCAGAATTTTCAAAATTCTGGTGGTGCAGAATAACATGTCAAAGCCGAAAACAGAGGAAATAGTAGACCACCAACAAGACAAAGAGTTTTTCCTCAGAGGCTCCAAGAATGTGAAGTATTATGGGATAACAAAATCAATGATGATGGTGATTTCGTTCAATTTGCGCTTATGGCCGAATCCGAACCGGTGAACATGGAAGAAGCTCTAAGCGATACTAAGTGGATTTGTGCAAGAGAATCCTTAGATACATTAAAGGAACTCTTGGTTGTGGAATTCTCTTTCCCGCATCAGATACGGAAAAAAATGCGATTTACTTGGTTTCACCTATTCCAATTGGTGTGGTGATAAAGATGATAGAAATTTAATGGCTGGATACATCTTTATGCTTGGCAGAACACCAATCTATTGGTGTTCGAAGAAGGAACTAGTGGTAGCACTCTCGTCTTGTGAGTTGAGATTATTATAGTTTCGTTGTGTGCGCGTCAAGCTATGTGGCTCATGAATCTATTGAAGTATTTGGGTAGCAATGAGGGTGAGGCTACTACGCTTCGAGTTGATAATGTTTCTACAATAAGCCTTGCGAAGAACTTGATTGCACACGGAAGAAGCAAGCATATAGAGATGCAGTTTTATTATTTTAAGGAGCTAATGAGTGAAGGCAAGTTACAGTTGGAATATTATCGAAGTGAAGATCAAGTTGCAGATTTGTTGACCAATGGGGTAACAAATGATGTGTTCAAAAGATTAAAGAAAAGTTTGAGCATGTTGGACTTGAAACAACTGAAATGAGGTGGTGTGTTGAAACCCAGATTTTGACATTTCAATTGTGGTAACGGATTACGGATTTTGGCGTAACGGGTTAAGGAGTTAAAAAAGCTTAAGGATTGCTGGTATCGGGCTCGTAATCGGTTACGTCATTTTCCAAAACCGGTTACAAAGTTATATTTTGGTTTTTTTTCTTCAGTTTTTTTGTTAGTTTCAGCTTATTTTGCTAAGCTGTTTTGTTATTTTTGATCATTTTGTGTTTATTGTATATAAGACCTTGTAAGCACCCATTTGTGGGGATGTCAATTATTCTTCTCTCAATTTCTTAATTTCATTTTCTCCAAATTAACTCAATTCTATAGTAATTCACCATTAGAGACTTTGTATGTTCTAACAAATACAATGAGAAAAAAATATATAAAAAAAGAGAGAACAAATGGAGGCTGGGTTTTGATTTTTGTCAACAATAATAAAATTAAAAAGTGTGGTTTTAAGATGTGTTAGTGGATGAAGGTATGGTTCTTAAATGATGTAGTGTGGTTTATGTGTTCGTGTGGTAAATAGAAGTTTTATAAGTTATGCAATGCAACAATGGTTATAGTGGGGTTATTGAGAGCTTTAACCATATTTCGAATTTAAAAAAAAAAATTAAATAAGAAAATCAAGCTAAGATATGAGAGATAGAAAATTAAAAGTGGATAAATTAAGTCTATTTTTTTCTATGTTAATAAATTTATTTTATTATAATTAATTAATTAACTTTATTTATCAAGTAAGTGGGGTAATTATTATTAAATAAATAAATAACATAAATATAAAAAAATTACATAACTAAATTTATTTATGGGATAATTATTATCAAATAAATAAATGAAATGATACACAATTAACAGAAAATAATATCAAATTAAAATAATAATTATTAAATAAATAAAATAAATATAGTAAATTACATAATTGATGTTTTACAGCCAAAAATTGTTAAGTGACTTAACAATTTTTATATATAAGATGACATATAAACATAATATCTACCATTTTTAATTTAAAAGCTTTGTTTGAAAATTGCTCACTTCCAAAATTTTAAAATAAATTGATGAATCATCATAATTATTTCAACTTAAATTTATTATTATATTTTTCACTAAAATGCAATAATTTGCACTTAGAAAGAGGCAAAACGAGCACGTTCGATCGGTTAAACTCGTACTCACTAACATGTTCATATTGCTTTGTCTTATTTTGTTGCGAGTTTTTGTGGATGAGGACATTAATATAAATTTTAGCATTTTTACGTTAAAAATATATAGTGCCAACAAGCTCGTTTGCCTACATCGCCCTCATTTTTTTGAGCCGATTAAAATTTCATGCTTGTAGTAATCTTTGTCCTGCCTCATTTTTTAATGCCCATTTGCCACCTTGTAATTTTTTATTTTTAAAAAATACATTTTAAGAACAAAATGATTTTAAAAGGTTGTAGTCGTCAATTTCAAGGTGGCTAATGAGCTGGTTGATACCAAGTTGAAAATATTGAAAAAGGTCGGAAAATTTATTGATGGAACTAATGTGATTTTAAAATATCTAATGCCATATAATATCTAAAGTATATGTCAGATTAAACTTTAATATTTTTATTTTAAAATATGTCATAACCATTTTAGCTAGTCCAAATGACTGTAAGCTCTGCATATAACATTTATTCATGTTTGAGGTTCACATTTTCAATCTCAATTTTATATGCATATAACATTTATTCATGTTTGAGGTTCACATTTTCAATCTCAATTTTATATGCTTTTGCAGCATCCAACTTTTCTACACCACATTTATTTATTTTTCACTTCATATATTACACATAGAGACATCAATTCAAAATATAATAACTAAAAGTTTAAGATAAAGTGAAGAAAAAAATGAAAGCACAGACATCCCAACTAGGTTGGCACCCCTGAACTTCCATCTAAACTATTAAAAATATAATACAAAACTTTGGGGGGACTAGACCGATACCCAATGTAACAACAATGTAGACCAAAATAATTGGTCAACTGCCTCGTTAAAAACCTTATCAAGAAAAACCCTTTGGGATAAAAACCTTGATGAAGGAAAAAAGAGTGCAGTTATCAAAATGGTTTTCAAAGTAGAATCTCACGCAATGAAAGTATATCTTTCCTGTCAATCTCATGGCTTCTATTGTGACTTCCAGTCATATGAGAAAGACTAACATTCTGAGCATGTATTGTTTCTTACTCCCTCCTCAAATATCACAATAGTCTCGGTCAACTTCAAACTCATTTGAAATTGCAAATATTTCTTGTTATTGTCTTTGAACTATATATTCACAAGAGTCATCGATCAATGACTGTGATTGTCACTATCAACAGCTGCACCTCTATGTCATTATTTAGAACGCATTCCTCTAAATTCTAAAAGCTTCTTCAACTCACTGCAAAGTTGGTTATGCATAATTTAGTCAAAAAATAATTTAGGCAAAGAATAATTTAGAAAGTAGAATGTCTAAATTCTCTAAGTAGGGTAGAAATTTAATAGTAACACACCTGCACTTTGGTAATTTACATTCTGAGCTTTTGCAATCCATGGAATGAGAAACTAATATACTCCATATCTTTCTACAATGCCCGCACCCCCCTTGAATATGAGTTTTGCACATTTTGACATGATTGAACAACCTCATTAATTGACGGCATGATGTATTTGGGCAGGGTTTAGCATTAGTTCTGGGACATTGATATAAATGCTTCAAAGTCATCTCGTATTTCAGCATCTGTGTGTGTAAGTCGGAAAGTATGATCACCAATCTAAAACAAACAAGTAATGAAAAAATAAATCTTGAGAATTAATATCATACCATTTTTCCACTTGACTTACGATTCCGAAGTTGAGATACATATTTAAGAAATTTCTTCTGTTTCAGTACCTGTGTGTGTAGATTAGAAAGTATGATCAACAATCTTGGACAGACGAGTAATAAAAATATTAAATTCAAAGAATTAAGTTCTTACCACATTCCCATTTGGTGTTGAATTACGTTCAGCCAATTTGTGTTCATTTTGAGTTGATTTGTGTTCATTTTGAATCAATTTGTGTGCATGGCAGTTAACACCTCTATCCTTATAGCATGCAGAGCAAATGATACAATCTGGACAAATCTCACATTTCCAGCACTTTTGAAACACATTGTATGCGCAACAGATACTACAACATCTTCCCAAAGTCATATGACTTGGATTGCTTAGATGGTACACGATCATCATTGAGGAGTACTTAGCATGTCGTAGCGTGTTAAACTGAAGCTGATACTTTTGGCAAAAGCTCAAAAAGATGTCCCTATCTTTAAATAAATCATTTTCAAGGATGATATCATTATGCTTAGTGTTGGAGGGGATATCATCAACAATGACCTAAAAACGACAAATAAATCAAAATTTTGCATGAATTTACTAATGATAATAAAATCATATTAAAGTTTTAGGTTTCGTTAGGTTGTTACCTGATAAAGAGGATGCACTTCACCATTCTTTAAGGTGTGTTCATTTGAACTATGGCATCTGTAAAATATTGATATGAATGTCAAAGACAACTTTTTTTAATTGTATTCAATGCAAAACCAATGCATTCATTTTAAAAGAAGGGGGAAACAATTGAAATATGTATTTAAGTTATCATACCTTTCACACTCCTGATATTTCTTGCATTCCGTGCAAAACCACCGCTTCCCACACGTTATCACTTCACAGCAGTGAATGCATGAATATTGTAAGTGAGCTACGATGAAATTTTCCTTTGTATGCAATATATCTTGACCCACCTAATGAAATTTGAGTTTAAAAAAAAGGAAAGAAAGGTTAGATAAAATGACATTAAACTGAACTATATTATAAGAGCATTTCAACTTTTCATTCAATCTAGTATAAAAGGATATGAGATTAATTTTGATGTAATGTTAGTGTAAAAGATTTTAGACTATTAACCAATCAAAATCCATAATTTATATATGACTTTTATGCCAGATATAATCAAAGTCAAATATCTTTAGTAATTCAACCATTAAGACTGATTAATACATATTAAATCTAGAGAATATATTCCATATAATGACATTGTATACTTTATCTAAATGTAAAACACTAAAAAATGAAATTAAAGGATGAAAGTAAAAGAGAAGGGAGACATACTTTTTGCATCACCAGAATGTCTTTAGCATCATCTTTAGAAGGATTGACATGTCCCATGGTCTTCAAAGCTCTAGTTGACACTCGTTTCTTCAACATATTTTCATAGTCTCCTCTGCTCTCTTTTTCAATGGTCTTCGCTTTTTCCATAGCAGAACCACACCAAAAGTCTCCATTAAAGTATGGCAAACGAGAAATCGTCACTTGGGAGCCCCCTTTTTCAGTAGGAACAAAGAAATGATCATATATGTTGGTTAAACCAACAATAATCTTTTCTTCAGTAGCCTTTTTTAGCATTGAATGATACCTGCATAAACAAACAATATAAATATTCTATGGTAACATGGAAGTGCTAGTTTTCGTAAACAAAGATGATAAAAAAGAAAAATAATACTCTCAAATTCTCTTAAAAACTCAACATATACTCATAATAAGAAAGACAGACTGACCAAGAGCGTAGCTTATCCTTGTCTGGAATCTTTTGCTCAATGGGATGACAATATAGTATATAGTCATTCCTTTTTGAAGGAGGACATGCCCATATGTAGCAAGTTGAGAAGCCCCTTTTCTTACAAAAATCAAGATATCCAATCTGATGATAGAGAGATAAAATCACAAATAGAAAAAATGGAAGGATTTAGTATTCAATATTATATGTTTTATTGGGCCTAGAAGTAAAGTTTAAAAGAAAAATACCAATATCTCATGGTAAACGAAGGTACGAAGTGCTCCTCCTTCCACAATCACTTTTTCCGGCCTAAAGTATTTGACAGAATCAAGATATGAAATGTATACACAACGCCGATTCGGATTGCCACATTCAGAGCCAAACTCCTGGACGTACATTCCAAAAATGCATATATCTGCTCCATCAATCTTCTGAAACAGAAGTATAACCTGAAACAAATGAAACTTTTATCAAACCTCTTGGACGTATATTTATTTCTCATTGATATATTACTGAACTTACTCTTGATCTTTGAGAGAATTCAGTCGGATAGTTCTTTTTTGGGATGATGTCAAGAAACTGCTTCCTCACTTTAAATTGTTCGCCGATAGATAACACTTCTCTAATAGAAATACTCTCCACAGCCAAAACCTATAGGTTTGAGTAATTCATGTCAAATGAGAAAATAACATGGAAGAAAACTATTATAGTACTATTTTTAATTTACATGCTTGCATATGAATAAGAAAATGTTACAATATTTCAAATTAATGTGCATACATGCTGATTTTTCTGTATTACCTTTTCAAGATTCTCACTTCCTTTCATGAGACGCTTAAAAAGTCTTTTCTCTAAGTGGTCACTAAGCATGGTTCTTGGTAGGTCCTTAGCACCATAAACATTAGCCTTTTGAAAAGGAACATGCACTCCATTTTCAATTTCTTTTAAGCGGCATAGAGCACATATATATTCAGCACTGCAGTCCAAATCTTTTTTGTTGTTGTAGAGTGCACATATTTGATGCTGCCATCTTTTGCATTTATTGCATTCAACCCACTAGAAAAAATAATGATCATCAAAAGTTAGTTTATGGTTCCAATATAAAGATGAGTTAGTATTTAGTAATGGTTATTACAACATACCGATTCTTCAACTGCATCATTTTTCTTCTTTTCAAGATTTTCCTTAGAAACATATGTTCCGTTGAATGCGATGCAACCACCTTTAGATGTATTATAACAGGTGGAGCAAAAGCAACGCTCTGCATCAAATTCCTCATCTTTTCTACCAAAATATGCGTTTTTTCTCTTGATGAGAAGGCGACAGCATATACAATAAACCGGCACCGGTTCAAAGTAAAGCGTTTTCCTTTCACATAATTGGCAGGTGTTTGCATCAGTTCCTGCTCCATCTTCAGTTGTAATCTGTGTTATAAGAATTGTTAACTTTAATATTTCTAAGACAAATTTAAAAGTAAATAGAATTATGCATACAAGTAAATTGCAAAAAAATTAATAAAAATTGAAGAAATTGACAAATGTAAATAGAATTTGTCAGCTGAGCATGCGAGCAGACAATCAAAGTTTTAGGATAGCATGCATATATAACATCCAAAGTAAAAGAATTATCATTCATGAACTTTAACCAAATAGCTTAACCTTTTGGAATTGTCAGTTCATAACAAAACATATAACAATAATACCTAAACACAGCAGGATAATTGAAAACACTAGAAAATGCTGTACTAACCTGAAGAGGTTCCATTTTCAGACTATTAACATGTTCTATTATTTGATCATGTGTGAAAAAATCAATCATCGAAACAGCATCAACGGTTGTATTTGAGGACTTTCTTTCGTCTGCCACGGGAATCCAACTGTTGTATTCCATTTTTCTATTCACTAAGAAACAAGTAATTAAAAAAATAGTTAGTGCGTGCTCATGATATAAGAGTCCAACCAACACTCTAATATTAGCCACGGTGAAATATTAGAAACGGGCGTTTGAAAAAAAGCTACTCAAGAACAAAAGAGCTTTATTGATTTGGGTTCAAGAGAATTAAAATCATCGATAATTAAATTACATCAATAAATTTCGAACATTATTTTTTATGCAAGTTAATACATTATAATAAGGAATAAATTTTTTTCTCTTCAGGATCACTATACGAAAACTAAAATAAAATCTCCATAATTCAATCATCACCATAACGATTTTCCTTCCATTTGTATCAGAATCAATTTTAGTAATAACAATCAATTTTAGTAATCAGAATCAATTTTAGTAATAACAATCAATTTTAGTAAGAAGAATCAATTTTCCAACCAAAACCCTATTAGCCACGGAAAATAGTGAAAATTTGGAAACGCGCGTAAATTCACGGCTGAATCAAACAAATGCGTTTAAAAACTAGGTTGAACCAATATTAATTAACGATTAATTCTTGATTGTAATGGAAGAAATTAGGATTAGGGTTTTGAAATTGGAAAGAAATTAGGAGAAAATAGGGTTAGGGTTTTGAAATTGGGAAGAAATAAGGAGAAAATAGGGTAAGAGTGAAAGAGAACGTACAAAGTGAAACGTTGTCTTTTGTGTGAAAACCTTGTGAGTAATTGTTATGGGGACCAACTGAGTTTTCTGAAATTGCTTTCTTTATTCTTCGCTTCTTTCTTTTAATGATAGTAAATAATAGAATTTCGCTTTTATATATTATTTTTGGCTTAAAGGCGGCGGCACAAGACCACCACAAAAGGTGGCTGAAATTTCTGATGTGAATTACTATTAGGTTTTAAAAAAAGTTTTAAAAACAAATTTATTTTTTATCATAAAGTATAAACTAATTTTAATAAAAAGAAAAAGATTTAAAAGAATTTTTTTTTTTGTATTTAGAATAAAATTATTAAATTATAAAAAGTTTCACTAGTTTAAATTTATTAACCTACATTTTTTGTAAATTTATATGTACTATTATAAAATAGAATTAAAACAAAATATTTTATATAGTAAATAAAATTTCTCTTTATATAAGAAGTGATTTGAATTACAAGATCTAGAGAGTTAATACCTCATAAATCACTTTTTATCTCTTTATCTTACAAGGTTTTAGATTTGTTCTATTCATAAATATTTTTAGAATGAAGATTTTTCTTAGGATAAATTGTTGACTTTTAATTTAACTAACTCCGATAACAAAGGGCATTATTCATATTTACAAAAATATAAGAGTTAAAATTTAAATTAAGAAAAGTTATATTTTTTTATCATTAGAATTTAATTTAATTTGGTTTAAAGTATTAAAATTACTAAAGTCATATTTTTCTTTCTTAATTCAACTAAATGGGTTTTTTTGTTTCAACTAATAAAAAGCTTAATTTTTTCTATTTGTCTCTAACCTAGTGACAATGGATACAATTGTAATTTTCGTCCCATTACCATAAAAATAAAATTGAAAAGTAAATTTCACCATAATTATTTTCTATAAAATTAATAAATTACGGTTGAATTATAAATCATCACCATAAAGGAAAACTGAATGGCCATGCATATTGTATTAAAATCAATTTTAGGAATTGTACTAAAAAAATAAGGAAGAAAATGTACATCATCGTCATAACTATTTTAATGAAATAAGTGAAATTTTTAGAAGTGGAGTTAAAAATGGTGAGGGAACTACAAGTGAGACCTACATTAGATATAAAACCAGTACATGAGTTTTATTCTCTATAAATGTGTGAAATAAAAATATATCTATGAGCAAAGTAAGCCAAACAATTGAGACTTGTGGAAAGCAATCACCATTTGAAGAGTATGTTTTAATCTATAGCTTATGTTAATCTCTCTCGATGGCTATAATCATAACATTTATTACAGTTGAGCATTTTTGAGTGAAAAAGGGGACAATATTTCTATGAATTTTGTGACAAGTTTGTCGAAGACAATGAAATGATGTGATTCCATTTGGGTTATTGTCGATAGACATACTAAATCGACTCATTTTATTATGATTAAGACTACTTATCCCTTGCAGAAGTTACATGAGTTGTATATTGAGAATTTATAGAGTTACCCTCATAAATTCGGTTCTTGCAAATCTGTCTATCCACTATCTGGCTTTCTTCAAGGCTCCTCAAAAGGTTGTGAAGGCTTTAATAGCGATCCAACGACGGTTCTTATGGGGTGGGAACTCGAGCAATTCTTTTATCCCTTGGGTTCCTTGGAATTCTGTTTGTAGATCTAAGGAAGATGGTGGTCTGGGTATTAAGCATGTGGGTCGGTTCAACAGTGCATTGTTAGCAAAGTGGCTCTGGAGGTTCCAAACTTGCGGCAATGAAATATGGAGAAACGCCCTCACTATCAGATACGGCAACCTCAACATTAAGACGCAGACTTACTCCGATGTTGTTAGTTCGAAATCAGATTCGTTGTGGATGAAGGATATTATGACCAATGCGTTACTAAGATCTCAGTCCAACTTCTGCAAGTTCACGGTCTGCTCAATTGGTGAAGGTAATGATGTGGCGTTCTGGCAGTCAATCTGGATCGGCGACATGCCGCTAAAAGTCAGATTTAATGGCTTGTTTCAGTGCTGCCCTTTGAAGTCTGTGTCAGTCCGTAACATGGGATACTGAGAGGATGGGCAGTGGAATTGGAACCTTAGAAATTCGTTGTTGGATTCAGACAATCCCCCTGACCCAGAATGGTCTGACTGCTGTAAGTTGCTAGAAAATATCTCAGTTATCCCAGGTGAATCCGACAAATGGCGGTGGAGTCTTCATGAATCTCTAATTTTCAAGGTTAGCTCTCTTTATCCAATCCTATATCCCTCTCTATCTGAACAAGACATTGGCTCAGATTGTGCTACCCATATTGGGTCCATCTGGAAGACGATCATTCCGGCGAAAGTGCAAACGCTTAGTTAGAGATTGGCGCTTGATAGATTGCCTACCAGATCTAATTTATTGAAGAGAAGGGTGCTTGATTCCGAGCAAGATTTGAACTGTGTGTTTTGTTCCAATAGCCTGGAGGATGTTTCCCATCTTTTTTTCTCGTGCTATAAATCTACTCAGGTTTGGAACAAGATCTGTGAATGGGTGGATATAAACATAATTTCGGAAAATTGTTGTTATTATCACGCTAAGGTGTGGAACACAAGCCTTAGAGGTCGGTGTCAAGCGAATAGAGTTAATTCGATCTGGTTTATTACTTGCTGGAATATCTGGAGGTATAGAAATGATTGTATTTTTAATAATGTAGTTACTAAGGTCGACAGTATTGTATTCAACATTAAACTCAATTCTTGGAATTGGTTGATTCTAGGCAGGAAGGGGAGCAAGCCGTGTTGCTTGTACGATTGGTTCAAATTCCCTTTCGACTTCTTGTAATTGTATCTTGGTTTGAGATTTCCTTAATCTCCTTTTTAATATTATCTGCTTATCAACAAAAAATATTGAGAAGCTTGTTAACATGCATGATATTCCTTCGAGTATCATGCCAGATAAATACCCGAGATCTACATCGAGGTTTTGGCATAGTTTGCAAGAAGCAATGTGTAATTGAGTTCGGCTTGTATGCTAGAGCAAGGAGGTTCTTGGGATAGTTACTTGTCGTTGATTGAGTTCACCTACAACAACAGTTTCTATTCTAGTATTGGAATGAAATTTTTTTAGGCTTTGTCTAGTATAAGGTGTATGACACTTTCGTGTTGGTATGATTCTGGTGAGAGTGTTGTGCCCGGACTTGATATAGTTCAACAGACTACTAAAAAAATCAAGAGGATCCAAGAAAAGATGAAAACTTCGCAGAATTTCCAGAAGAGTTATCATGATAAAAAGAGGAAAACACTTGAATTCCTAGCTGGAGATCAAGTCTTTTTGCGAGTTACTCCAGTAACTAGTGTTGGTCGAGTTTTGAAGTCTCAAAAGCTCATGCCATGTTTTGTTGATCCATATCAGATCTTGTAGAGGATAAGAGAGGTGGCTTATCGAATTGTCTCACCACCGTCGTTTGCTAATCTTTATGTTGTGTTTCATGTGTCTCAGTTGAGGGGATATATTTCAGATCCGTTTCATGTGATCCAATTGGATGATGTACAAGTTAAAGAGAACTTGACAATTGAGACTTTGCCGTTTAGGATTGAGGACATGAAGTGAAGCAGTGATGTGAATTACAAGATCTAGAAAGTCAATAACTTTTTGACAAAAATAAATATATTTCCTACTCAAGATTTAAAATTGTTTTGATTTTTTTAATTGAATTAATTATTAATTCATAAAAATAATTTTACTTATTATAGATTTTTTTGAAATTTTTTTACAATCTAAATATATAAGAAGTGATATGAGTTAGTATTAGGTTTTAAACGAAAATTATTTTTTATCATAAAGTATAAACCAATTTTAATAAAAAGAAAAGGATTTAAAAGGAAAATTTTTTGTATTAAGAATAAAATTATTAAATTATAAAAAAATTCCACTAGTATTAGGTTTAAAAAGAAAAAGGTTTTAAAGGAAGTTTATTTTCCATAAAGTATAAACCAATGTTAATATAAAGAAAAAGGTTTAAAAATGATGATTTTTTTAAACCAATCAATTTGGTCCATTTAAATAAATATTAGTAATATTTTGTATTTAGTATAAAATTATTAAATAATAAATTTTTTCACTAGTTTAAATTTATTAACCTACATTTTTTGTAAATTTAAATGTATTACTATAGAATAGAATTAAAATAAAATATTTTATATAGTCAAATTCAATAAAATATTAAATTAAATCTTAAGATAAAGTTTAGGCAAAATACCCTTTTTCGTCCCTTAACTTTAACTCGGGGTCCATGTTGGTCCTTTATCTTTAAAAAGTGGCAAGTTGGTCCTTTAACTTTTAAAATGGTGTCATTTTAGTCCGCACTGTCAGTGGCCCCCAAACGTCCGTTTATTTTGCATATCTGACAGATGACCTGGCAAGCATGAAATACCTAATTTTGTTCATGATGTTGCTTCCTTCTCCTTCATTCTCCCGTTCAAATCCCTAAAAAATAATTTGAATCCCAAATCCCTAACCTAATCTAGGGTTTTCTTTATTTGGCAAGCATGAAATCCAGATGTTCCTCCTCCATGTGCCATTGTGGAGACATGGTTGTTCTTCAAAGGGCAACTACTATTAAGAATATGGGAAAACTTGTTTAGGATTGTCCAAATTATAAGGTATGCAAGTTGGTTTTGTTCTCTATTGAAGTTCTGTTTTTGACTAAGTTATGTTTCTGTTTCTGTTTCTGTCCAAATTATAAGTTATATTTTTGTTTAATTTTAAATTCATTATCCATCATCCTCTAAACAATGAAACTTACAGGGAGGTATGCAAGCTGGTTGTGGCTTCTTTGATTGGTTTTATGAGGAGATGGGTGATGAGAAGGAGCAATTTTGGATGCATAGGCTGGGTGTGGTAACTAAGGGACTTGCTGAAGCAAAAAAGGACATTGAAAAAGAGACAATGGAGTATGAAGAATTAGGGAAAAAAACTGATGAAACTTGAAAGTGAAATGAAGAATATCATGAAGTGGAAAAAGATTTTGAATTTGATGTTTGTGATGATTATCATTGTATTAGTTGTTAGGGGTAGTTAGGGTATTAAGGTTTGTTTGGAAGTATTATGTTATGGTTTGTTTGTAAGAATTAAGTTAAGTTTTGGTTGTAAGAATTATGGTCATGGCACATCTCAAAAGGATTTGTGAGCTGAAAGTTATGGTCATGGCAAGTTGGTGGTTTTTCACTTTAGTCCCACATTGTCAAAATTCAAGAATTCATTCTTTCATCAAAGTTGGCCAATCTCAGCTTGTGAAACATATTGTATATGATATATGAGGTGTTTGTAGCATGAAAGAACCAAGAGTTATGCAGAAGAGAAGAAAAAGCCAAGCTTGCAAGTTGCCTTGCAAGTGGATATGCAACTTGCATCCAAAAGTGAAAAACAAGCATGAGGTGTAAAAGGCAAATCTGAACCAGCCACAAGCCTATACCTCTAGCCTGCAATTAGCCACACTAATTCATCATTTTTCTTGACTAATGAGGCTTGCCTATCAGCCAAGAAAACCCTCTTGTGGAGGTTTAATCAAAAAAAATCCAAAACCTTTCTTCAAAATGAAGAAACCTCCAAATCTGCTCCAAGCCACTTCCTTGCCTAAAAATAGAGCCCTCACCACTTCATTCTCAACACAATATCAATTCTAAAAACCATAGAAATTGAAGGCTTTCACTATTTCCACTCCTTACTCCAAAATCTCAAAATCTCATTTTCACAAAAGACACCAAAAATCTGTCTTGCTACCAAGGCTGCCAAATTCATTTCTCCCCATTCAAACACCCCAACAAACATCCACACAATCTCCAAATATGATATAGAAGGTGTCCAAACTATTAAACCTCTCAAAAACCTCATTTTGCAAAAAGTCAACTTCTACATCAAGTTACTTTGACCAAAAGCCACAAATTCTACCAAATCTTGTTCTAAGCATTCCCTTGGTGTTCCAATCATTCAAACACCTCTTATATATTGTTTTTCAACTTTCCAAAGCATTGGGAGTGATAGGAGAAGTTTATTTCTTCAACTGTCATAAAAGTGGTGTTTTGCTTCAAAAGGAAGAAAAGTCTCAAGTCAAAGAGGAAGTTGAAGTTCTCTGGGTTTCTTGGTATTTTCACTTGTTCAAAGCTATCTAAAAGAGGTATGTGACCTTGAAAAACTCTCTCATGTTTTACATTACCATGATTTGCAAATTTGAGGTCATGTTGTCCCAAAATAGCCTTACATAAGCATTCACATGCCAAATTGTGTTTTAATATGTTGGTGCCTGTTTTTTTACATGAACATGTGTGTTTCCATATATGTGATATGCATGAGTGAATTACTTGATCATTTGGTGCCTAAAAATAAAAAACTATACCAGCTTGCTACACTTCACCAACACCAAATTGCACATGAAGCACATACTTTTCACACCAGTTTGTTTGCACTAAAATTGTGTTTGGATCTCACTTGTATGCATATAAGTAACATGTGTATGTGTTTGATTCTGTTCAAAGGTGCCTCATATTGTTTTTGCCTTTGTTTCTGATTTGCTCATGTTTGGTCAAAATGACAAATGATAGTTTGATGCCAAATTCTTCCTCAGCCTGTTTTGAACCCTCCTTAATGTTTAGACACTCTTGACAATGTGTATGTATGATGTATATGAAATTACCCTGCTTCAATGTTGCATCAATTCTGACTTGACATTCCTACTGCATAATACCATGTTTTATACACTTTATGCCATGAACCTACCAGTTTGCATTTTAGGACAGAGGAAGTCTAAAATTGAGCTCATAACCATTCATTAGCACATTTATGATATGAGTATGTGTTTGACATAAACTGATTTCACTTAGATTACTCATTCATCATTAAACTACCCCGATGCAACAAGCATCATTCAAGCTGTTTTTTTTAGTTCATGAGCCATTTTTCTTTACAGTTGGTTTTGAAATGTTTCTGGTGTTTAGAATCATCTAGCAGTATATTCATGTCATGTGTGTATGACCTACATCACTTTTTTTTTCAATATGTCAGTTCAAGAATGCATCTTTTCAAACAATATGCTATGAGAAATACCAAAAGCTTTTCTGTCCATAAAACAACTACTTCTTGGGCATAAGCACTTTCAGTTTTACATATATAACTTGTGTATATGTATATTGTGGCTTGTATGTGTAGGGATTTGAACTGAACATATCATCATGAATCAAGAATGTCATTTTTGCAACTTATATACACTTTCTCACAACAAACTGTTTTGAATGCTTTCTTTACTTAAACCTCACTTGTTCACCTATTTCCAAAGTGTATGTGTAACTGGTTTGGTCTGTTTGTGCATAAACCTTGAAATGAACCTCCTTGAGCATCATGTTTTGCTGAACTTGCATCTAGAATACCATGTTCTTCCACTGTTGGTTTTAAGTTGATTCCTGAGCACAAACATCTTTGTTTTCATAGGTAAGATGTGTGTATATGGTTAATTTGATGGAAACATATGTTAAAATTAATTTGACCTCATTGTTGCATTTCATAAACAAAGATTGCATTTTGCATACACTTTGTTACATCAGACTGTTTTAAAACCTGAACTTTTGATCAAATCCACTCCATATTATGCATGTGTTGTGTATGTATGTCTTACTTGACTTAGATATGCTTAGAACTGAAAATGCACTTTGCCCTGCCCTCTCACAAACACAATATGCACATTGAACATCACAGTTTATAGCAGTCAGTATAGGGCCTTGTCTTGTGTTCAAATTCATTTGATACTATGTGTATGATGTATATGTGTTGCACCCCAAAATTTGACCAACCGTTTCTTGCAATTTGGGCTTATGTCTCATTTCATTTGCATTTTGCATATCATCTCTCGTATACGGTGCATTTTGTCAGTCAGGACGAATTATCGGGATCACCGCCCCTTTTCTCGCGTTTCAGGCGATTTAAACCTGTTTAAATAAGGAGATGTATTTCGGAATCGAGTGGAGGTTTCTCTTTCTGGTGGTCCAGTCCGTGCTGATATTTTCGGTGACATTTCGGTGTTCGCCCGATCTTTCCGTTTTTATTTACTGTTTCATTTTACTTTTTTTTATTATTGATTTTTAGCATAGAGTTTAATCTTAGATCTTTATTTTAAATAGGTTTTTATTTTAGAATTTTGATAGTTTAATATAGATTTTATTTAATTTTTAGAATATTTTGTTTTAAAAAATAGTTTTTAAATAGATTCTATTAAGTTTTTTTTTAATTAGGTTATCATTGTTAATTTTATAGTTTAAAAACACAGCTTTTTAATAAAATAGAGGTTAAAATAGATTTTATTTTCAGTTTTTTTGTATATATAGATTTTAATTATTAATTAGAGTTGATTATTATTAGTTAGATTATTATATTAGGATTTTAATTAGGTTTAGTCAATTTAATTCATCATCATGTTTTAACCGTCATTATCGTGTCATTAATCATCATTTGTCACTTAATCAACAATTTTGGCCACTTTTCTTCATACCCCCATGAGCAAGCCTTAGTTTCACTAATACAAACAAAGTAAGCTGTACCACTCTGAAATTCTGCACACACAAAAAACGTACAAACAGCAAAACCTGCTGCATCCTGTACAAACCACGCTGGCCACTACAAACACCCCACCTTTAGCCTTCATACAAATTCCACAAGACTCCAAAACAAGATACCACAAGCCTGCTTCACACCAGACCAAAATAAAACACAACCACAATTGGTACCTGCATAAAAACAAAAACAGGACATTACAAAACCTGCAGCACCAAACTGTGTACCAACACCTATTCTCATTAAAACCACGACATCCAACACACACCAAAGAAAAGGGCAGAAAATGTACGATAGTAGAGAGCAGTAACGGTTCTTTTCGGAAGACCAATTTCTCTAATCTCCTTCAAAAAGAAAAAAAGCAATTCTCCAAAAACCTTCTCACAACAGCCGAAAACCAATCTTTTCCCTCCTCTTTCTCATAACTCCAAATTCAACAGAAAAGCAAAAAAAACACAACAGAACTTCAAGCATTCAATACTTTCTTCAAAAATGAAGTCCACACAAAAACCAGATTTCTCTTCATTTTTCTTCAAACAACCACTGTAAAAACTCATCTTTGTCTTCTCCTCACCAGAAAAACTTTAACAGTTTCTTCTTCCTACAACCATCATCTTCCTCTGCTTCCAAAAAAACCTTCACTCAACAGTAAAACATTGACCCAGAAAATCTCTCATCTCCTTCATCGAACCTTCAGCTTTTTCCTTCAACATTAAACACTTTTCTTCAGCACCCTCTTCACCATTTAAAACCCAGCCTCCAAACCCTAGACCAACAAACCCTAACCCTAACCCTACAACATTAGCCGCCCACCTTCAAAGATCCCTAATCCATTCTACAGTAGTCGTTTATCTCCTTCCCAACTATCTTCACCATCATTCATCAACTATCCTCCATTGATAAACCAAACACCATCGAACCTTCTTCTTCCATTTCTAACAGCAATAAAAAAACCTGACAGTAACGAACATGGAAGTCAAGTTCATCAAAACGACGACGTATAAAGATAAACCGGGTTCATCAGAGAATGTTGGGTTCAAAACGGAGATTGACACTTCAGTTCCGTTTGAATCGGTTAAGGATGCCGCTCATTGCTTCAGAAGTGTTGGTTACCGGAAACCCAGACGCTCAAACCACACACCACCTCCTCAACACGAGCCCCTCCGTCTTCCGTCATTTCCATTAATTCAACTCATAAACTCACCATTTTCCGCGATTCATATCTCCAAAACCCGCCGTTTCCGTAACCCAATCATCGGTAACCACATCCTTCAAACTTCAAAACGAAACCCAGAAACACAATTCAAACCTTCACCGTATTTCTCCAACGAACCATCACAAACCCCCTTAAAACTTCATCAACTCATCTTCAAAACACCCACAAACCACCTACCAACATCCATCACCTTTTTCAGAACTCACCAACAAACGCAAAATGGTAACCCACGATTCCACCGTGAAACTTCAAACTTCCATCCGAAAATCCACCGTGATCCACCATTAAACCTCCGCGAATCCATTTCCTCAAACTCCCTTCTCACAACACTACCCATTTCACCTCCAGATTCAACCTTCGGACAACGCACTTCATCTTCTCCAAAACACTCACCGCGATTCAGATTTCCGTCTCCGAATCTCCACCGGTAACTCATTTTCACAAACCATCAAACCCAGATCGGAACCCTTACCCATTTTCAAACCCTTTTCTTTCGCTTTCTGTTCAAACACTCAATCGAGAATCGAAACCGTATAAGCATGAGTTGGGAAGATTGATTTATTTATTTTTGAGAGTAGAATCTGTTGATGTTGAGACTGTTTTTTTTGTTCATTTTAAGAGGAAGGTGAATCGGAGGTGAAACGGAGAGAAGTGAGAGAAAATTTAAAACAGAACAAGTGAATTGGGAGTGAGAAGCGTAGAGTGAGACAGAGAGAACGACATGACGAAGAAGATGGCATTTCGTCGTTTTTTTTTTGTTGTTTTTTTTGTTTTTATTTATTTTATTTTAATCGTTGCTAGCTGGTTTTGTTATGAGGCATTGTTGGGCCTCACGGTCCATTCTCTTCATTGTCTCACCTCACTCCAACTGTTTTTTACCTTTGTTTTAATTTTTAATTAGTTTATATATTTCTTTTTTTATATTATTATATTTTATATTAACTATGTTTATATATTCTATTTTGTTTCAATTTTATTTATAAAAAAAACAGTTTGTATATACTATATATATTTTTCTTCTTAACATTTTTGTTCTTAAAATTTTGTAAATATATATTATTAATTAATATGTGGATATTGTATTTATTTTGTTTTATAAATTTCTTTAAAAGCTTATATATTTTTCTTTTAGATTTCTTTTAGAGTTTTATTTAAATTGTATAAACTTTTCTTTTTAGAATTTAAACATTTTATTTTCTATTTTAGAGGTAATTTTTTATTTTTCATTTGTTATTGGACTTGTTGTCCCATTTTCATTTGTTTTGGTCGATGATGAGACCTCCGTAATTCGTTACCAGTCAAATTATTGATGAATAATGTTGGATCCGAGACCACCTTTTTTCTCTCCTCATTTCTTTTCATATTTCAATTTTATTTTGACTTTTGGTGATCGATGAAGTCTTGTAAGACGAGATCCCACTGTTTTTGGTCCGTGCGGCATGATTCAATTGGAGAACGATCCTCAATATCGTCTCTCTATCTTGTCCATAGCACGAAAATTAATACGCGACCTCATATAGCTCGACTTCCTTATAAGTCGAGTCACGACGGTCTAGCGTCACATTGGTCCCGATTCAAAGCATCATCAAAGACCAAAAGAGGAGAAGATTGGAATGGAGCTTGCGCACAATGTCAAGGGTCAACGGAACCACTCCGTTCGGTAACATCTTTCTAATTCAAATCTTTTAATCAACCGTCGAGCGTTGTGGGTTCTGAACAATAGATACGTAGGAAATGGTGGTTGAGGGGTTTCCCCTTAATGTCCTAGAGTGTTTAGTATAGCACCCTTTGGGTGATATGCAACGCATTTGCTTCCACGCCTTAGGTTCTTGCGTGTGTGTCCCGAGTTCCTTCCCGTTTAGGCGTGTTAGGCCTGCTTTCTCTTTTCCCTCGCCCCTGTGCGATCGAAACTCCTTTCTCTCGCGTCCTGGCGATTGAGATTCCCCCTCTTGCCTCAGTGCAATCGAGACTCCCTTTTCTATCGCTTCCGTGCGATCGAAACCTTTTCCGTAGTTAGCCGAAATACGGCTGCTCTGATCTCTCATACCTGTTGAGAGTACGTAGGCATAGGATGCGATATCCTAGCGAGCACATTAACAACTAACTTCTCTGTTCTCTCGCTGCCGTGCGATCGAGACTTCCCCGCTGACGACTAATTTTTTTCCCTTTCTCTTGCCCTAGCGCAATTGAGACCAGACCGTAGTTCTAGAACCCGTAGGTTCCCATACCTTTAAACCCCGACATACTACGTCCGTTCTACCGCAAACAGGTAACGCCTAAGTCTCTAATGGTCGAGCAGCATACACCTAACTGCTAGAACGTGCACGTTAGTATCGTCAATCCTTTCTCTCACCCCTGTGTGATCGAGAACACCCTGTTTACCCGTAGTTAGCCTGAACTACGTTTTGCTCTGATTTCTCATGCCAGATGAGAATACGTAGGCACAAGACGCGACGTCTTGGCGAGCAATCCCCCCCGTAGTTTCCCGAACTACGTTGACTCTGACTTTCTCATTGCACAAGGGAATACGTAGGCATAGGATGGCGACGTCCTATCGAGTCAGTTCTTTCCGTTCTTTTCAGTTCTTCCCGTTTTAGCTTTAGCAGCCGTAGATAGTTTGTTTTCACCCATAGACTAGACAACAAGCGTGGATCCCGTCGAGTACAACGGACGTGAGGGGTGCTAATACCTTCCCCTTGCGTAACCGACTCCCGAACCCGAGATTTGGTTGCGATGACCAATCTTATCCCTCTTTTCGTTAGGTTTTCTCTGAGTGTTTCGTTTCTCTCTCCTGGGATAAATAACGCACGGTGGCGACTCTTCTGTCATTGCCGGCCTTGATTTTCGCAGTAGCGACAATATGTATGTTTAGTTTAACCAAAGTGTGCTTGAAAACTGAACTAGACATCAGCTTGCCTCTCATTCATAAATAAATTGCAACTAACATGGAATTTTACATCTCAGCATGATTTGAATCCCACTGCCTTCCTGAACTCATTCATTGTCACATATGTAAGATGTTTGCATGATTTCTTTGATCTAAAGCTAGCTATAACATGAGTCTTACATCAAAATGCATTTTAAGCATCTCAATGAAGGTACCGTTGGGTTTTGAGTTAGTAAAGGAATCTTGAAAAAATGATTGCTCCATCATGTTCCTTGTATTTTTCTGGTCAAGTTACATTAAAATTTCATCTCAAAAGGTTGAGAATTGAGAAAGTTATGCATCAAAACGTAAATCATGTTTGAAGTGTTCTTTATTTGCCCAGCCTGGTTTTTGAGTATCCCATATATATTTATGGGGTGGCATTTACAAACGGATGTATAGCCACCCCATTGGTAAGACCATATGCCAAAACACGCCTTGCATGCCTTGAACCTGAGTTCGACCCCTGAGGAGGGCAACTCTTTTATTAATTTTTGTCATTTTTAACCAATTTTCAAAAATTCGTATCTCTTTCAATTTTAATCGTTTTTCACCCGTACTTTTTTCATTATGTTCATCTTGATATCTAATTTTATTTAATATTTTTTATTTTCATGTTTGCATAATTTTTCATCTCTTTTGACTATGTGGAAGTTGTGTACTTTCTATGATCGTTTTGACAGATGCAGATGAATTTTCTCTTGATGTACTTGTGATTTTTTGTGATACTTGTTTGCATTCATACCCTTAAATGTTTGTTAACATGTTAGGACTTCATATTTGGTTATCACTATGTTTATGTTACTTCATATGTTGGCTTAATTTAACTCGATCTGTCGTCACAGTTCCTGTTAATTCATCTGCTTTGATTGTCATCAATGCACCTTCATCTTTATCATTCCACATGTTTACTTAATGGTTGTCATCATGAATATGCCTTTACCATGTTGTTATTTTACTTGTTAAGTTGTCTTCTTTCCCCAAGTGATGAAGCTTGTTAGCTCTCATCCTGTTGCCTCCCCTCTCTCCTTCCAAAGGAAAAGTCTGTCCATTTGACCCTCATGTCATGGATACATCCCTCATCCCTCTCTTGACTTTGTTAAGTCACTTCAACCTTAATTTTGAAACCCTTAGACTTTGCTTTAAGTCTAAAAGACCCACCTGTACTAGGAGTGTTCTTCAACTAGAACCCTAGGAAAAGAGTTAGTCAACTCTGTGTAAGAATCATTGTCATGATATCTTACTTCCCCTTTTGTTTTACAACTTAGATTAGGGAGTTTTGTCAAACTCCACACAAACATTGTCATGTTTGTTCCCCCTTGAATCTTGATCATAATCAAGTGTTCTTCTTCCCTTGTGAGGTGAACTACGATTGCTCTGATTCTATCCTAGTCAGGATACGTAGGTAGAAGACGCGATGTCCTTGCGAGCAAACTTAGTGTATATAAATTTAGGTTTCAACTCATGTCTCATCCCAATCCATAGTACATTTTCACAAACTTAGTAAGCAATCAAACAAAAGGTTCCTGTAGAGTACTACAGATGCTTAGGGTGCTAACACCTTCCCTAGGTATAACCAACCCCCGATCCCCGAATCTCTTAAGCATTGTCGTTACATCGCGAAAAAGGTTTTTCTTTCTTTAGACCTTTCCTTTGGATAAAATAAAGTCCGGTTGTAAAAGAATTAAGATTCAAGTTAATTTAATAGCTTGATATCCAATTTTCACCGCAACAATATATATTAGAGACCATCATTAAAAGTAGTCATAGTAGAATCATTTGATTGAAACAAGTCTAAAAAAAGGTTTACATGTTTGTATGTTTGTATGTGTTATGAAACAAAATAAAACAATAGAAGAGAGAAAAGGGAAGAAGATAGTGTATCGTACTATTCTCATAATTAGTGTCAATTTCAAGTATATTTGAGTCCTATTTATTGAACATATGTAATAACTGGAAAATCAACATTGTAGTGGCTATCGAAGAGTCGAAGGACCTTGCAATGTTGAGAAAAGATGAGCTTCAAAGCTCTCTTGAGGCTCATGAGCAAATGATGGATGAGAGAGGAAGCGATATAGCTAAAGCGAAGATTGATTTGCAAGCACGACTTAACGAGAAAAGTAGAAGATCAAAAGGAAAATGGGCTTCAAAAGGGAAGCAAAATTCTCAGAATTTTGGTGGAAATGATCCACGAAATTCGAAGGTTTCAATGATGCAAAAGGCTTAGAGCAGCTCTAAAGATTGTGATCAAGGCAACAAGTTCAAGAAGTTTGACAAAAGTAAATCAAAGTGTTACAATTGTCATAAACTCGGTCATTTTGTAAGAGATTGTCGCGCGAGACCAAGGGAGAATCAAAATATGAAGCTAAGGTTGTAAGAAAAGAGGTAGATTATGAAAATAAGCACTTACTTATGATCACAGAGGAGAATTATGGAATTAAAAAGGTGCTAGGCACAACACTAGCAACTGTAAATTGTGAGACAGAAGCTGCAGCAGTTCAAAAAATGCTGCAGAAACATGGTATGAGCAAAAAGTAATGATTAAGGTTCGAGATGGAGTTTAAGGTAGCAATGAATGGTACTTGGATTCCGGTTGTTCAATGCATATGACAGGTAAAAAGGATTGGTTTGTGCAAATCAATTAAGCTGTGAAAAGTATAGTAAAATCCACGGATGATACCACTTTTGCGGCCGAAGGTGTCAGTGATGTTTTGATCAAGAAGAAGAATCACAAATATTCTATGATCGAGGATGTTTTGTATATTCCAGGAATTAAGTGTAGTCTCTTGAGTATTGGTCAATTGCTTGAAAGTGGATACAAAATTCGCATGGAAGACAAGATCTTGCGCGTTGTGGATTGAAACAGTATTTTGATCCTTAAAGCTCCTATGGCTACCAATAGTACTTTCAAAGTGAAGTTGAAAGTGATGGAGCATAGGTGTTTAGCTACAGCGGCGAGTCGAGAAGAGTGGTTATGGAACTTCCATGTTGGACATCTCAATTTTCGTGATCTTGACGCATTACAAAGGGATGGTATAGTAACCGCGTTGCCAAGAATCAACATTCCAGTTGAGATATGTGAAGAGTGTATGCAAGGGAAGATGCAAAATATTAATTTCAGCAAGGATGCGGGTCATAGAACCAAGCATCACCTTGAGGTGGTATATGCTGATGTGTGTGGTCTAATGCTAGTCGATCCGTATGGTGGCAATAGGTATTTTGTCACATTTATCGATGATTTTAGTAGGAAGCTATAGATATACCTAATAAAAAGAAAGGATGAGGTATTTGATCTGCTCAAATGATTCAAGTCCATGGTTGAGCAGCAATGTGGCCACAAGCTCAAAATTCTCAAAACGGATAGTGGAGGTGAATATACCTCGAACGAGTTTGGGAAGTATTGTGATGAAAAGGGGATAGTGCGTGAGATTGTGCCACCCTATATACGCCACAACAGTATGGTGTTGCCGAGAGGAAAAATCGTTCGATAACGAAAATGGTTCGAAGCATGATAAAGGGCAAAGACTTGTCGAAGGAAGTATGAGGTGAAGCTGTTTCTACAGTCGCCTATTTGTTGAATAAGAGCCCTACAAAGAATCTTGATAAGGTGACTTCATAAGAGGTGTGGCCTGGATTTAAACCAAACGTAAATCATTTGAAAGTTTTCTATTCGATGGCATTTCGATACGTTCTGGGTCAGTTCTGAAAGAAGTTGGATGACAAGGATGAGATGATGTTACTCGTTGGTTATCATCCTACTAGAGGTTAAAACTTATTTGATGTTGCAAACAAGAGGATCATGATTAGCCGAGATGTTATGGTCGAAGAGCTGCGAAAGTTTGACAGCAGCAGAAAAATTGTTGATGCAAGGCCCGTAGTGGGTTACGCTAAAAGCTGTATTCGGTTACCATGTGTATTTTTGGATTCTGAAGATGTTGGAACTGGGTTTGCAGAAGGCGTAACGGGTTACGAGAATCCTTTAAGCGGTTACGGACAAAACAACAACATGTCGAAGCCGAAAACGAAGGAAATAGTATACGACCAACAAGGCAAAGAGTATTGCCTCAGAGACTCCAAGAATGTGAAGTATTTCGAGATAACAAAATCAATGATGAAGGTAATTTCGTTCACTTTGCGCTTATGGCCAAATCTGAACCGGTGAACACGGAAGAGGTTCTAAGCGATCTAAAGTAGATTTGTGCAATGAAGGAGGAGCTGAAATCTATTTTATTAAATAATTACCCCAGTTATTCCTAAGTACCATTTTCTTCAATAGATTCAAGACTAAATTTACTTCTTTTTAAAACAAACTAGACGTCTACCCGTGTGATGTCGGATAAATTTAACTATATATATTATATTTTAAATCATTTTTTAAAATTTATTAGTATTTTTTTTTGACCTGATAATAATTATTGATTATTGATGAACCATTTGATTAAGGTTTTTCATGCATATCTTAATTATTTTATTATAATTTATCTATTTATTTAATAATTGTTATTTAATTAAGTTTTTTTAAAATATGAATTATGTATGAAAAGGAATCGTAATAATTGAGAGTTAGTGGAATGTGAAACTGTTTTTGAGTGTCCTATTTTTTAGGTTTTTTTTTTAAATTAAAAATAATTGTTTATTATTGATAAACCTTTTTTTTTTGGGCAAAATTATTGATAAACCATTTATTAATTATTTATGAATCATTTTATTAAGATTTTATATTTATGTCCTATTTATTTTATTATTTATTTATTTAATTAATTATTATTATTTAATTTATTTATTGGTTTTATTTAGGGATGGCAATGAACCAAACCAACTCGAAGATAGTTCGGAATTCGACTCGACAATTAAATCGTTGGACTAGGTTCATGAACCAAATGAGTTGAGTATGAGCGAAAAATTAAGTTCGTTAACTAAATGAGCTGAACTTGAACTATACATAGTTCGACTCGTTAGGTTCATGAGTCAACTCGATTACATATGAAAAGAATTATACTGTCTTTAAGATTAGGTTTAAATATTTACTTCAAATCTTAGACAAATTTAATCTTCAATTTATTAGTTTTTGAATTAGACTCTCAAATGTATCTCTTGAAAGTTGTGTAGGTTTTGAATTAGTAGATTTCGAAGATAAAGTTAAATTTCAATATGATAACTTTTATTTTATTTTAATATTTTATTTAAAAAATATATATTTATTTAAAATGTCAAATATACTAAAAAAAATATATATATTTTAAAAAATAGTTTTTAAGTTCGTGAACCATGTGAGCTGAACCTAATGAGATGAACCTAACGAGTCGAACCGAACTGTTCGTGAACTTATAACGAGTCGAGTTTGAGCTTAAAAAAAGTTCGTGTCGAACTCGAACTCGAACTCGAATTCGAACAATTCTTAATAAGTCGAGCCGAGCTGAGGTGAGTTCGACTCGACTCGACTCATTTCCAGCCCTAGTTTTATTTATTATAAATTTTGATGAAAAATTTTATTAAGAGAAATTGTAGGATTATAATTTAAGAAAATGTTTTTGTGTCCTATTTTTTAAGTATTTTTAAATTGATAATAATTACTGATTATTTATGAACCATTTTATTAAGATTTTTCAGGCATATCCAATTTATTTTATTAATATTTGTCTACTTATTTAATATTTTTTATTAAATTAATTTTTAAAAATTATAAATTATATTGAAATGGAAAACCGTAATAATTTGGACTTAGTGGAATAGGAAACTGTGTTTTGTGTGTCCTATTTTTAGGTATTTTTCAGGTTAAAAATAATAATTGATTATTGATTAACTATTTATTAAGATTTTCCATGTATATCCTATTTAATATGATTGAATAATAATTATTTAACTGATTCATTGGGTTTTATTTTTTATAAAATTTTGCAAGAAATTTTCGTAAGAGAAGTTGTAATAAATTTTATTGAATTTTTATATAAATATTAAAGTATAAAAAATGAATATGTTGACATAATATTATTTTATGTTGATTTCATTTTTTATGAAAAATGATTAGCAATAATTTAATAATTTGAAAAATGGGAAAAAAGTATTAATGAGTTAAACACATTAAAATTTAGAGAAACTAAAAAACAAGTTATTATTTATGTAAACAAAATTTTCCAATTATTAATTTATGTTTTACAAATACTATTGATTAAAGAATAGAATTTAAAATACTAACGATTAAAGAATAGAATTTAAAATACTAATGATTAAATATCATTTTATATGTAAAGTAAATAATACTAACATTTAATTTATAAATAAAGTAAATAGATAATGTTATCCATAGTATATCATAAAATTTTCAAAGTAATAACTATTTACTTAAATTCACATTTAATTTATCTTTATTCTTTGATTTTCATATTCGATATGGAACTCATTCAATGAAACATTGTTAAATATAAATAGAAATAAAAATTGAATTAATCATGACGATTTAAATAAATAAATATAGAATATAAAATTAATAAATTAGTAAAAAAATTATTTTATTTTAGATAAACTAAAAAAATTTCAATATTGAATTTGTTCATAAATATTGAAAGAATGTTAAATTTAAATATAAATAAAAATTGAATTAGTCATGACAATTTCAATAAATAAATTTAGAATATAAAATTAATAAATTAGTAAAAAAAAATTAGATAAACTAAAAAAATTAAATTCAAGGAAATTGCATAAAAAAACCAAATACTTCTAATAATAAATTAAATAAAAAAATTAAAAAGTTGAATAGAAATTAAAAAAATAGAATAAAAAATTTAGCAAAGTAATACATAATTTAAAATAACAGAATAAGGAATATTTCTAAATAATATTTGATAGTATTAAAAAAATAAATTAAAGAACCAACTAAAGTATTATTGTAAAATTTATACATACAAAAAAATCAAAAAATAACAAATATTAATAAAAAATATATTTTATAATGCATGAAAGTTTGTAGAGGTAAAAAAAATCAAGAATTAACAAACATTAATAAAATTATTAAAAAAATTAAAATCTATACCTACGAACAAATAAAAAAATAAACAAAAACATCATTAAAATTAAAATAACATCAAATATTATAACATTGCTTTGAGTGCTTATTGCATTGAGAGAAAAATATAAATAAATCATACTTAATGCTGTTGAAAATCAGTTTTTGACATTTCAGTTGTGGTAAGAGTTATGGATTTTGGCATAATGGGTTACTGGTATCGGGCTCATAATCCGTTACGACATTTTGCGTGACTAGTCAGGAAGGTATATTTTGCTTTTTCCAAATTTTTTTTTGTTAGTTTTAGCCTATTTTGTTAAACTGTTTTGTTATATCTAATTATTTTGTACTTTTGTATATAAGACCTTGTAAGCTCCCATTTGTGGGTAATGCCAATTATTCTTCTCACCCTTAATTACTCTCTCTATTTGTTAACTTCATCTTCTCCAAATTAACTCAATTCACAATTAATTCACCCTTAGAAATTTTGTATGTTCTAACATTTGACATCAAGAGCACTGATTCTGACCTATTTCCGCTGCAACAATGAGTACCATTTCCAACAATGAGTACCATTTCCAACGATAAAATTTCCACCAACCTTCTGATTCTTGATTCAAAGAATCATGACAAATGGTCAAAGCAAATGAAATTTCTGTTTGGGTATCAAGAAGTTCTTGAGATCATCAACAATGGAATTACACCACTTGGGGCTGAAGTTGCAGATGCTCAAAAGGCTGTATTCAAAGAAGAAAAGAAGAAAGATTACAAGACACTCTTCTTGATTCATTATTGTGTGGATGGTGACGACTTTGAGAAAGTTGGCAATTGCGAGTCAACGAAGCAAGCTTGAGATATCTTCGAGAAAGCTTATGTAGGGACTGTTAAAGCTAAGGTGGTGAGGTTTCAAACTCACAAGAGGCAATTTTAGTTAACACAAATGAAAGAGAAGGAGACAATCAACGATTATGTGACGCGTATTACGCGTTTGGTGAATCAAATCAAGTCTTGCGGAGAAACTTTTTTGGAGCAGAATGTTGTGTCGAAGATTTTATGTTCTTTAACGTCAAGATTCGACAGCATTATAGTGTATATTGAAGAGTTGAAGGACCTTGCAACGTTTAGTAAAGGATGGACAAGAGAGAAAGCGATAAAGCTAAAACAGATATTTCTTTGCAAGCACGGCTTAACGAGAAGAGTAGAAGATCAAAAGGAAAATGAGTTTTGAAAGGGAAGCAAAATTTTCATAATTTTGGTGGAAATGATCCACAAAATTCGAAGGTTTCAACGGTGCAAAAGGTGAGAGCAGCTCCAAAGATAGTGATTAAGGCAACAACTTCAAGAAGTTTAACAAGAGTAGATCGATGTGTTACAATTGTCATAAACTTGACCATTTCGAAAGAGATTGTCGTGCGATACCAAGGAAGAATCAAAGCGATGAAGTTAAGGTTGTGAGGCAAGAGGTAGATGATGAAAATACACTCTTAGTCATGATAAAGGAGGATAATTATGTCATTAAAGAGGTGTTGGGCAGCATCAGTAGCAGTTGTAAATTGCGAGACAAAAGTTGTAGTAGTTCAAAAAATGCTGCAAAAATGTGTTATGAGCAAAACGTAATGAATAAGGTTCGAGATGGAGTCCAAGGTAGCAATGAATGGTACTTGGATTCTGGTTATTCAACGTATATGACAGGTAAAAAGGATTGATTTGTGTAAATTAATCAAGCTACGAAAAGTAGAGTAAAATCCACGGATGATACCACTCTTGCGGCCGAAAGTATCGGTGATGTTTTGATCAAGAAGAATAATGACGAACATTCTATGATCGAGGATGTTTTATATATTCCATAAATTAAGTGTAATCTCTTGAGTATTGGCCAATTTCTTGAAAGGGGTTACAAAATTCGCATGGAAGACAAGATCTTATGCGTTGTGGATGTAAACAGTGTTTTGATCCTTAAGGCTCCTATGGCTACCAATAGGACTTTTAAAGTGAAGTTGAAAGTGATGTAGCATAGGTGTTTAGATACAACGGTAAGTCAAGAGGATTAGTAGGAAGTTATGGATATACCTAATTAAGAGAAAGGATGAGCTATTTGATGTGTTCAAACGATTCGAGTCCATGGTTGAGCGACAATGTGGTCACAAGCTCAAAATTCTCGAAACTGATAGTGGAGGTGAGTATACCTCGAACGAGTTTGAGAAGTATTGTGATGAAAAGGGGATAGTGCATGAAATTGTGACATCCTATATGCCACAACGTAATGGTATTGCCGAGAGGAAAATCGTTCGATAACGAACATGGTTTGAAGCATGATAAAGGGCAAATACTTATCGAAGGAACTTAATAGGTGCCCTAAAAAGAAGCTTGATAAGGTGACTCCATAAGAGATGTGGTATGGATTTAAACCAAGCTTAAGTCATTTGAAAGTTTTCGATTCGATAGCATTTCGGCACGTTTCGGGTCATCTCCAAAAGAAGTTGGACGACAAGGGTGAGATGATATTACTCGTTGGTTATCATTCTACTAGAGGTTATAAGTTATTTGATGTTGCAAACAATAGGATCGTGACTAGCTGAGATGTTGTGGTCGACGAGCTGTGAAAGTTTGACAACAGCAGAAAAATTGTTGATGCAGGCCCCGTAACGGGTTACGCTAAAAGCTGTAACCGGCTTTCATGTGTATTTTTGGATTCTGAAGCTGTTGGAACAGGGTTTTTAGAAGGAGTAACGTGTAACACCCCAAATCTAAACTTGCGGATAACAGGGAAAAACAATAATTCATATAGCAAACAAAGCGCAGCAGCGCAAACATTGACTGCATGACGGTCGTCATGAGCCTGTGACGGTCGTCACACGGGCAAAATTCCTCATATCAGAGATGTTACACTTCAACCTGCCAGACAACAACCATTATGCAACAACTTGCAATTATCATACGTAGCACGAAATTAGATGAACAATCGCCAATGTATTACTTAACCATTTAATCATAAAACAACTCGTCATTACTTCCGGTGGAAGTTCGATAAAGTATACAACATGTTCTCTTAAAACAATTTAATAAAAACATCGTAACAAGTTCAATCAACAATAACATCGACTAAAATAATAACAGCAATCGTCCATCCCCCCAAGAGTGCTACGTATCAGAGCGACTAACGACACGTTAACGGGAACTACGCTCTATTCCTGACTACCTGCAAATTACCACCAGAGGAGGTAACATACAACGGAAAAGGGTGAGATATCAATAATATAACATAAAGCATGATAGAAAACATGCCGGAAACTCATCACAGCATTATAGGTTCCGAAATCATAAACATCATCGACAACAACTGCGAGTAATCCATATCTCACATAAACAACATTAACATACAACTAGCGTAATTATGCGACTTTATGCGACTCAACAATGCGACTCAACTGTGCACATGCATGTGGTACCATTTTGGGAGACAACTCTCCACAACTCGAGACAGGCCCAACACCCCGAACCCATCTAGGAGCCAACACTCCAAAACTCGGGACATGGCCAACACCCCGAACCCATCTAGGAGCCAACACTCCAAATAACGCCAATACAGGCACAACCGTCGCCAATCCAGGCCAAATGCTATGCCATGAAATGCATCTATTATGGACTACAACACAACCATAGCAACCATATAACAAGGCATTACGCCTACAACCAAAATGTCCATAGCAGAGCATCATAACATCATACCACTCATACAACCATCACTTCCTACCCGTTCACATATGGGAACAATAGCAACATAATTTCAACATTTACGACTATTCATGTAAAGAACATTACAACATCGTACCAACAAATAGGAACTCAAAGTGTTCACACAAAACGACTATTCCTATATAGGTATAACATCAACATCAGTTCTACAATTAATCTTTAACATCTTATCGTAATAACAACATTACGACATTTCTTACATAATTAATTACAAATCAATCACGACCAGGTAACTGTCCTTTTTGGCCCATTAGGGAAAACCATTAGAGCGTTGTACGAATAACCGTATAGCATATTCGTTCTACGTATTTGCCCATAAGGAAAACCTTAGAGCATCGCACTAGTAACTACATAACACATTCATTCCTACATAGAAATCTTGTCCCATTAGGGAAACCTTTTCCTTAACATTTATCGATTAACGAAAACTATACCTATGACTCGATTCCCCACATGAATTCGATCATACCCACGGTTATAGAATTGAACCCCACCCTTACCTTAGAATTGAGGTCAATTCCACGCTCTCCGGTTCCGCTTCCGCTCTACGGTGACTTTTCTGCAGAAATCCTCCAAATTCGCAGGTGGTTGATTCTTTGCTCTCAACTTTCCTCAATGCGTAACTTCTCTTTTCAGTCTTTCTTTTCCCCAAATGGTGTAATTGAGGGTAAAAGAGTCTATGGGAATGTATTTTTTCTACCCACTCTCAGCCACGTCCAAATTCTGCATTTAACTGAATTTCGTTACTATGACGGTCGTGGCAAGTCCATGACGAGCGTCACGGTCGTGACGGTCGTGGCAAGTCCATGACGGTCGTCATATCAGAAGAATTCAATTTTTTTCAATTTTTTTCTAAATAGATCATCTCTTTAGCTTTCCAACGCTTCGAACGGGGGTCAAATCCGACTTGCGGATCAAGAGATATGATTTTTTGAAGTTTTCCTAAAACTGCTACGGAATTCTGCACTTTTGCCCGAAATTCGACCGATTCAATTCCTTTATTCGAAACAAACACATTTTCAAATACAAATACAACGCGACGAAACACGGTAAATTCATAACTAAATTTAATCGAAATAAAATGGGCGTTACAACTCTCCCCTACTTACAAGAATTTCGTCCTCGAAATTACCTTAATCAAACAGCTCGGGATAAGACTCCCGCGTCTTGTTCTCTAGTTCCCACGTCAAGCTTTCGCCAGCAGCTCCCAACCAGACCACTTTCAAAAAAGCAATCTCTTTACCTCGTAACGTCTTCACCTCCCAATCATCAATTGTCACAGGCTTCGTCTCCACAGTAAAATTCTCACGTACTTACACATCGTCCATGGGAATGACATGCGACGGATCTGAAATATACTTGCGGAGCTGTGACACATGAAATACATCATGTAGATTCGAAAAATTTGGCGGTAACGCCACTCGATATGCCACCTTTCCAACTCTGTCCAATATCTGATACGGACCAATGAAACAAGGAGTAAGCTTCTTAGATTTCAAAGCTCTACCAACACCGGTCACAGGCGTGACTCTCAAAAATACATGATCTCCAGCTTCAAATTCTAAATCCTTCATGCGCTTATCATGATAACTTTTCTGCCTACTCTGTGAAGCTTTCATCTTTTCTCGAATTAACTTCACCTTCTCAGTAGTCTCTCGAACAATCTCCGGTCCGAGTACCACACTCTCTCCGGATTCATACCAACACAACGGGGTCCTACACCGCCGACCATACAAAGCTTCGAATGGTGCCATTCCGATACTAGAGTGATAACTGTTATTATAAGTAAACTCTATCAACGGAAGGTATGTATCCCACGAACCACCTTCCTCAAGTACACATGCTCTCAGCAAATCTTCTAAAGACTGAATAGTCCGTTCAGTCTGACCATCTGTTTGAGGATGGTATGTTGAACTCAACCTCAACTTAGAACCCAAAGCCTCTTGCAGACTCTTCCAAAACTCAGAAGTAAACCGCGGATCTCTATCCGACACAATACACAACAGAACACCATGCAACTTAACAACCACTCTAACATAAATCTCTGCCAACTTCGATACTGGAAAAGTGATGTTAATAGGAATAAAGTGAGCTGACTTTGTAAGCCTATCAACAATCACCCAAATAGAATCACATCCTCTCAAAGTGTTCGGCAAACCCGTTACAAAGTACATTGAAATGTTGTCCCATTTCCATTCTGGAATTTCTAACGGTTGCATCAACCCAACAGGTTTCTGATGCTCAACTTTCGACTTCTGACAAGTCAAACATGCATACACAAAACGTGCTACATCACGCTTCATACCAGGCCACCAAAACAGATTCTTCAAATCATTATACATTTTCGTCGCTCCTGGATGAATACTCAACTTACTTCTGTGACTCTCTTCCAGAATTGCTTTCTTCATATCTACATTATTAGGAATGCAATACGACCACGAAATCTCAACACTCCTTACGCATCCAACTGATAATCATTATCTTCCGCATGATCGACTCCAGGCATTAAATCCACCAACTTCACGTCTAATTTCTGAGCTTCTCTAATGCTGTCCAGAAAATCATTATTAATCTTTAACATGCCCAACTTTACATTCTTCGGTGTTACTTCACAAACTAAACTCAGATCTCTGAATTGCTCAATCAACTCTAATTCTTTAGCCATCATTGCAGACATATGCAAGGTCTTGCGGCTTAAGGCATCAGCTACAACATTAGCTTTTCCCGGATGGTAATGTAACCCAAAATCATAATCCTTTAACAACTCTAGCCACCTTCGTTGCCTTATGTTCAGCTCTTTTTGGTCAAACAAGTATTTCAAACTCTTATGGTCGCTGAACACTTCGAATCTCGAGCCATACAGATAATGTCTCCAAATCTTCAGCACAAAAACAACGGCAGCAAGTTCTAAATCGTGCGTGGGATAATTCTTCTCATGGATTCTCAGCTGTCTTGAGGCATACACAACTACTTTATTATTCTGCATGAGTACTCCTCCTAAACCAAACTTAGAAGCATCACAGTATACAACAAACAGTTCTTCTGCGTTAGGCAAGATCAACACCGGAGCAGACGTCAACCTTTTCTTTAACTCCGTAAAACCTGCTTCGCATTGAGCATCCCATACAAAAGTCTTCCCTTTACAAGTCAACTTAGTTAACGGAAGGGCCAACTTAGAAAAACCTTCAATAAACCTTCTATAATAACCAGCAAGTCCCAAAAAGCTTCTAATCTCCGTTGCCGACTTCGGAGTTTCCCATTTCAACACAGCATCAACCTTAGATGGATCTACGGCAATTCCATCACCTGATATAACATGACCCAAAAAGCTAACTTCCTCCAACCAAAAGTCACATTTCGACAGTTTCGCAAACAACTTCCTTTCTTTCAACACTTGCAGCACTAATCTCAAGTGCTCAACATGTTCCTCCTTCGACTTCGAATAAATTAGGATATCATCAATGAATACTACCACGAACCGATCCAAATAATCATGGAAGATAAGGTTCATGTATTCCACGAAAACTCCCGGCGCATTAGTAACGCCAAAAGGCATTACCGTAAACTCGTAGTGTCCATACCTGGTTCTGAACGCAGTTTTCTGAATATCGTCATCTTTTACCTTAATCTGGTGATACCCCGACCTCAAATCAATTTTACTAAACACTCGCGCTCCAACCAATTGATCCATCAAGTTATCAATTCTCGAAAGCAGGTATTTGTTCTTAATCGTAACTTTGTTCAGTTGCCGGTAGTCAATACACAACCTCATGCTGCCATCCTTCTTCTTCACTAACAATACCAGAGCTCCCCACGGTGATACACTTGGTCTAACGAACTTCTTCTCAAGTAAGTCTTCCAACTGTTTCTTCAACTCTTCCAATTCAGATGCAGACATCCTGTACGGTGCCATAGACACAGGTCTGGTACCGGGTACAAGATCAATAGAAAATTCAATTTCCCGTTCCGGAGGAACTTCAGGAATTTCATCTGGAAACACCTCAAGGAAATCACAAACAACTTCCAATTCATCGATTATCGCTTGATTCTCAATGGATAATGATGCCACCAACGCAAACAGCTGAGCATCTTCTAGCAATATCTGCTTCATCTGTTTGGTACTTACCCAACGCGCTCCCTCCTCCTTAGGAGTAGAGAATCTCACCGACTTATCAAAGCAATTAATATGAATGCAGTTATACTCTAACCAGTTCATACCCAAAATTATGTCTATCCCACTTAGTGGCAAACAGACTAAGTCAACTAGGAAATCTCTATCAAACATCGACAGAGGACACTTCAAACACACAAGAGACGTAGTTACCGATCCCTTAGCTGGGGTCTCAACTACCATCTCTCCACTCATGTGTGACAACATAAGACCCAAACGTTCGACACAATCCGTGACAATAAAGCAATGAGACGCACCAGTGTCAATAATAGCAAGTAAAGGACTACCATTAATGAAACAAGTACCTTCAATCAATTTGTCATCACTGGATGTCTGAGTCCCAGATAGCGCGAACACTCTTCCGCCATTCTGTTCCTTCTTAGACTTCTGACACTTGTCTCGCAGGTGTCCCTCTTCACCACAGTTGAAACAAATCATTCCTTTGCGTTTGCACTCAGTAACAGCGTGTCCCAACTCTCCGCAACGGTAACATTTCAATGATCCAGAATTACATACATTACTCTTGTGACCTGGCTTTCCGCACTTATAGCAAACAATACCAGCAGGAGCATCTCCCCTACTAGCTTTCCGGCCGTCAGCTACTTTCTGTTTCCCTTTGCCAGCTGGAGGATCATAAGGCTTACCACGACTCTGCTGTGGTTTGCCTCTCCTCTCACTCACCAACTTGTAATGAGCATTGCTATCCTCTTCATAAATCCTACAGCTTTCAACCAATGAATCAAAGACACGGATCTTCTGATACCCGATTTCTTTCTTGATTTCAGACTTCAACCCGTTCTCAAACTTGATACATTTAGAGAATTCAGCAGTCCCTGCACTGTAGTGCGGGTAAAACTTAGCCAACTCCTTGAACTTCGCCGCATACTCAGTAACAGATCTGTCTCCTTGCTTCAGTTCAAGAAATTCAATCTCTTTCTTACCACAGACATCTTCCGGGTAATACTTCTTCAGAAATTCCCTACGGAATACAGTCCAATTAACTTCTTCACTTGCAGCTTCCAACATTGGACGGGTCTCTAGCCACCAGTCATCAGCTTCTACTGCTAGCATATGAGTCCCATAACGGACCTTCTGTGCTGGAGTACAATCCATCACACGAAAGATTCGCTCTATTTCCTTTAACCACTCCAATGAACCATCAGGATCATGCTTACCCTTGAAGGTAGGCGGATTCTCCCGTTGAAACGTTGCCAAACTGTGAGACCTAGCATCTCCAGCAGGATTCTGCTGATGTTCCATAGCATTAGCTAAAGCTTGCAGAGCAGCAGCAATTGCAACATCATTCCTCCCAGCCATTTCACTTAAGCTGCAACAACCAACAGTCAGATTTCATAATTAACGAGACTTTAGTGTTAGGCACGACGATTGACTCGACGACACTAGACAACTTGGCCGGACGGACCGACCTGCTCTGATACCACTAATGTAACACCCCAAGTCTAAACTTGCGGATAACAGGGAAAAACAATAATTCATATAGCAAACAAAGCGCAGCAGCGCAAACATTGACTGCATGACGGTCGTCATGAGCCTGTGACGGTCGTCACACGGACAAAATTCCTCATATCAGAGATGTTACACTTCAACCTGCCAGACAATAATCATTATGCAACAACTTGCAATTATCATACGTAGCACGGAATTAGATGAACAATCGCCAATGTATTACTTAACCATTTAATCATAAAACAACTCGTCATTACTTCCGGTGGAAGTTTGATAAAGTATACAACATGTTCTCTTAAAACAATTTAATAAAAACATCGTAACAAGTTCAATCAACAATAACATCGACTAAAATAATAACAGCAATCGTCCATCCCCCCAAGAGTGCTACGTATCAGAGCGACCAACGACACCTTAACGGGAACTACGCTCTATTCCTGACTACCTGCAAATTACCACCAGAGGAGGTAACATACAACGGAAAAGGGTGAGATATCAATAATATAACATAAAGCATGATAGAAAACATGCCGGAAACTCATCACAGCATTATAGGTTCCGAAATCATAAACATCATCGACAACAACTGCGAGTAATCCATATCTCACATAAACAACATTAACATACAACTAGCGTAATTATGCGACTTTATGCGACTCAACAATGCGACTCAACTGTGCACATGCATGTGGTACCATTTTGGGAGACAACTCTCCACAACTCGAGACAGGCCCAACACCCCGAACCCATCTAGGAGCCAACACTCCAAAACTCGGGACAGGGCCAACACCCCGAACCCATCTAGGAGACAACACTCCAAATAACGCCAATACAGGCACAACCGTCGCCAATCTAGGCCAAATGCTATGCCATGAAATGCATCTATTATAGACTACAACACAACCATAACAACCATATAACAAGGCATTACGCCTACAACCAGAATGTCCATAACAGAGCATCATAACATCATACCACTCATACAACCATCACTTCCTACCCGTTCACATATGGGAACAATATCAACATAATTTCAACATTTACGACTGTTCATGTAAAGAACATTACAACATCGTACCAACAAATAGGAACTCAAAGTGTTCACACAAAACGGCTATTCCTATACAGGTATAACATCAACATCAGTTCTATAATTAATCTTTAATATCTTATCGTAATAACAACATTACGGCATTTCTTACATAATTAATTACAAATCAATCACGACCAGGTAACTGTCCTTTTTGGCCCATTAGGAAAAACCATTAGAGCGTTGTACGAATAACCGTATAGCATATTCGTTCTACGTATTTGTCCATAAGGAAAACCTTAGAGCATCGCACTAATAACTACATAACACATTCATTCCTACATAGAAATCTTGTCCCATTAGGAAAATCATTTCCTTAACATTTATCGATTAACGAAAACTATACCTATGACTCGATTCCCCACATGAATTCGATCATACCCACATTTATAGAATTGAAACCCACCCTTACCTTAGAATTGAGGTCAATTCCACGCTCTCCGGTTCCGCTTCCGCTCTACGGTGACTTTTCTGCAGAAATCCTCCAAATTCGCCGGTGGTTGATTATTTGCTCTCAACTTTCCTCAATGCGTAACTTCTCTTTTCAGTCTTTCTTTTCCCCAAATGGTGTAATTGAGGGTAAAAGAGTCTATGGGAATATATTTTTGCTACCCACTCTCAGCCACGTCCAAATTCTGCATTTAACTGAATTTCGTTACTATGACGGTCGTGGCAAGTCCATGACGAGCGTCACGGTCGTGGCAAGTCCATGACGGTCGTCATATCAGAAGAATTCAATTTTTTTCAATTTTTTTCTAGATAGAGAATCTCTTTAGCTTTCTAACACTTTGAACGGGGGTCAAATCTAACTTACGAATCAAGAGATATGATTTTTCGAAGTTTTCCTAAAATTGCTACGGAATTCTGCACTTTTGCCCGAAATTCGACCGATTCAATTCCTTTATTCGAAACAAACACATTTTCAAATACGAATACAATGCGACGAAACACGGTAAAGTCATAACTAAATTTAATCGAAATAAAACGGGCGTTACATAACGTGTTACGAGAATCCTTTAACCGGTTACGGGCTAAAAAATCAGAATTTTCAAAATTCTGGTGGTGCAGAATAACATGTCAAAGCCGAAAACAGAGGAAATAGTAGACCACCAACAAGACAAAGAGTTTTTCCTCAGAGGCTCCAAGAATGTGAAGTATTCTGGGATAACAAAATCAATGATGATGGTGATTTCATTCAATTTGCGCTTATGGCCGAATCCGAACCGGTGAACATGGAAGAAGCTCTAAGCGATACTAAGTGGATTTGTGCAAGAGAATCCTTAGATACATTAAAGGAACTCTTGGCTGTGGAATTCTCTTTCCCGCATCAGATACGGAAAAAAATGCGATTTACTTGGTTTCACCTATTCCAATTGGTGTGGTGATAAAGATGATAGAAATTTAATGGCTGGATACATCTTTATGCTTGGCAGAACACCAATCTATTGGTGTTCGAAGAAGGAACTAGTGGTAGCACTCTCGTCTTGTGAGTTGAGATTATTATAGTTTCGTTGTGTGCGCGTCAAGCTATGTGGCTCATGAATCTATTGAAGTATTTGGGTAGCAATGAGGGTGAGGCTACTACGCTTCGAGTTGATAATGTTTCTACAATAAGCCTTGCGAAGAACTTGATTGCACACGGAAGAAGCAAGCATATAGAGATGCAGTTTTATTATTTTAAGGAGCTAATGAGTGAAGGCAAGTTACAGTTGGAGTATTGTCGAAGTGAAGATCAAGTTGCAGATTTGTTGACCAATGGGGTAACAAATGATGTGTTCAAAAGATTAAAGAAAAGTTTGAGCATGTTGGACTTGAAACAACTGAAATGAGGTGTTGTGTTGAAACCCAGATTTTGACATTTCAATTGTGGTAACGGATTACGGATTTTGGCGTAACGGGTTAAGGAGTTAAAAAAGCTTAAGGATTGCTGGTATCGGGCTCGTAAGCGGTTACGTCATTTTCCAAAACCGGTTACAAAGTTATATTTTGGTTTTTTTTCTTCAGTTTTTTTGTTAGTTTCAGCTTATTTTGCTAAGCTGTTTTGTTATTTTTGATCATTTTGTGTTTGTTGTATATAAGACCTTGTAAGCACCCATTTGTGGGGATGTCAATTATTCTTCTCTCAATTTCTTAATTTCATTTTCTCCAAATTAACTCAATTCTCTATTAATTCACCATTAGAGATTTTGTATGTTCTAACAAATACAATGTGAGAAAAATATATAAAAAAAGAGAGAACAAATGGAGGATGGTTTTGATTATTGTCAACAATAATAAAATAAAAAAGTGTGGTTTTAAGATGTGTTAGTGGATGAAGGTATGGTTCTTAAATGATGTAGTGTGGTTTATGTGTTCGTGTGGTAAATAGAAGTTTTATAAGTTATGCAATGCAACAATGGTTTTAGTGGGGGTTATTGAGAGCTTTAACCATATTTCGAATTTAAAAAAAAAAGAAAAAAAAAGAAAATCAAGCTAAGATATGAGAGATAGAAAATTAAAAGTGGATAAATTAAGTCTATTTTTTTCTATGTTAATAAATTTATTTTATTATAATTAATTAATTAACTTTAATTATCAAGTAAGTGGGGTAATTATTATTAAATAAATAAATAACATAAATATAAAAAAATTAAATAACTAAATTTATTTATGGGATAATTATTATCAAATAAATAAATGAAATGATACACAATTAACAGAAAATAATATCAAATTAAAATAATAATTATTAAATAAATAAAATAAATATAGCAAATTACATAATTGATCTATGTTTTACCGCCAAAAATTGTTAAGTGACTTAACAATTTTTATATATAAGATGACATATAAACATAATATCTACCATTTTTAATTTAAAAGCTTTGTTTGAAAATTGCTCACTTCCAAAAATTTAAAAAAAAGTGATGAATCATCATAATTATTTCAACTTAAATTTATTATTATATTTTTCACTAAAATGCAATAATTTGCACTTAGAAAGAGGCAAAACGAGCACGTTCGATCGGTTAGACTCGTACTCACTAATGTGTTCATATTGCTTTGTCTTATTTTGTTGCGAGTTTTTGTGGATGAAGACATTAATATAAATTTTAGCATTTTTACGTTAAAAATATATAGTGCCAACAAGCTCGTTCGCCTGCATCGCCCTCATTTTTTTGAGTCGATTAAAATTTCATGCTTGTAGTAATCTTTGTCCTGCCTCATTTTTTAATGCCCATTTGCCACCTTGTAATTTTTTATTTTAAAAAAATACATTTTAAGAACAAAATGATTTTAAAAGGTTGTAGTCGTCAATTTCAAGGTGGCTAATGAGCTGGTTGATACTAAGTTGAAAATATTGAAAAAGGTCGGAAAATTTATTGATGGAACTAATGTGATTTTAAAATATCTAATGCCATATAATATCTAAAGTATATGTCAGATTAAACTTTAATATTTTTATTTTAAAATATGTCATAACCATTTCAGCTAGTCCAAATGACTGTAAGCTCTGCATATAACATTTATTCATGTTTGAGGTTCACATTTTCAATCTCAATTTTATATGCTTTTGCAGCATCCAACTTTTCTACACCACATTTATTTATTTTTCACTTCATATATTACACATAGAGACATCAATTCAAAATATAATAACTAAAAGTTTAAGATAAAGTGAAGAAAAAAATGAAAGCACAGACATCCCAACTAGGTTGGCACCCCTGAACTTCCATCTAAACTATTAAAATATAATACAAAACTTTGGGGGGACTAGACCGATACCCAATGTAACAACAATGTAGACCAAAATAATTGGTCAACTGCCTCGTTAAAAACCTTATCAAGAAAAACCCTTTGGGATAAAAACCTTGATGAAGGAAAAAAGAGTGCAGTTATCAAAATGGTTTTCAAAGTAGAATCTCACGCAATGAAAGTATATCTTTCCTGTCAATCTCATGGCTTCTATTGTGACTTCCAGTCATATGAGAAAGACTAACATTCTGAGCATGTATTGTTTCTTACTCCCTCCTCAAATATCACAATAGTCTCGGTCAACTTCAAACTCATTTGAAATTGCAAATATTTCTTGTTATTGTCTTTGAACTATATATTCACAAGAGTCATCGATCAATGACTGTGATTGTCACTATCAACAGCTGCACCTCTATGTCATTATTTAGAACGCATTCCTCTAAATTCTAAAAGCTTCTTCAACTCACTGCAAAGTTGGTTATGCATAATTTAGTCAAAAAATAATTTAGGCAAAGAATAATTTAGAAAGTAGAATGTCTAAATTCTCTAAGTAGGGTAGAAATTTAATAGTAACACACCTGCACTTTGGTAATTTACATTCTGAGCTTTTGCAATCCATGGAATGAGAAACTAATATACTCCATATCTTTCTACAATGCCCGCACCCCCCTTGAATATGAGTTTTGCACATTTTAACATGATTGAACAACCTCATTAATTGACGGCATGATGTATTTGGGCAGGGTTTAACATTAGTTCTGGGACATTGATATAAATGCTTCAAAGTCATCTCGTATTTCAGCATCTGTGTGTGTAAGTCGGAAAGTATGATCACCAATCTAAAACAAACAAGTAATGAAAAATAAATCTTGAGAATTAATATCATACCATTTTTCCACTTGACTTACGATTCCGAAGTTGAGATACATATTTAAGAAATTTCTTCTGTTTCAGTACCTGTGTGTGTAGATTAGAAAGTATGATCAACAATCTTGGACAGAAGAGTAATAAAAATATTAAATTCAAAGAGTTAAGTTCATACCACATTCCCATTTGGTGTTAAATTACTTTCAGCCAATTTGTGTTCATTTTGAGTTGATTTGTGTTCATTTTGAATCAATTTGTGTGCATGGCAGTTAACACCTCTATCCTTATAGCATGTAGAGCAAATGATACAATCTGGACAAATCTCACATTTCCAGCACTTTTGGAACACATTGTATGCGCAACAGATACTACAACATCTTCCCAAAGTCATATGACTTGGATTGCTTAGATGGTACACGATCATCATTGAGGAGTACTTAGCATGTCGTAGCGTGTTAAACTGAAGCTGATACTTTTGGCAGAAGCTCAAAAAGATGTCCCTATCTTTAAATAAATCATTTTCAAGGATGATATCATTATGCTTAGTGCTGGAGGGGATATCATCAACAATGACCTAAAAACGACAAATAAATCAAAATTTTGCATGAATCTACTAATGATAATAAAATCATATTAAAGCTTTAGGTTTAGTTAGGTTGTTACCTGATAAAGAGGATGCACTTCACCATTCTTTAAGGTGTGTTCATTTGAACTATGGCATCTGTAAAATATTGATATGAATGTCAAAGACAACTTTTTTTTAATTGTATTCAATGCAAAACCAATGCATTCATTTTAAAAGAAGGGGGAAACAATTGAAATATGTATTTAAGTTATCATACCTTTCACACTCTTGATATTTCTTGCATTCCGTGCAAAACCACCGCTTCCCACACGTTATCACTTCACAGTAGTGAATGCATGAATATTGTAAGTGAGCTACGATGAAATTTTCCTTTGTATGCAATATATCTTGACCCACCTAATGAAATTTGAGTTTAAAAAAAAGGAAAGAAAGGTTAGATAAAATGACATTAAACTGAACTATATTATAAGAACATTTCAACTTTTCATTCAATCTAGTATAAAAGGATATGAGATTAATTTTGATGTAATGTTAGTGTAAAAGATTTTAGACTATTAACCAATCAAAATCCATAATTTTTATATGACTTTTATGCCAGATATAATCAAAGTCAAATATCTTTAGTAATTCAACCATTAAGACTGATTAATACATATTAAATCTAGAGAATATATTACATATAATGACATTGTATACTTTATCTAAATGTAAAACACTAAAAAAAGAAATTAAAGGATGAAAGTAAAAGCGAAGGGAGACATACTTTTTGCATCACCAGAATGTCTTTAGCATCATCTTTATAAGGATTGACATGTCCCATGGTCTTCAAAGCTCTAGTTGAAACTCGTTTCTTTAACATATTTTCATAGTCTCCTCTGCTCTCTTTTTCAATGGTCTTCGCTTTTTCCATAGCAGAACCACACCAAAAGTCTCCATTAAAGTATGGCAAACGAGAAATCGTCACTTGGGAGCCCCCTTTTTCAGTAGGAACAAAGAAATGATCATATATGTTGGTTAAATCAACAATAATCTTTTCTTCAGTAGCCTTTTTTAGCATTGAATGATACCTGCATAAACAAACAATATAAATATTCTATGGTAACATGGAAGTGCTAGTTTTCGTAAACAAAGATGATAAAAAAGAAAAATAATACTCTCAAATTCTCTTAAAAACTCAACATATACTCATAATAAGAAAGACAGACTGACCAAGAGCGTAGCTTATCCTTGTCTGGAATATTTTGCTCAATGGGATGACAATATAGTATATAGTCATTCCTTTTTGAAGGAGGACATGCCCATATGTAGCAAGTTGAGAAGCCCCTTTTCTTACAAAAATCAAGATATCCAATCTGATGATAGAGAGATAAAATCACAAATAGAAAAAAATGGAAGGATTTAGTATTCAATATTATATGTTTTATTGGGCCTAGAAGTAAAGTTTAAAAGAAAAATACCAATATCTCATGGTAAACGAAGGTACGAAGTGCTCCTCCTTCCACAATCACTTTTTCCGGCCTAAAGTATTTGACAGAATCAAGATATGAAATGTATACTCAACGCCGATTTGGATTGCCACATTCAGAGCCAAACTCCTGGACGTACATTCCAAAAATGCATATATCTGCTCCATCAATCTTCTGAAACAGAAGTATAACCTGAAACCAATGAAACTTTTATCAAACCTCTTGGACGTATATTTATTTCTCATTGATATATTACTGAACTTACTCTTGATCTTTGAGAGAATTCAGTCGGATAGTTCTTTTTTGGGATGATGTCAAGAAACTGCTTCCTCACTTTAAATTGTTCGCCGATAGATAACACTTCTCTATTAGAAATACACTCCGCAGCCAAAACATATAGGTTTGCAGTAATTCATGTCAAATGAGAAAATAACATGGAAGAAAACTATTATAGTACTATTTTTAATTTACATGCTTGCATATGAATAAGAAAATGTTACAATATTTCAAATTAATGTGCATACATGCTGATTTTTCTGTATTACCTTTTCAAGATTCTCACTTCCTTTCATGAGACGCTTAAAAAGTCTTTTCTCTAAGTGGTCACTAAGCATGGTTCTTGGTAGGTCCTTAGCACCATAAACATTAGCCTTTTGAAAAGGAACATGCACTCCATTTTCAATTTCTTTTAAGCGGCATAGAGCACATATATACTCAGCACTGCAGTCCAAATCTTTTTTGTTGTTGTAGAGTGCACATATTTGATGCTGCCATCTTTTGCTGGGGAAAGTCTGTTGTCGAGACTTGTAACTGTAATTGAGAATACTTTTTGCCAAAATATTTTCTGTTAAAATCTGTAAGGAATCTACTGCCGAGATTCCGTGTTGAAGTCTGTTGGAGAAATACTTCTGACGAAGTCTTCTGGAAGTCTACTGCCGAGATTAACCAGGAGATGAAATGGAATTACCTACTGCCGAGGTCTTCTGGGAATCTACTGCCGAGATTAACCAGGAACTACCTGCTGCCGAGGTCTTCTGGGAATCTACTGCCGAGATTAACCAGGAACTACCTACTGCCGAGGTCTTCTGGGAATCTACTGCCGAGATTAACCAGGAACTACCTACTGTCGAGGTCTTCTGGGAATCTACTGTCGAGATTAACTGGGAACTACCTACTGCCGAGGTCTTCTGGGAATCTACTGCCGAGATTAACCAGGAACTACCTACTGTCGAGGTCTCCTGGGAATCTACTCCCGAGATTAACCAGGAACTACCTACTGCCGAGATTAACCAGGAAATGAAAGATGTTCGAATGATTGTTGTTGTAGATTGTAGTTGTCGTTCGTTGTAGAACCTGTAGATGTAGTTCGTTGTAGAACCCTGTAGATGTAGTTCGTTGTAGAACCCTGTAGATGTAGTTCGTTGTAGAACCCTGTAGATGGTAAATGTTGTTGATGTAATGTGTAATGTACTCTGTTGTTGTAGATGTAATTTGTAATTGTAAATTGTAGATGTAGTTGTAAAGCTTCACCGAGGATCTTCGGGGAGATGTGAGACGGTTGAATTGTAAAGTATGTCTTCTTCAATAAAGAGAGACTAATGTGGTAGACTTCCTCGACTTCTCTGGAGAGATGTCGCTTGATGGAAATAAACTTGTGTGATGAACTCACTGGGGAAGTCATTCCTGAGGAATATCTTAGTTGTTGTAAAATGTACAAATTCTCAAATAAAGAGAAATATATGTATCTGTCTTCTCTGATGAATCAATAATGTTGAAGGACCCACTGAGGATAAATGATCTGTCTTGTGAAAATTGTCGTTTGTCATTTTGAATAAGATCCTGATCAAAACGAGTTGCTTAAATAAAGAGATAGATATTCGAGTAAATCCTGTGATGCCATTGTTGAAGAAATGCCTGTCTTTATGAATACTCTTCCTGAGGAATAGGGTGCAAAATAAATGCACACTTAATCCATGTTCAAAGGTTGGAGACGTCCCTGCTGTGATTGCCAAAGACCGGAGTTCAATTCGGGAAGTAGCCGAAAAGAAACTGTCAAGCAAGACTCGACCATTGAGGTATGAACTTAAATGGAATTGTACTAAAATAACCGTCTTCCATGAGGGTTGAACTCCATGGGGAAAAATGAACATTGTGCTTTTTCTGCCTAGGTCGACAAATCTAATTGGAGGGATAAGACACACCCAAACACCTAGGAACAACTACAACCAAAACGACAGAATAAAATAGACACAACGAATGTAAACAAATGCACATGCCATGATGTCTACTTATATGCCACGCGTATGCTTATGCTGACAAAACAAACAGAAAGAGGCGACCGGAGATGAGATAAACGTGTCGGGATAAGCATCTCGATCAATCTTCAAAGGTAGAAATATCACTAGGGGTAGACGGAGAACTGAATATGGGATCACACTCCTGTTCTAGAGCTTCACAAGCTTCTATTAGGGGAGTAGAGATCAATCCACTTGGGGATGCAATATCTTGATAAGTCCGAAGGGTTGCATGAAGTTGTAGATGGAGGTACCTAAAATAAAGTTTCGTAGGGGATAAAATATATATCCTGGTTACCATATTTGTTGATCATGTCGGAGTTGAGCTTCCTGGGGGTGAAATAAACATCCTCTTCGCTTCAAATTTCAAACGCCCTAAGTAACATGGCTTAAAAGAAAAACATCTCGAGAGGATTTTATAGAAAACATGATATCCACATGCCCCACTATTTTTAAACTCTCGGAGAGATTCGCCGAATCTCGACGTAACTGCCCCTGATTGGTGGTATAACCGAGTCTTCCAATTTTGTACTTTAGATGAAGCCAAGACTGGTACGGATCAAACCTCTTGGGAAAAATAACTTGCCCTAGGTTGGCAAAGTCTTCAAATCCATCAACGTTTGTATATAATCTCTCTAAGATGTCAAACGCATTTAGCAAGTCAGAAATGTTAATTGCAACACGGGTAATGCAACACGTTTGTCTTGAAGTTTTTTTTTGAAAAGAGATATCGCAATAACTTGTGATCGAAACCACTAGTTAGGATATAAATTAAAAAAAAATATTTATAAAGCCGATTTAATTTGAGCATAGCTCAAAGAGTCAGGAAACAATATCTCATCGAGTATGTTTTCGAATTAAACCTTACTTCAATTAGGACTTTGAGGGTTGTATATGGGCTTAATTTATGACTTGTAAAATGGAGGAATAAAGGATTAGTATATTTGTGCCCACCCAATTTTCGGAAGACGTTCATTATTTTTTGCTATTACCCTGCCCCAGGCCAAAAACGAGGTCTCGGTTTGGGAGAAAAAAACAAATCTTTTCTCAAGGCTTAAAAAGAGAGTTTAACTATGTTGGTGTTTAGATGGTTGAAATAATGCCTTACATCATCAGTAGGGTTTTTATTCGAAGCATACAACAAGAGATCATGTGTTTTACTTCATCATCCTCCTTCCAATTCTCTGCCAAAGTGAGAAAAATTGGGTAAAAGTCGGTATTATAAATTATTTTGAAAACAATTTGAGTGAAAACGAATGGATTTCTTCAAGACAAACACTTATTGCATTACTTATTCAAAATAACAAGTTCTTACATGCCAAAAATACTTTTAATCAAAGAAACACAAATACCAAAGCAAAATAAAGTAAAAATCCAGACAAGCCCTTTTATTATGCCTTGAAATGGAGAGGCTTGCAGAATCGTCTGATGTGTAGTCTTCTGATAATCTTGGATCATGTCCTCGGAGGATGAACCATGTTGGGGTTAGGATTAGCACCCTCGAAGGATAAGATTCCGCTTTTAACCAATTCTTGAACGTCTGCCGTCAAACCATAGCAGCTCTCAATGTCGTGTCCAGGAGCACCTTGATGATATGGGCAAAATTTGTCAGCTTTGTACCAGTACGGAAGTTTCTCGGGTACTTTAGGTGGAGCTCTTGTTTGGATGTGCCCCTTTTGAATCAAAACTGGAAACAGATCAGCATACTTCACAGGGATGGGAATTACTTCTCTTGGAGTATCCAGAGGCATCCTCTGATACCTTTTCCGAAATCGTCGATTCTGTGGTCGATTTGGAGAGGCCAACCTCTGCCTAGAAGATGGTTGTTGTTTGCGCTAAGCGGGCATTGCATACTGATGTTGAGGACGGGGTACCGGAGCTATGAATTCTCTGGAAGGTCCACTGTCATCTTTATTGTCCGGAGCTATACCCAGACTGTAATTGTGTTGCTTTACAAAAGCAACAGCTAAGTCTTCCCAAGACTGAATGTGGTTACTTTGAAGCTTCATGTACCACATCAAGGGTGCCCCATATAAACTTTCTTGAAAGTAGTGAATCATCAGCTTTTCGTTGTCAATGTAAGCAGTCATCTTTCGGCAAAACATTGTCAAGTGGTATTTTGGACAACTGACACCCTTGTAAACTTCGAAGGTAGGCATATTGAATTTTGGAGGAAAAAATACGCCCAGAACTAAACATAGGTCACGAGCACCAAGACCAAATGCATTGCCTCTTTTCATCATCTTCCATTGTTCTTCAAGATCACGAAGTTCTTTCTCAAATGCTACAAGTCTAGGGTCGTCCACTTCCTTCCCAGCATGAATATTTTGAAAGTCAACAAACAGGTTGTCTTGCATAGGCTGAAGTTGCGCAAGAACAAAGTCGTCGGAGGGACGGCGAAATGTCGGATCAATCCTCACTCTAAAGCTAGTCATGCGATCCATATCTTCGTTCTCTTTGCTATCCTTAAGTACATACTTCAAGCTTGGTCAGATGGTCGAGATGTCAACTGACAAGACAAAGATAGAAGACCAAATGAGGACGCAGAAGAGAAGAGACACATGCATATGCAAATGCTGAATGTAAAATGTTAATGCAAGGATGCAAAAACGAAATGGTTTCATGGAACTCAAGTTTTTTATAAACGTTACAGAATACCAAAGAAAATCCATTTGTTATTTTTTTAATAAGTATATATATTCTTTATAAGAGTCCTGGCATAATAGCTAAATAAAAGCTAAGTAAAGCCCTAAGGAAGTCCTTCATCGTGCTTGTTGATCAGCTCTCCCACTTGGATCTTCTTGAAAATAAGTTGTCCATGATTGTCGTCTAAAGGTTAGTTTGATAGAGGAAAATAAATCCTCCATCTCTTCTTTCGTTCTCGTTGGAAAAGGAGTCCCTTGGATTTTCAATATTGATGAAAGGATTTAAGACTTCTAAGGATCTTCAATGATAAGGGAAGCCTTTGTATTTTATCTTTTTTAGTTTTCTTCAATCTGAATTCCTACTTCCTTAGGCCATCCAAGTTAGGACTCTTAAAAGGATATTTCAAAATATTTTTCTTTTTGTAATCCATATTGGTTTCTATAATGTTTATAACTAATCTATGAATCCCATGAAACCTAAAGTAATATGATGCTATATGGATGCAACAAACACAAGTAAGCAAATAAGGACACACAAAGATAAACAAACAAGGGGGACCCTAGGTTTGGAACCAGCATGGAGCCAAAGGTATACCCATTCCTAAAGAATTTGGACTAAAGTTGATTGTACCTGCAGAACAAGGTTCTAAAAAGGTTCCCAAAGTCATTAGCCCATCTTTCGGATATTATCAACTTCCCAACTAACTCGGGGGTTAATAATATTCTCGAGAGAACTTCTTTTGATTGTAGCATCGCGTAGCACTATTTCGGAACTTACTCCCTCATAGCCTCGCGCTACGTCCTAATAAAGGCCAAAGTGGGGTTAAAGGTAACTACGATCCTTAGTATCATGGACTCCCATTGAGAATAGTAAAAGTTTTCAAGACTAAACTCGTTCAACCGAACTATTTTCAAAAGGGTCTCAACTAAGCGAGATTCTCGAATCAACTTAGTCGGGACTCACTCCCTATAAGCCTCATCGAATATATCACCATCCTATCTTAATTTCTCTCAAGTTCGGGTGTAGGACTTTATCTCACCTCTCAAGGATAACAACCCAAAAAGACACAAGAGAAAGTATACAAATAAACAATTAATCAAGTAAGCAGATATATAAAGCAGTAAACAAATAAAATAAGATAGGGAAACCCACTAGAGTGTATCCCCAGTGAAGTCGCCATTTCTATCGCGGTGAAAATCGGATACCAAACTATTGATTAGCTTGAATCTTTAATTCAATTTGCAACCGAACTTTGATTTGTCCAAAGGAAGGGATAAAGATCGAAATTCCCACAATGCAATGCAAATGCAAGGTTTAGAGAGTTTTAGGTTCGGGGGTCGGTTAAACTTAGGGAAGGTACTAGCATCCTAAGTTTCTGTAGTATCCTACAGGAACCTCTTGTTTTATATTGTTTATTGCTAAGTGTTTATCTGCTTAAGGTTTAAAGACCTAGGGTTTTGATTCTAAGTATACTCGATAAGATGTCGCATCTTATGCCTACATATCCTTACGGGAGTGGAATCAGAGTATTTTGTAGTTCCTCTAAAAGGTTAGAGGAGATCTTTGACTGTGGTCAAAGTTCCTACGGGTTTAAGGTAGTTGTTTGATTGATTTTAGGAGAAGAGATGTGTCTTCATTTTAAGGGAGATATAACCGCCACAGGTTGTAGGAAAATAATCTTTGCATCATCTTAAGAAAAGGGCTTAAGTGCTCGGGTTGTTTGATGAGTATGCCTTTATTTCTCTTAAGGCAAAGTCCCTACAACTCGATTGTATTATTGTGGGGTGGAGATTCTATCTCGCTTAAGATGATTTAGCATCTTTCTCTAATGTGTTTGAATATATTTGTTGTATTGAGTTGTTGAATGTTTGAATATTGTTGTAGATTGAGTTTGTTTGTATTGTGTTTAATTGTTGATTGTCTAAGTTGTAAGAGAAAGGTCCTTCCTATGGGGTAGGATCTAACTTAATTGATCAACTTGAATGAGATCAAGGATCGAGGGAGAATGATGCAAATGAGATGCACTACACACAAGTGTTGACTCATGTGTAGGATTTTCCTTTGGACGGAATGCGATGAGGTAATGTAAATGCGATAATATAGATTGCTTGTAAAATAAATTGCGGAAAATAAACCATACACACGCATGAGAGCGCTAAGGTGTAGGTGAGTGAATTGTGTATGTGAGGTGCACGATTGATTTTATGCGAAGTTGATTTTATTGATTTTAAGGTTCTAAATAAAATGCTACAATGATCTAAATTATATAAAACTTAGGTGAAGAATTATTAAAAGGATTTTCTCATTAGACATGTCAATTATTTAAAATAGAGAAAAAAGGGGTTTATTACTAAAATGGTTTTTTAGCTAACGTATTTTTTTTTTTAAAATGAAAATAAATTAAAAAATTATAAAGAAAGTTATCATAAAAGGGAATAAATTATAAGTTTATTAAAAGGTTATAAAGTGAAATTTTGAGGTTGAGAATTATTTAGATTTTTAAACAAAAGCTGATTATTATTTCTTTTTATTAGAAGATAAAGTTGAATTAAATTAAATGAAATTGAAGATAAAAATTAATTTGTTAATAAAATGAGTCAAGTTTGATTAATTAAATAATAAAATGGGCTATTTTTTGAAAAAGGTTAATTTATATAGAAATAGGTTTATTAGTTTGCTTTAATAAAAACTGATTAAATTAAATTGGTTTTTAAAAAAAGGTTAATTACGGTTAGTGGTGGTTTAACGGTTAATTAGAGAATGATTAAGGATTGGATTAGGTAAGTCTGTGCATGTGATGTGTGTGCAGATAATAGACAAAACGAAAAAGAAAAACAGAGAAAATCAAATCCCTAGATTCCCCTTCGTCTTCCGCGACCCTATCGTCTCTCGATCCCTCGCTCTTTCTCTACGATTCCTTCTAATCCTTTCGTGATTCCTTCTTCATTTTACTTGCATCATCTCCCTCCCATTGTTTCTCCTTTACTCCAAACCTGAAATACAAACCAACAAGTCAAAAGTTTCGATGATTTCGACACGAACAGAGAGGTTACCGCGAACTATGGGCGACGGAGGTTTGAGCTGGCGTTGGATCCACGGTGAAGGGCGAGGACGGCGATGGACCCTGAGAATTAGATAAGTCCTCTTTTCCCTTCGGTTTAGGGTTTCAAACTGTGGATTTTTGTGAATCACCCTGACTTGTTTAGTGTTTAGAGTTTTCGTGAATTGCTCCCCCCTTCTTTCTATCTGTAAATCCCCTTTTATAGTCTTACCACTCCTCTGCCAATTAATCTCATGATTTTCTGTTAAAATCATTACCAATTTCGTACGAACATGTCTATCTGGTTTTGGAAACCAAATTACGACCTTGCCAACTCTGATTTGGGAAGTTTTAATGTTGTCTGATTGTGCAATGATGGCTGATGCGCTATGATTCTGTGATTAAGTTGGTTAACAATCAAATTCCTTCTCTTGACCACACGAAACGTTTTCTTCCTCCAAGTTCTCAAATTAGTATGACCATTTCTACTGGTTTTTTTTGCAGGTGCTGTACTTGAATTTTGGTTCAGGCGGAATGGCAGTTACGCTGCACCAATCTCTCGCGTATCTCCAACCATGACGTATTTTCCGTAATTTCAAACTTCCTCGAGGCAGAAAAGGTTGTTCAGAAACTTCTCTTGCGTATCAGAAAGTGTCCTCGGAAAGAGTGCTAAGTGATCACCTCCCCAATTATGCAGGTTTTCTCACAAACCTGTTCTGGTTTATCCAATCTATTTCCTCGAATGCTTTGGCTGCCCGTGATGTTGTAAAATTTCAAAACGGAAAATATGTTTCCTTATCATCACATTTTCTTTCTCAGTAACATTTCCATGATGACATTGTAATCTCCTACTTGGCAATAAGAGACGACCACATGCTCGTCGGCATTTCGGCACTTTTGTTAACCACTTGTTTATGGATAGTACGACATAAATCTTCTCTCTGTTGGTAAGTTCTCCCAAGACTAGCTCTATCCTCTTATCTGTGTAAGAATCCTCTCTCACTTAAGCTCTGTTTTTTTTGACAGACAAAGGATGTATCCACCAGTTGCGGTAATTTAATTCCTTTAACATATGTTATGTTCATTTCCTCTTCCACTATGACTACACCCTTCTTATGGTTTTTCATGATACTCATTAGGTCCTTATGTTGATAGGTGCAGAACCGTGGGTTTTTTAGCATCAAAATTCTCTATAACAACCGTGCGGAAATAACGGAGTAATCGGAGGCTTGAGAAGTGAGGTCGAGTTTGTTTGAATTCTGAATCTGTTATAATTGTTTTTTAGGCATATCATAAACCCTGCTTTCCTTCTGCAGATAAACCTTGCTTTCCCTCTGGCGTACAGTTCGCAGGCGGTCCTTGTCATTGTGAAGCCTCAAGTGCGCAAATGATAAACCGAGTCGTTTATTCGAGCTTGAAGTAGCGGAGGCCACGTGAAGCAGGGAACGACTATAGTTCGCGGTCTGTTGTATGGAACTCCAATCTCTCCAAATGTTTCTCCTGTATTTGATTTCTTCGCAGCTTGATCATAACTGTCAATAGTTTGGATGAAATCCCCTGCTCCTGAAATCAGCATGTAAAGATTTGTTGGAGACTCATTTTGCAGTATAACATATTCTTTTGGTGGAAAAGAGTCAGCTTCCATTTCTGTAACCAGTTGAAGAACAAAGGCGTGTGAAACTTGTTGGAAGAGGTATGATTTATGCACGACCGAATAAAATAGATGGTGTGAAATGGAACTGATATTTTGTTGTTGTTGTTGTTACAGGTCTGATGTGATATTATGCATGACGGGGCAAAGAATGTGGTGTGGAAGGTCGTGTTGCAATGAAATAGAGGGAGCTTACTGACATTGGCTGTTTTCATGATTTTTCTGTGTAAGAGACTGGCCATTTCGAATATCGCATTTCGTGACACCATTTAACATATTCTCTTCATACCAGTTGCATAAAAGGCCTTAGCTTTATTGATTCTGCGGGATAAAGCGACATTTCCACTCTCGTGCTACACAAGGACCTATGAAACGATTGAACATTGGGTAAGACCAATGTATCTATGTACTGCTAGGATATTTAAGATGGTTTGGTAGTAGCTCTCCATGATTTGGTTGTTTATAGCTTTTCTTCTTCTTACTGTTTTAGGTTTTCGAGTATGCCAGAGAACGCGTTGATTTACTTGTTCTTCGCAAGGCTCTCGCCTCGTCTGTAGGTAATACAACGGGTGCAATTCGATTCAAGTTGCTTAAAAAACATATCAGCAAATGCTGCTAGCACATTCGCGTAACCGTTCTTCCATATGCTGCTTTGGTTAATTATTAATCTCGACTTGTTGGCAGCAACCCGGATCCGGTTCAATAGTGGTGGCTCTGTGCTCTTCGGCATTCTGCTTCATTGCGGGGTAATTGGGCTTCACAAATTAATCAATACGGCTGCTATCCATGAGTCACGATTTTAGTATGCTATGAGTTACGGTTTTGGTATGCGAGAGAACAAAGAGCAGTGGAACAAAGAGCACTTTGTAACTTGATATAGTACAATCCCATGGTGTAAACTAGATTGTGTTTTATGCTAATAATAAATGGACTTGGCTTCTTCTTGTAATTTCCCTGGTTTTAAAGTGAGGGTTTGGGTTGTACTAGTTGTGTCTCTTGGTTGGCTGCGTGCAAACTTAGTGGTGCCGACCTGTTGTACTGATTATTTTGCACTGACTTGTAATGAAGTGAGCTTTAAATATGGCCTTCTTGTATTTCTTCGTAAAGTTCTGACTCTTAGCCGTCCTCATGTTGACAATCAAAATATGAACTTAACCTTGAGAAAGATACTTATTGGTTTAACAACTTTAATTCCTTCGAGTTGAAACTAAAATAATAACCCAAATTGTTGGAGGACCAAGGTCCTGAAGACCAAAATAAACCATATGAAGAGCACCAATTGAAATCCAAGTAACTCCTGCCATCATGACACCACTTGACTAAATAGCAAAATGTCGAAAAATCCAAACGAATAATCCTTAAATCTCGAATTCAAATTATCTCGTGCTACAAATGCTTCAATTTATGAGCCTGTGATTTCAAATCCTATATGAATTTTGTCTTGACAACCTCCTTTGCTAAGGAGAAAACTTGAAAGGGGCTAAGATCCTGGTTTAAGGGGATCTAATCATAAGAATATGCTAGAGACGTCCTTAAAGAAAAATAAACCTGCACACACTCGTTAGTCGCACAAAAAAAAATTAAAAAGATAAAATGTAAGAAAACACTCAAGGAGGTGGAGTCTTAAGGTCAAAAATTAGGGTGCTACAGTAAGAATTATGTTTTTATGTTTAGTTAAAGTTTGTATTAGTTTTGGATTATATCACTTCAACATGAATGTAATAGTTGGATTTTAATATATGGATTCTATCAGTTTAGTTAATTTCAGTTTTTGCAGTTCAACCTGAATGATTCAGTTTTAGTTTTGGATTGTATTAGTTCCACATGAATATAACAGTTAAAGATAATGTTAAATTGGTATGCAACAGTTAAAGTGTTTTAATTTGGTCTGTCAAAGCATAATCCACATGAATATTACAGTTTTGGATTCTATCATGTCAAAGTGTTTTTTAATTTGGTATGTCAAAGCATAACCAACAATTAAAGAGTATGTTAATTTGGCTTGTCAATGATATATTTGGTATGTTATGTTTTTTATGTTTACAACAACAGCAACAAGATACATATAAGTTGGTTATGCTTTTAGGTTCATTTCATAGTACCTATAAACAACAACATCAGTAGGATACGTAAACTTGTAATACTTTCCACAAAATGTACTTGTTCCAAAACAACAGCACAGTACACAAAATATACTTGTTCCAAAACAACAGCAGTAGAATACATAAAAATATACTTGTTCCAAAACAACAGCAGTAAAATACACAAAATATACTTGTTCATGACAACCTTAGAATACACAAAATATACTTGTTCCAAAACATCAGCAGTAGAACACATAAACTTGTTCATGGCAATAACAGTAGAATAAATAAACTTGTTCCAAAATGACAACAGTAGAATACATAACTTGTTCTAGGTAACTAAATACACATGTTCCACAACTTAGAGTTTCTTCTTGGGTGTGGTCCTCTTTGTTGGAGTAGACCTCCTTGTTACTGGGCCAACAACATTCTTCGCAGCACTCAACCTAGTTGTAGGCCCAGGTGGCACAAAAGGTCATGTTGGCTTCCTTACAAGCAGCTTTTGTGTCTTGCCCTTAGCAGCCTTTCCATTAGAAGTCTGAGATGCTTGGCTAGATTTTTGAGTAGGATGAGTTGTTGAAGTAGGAGTGTGTTGGCTAGTTTGTTGAGCAGTCTGAGTTGGAGTCTGAGTTGGAGTATGATTGAGTTGGGCTGATTGTTGGCTAGGTTGTTGAGCAGTCTGAGTTGGAGTATGATTGAGTTGGAGTGATTGTTGGCTAGGTTGTTGAGTTGTTGTGTCCTTACAAGTAGATTTGTAATGTCCTGCTTTCTTACACCTACTACACTTCACCAAAAAACCTATTCTTCTCAATTTGCAAGCAGACCCATCAATTTCACCTTGTCCTAGGTTCCTCCCCTTTTTAGGTCTACCAGGCATCTTCCTGAACTTGGGTGGTTGCACATCTGGGTATGGTGTCTTAACCCACAAGTTTTCTCCATTAACAGGCATCATTTTCTACAACTTCTCCATTACCATCATTTTCATGACCAACTAGGGCATCAAGTTCATCCTCCTTAATCTCATCACACCCATCAGACTCATCCTCAAAAGCAACATCTTGGGCGCTATCATAATTGTAGTCCTCATCTACACTATCATTAGATGATAGAATTAAGTCATCATACACTGCAGCTTTACCTTTTCCAACTCCAACATTACCTTGTTCCCCTGTAGCACTCCCTTTTTCAACTCCAACATTACCTTCTTCCCCTGCAGCACTCCCTTTTTCAACTCCAACAGTATGTTCATCCACTGCAGGATCCTCATCAACTCTAACATCCCCTGTAGGATTCCCTTCCTCCAACCCAGCAGTGGCTTCATCAACTCTAACTTCACCTTCCTCTAACCCAACAGTGGCTTCATCAATCCTAACATCACCTTCCTCCAAACCAACAGTAGTTTTTTCAACTTCCACAACTTCTTCATGCAGTTGACTAAGTAACTCCTCTACCTCATCTACAATTTCAGCAGGGTCCTCATCAACTTCATCAACATCAAAATCATAATAGTCAGGTTGAGACAATGTGTGTTCAATATAAATATCAACATTTTGGTGCACCCTATACAGATCTGCAATTTCTAAAGCACCATTGTCATCAACAAGTGGATTCATCCCAAATTGAGGGTCCTTGTAAAATATTGTTTCAAACTCCCTATAACCTAAGTCTTTCAATACATCAACTAGCTTAAAATAACTCCATTTGTCTACATCTACCCTCAAATCATCTACCACTCCATTCTCATATACACTACGACCTTCATCTGTGAACTCACCACTATGATGAATTTTGAGAGTTATGTATTCATCTATGATACCTAATCATATCATGTAAGTAATTAACGTTTACACTAACAAATTTACATAAACCCTAAATCTGAACCTCTACCAAAAAACCCTAAATCAGAGAGAAATAAACTAACCTTTTGATTATGTCTCTTGAATCGTCTTCAATCCTCAATCAGAAAACCCTAAATCAGAAAACCCCCAATCCTTCACGTCTTGAATCTTCGCATCTGCAAACCTTGAATCGTCTTCAATGACTCAATGAATTCTCCAAGACTCCAAAATATGATTACACTTCTCTAAGCTTGTCGTGCCTTCTTCTTCTGGGTAATGGTGGAAAATGGAAACGTTAGTCTGAGTTTTTCTTCCTCTAAGATACTTCATATCCACGTCAGTAGCTCCACCTGGACAAACGTGGCAATTTTTTCAAAGTTTGACTAATGGCAACACACAGAAGGATAAACATGACACCAATTTAAAAGTTAAAGGACCAACTTGACACTTTTTAAAGATAAAAGACCAACATGGACCCCGAGCAAAAGTTAAGGGACGAAAAAGCTTATTTTTCCTAAAGTTTAACTATCTCTATAAAAAAACAATGACATAAATATTTTTTATAAAATTTTCAAATATATAGTCTACTCTGAGTAAGTAGATTAACAAATAAATGTTAGTTCTTTACATTCAGTTCTATCTTCCTCCTTCTCTGATCAAGATATTGGTTCCGAATGTGCATCTCATCTTGAGTCTATTTGGAAGATTGACGCTTGATAGATTGCCAACTAGATCTAATTTCTTGAAAAGAAAGGTGTTTGATTCCGAGCAAGACTTGGATTGCGTGTTTTGCTCTAGTAGCCTTGAGGACGTATCCCACCTCTTCTTCTCGTGCATTAAATCTACTCAGGTTTGGAACAAGATTTGCGAATGGGCGGATATAGAGATAATTTTTGAAAATTGCTGCTACTCTCACGCGAAGGTGTGGAACTCGAGCCTTAGTGGCCAGTGTCAAGCGAATAGAGTAAATTCGATTTGGTTTATTACCTGCTGGAGTATTTGGAGGTCTAGAAATGAATTTATATTCAATAATGTAGTTACTGAGGTCGACAATATTGTTTTCGACATTAAACTATCTTCTTGGAATTGGTTGATCCTAGGTAGGAAGGGGAGCAATCATTGTTGTTTGTATGATTGGTTCATAATTTCATTTGACTTTTTGTAATTCTTTTAGTATGAGATTTCCTTAATCTCTGTCGTACCTCGAAAAATACGATCCTCGCGATGACCGCGGAAAAATACTGTTCGAAACAGAGTCGCCACCGAACTTTATTCATTCCAAGGATGGAATAGGAAAATATCGATAAAACCTTAAAGGAGATAAGAACATGGTCATCGCAACCAATATTCTAGGTTTGGGAGTCGATTACATGAGGGGAAGGTATTAGCACCCCTCATGTCCGTTGTACTCAACGGGAACCTCTTGATCGATTTGAGAGTAAAGTTAACTATGCTTATTTGTTTTCTTCTAAGATTTCTCCTATAGGGGGAATAGGTGGTTATAGGATAGGGTGCTCGCCAAGGATTGGGGCCCTTGTGCCTACGTATCTTCACTTGTAAGAAGTGGAAAATCAGAGCATTCGTAGTTCGTGGGACTACGGGAAAGAATAGGGGATTGTGCTCGCCAAGATCATCGCAATCTTGTGCCTACGTATCTTACATTCAGAAGAGAATGAAGAATCAGAGCATCCGTAGTTCGGCTAACTACGGTAAGGAGGTTTGGTATGGGAACGAACGAGTGTTTAGGTCGCATTCTAACTACTAAACGTTGGCTTGTCTGCTCGCTAGGGGAGGCTGAAGCTCGAGTTTGTTATGCGCGGAAGAAAGGTCTAAACAATGTTCTTTAGTAAAAGGTATGGGAACCTAAAGGTGGGAAAGAAAGAAAAGTGCTCGCTAGGATCATCGCAATCCTATGCCTACGTATTCTCAACGGATGTGAGAAATCAGAGCAGCCGTAGTTCGGCTAACTACGGTAAAAAGGTTTGTGTTTGGAATGAACGAGAGTTTAGGTCGCATTCTAACTGCTAAACGTTGGCTTGTCTGCTCGCTAGGGGAGGCTGAAGCTCGAGTTTGTTATGCGCGGAAGAAAGGTCTAAACAATGTTCTTTGGAGAAAGGTTGTTTCAAGTTGTAAGGATCGCGCGAGGACGAGGAATTTGTGTTTATCGCATAGGATGTTTTTGTTTAGGGAAGAGAATAGGTTTGAATAGGTTTAAGGTTTCAATTGCACGGGGGCAAGAAAGAGTAGTTTGGTTAGGTAATTTTGATGGAGAATGACGACTATTTGATAAACGAGATGTCGGTCTCGTAATCAATTAATCAGAGTATTATTGGAATGTTAAATCCCAACCACACCTTTTTCATTCAACTAAATGTGAAATATGTTTGAGAAAGTTTCAATCGCACGGAGGCGAGGAAAGAAAGTTGGGTTGAATATTTTAAGGGAGAACGACGACTACTCGATAAACGAGACGTCAGTCTCGCAATCAATTAGTCGGGATATCGTTGGAATGCTAGATCCCAATGATACCTTTTTCATTCAATTAATTGTGAAAGTTTATTTGAATGGACAATGGCGGCATTTGTCCCAATAGTTAGGGCACGTATTTTATATACGAAAGGTTGAGCGAACCACAACCTAAAGCGTACGCCCTAAAAGTGGTTACTCAAAAAAATTCAAGGAGTGCGAGACTCCAAGAACTCAGTTCTTTCGCAATTTAATTAAGAAAATGGTTTGAATTTGACGTATGGTTTAGAAACGTACTAGGGTTTAGACTCGATCGCACGGAGGCGAGGAACGAGGTTAGACGGGTTGAAAATTTAGGAGGAATGACGATTACTCGATAAACGAGACGTCAGCCTCGTAATCAATTAGTCGGGATATCGTTGGAATGCTAGATCCCAACGAAGATCTTTTTCATCCCATTAATTATAAAATAGTGTTTGTTGAACAGTGAGGGTACTTGTCCAAATAATTAAAGGAGGTATTTTAGAAACGAAAGTTTGAACGACACGCCATTCAAGGCGTACGCCTCAATGGTAGTCATTCTCGAATTCGAGGAATGCGTGACTCCAAGAATTCGACTCTTTCGTGATTTAATTATGAAAATAAGTTGAAAATATTAGCGTTCTCGAACTAGGCGCGCTATGTATTTTAGAAAATAAGATCGAAAGGGTCAAAACTCGAGGTGTGCACCTCGAGAGCGATCGCTTAAAAAATTCAAGGAAGGCGAGATCCAAGAATTTAATTGTTTTAAAATTTGTTTGAAAAAAATGTTTAATTTAATTAAGAAAAATAGTTTTAATTTTCATATAAAATAAATTAATCAATTGTAAAGAGTTTTTTGAGAAAAATCACTCATAACTAATTGTTTTTTGAAGAAAAAGTTTAGTATCTCAGAAAAAAATATTTTAACTTTATTAATAAAGTATATATATATTTTTTATACTTAAAATATTATTATAATTAATTGTTTTGAAAAGGTTAATACCTTTAAGAAGAAATAGATTTTAAATAAAATATATTTTTGAAAAGTTTATTATTTAAAAGTATTAATTTGGTAATGATTTTTGAAATATATTTTGAAAATGACATTTGAGCACAACAAAAGCTAGATATAATTTACTAACCAAGAACTAATATTGTTAATTCAAAACAACACCTTGAATATTAACGACGTCACGTCGGATATTCGACACAAATTTTAGAATAAAAACAACCATAAAATGCTATATAAACAATGATAAATACATCAAATCTCCAGTAGCAACCAAGCCTAATTGAGTGTTTATGTAAAATTGAGCCAAAGAACAAGGATTCAAAGATTTACCGACGCCGTATAACCAGAGTAAGAGCTGCCACAAGATTGTTGTTGATGTGAACCAAGTTGGATTCCAACTTTTGAATCTCAAACCTATAACCAGCCCAATGTTGCCAAGCTCATTGAACTCGCGTGTTTCGTAGTATTGTGATCACGCACCGAAATCAAAGGTAAACGCGCAATGCGAACCGCGACTTGAAAGTTGCTGCTGCGGGCTGCTACTATCATCTGGCTTCATCATTATTGTTGCGCTATCGAACTTCGGCGACGCCGTAACCTGCACATAATCAACAGCCAGCCCAAATAGAATAGAAAAAAAAACGAATTTCGCGAGTTCGAAACTGACCATGTGATGGCAGAGAAATCAGAACAGCATACATCTTATATATCTTGCAAAAACTAAAATAGACAGTTACCGTTTTTGGGCTCAACTCACGCATATGCATCATTAACAGGACCAAAATACAAGCAGCAATAGAAACTCATCTTTAAATACCAATTTACAAGTTTAACGTAGTGTGAAATGTAAGCGAAATAACGAAGTATTCGCAGTAGTAGAAATACAACTATCTTGCAGCATTTGTTTGACAGTTTAAAAGGGTCTGCCACATGAATCTATTTGCACGGTCAAAACTCAATAAAACAGCTCAAGCATTTACAGTCTATATAGCTCAATATATCAGAAAAAGGCATACAATTGACATTGAACTTTTGCTGTAGAATGTCAGTAGATGATGAATTAGTTTGAGGTGTTACCAAATGTCGCACGCTTACGTCTACTAAACAGTTCATCATCCATAAATCTCATGAAATCAACATAACAATAACCCATATGAATGATAAGCTGAGTATGTATGATTGACATTGTAATGAAAACGATTACCCAAATGCCAACTGAATCTTTATTTAAGTAATTTCGGCGTGAGTTGGCTGAGCTCGTCTGCTCCTCTTTTAACTTGTACACCGTTGAATATCTTCGACCACATCATCAGTGTCCTCCATGGTTTTAAAGTGAATGCCCTGTACTCCTCTTACTGCGGCAAAACGGTTCGAATAATACACGTCGGCAGCGATGAGCTACTGGTATGAACCCACACAGCAGCCACAAATCATTATTACTGCACAGCTGCGACCACTGATAACCTTAACTACAACAGCACACACATTAAACAAATGAAGGTAAACCACAGACAGTAAACAATAGTTCCACGAAATCAAATTAAAAATCTGCTAGAAATACCAATACCGCCACAAAATCGAATTTGATGAAAAGAAACAACACATAACAGTATGACACAAAGGTAAAAGAAAGAACCATTCTATTATCGCGATGCTGACGGAGGTGGTGATAGGTATTATTTATTACCGTTATCGTCATGCTGAGGTGTTATCAAAGTGATGCAACACTAAGCCTTCGATGCAGAATAGTCGACAAGAACCAATATGGCGTCCTCGAACTAGTATCCACGCACAGAATTGCAACATGGTTCAATACATATCAAATAAGCTTACAGTGCTGATGCACAAACTTGGCAGTAGGTACATCATTCGATATGAGCTTGGATTTGTTGCGTAGTGGTGGTGAACCGAGATGCTGCTCAGAGTTCCTGATTACGAGAACTGAAAATGCTAGCTACTACCGAGTTGTTGTTAAAACCTTGATGGCTTACGGAGTCGTTGCCGGAGTTGTCGCAACTCAGAAACGTCGGCAATATAGAGAGATTGATCTCGATGGGCTTTCGCTGTTACAAACTACTCTGTTGTTGATGAACTGCTGCTGCACATGTATCAACACTGATGTGGTTTCTTCATTTAACAAGTTGTACTGCACTGCTAACTTTGAAATGTTTTTTTTTCTTTTCATTTGCAATAGGTCACGGCAGCTTTACAAGCAGACTTAAGTTCTGGTGAAGCAGGATGCCATTCAGGAGGCCCAGCCTCAGTGAGAAGACCCATTGCCAACGGTGAAGCACTGATGATACCAACACCTTTGGACTTCAGATAAGGAACTATGCCCTCCAAAGTCGAATCATTGATGGAATGATGGCAATAGGAAAGTATAACATCCAATGTTCCAGGCGGAACCCTGTCGAGAACATATGTAAATATCTCCAACGGAAGTCCGGTAATCCCAATGAAACGAGTCTTCCCCGCTTCCTTCAGTTTCAATACGTAGTCCTCTACTACTGCGAAATACTAGCTGTCGTTGCTGCAAGTGGAATCACAAACTAGCCAAATCGAATATTACGGTTGCTTCAAGTTACAACACAGCACCACAAAATCAAAGCAAACTTACACAAACCATTGTCGAGTCGGTGGTTGAATGTTGCGTCGTGATGATAAACGACTTCACGAAACAGATTCAAAGAATGAAAGTAGAACCGACCGAAGTTGATGTCCAATTTACGCATCCTGTCTTGAATCGATTGTTGTTACACTTGTCACTGGTGCACCGTGAAATGTAATATCGCTGTATCTTGGAGTTGTTCCACTGTTGAGCCTAAAACCCGCATCGTGGCAATTCGAGTTTGAATCTTGAATCAAGAAAATCCATTACCTGCATACAGATCAATCACAGACAGCGAAACATGAATATTAGGAAGATTTGTGGGCACTTCAATGACTGGCGTCTGAAACATTCTTAAGAACTCCTTCTCTTCTGTTTTTGCAGTTCCGTAGCCAAAACAGCACCTCTTTGCGTCTCCAACTTCTGCCTCCAATCAACACCAGAATACTTTGGATCAAACTCATTCAATGCATTCAAAGTAAGGAAAGACCTTTGGTTGTTGACATCAACAACACTATGCACCTCACACCTAGCAACAAGATACATATCATTATCAAGCTTCCACCTTCTATACCTATAACCAACAGAAGCAACCTCTTCACCTTCATTAGCAAAAGGATTAGGCTCATCAAAAGTAACCTTTTTCCCATCCCTAATCAAAACATGTTGAGAGAAATTCTAATTGATATAAGAAGCCTCAACACTAAGCGAATGAGCAGAGTTAATATCATCTTTCGCCTCAGGCAATGGCTCCTGAGAGGTCTCATGAACAGAAAGCAAATCCAGCTGCGACTCATCACGCTTATCAAAGAAAAGCTTATTCCCAACTTGCTGAACAACAATATCCCAAGAGTAAACAGACTTAGGAGCGCACATGAGAGTCGATAAAATAGCATCAGTAGCAAATACCGTGGCTTTATCTTCATTGGCGGGTCTTCGGATAACAGGGTCATCAGTGGTGGTGACTTTGAAGAAGTTCCGATTCTTAAACCTCTCAAGACGACGTTCATTTTTCGGAGCGATTCGATCATGCGAACGGTCGTAACTCTCGACTGCACCACAATATCAAGTAGTGTTGTTGTCGCAAGGTTCACATCAAATCATAGCTGGGACCTCCTTGGTTGTTGCGGCTAAGGAACTTTAAATGTCGCCACCGTGAAACATGAGTTATTGCTGCCTTGAGTTGGAAGAGCAAAACAGAGTTCTGGCCAAAGAAATTTGGATCAATAGTGTTGATTTCTTGAACCGCTTCAGCAGCCATTCCTTTGCTAGGTAATTCCTTCATACCCAACAGAATTTCATACTTATTTTTCTACATTACTACCGTCTTGTGCAGAAAGCTTTTCAGAGCCCTGTTCTTCCTTGGATAAAGTTGAAACAGTGGTACTCATGCTATGTTCTTGCTTGTTGTGCTCTTCCAAAGAAGCATTGGCCATATAACTATTGTCATCACATCGTCCTCTCCATCGCTTATGCTTTGCCCGTTCTCTATTTCCAGAAAATCTGCTTCAATACAGAACCTTTGGATCTTCAAGGTGCTGCGACCCACTGGTGCTACAGTCTTCATGAATACTTGCAAGCTCAGACGCGCATCGTACTTCAAAATCTATTCCTTGCATGCTCGTCACATCAGCATTATTTTCAGGAGAGTCGTCCATCTGAGCATTGGTAACTGAAGTTTCACCATCAGAATGTTTACTGGCATTATAATCTAACTCAAGAGAACAATCCCTTGATGAGCAATAGCCAGAGTCTTGTTGGTTTGGTTTTACGGGTTCTGGTAAATGTTGCCTCCCCAAATGCAGAATTGACAATGCCTCGGTACACACAATACTCACGAACAAGTTGATCAAGGAATGGGACATCCAATCTCATCCGACACAATTCATTTTGAAATGCCAGGAACAAATCACCCTTCGCGAATCTCAAGCTATCTATTTCCCCTTGTCTGGTAAGCTCTACAGCATGTGCAAGAGCCTGTATGTCTACTTCATCAAATGGCGGCAATTCATATAATATGTCCTGTGGCGTTGCAGGTGGGTCACGTTCCTCCAGGAACAATCTTTCAGTCAGATCAGAGAGGGGTGATGTAATGCCTTGACGCAAACAATATGTCCTGTGTATGCTTATCAAATATCCCAGAGCTATTGAAAAAAGTGGATCATAAGCATTTACATGAGCTCTTAACATTGAAGATAGAAATCCAGCTAAGTTAAGCCGCCTTCTTTCAGACCACTCATTCGCCACAGGAGAGGTCTTATCCTCCTTATCATATATAAATGCGAGCAAACATGCTTGAACTTCTCATAGGCTTCCGGATAAGCATCGAGTGCACAAGGAGCAAGAGCAGTCCTTAAACAATCAATAGCCGAGTCACGATCCTCACTCGATAGTGAATGATTTCAAAACCTTTGCATCTAATGAAACACACTGAGGTAAATCACAGCTTCACTCCTCAATGCAATCTCCACACATCCACACAAGGTTGCGATCTTGAAGCTAACCGAGCTGCGAAATCAAAATATCAGTGTTCAGTTTGTCATCACCGCAGCTACTAATGCTTTGTATTATTGTTGGTGTTTCTATGAAGTCGAAACCGTGTCATTGCTCATTGCAGAAACAACGACTCCCTTGGCACGCTTCTGTACCACGACATTTCATCGAACAGCTTCTGAGCACAACTTCCACGACTGGAATTTGAAATAATCCCCATCTATTACTTTACTTTGTTGGGATTTTAGTGAGTTAACGTGATGTTCTTGTTTCACGTTGTTGTTGAAGAACTGTTGTTGTTGTACCTTCCTCATGTTATTCTTCACAATCCCTTCAACATTTTGAAACACATTTCTTCACCTACGTAACATTTATGTATCTCGCTTTATGTTGCTGGATTTCCTCCAATTTCATGTTCAGAAGTTAATTTTCGTGAGAAAATTTGAGGTGATCTTCGTGTTATGATGTGGAGCCATGGTTAATGATTTGTAAAGATATTTGAAGGATTCAGCTTAAGGGAAACGAGCGATGAGAATGATGGAGAGATAGGAGAAGATTACGTGGAGAAATGTTTCGTGAAGAAAGGGTATGAGTTTCGGTGTGAAGCGAGGTCGAAGAAGATGGCGATGATGATGGTGAGAGGTTACGGCGATTTTTCTTTCGCGAAGGAAGATGAACAGTGTTTCTAAAAATTTAGGGTTTCTGAAAAGGGGGCGGCCCAAATTAGGGCTTGGTGAACAGTAACGCTAGGGTTTTGGTGAACAGTGCCCTTAATTCTTAGGGTATGTGAACAGTGATTGGGGTCCCCTATTTATCCCAAACAAAAACCAAACCTAATCCCCGTGTCCTCAAACAAATTTAACTTTCCTCTTTTTTTTAACATTTTCTTTTAATTTATTTTTCTGAATAATAAACTAAATTAAAAACCTATTTCCTATTTAATTGATTATAACTAGTAATTATAATTTTAAGTCTAAGCTAATTAATTAAAATCTAATTTAATAATTTGAAATAAATCCTAATTAAATTCTAACTCTATTTTTTAATCTATATTTTTTAAAATTAAAATTTCTAAATTATAATTAAGTTCTAAATTAAATCTATCTAATTAAAAAAACAAATTTAAATCCTAATTTCTAATTCAAAACTAATAAAAAAACATTATATTAACCTATCACGAGAAAAAAAGAAATTATATAAAAAAAGATAGATATATATAAAAAGCAAATGCCACGTGGCATACTCTTATTGGGGCTAAAAAGCGAAAATGCCTGCTTTTGCTGAAAAATACGCTACGCTGTATAAGCGAGGTAAATTAAAAACAAAGTCGGGCAAATGAGAAATTTTGAAAAAAGGTAGGACAAATTTGGGGTATGACAGATGCCCCTATCTAATTGCCTTGAACCTGAGAGAATGAACAACTGCATGGCGTTCATTCTTAGGGTGGAAGTCAATTAGATACAAGAAGACCCCAAAATTTGTCCGACAAGGAAGTAAAAATGGAAAGAGGTGGGATATACCTGAACGGGATGACAAGATGCAAAATAGATGAACGATATAACCTGATATTCCCTGGGTGGTCGAAGCAGTCCCTTATCCAATAAGGTTCTTCGCGGTACCAGAGTGGTATAAATGATCCTCCTTGGGTGGTCGAAGCGGCCCCTCACTCGTTAAGGTCCTTCGATGATACCAAAGTGGTATAAACAATCCTCCTTGGGTGGTCGAAGCGGCCCCTCATTCATTAAGGTCCTTAGATGATACCAAAGTGGTATAAACAATCCTCCTTGGGTGGTCGAAGCGGCCTCTCATTCGTTAAGGTCCTTCGATGATACCAAAGTGGTATAAACAATCCTCCTTGGGTGGTCGAAGCGGCCCCTCATTCGTTAAGGTCCCTCGATGATACCAAAGTGGTATAGACAATCCTCCTTGGGTGTTTGAAGCGGCCCCTCATTCGTTAAGGTCCTTCGATGATACCAAAGTGGTATAAACAATCCTCCTTGGGTGGTCGAAGCGGCCCCTCATTCGTTAAGGTCCTTCGATGATACCAAAGTGGTATAAACAATCCTCCTTGGATGGTCGAAGCGGCCCCTCATTCGTTAAGGTCCTTCGATGATACCAAAGTGGTATAGACAATCCTCCTTGGGTGGTCGAAGCGGCCCCTCATTCGTTAAGGTCCTTCGATGATACCAAAGCAGTATCTCTGAACACAACTTGAGATTCTTCGGGTGGTCGAAGCGGCCTCTTATCCAATAAGATTCTTCGATGATACCAAAGCAGTATCTCTAAGCACAACTTGAGATTCTTCGGGTGGTCGAAGCAGCCTCTTATCCAATAAGATTCTTCGATGATACCAAAGCAGTATCTCTGAGTACAACTTGAGATTCTTCGGGTGGTCGAAGCAGCCTCTTATCCAATAAGATTCTTCGATGATACCAAAGCAGTATCTCTGAGTACAACTTGAGATTCTTCGGGTGGTCGAAGCAGCCTCTTATCCAATAAGATTCTTCGATGATACCAAAGCAGTATCTCTGAGTACAACTTGAGATTCTTCGGGTGGTCGAAGCAGCCTCTTATCCAATAAGATTCTTCGATGATACCAAAGCAGTATCTCTGAGCACAACTTGAGATTCTTCGGGTGGTCGAAGCAGCCTCTTATCCAATAAGATTCTTCGATGATACCAAAGCAGTATCTCTGAGTACAACTTGAGATTCTTCGGGTGGTCGAAGCAGCCTCTTATCCAATAAGATTCTTCGATGATACCAAAGCAGTATCTCTGAGTACAACTTGAGATTCTTCGGGTGGTCGAAGCAGCCTCTTATCCAATAAGATTCTTCGATGATACCAAAGCAGTATCTCTGAGCACAACTTGAGATTCTTCGGGTGGTCGAAGCAGCCTCTTATCCAATAAGATTCTTCGATGATACCAAAGCAGTATCTCTGAGCACAACTTGAGATTCTTCGGGTGGTCGAAGCAGTACCTTACTCATTAAGGCTCTTCGATGATACCAAAGCAGTATCTCGAACAAAACTTGAGATTCTTCGGGTGGTCGAAGCAGTACCTTATCCATTAAGGCTCTTCGATGATACCAAAACAGTATCTCGAACAAAACTTGAGATTCTTCGGGTGGTTGAAGCAGTACCTTATCCACTAAGGCTCTTCGATGATACCAAAGCAGTATCTCGAACAAAACTTGAGATTCTTCGGATGGTCGAAGCAGTACCTTATCCATTAAGGCTCTTCGATGATACCAAAGCAGTATCTCGAACAAAACCTGAGATTCTTCGGACGGTCGAAGCAGTGCCTTATCCATTAAGGCTCTTCGATGATACCAAAGAAGTATCTCGAACAAAACTTGAGATTCTTCGGATGGTCGAAGCAGTACCTTATCCATTAAGGCTCTTCGATGATACCAAAGCAGTATCTCGAACAAAACTTGAGATTCTTCGGGTGGTCGAAGCAGTACCTTATCCATTAAGGCTCTCCGATGATACCAAAGTAGTATCTCGAACAAAACTTGAGATTCTTCGGATGGTCGAAGCAGTACCTTATCCATTAAGGCTCTTCGATGATACCAAAGCAGTATCTCGAACAAAACTTGAGATTCTTCGGGTGGTCGAAGCAGTACCTTTTCCATTAAAGCTCTTCGATGATACCAAAGCAGTATCTCTAGTGATTATTTGCTGAGGAATAGTTGAGCTAAAATTCCTATTTAAAGGAACAGCGTTGTCCAAACTCTGCAGGGGAGAAATCTTCAATAAACTCTCTAAGATAACATCTGCTTGGGGAGCCACTAGAGCAATAGTTGTTGGGGATCATCATCATCAACTGCATGGTTGAAGACTGACTTGCTGGGGAGTATAATTCCCTGAACTCGTGAGGTATTAAATCTTTTCAGAGTCATACTGCCAACTTCACTGGAGGACTGACCAAGATGCTTCTGAACTGATCCTGGATCCTGCCATATTGCTATGTAATGCAATGTTTTTGATGCCCAAACATGCAACTAAGGTGCAACTGCTAGGAAGTGCACGATGCGAATGCCAATGATATTTTAATGCTTGATATGATTATGCTATGAGGTTGTATGTCGTGCTTATGATAATGCAGCGACCAGGTATGCTGGGGATGAAATCCTGTCGGGGACATCACCAGGGATTGGATTTGGTAGTTGCCAAATGGTTTGGACTTTGGTTATTGAGGATGCCAACGAGGGTGGACTTTGGTAGTTGCCAAATGGATTGGACTTTAGTTTCATGAGGGTGCCAACGGGGTGGACTTTGGTAGTTGCCAAATGGATTGGACTTTTAGGATGATTTTCCAGACGAGAACTGGACTTTGAAGGATTTGTTTCGGTTACAAAGCTATGACAGGTATCAGGTCCAGGCCGTGGGGGGTGAAACCCAATGACAGAGAGGCTTTTTCAGGAGGTTAAGGTTATTTGGTGGGGTGATGGCATGATTCCCCGACACTCAACTTTTGCTGACGAGAATAAACCTGCTTGAGTAACTGCCCCAATGTTGTTCAACTTGCCCCAGTTTGGGTCTATGAAGGAATTTTCATTGGACGGAAATTGGAAACAATCATACCATGAGACAAACTCGAGATGGCTTGCCCCAGCATTCCAAGTCATGAAAGGAAATTGGAAACAGTTGTACCATGAGATGAACTCGAGATGGCTTGCCCCAAAACTCCAAGTCGTGAAAGGAATTCAGACGCAGATATACCATGAGATGATCTCGAGATGGTTTGTTGCAAGTTTTAGTCAGGAAAGGGTTTTGACCTTGATTAACTGACCCTTGGGGTAATTGTCTTCAAATTATTATTGAGGTAGTCTGCTCCAGAATGAGCGTTGAAGCGACATGACTTGTGCTGATTGAGCGTTGGAGGGACTCTCTTTTAATCAAATGAAACTCTGGGTAGCCTGCCCCTTGTTGGATCCTTTGCAGAAGTGGTATACTCGTTCTTGTAAGAACCTTGCTTCTAGCTGATATGTCATGATGACTTACGAATGTTGAGCGTAGCGACTCATCTAGAGCATTTTGACTGTGCGAGCGTAGCGACTTAACCAACACGTGTTAATCGTACGAGCGTAGCAATTTAACCGATGCATATGAATTGCGCGAGCGTAGCGACTTAACCAATGTGTTTGGGTTGCGCGAGCGTAGCGACTTAACCAATACGTATTAGTCGTGCTTTTGCTCTGCCCCAAGGCCTTTGACGCTTGTTGACCTCAACCATCAGCTAGTTTGCCCCAAGTTCAAACAGTTTGCCCCAGTCTGTCGGGTATTTGATGGACTTTCTTCCGGGATGAGAACTTTGGCGATGATTATACCAGGATATGGCTTGAACCCATTTTCCCCAGTGTCTGGGCCTTGCACTGATCTGCCCCGGTTTAAACCTCAGAAGAACTTGCCCCAAATTCGTAGGGTTAGGAGAAAGTCTTAATTCAAGTCAACGCCTATGAGTGATCAAGTTCCTCTTTGGTTACACTTTGTTGGAATTTCCATTATGCCAATTACTAATTTGTAATTAAAATCGTTCATTAAAAATGGTAATTTTAATGCGACATTCATGCAAGTTTTGAAAATATCATTTATTGGGAATGATGTGAAAATATGTGACGAGTGGATCGTTAATCCAAATGCAATGCTGATTTAATTGGTGTGAAAGATATAACAAGAATATGACACCAATGCATAAGATTAACAAATATGTAGGAGTCAGTTTACGCAACCTTGCTGTAGTATGGTTTCAGAATAAACCCCGCCTCAATTAGGTCTTTTGAGGGTTGTAACGCGGTCTGGTTCACGGTTATGAAAACAAAGGATATTAGGCTCAAAGTATGATTTGGTACCCACCCCTTCTTCGTGATAATCTCCATACCTACAGTCAGTTAATTCTGCAAAAGTTTACCTTGACGGTGTAAGCTAGATGGTTCAAGGTTCGCTCGAGATGGTAGTCACCCTATTTTGCTCTTTGATGGATGTCAGTGCCCCTTGATTTGGGTGGCCACTGAATCTTATTTTGTTTTTTGTCGAGGGTTTGAGGACCTCTTTTTGGTTTTGTTTTTGATCCCTAACTTTTGCCTGGACTGATCTTGTTTTTCGAGTCCATCGGGATTGCCTTTATTTTTGCCTAAGTCTCCTTTTGAGGTGTTCGACTTAGCAGGCTTTTTATTTATTTTTTTGTTGTTGGAGGATTTGTGACTGCCAAGTCATTGGCCATTGATGAACAACCGTCATGTCTTTTGGATGTTGTCTCGTGATTCGAGTGCGTAATCAGGTCAACTGAACACTACCCATTCCCCAGGTTAAATGTAAGGGTTTATAGATTCGAAGGAAACTCCTACTTCTAGGCTCGAAGTGGTTGACTAGGGACTAACTCCTTATCTCTCCAGTGTTTGGGGGTTCGAAACAATGCATGTACATCATTAGCGAGATTTTATCCAAAAGCATACTATCAGCAATTATGGGTATTTAGTTTTCGTCATCCTCCCTCAAATCTTTGCTAAACAACAGTGCGATGAAGGAAGTGGAGTAAATTTTTTGTGATTTTGGCAATAAGTGAGAAAACATGAGTGAATACGAATGGATTTGATCAAAAGCATGCATAATCATCACATTAACAATACCATTAATAAGAAACAATGTCTAAAAGCAAGTAGCACTCAACATAAAGGAAACTACAAATGCACAAAAATGGTAAGAAAAACTGCCGGTATTGAGGAACTGGGCTCTTCTTTCTTGCTTCACAGTTGGGCTAACTTCTGGCAGCTGTTTCATATTGCCATCTGCGTTGTTCTCGTCTTAGCTCAAATTGATTCTGCCTCAAGTGTTTCATGGTCTTTCAGAACTAAGTCAAGTTCATTATTGGTGTCAAGAAATCAACCGCGGATTATGGATAAAGGGTGGATAGGCTTTTTGGTTACGGAATATGATACGCGATGCAAATGAAATGCAGATGCAACAATATGCGAATGCAATGCAGGTGCAACCAGGATCCAGGATAACATAAGCAACTCAAAGCAACCTAACCGGTAGGCTATACCAGGCAAGTTCTATATTCTTTACCCATAGACCCACTCACAGGATAACTTTTATGTTGATGGATAAGGTTCCCAGGATCACGGACACCAATCGCATCAACATTATGCAACAGGCTAGTTGTATTATAACGAGAGTACGATTGGGTCTCTCCTGAGCGGAGTCCTCATGCTAGGCACATGAGGAGCGGGTCCTCGAAGATTAACATTACACGACTACCAATATAGAAACTGGTTCTACGAGTGGTTCCCAGAGTCACGGACCCTTCATGAATCAAATCGTGTGACAGGCTAGCTGCGTTACGATAGGATCTACGAAGAGGTCTATTCTGGAGGAGCTTTCATGCTAGGCACACAAGGAGCGATTCCTTTGGGACTAACACTAATTACTACCAATTCTAAACTATGTTTTCCCTCTTCTTTTTCCAAAGCTCGGGTGTAGAGCTTTACTTGTGATATTTTCCCAGAATCCAACAAGCAAATATACTACAAAGCATATAATAAAAAGAGAAAGCAATAAATAAAGAACATGAGAAAATAAACATAAAGAAAACAGTTAAACAAAAGGTTAGTACTCTTGAATCGAGTCAAGTTAGGCTTGACTCTCTCTTGCATAGGGAAATGCGGATCCCCAGCAGAGTCGCCATCTGTCGTACCTCGAAAAATACGCTCCTCGCGATGGCCGCGGAAAAATACTGTTCGAAACAGAGTCGCCACCGAACTTTATTCATTCCAAGGATGGAATAGGAAAATATCGATAAAACCTTAAAGGAGATAAGAACATGGTCATCGCAACCAATATTCTAGGTTCGGGAGTCGATTACATGAGGGGAAGGTATTAGCACCCCTCATGTCCGTTGTACTCAACGGGAACCTCTTGATCGATTCGAGAGTAAAGTTAACTATGCTTATTTGTTTTCTTCTAAGATTTCTCCTATAGGGGGAATGGGTGGTTATAGGATAGGGTGCTCGCCAAGGATTGGGGCCCTTGTGCCTACGTATCTTCACTTGTAAGAAGTGGAAAATCAGAGCATTCGTAGTTCGTGGGACTACGGGAAAGAATAGGGGATTGTGCTCGCCAAGATCATCACAATCTTGTGCCTACGTATCTTACATTCAGAAGAGAATAAAGAATCAGAGCAGCCGTAGTTTGGCTAACTACGGTAAGGAGGTTTGGTATGGGAACGAACGAGTGTTTAGGTCGCATTCTAACTGCTAAACGTTGGCTTGTCTGCTCGCTAGGGGAGGCTGAAGCTCGAGTTTGTTATGCGCGGAAGAAAGGTCTAAACAATGTTCTTTAGTAAAAGGTATGGGAACCTAAAGGTGGGAAAGAAAGAAAAGTGCTCGCTAGGATCATCGCAATCCTATGCCTACGTATTCTCAACGGATGTGAGAAATCAGAGCAGCCGTAGTTCGGCTAACTACGGTAAAAAGGTTTGTGTTTGGAATGAACGAGAGTTTAGGTCGCATTCTAACTGCTAAACGTTGGCTTGTCTGCTCGCTAGGGGAGGCTGAAGCTCGAGTTTGTTATGCGCGGAAGAAAGGTCTAAACAATGTTCTTTGGAGAAAGGTTGTTTCGAGTTGTAAGGATCGCGCGAGGGCGAGGAATTTGTGTTTATCGCATTGGATGTTTTTGTTTAGGGAAGAGAATAGGTTTGAATAGGTTTAAGGTTTCAATTGCACGGGGGCAAGAAAGAGTAGTTTGGTTAGGTAATTTTGATGGAGAATGACGACTATTTGATAAACGAGATGTCGGTCTCGTAATCAATTAATCGAGGTATTATTGGAATGTTAAATCCCAACCACACCTTTTTCATTCAACTAAATGTGAAATATGTTTGAGAAAGTTTCAATCGCACGGAGGCGAGGAAAGAAAGTTGGGTTGAATATTTTAAGGGAGAACGACGACTACTCGATAAACGAGACATCAGTCTTGCAATCAATTAGTCGGGATATCGTTGGAATGCTAGATCCCAATGATACCTTTTTCATTCAATTAATTGTGAAAGTTTATTTGAATGGACAATGGCGGCATTTGTCCCAATAGTTAGGGCACGTATTTTATATACGAAAGGTTGAGCGAACCACAACCTAAAGCGTACGCCCTAAGAGTGGTTACTCAAAAAAATTCAAGGAGTGCGAGACTCCAAGAACTCAGTTCTTTCGCAATTTAATTAAGAAAATGGTTTGAATTTGACGTATGGTTTAGAAACATACTAGGGTTTAGACTCGATCGCACGGAGGCGAGGAACGAGGTTAGACGGGTTGAAAATTTAGGAGGAATGACGATTACTCGATAAACGAGACGTCGGCCTCGTAATCAATTAGTCGGGATATCATTGGAATGCTAGATCCCAACGACGATCTTTTTCATCCCATTAATTATAAAATAGTGTTTGTTGGACAGTGAGGGTACTTGTCCAAATAATTAAAGGAGGTATTTTAGAAACGAAAGTTTGAACGACACGTCATTCAAGGCGTACACCTCAATGGTAGTCATTCTCGAATTCGAGGAATGCGTGACTCCAAGAATTCGACTCTTTCGTGATTTAATTATGAAAATAAGTTGAAAATATTAGCGTTCTCGGACTAGGCGCGCTATGTATTTTAGAAAATAAGATCGAAAGGGTCAAAACTCGAGGTGTGCACCTCGAGAGCGATCGCTTAAAAAATTCAAGGAAGGCGAGATCCAAGAATTTAATTGTTTTAAAATTTGTTTGAAAAAAATGTTTAATTTAATTAAGAAAAATAGTTTTAATTTTCATATAAAATAAATTAATCAATTGTAAAGAGTTTTTTTGAGAAAAATCACTTATAACTAATTATTTTTTGAAGAAAAAGTTTAGTATCTCAGAAAAAAATATTTTAATTTTATTAATAAAGTATATATATTTTTTTTATACTTAAAATATTATTATAATTAATTGTTTTGAAAAGGTTAATACCTTTAAGAAGAAATAGATTTTAAATAAAATATATTTTTGAAAAGTTTATTATTTAAAAGTATTAATTTGGTAATGATTTTTGAAATATATTTTGAAAATGACATTTGAGCACAACAAAAGCTAGATATAATTTACTAACCAAGAACTAATATTGTTAATTCAAAACAACACCTTGAATATTAACGACGTCACGTCGGATATTCGACACAAATTTTAGAATAAAAACAACCATAAAATGCTATATAAACAATGATAAATACATCAAATCTCCAGTAGCAACCAAGCCTAATTGAGTGTTTATGTAAAATTGAGCCAAAGAACAAGGATTCAAAGATTTACCGACGCCGTATAACCAGAGTAAGAGCTGCCACGAGATTGTTGTTGATGTGAACCAAGTTGGATTTCAACTTTTGAATCTCAAACCTATAACCAGCCCAATGTTGCCAAGCTCATTGAACTCGCGTGTTTCGTAGTATTGTGATTACGCACCGAAATCAAAGGTAAACGCGCAATGCGAACCGCGACTTGAAAGTTGCTGCTGCGGGCTGCTACTATCATCTGGCTTCATCATTATTGTTGCGCTATCGAAATTCGGCGACGCTGTAACCTGCACATAATCAACAGCCAGCCCAAATAGAATAGAAAAAAAAACGAATTTCGCGAGTTCGAAACTGACCATGTGATGGCAGAGAAATCAGAACAACATACATCTTATATATCTTGCAAAAACTAAAATAGACAGTTACCGTTTTTGGGCTCAACTCACGCATATGCATCATTAACAGGACCAAAATACAAGCAGCAATAGAAACTCATCTTTAAATACCAATTTACAAGTTTAACGTAGTGTGAAATGTAAGCGAAATAACGAAGTATTCGCAGTAGTAGAAATACAACTATCTTGCAGCATTTGTTTGACAGTTTAAAAGGGTCTGTCACATGAATCTATTTGCACGGTCAAAACTCAATAAAACAGCTCAAGCATTTACAGTCTATATAGCTCAATATATCAGAAAAAGGCATACAATTGACATTGAACTTTTGCTGTAGAATGTCAGTAGATGATGAATTAGTTTGAGGTGTTACCAAATGTCGCACGCTTACGTCTACTAAACAGTTCATTATCCATAAATCTCATGAAATCAACATAACAATAACCCATATGAATGATAAGCTGAGTATGTATGATTGACATTGTAATGAAAACGATTACCCAAATGCCAACTGAATCTTTATTTAAGTAATTTCGGCGTGAGTTGGCTGAGCTCGTCTGCTCCTCTTTTAACTTGTACACCGTTGAATATCTTCGACCACATCATCAGTGTCCTCCATGGTTTTAAAGTGAATGCCCTGTACTCCTCTTACTGCGGCAAAACGGTTCGAATAATACACGTCGGCAGCGATGAGCTACTGGTATGAACCCACACAGCAGCCACAAATCATTATTACTACACAACTGCGACCACTGATAACCTTAACTACAACAGCACACACATTAAACAAATGAAGGTAAACCACAGACAGTAAACAATAGTTCCACGAAATCAAATCAAAAATCTGCTAGAAATACCAATACCGCCACAAAATCGAATTTGATGAAAAGAAACAACACATAACAGTATGACACAAAGGTAAAAGAAAGAACCATTCTATTATCGCGATGCCGGCGGAGGTGGTGATAGGTATTATTTATTACCGTTATCGTCATGCTGAGGTGTTATCAAAGTGATGCAACACTAAGCCTTCGATGCAGAATAGTCGACAAGAACCAATATGGCGTCCTCAAACTAGTATCCACGCACAGAATTGCAACATGGTTCAATACATAACAAATAAGCTTACAGTGCTGATGCACAAACTTGGCAGTAGGTACATCATTCGATATGAGCTTGGATTTGTTGCGTAGTGGTGGTGAACCGAGATGCTGCTCAGAGTTCCTGATTACGAGAACTGAAAATGCTAGCTACTACCGAGTTGTTGTTAAAACCTTGATGGCTTATGGAGTCGTTGCCGGAGTTGTCGCAACTCAGCAACGTCGGCAATATAGAGAGATTGATCTTGATGGGCTTTCGCTGTTACAAACTACTCTGTTGTTGATGAACTGCTGCTGCACATGTATCAACACTGAGGTGGTTTCTTCATTTAACAAGCTGTACTGCACTGCTAACTTTGAAATGTTTTTTTTTCTTTTCCTTTGCAATAGGTCGCGACAGCTTTACAAGCAGACTTAAGTTCTGGTGAAGCAGGATGCCATTCAGGAGGCCCAGCCTCAGTGAGAAGACCCATTGCCAACGGGGAAACACTGATGATACCAACACCTTTGGACTTCAGATAAGGAACTATGCCCTCCAAAGTCGAATCATTGATGGAATGTTGGCAATAGGAAAGTATAACATCCAATGTTCCAGACGGAACCCTGTCGAGAACATATGTAAATATCTCCAACGGAAGTCCGGTAATCCCAATGAAACGAGTCTTCCCCGCTTCCTTCAGTTTCAATACGTAGTCCTCTACTACTGCGAAATACTAGTTGTCATTGCTGCAAGTGGAATCACAAACTAGCCAAATCGAATATTACGGTTGCTTCAAGTTACAACACAGCACCACAAAATTAAAGCAAACTTACACAAACCATTGTCGAGTCGGTGGTTGAATGTTGCGTCGTGATGATAAACGACTTCACGAAACAGATTCAAAGAATGAAAGTAGAACCGACCGAAGTTGATGTCCAATTTACGCATCCTGTCTTGAATCGATTGTTGTTACACTTGTCACTGGTGCACCGTGCAATGTAATATCGCTGTATCTTGGAGTTGTTCCACTGTTGAGCCTAAAACCCGCATCGTGGCAATTCGAGTTTGAATATTGAATCAAGAAAATCCATTACCTGCATACAGATCAATCACAGACAGCGAAACATGAATATTAGGAAGATTTGTGGGCACTTCAATGACTGGCGTCTGAAACATTCTTAAGAACTCCTTCTCTTCTGTTTTTGCAGTTCCGTAGCCAAAACAGCACCTCTTTGCGTCTCCAACTTCTGCCTCCAATCAACACCAGAATACTTTGGATCAAACTCATTCAATGCATTCAAAGTAAGGAAAGACCTTTGGTTGTTGACATCAACAACACTATGCACCTCACACCTAGCAACAAGATACATATCATTATCAAGCTTCCACCTTCTATACCTATAACCAACAGAAGCAACCTCTTCACCTTCAATAGCAAAAGGATTAGGCTCATCAAAAGTAACCTTTTTCCCATCCCTAATCAAAAATTGTTGAGAGAAATTCTGATTGATATAAGAAGCCTCAACACTAAGCGAATGAGCAGAGTTAATATCATCTTTCGCCTCAGGCAATGGCTCCTGAGAGGTCTCATGAACAGAAAGCAAATCCAGCTGCGACCCATCATGCTTATCAAAGAAAAGCTTATTCCCAACTTGCTGAACAACAATATCCCAAGAGTAAACAGACTTAGGAGCGTACATGAGAGTCGATAAAATAGCATCAGTAGCAAATACCGTGGCTTTATCTTCATTGGCGGGTCTCCGGATAACAGGGTCATCAGTGGTGGTGACTTTGAAGAAGTTCCGATTCTTAAACCTCTCAAGACGACGTTCATTTTTCGGAGCGATTCGATCATGCGAACGGTCGTAACTCTCGACTACACCACAATATCAAGTAGTGTTGTTGTCGCAAGGTTCACATCAAATCATAGCTGGGACCTCCTTGGTTGTTGCGGCTAAGGAACTTTAAATGTCGCCACCGCGAAACATGAGTTATTGCTGCCTTGAGTTGGAAGAGCAAAACAGAGTTCTGGCCAAAGAAATTTGGATCAATAGTGTTGATTTCTTGAACCGCTTCAGCAGCCATTCCTTTGCTAGGTAATTCCTTCATACCCAACAGAATTTCATACTTATTTTTCTACATTACTACAGTCTTGTGCAGAAAGCTTTTCAGAGCCCTGTTCTTCCTTGGATAAAGTTGAAACAGTGGTACTCATGCTATGTTCTTGCTTGTTGTGCTCTTCCAAAGAAGCATTGGCCATATAACTATTGTCATCACATCGTCCTCTCCATCGCTTACGCTTTGCCCGTTCTCCATTTCCAGAAAATCTGCTTCAATACAGAACCTTTGGATCTTCAAGGTGCTGCGACCCACTGGTGCTACAGTCTTCATGAATACTTGCAAGCTCAGACGCACATCGTACTTCAAAATCTATTCCTTGCATGCTCGTCACATCAGCATTATTTTCAGGAGAGTCGTCCATCTGAGCATTAGTAACTGAAGTTTCACCATCAGAATGTTTACTGGCATTATAATCTAACTCAAGAGAACAATCCTTTGATGAGCAATAGCCAGAGTCTTGTTGGTTTGGTTTTACGGGTTCTGGTAAATGTTGCCTCCCCAAATGCAGAATTGACAATGCCTCGGTACACACAATACTCACGAACAAGTTGATCAAGGAATGGGACATCCAATCTCATCCGACACAATTCATTCTGAAATGCCAGGAACAAATCACCCTTCGCGAATCTCAAGCTATCTATTGCCCCTTGTCTGGTAAGCTATACAGCATGTGCAAGAGCCTGTATGTCTACTTCATCAAATGGCGGCAATTCATATAATATGTCTTGTGGCGTTGCAGGTGGGTCACGTTCCTCCAGGCACAATCTTTCAGTCAGATCAGAGAGGGGTGATGTAATGCCTTGACGCAAACAATATGTCCTGTGTATGCTTATCAAATATCCCAGAGCTATTGAAAAAAAGTGGATCATAAGCATTTACATGAGCTCTTAACATTGAAGATAGAAATCCAGCTAAGTTAAGCCGCCTCCTTTCAGACCACTCATTCGCCACAGGAGAGGTCTTATCCTCCTTATCATATATAAATGCGAGCAAACATGCTTGAACTTCTCATAGGCTTCCGGATAAGCATCGAGTGCACAAGGAGCAAGAGCAGTCCTTAAACAATCAATAGCCGAGTCACGATCCTCACTCAATAGTGAATGATTTCAAAACCTTTGCATCTAATGAAACACACTGAGGTAAATCACAGCTTCACTCCTCAATGCAATCTCCACACATCCACACAAGGTTGCGATCTTGAAGCTAACCGAGCTGCGAAATCAAAATATCAGTGTTCAGTTTGTCATCACCGCAGCTACTAATGCTTTGTATTATTGTTGGTGTTTCTATGAAGTCGAAACCGTGTCATTGCTCATTGCAGAAACAATGACTCCCTTGGCACGCTTCTGTACCACGACATTTCATCGAACAGCTTCTGAGCACAACTTCCACGACTGGAATTTGAAATAATCCCCATCTATTACTTTACTTTGTTGGGATTTTAGTGAGTTAACGTGATGTTCTTGTTTCACGTTGTTGTTGAAGAACTGTTGTTGTTGTACCTTCCTCATGTTATTCTTCACAATCCCTTCAACATTTTGAAACACATTTCTTCACCTACGTAACATTTCTGTATCTCGCTTTATGTTGCTGGATTTCCCCAAATTTCATGTTCAGAAGTTAATTTTCGTGAGAAAATTTGAGGTGATCTTCGTGTTATGATGTGGAGCCATGGTTAATGATTTGTAAAGATATTTGAAGGATTCGGCTTAAGGGAAACGAGCGATGAGAATGATGGAGAGATAGGAGAAGATTACGTGGAGAAATGTTTCGTGAAGAAAGGGTATGAGTTTCGGTGTGAAGCGAGGTCGAAGAAGATGGCGATGATGATGGTGAGAGGTTACGACGATTTTTCTTTCGCGAAGGAAGATGAACAGTGTTTCTAAAAATTTAGGGTTTCTGAAAAGGGGGCGGCCCAAATTAGGGCTTGGTGAACAGTAACGTTAGGGTTTTGGTGAACAGTGCCCTTAATTCTTAGGGTATGTGAACAGTGATTGGGGTCCCCTATTTATCCCAAACAAAAACCAAACCTAATCCCCGTGTCCTCAAACAAATTTAACTTTCCTCTTTTTTTTTAACATTTTCTTTTAATTTATTTTTCTGAATAATAAACTAAATTGAAAACCTATTTCCTATTTAATTAATTCTAACTAGTAATTATAATTTTAAGTCTAAGCTAATTAATTAAAATCTAATTTAATAATTTGAAATAAATCCTAATTAAATTCTAACTCTATTTTTTAATCTATATTTTTTAAAATTAAAATTTCTAAATTATAATTAAGTTCTAAATTAAATCTATCTAATTAAAAAAACAAATTTAAATCCTAATTTCTAATTCAAAACTAATAAAAAAACATTATATTAACCTATCACGAGAAAAAAAGAAATTATATAAAAAAAGATAGATATATATAAAAAGCAAATGCCACGTGGCATACTCTTATTGGGGCTAAAAAGCGAAAATACCTGCTTTTGCTGAAAAATACGCTACGCTGTATAAGCGAGGTAAATTAAAAACAAAGTCGGGCAAATGAGAAATTTTGAAAAAAGGAAGGACAAATTTGGGGTATGACAATCTCTTATTAATAGATTCTGCTTATAAAAAAACAAATAAATGTTAGATCAAATTTAAAAATAAATTCCATTATATATTATATATGCGTAATCAATTTGGTTCAGTTTATTTTCACCTTTAACCAAGAGTTTACAACTATTTTTTTTCAATATTTAAGTAACTTTGTCCATTTTCATTTAAAATGTCAATTGAATAATGAATATTACAATTAGTTTATGCATTAAAAGTATAGTCACTTGCAATATTATTTTTACTCCTTTTAGTTTATGCATTAAAAGTATAGTCACTTGCAATATTATTTTTACTCCTTTGTAACAACTCTTTATCTTACAAGGTTCTAGATTTGCTCAATCCATAACCACTACCATATATTTAGAATGAAGATTTTCCTTTCATCATTCAAAGTTGCATGAAATTTCTTAAGATAAACTATTTACTTTTAATTTAACTTATTTTGATAACAAAGGCATTATTGATATTAAAAAAAATGTCAAAAGAGTTAAAATTTAAATTAATAAAAGTTATAAATAATACTTTTTTATCATTAAAATTTATTTTAATTTGGTTTAAAATACTAAAATTAATAAAATCATATTTTTCTTTCTTATTTTAACTAAATGAGTTATTTTAGTAGAATGAGTGAGCAAAAGACCCAAACAAACAGAAGTTAGGCAACAAGCCTAACAGACAAATAAAACCAAATTGAATTAATATGACGTCTTAATCCTAACGGATAAGAATCGAACCAGACACAATTTACAATGCTATGCAAGTTTAGCTTAGCTAAAAAATCAGCAAACTGATTAAATTATATAAAAATATGTTTGAATTGCACTTCTTCAAAGTGATGGAGGAGTAGCAGATTATGCATGGTCAAAGTTGATCCTTGTTTATACTGCAAAGACAGACTTTGCAGAGCTTTAACAATATAAATATCATCAACTTAGACTATAAGATTCTTGAATCCTCTCTTCTAAACTAGATCCAAACCTATAAGAACACCCCAAAATTCACCATTAAGACTATTGCAAACATCAATAGATTTATGAAAACCACCAAGACAATTTCCTTCACTATCACGAAAAATGCTCGCACACTTAGCAATAGAAGCACTAATAGGTTTTTTGTTTTGACTAATAAAAAGCTTATTTTTTTCTATTGTCTCTAACCTAGTGACCAAGGATACAACTGTAATTTTCACCCAATTACCATAAAAACAAAATTGAAAAGTAAATTTCCCCATAACTATTTTCTATAAAATTTATAAATCACAGTTGAATCATAAATCATTACCATAAAGGAAAATTGAATGCTCGTGTATATTGTATTAGAATCAATTTTAGGAATTGTACCAAAAAAATCAGGAAGAAAATATAAATCATCGTTATAACTATTTCTCTGAAATAAGTGAAAATTTGAAAAAACACATTTAAATGTAAATCATATATTGAAAAGGAAAGTTTACAAAACAGGGTTAAATATAAGGGCCCATAAAAAAGAAGTAAATTTCAAATAAAACAAATAAAAATAAGTAAATAAATAAATATTTCTAGCCTATTTTGTACAAAGTCCTTCCTAATGCCACTGGAAATAAAGTCAAAATGGTTGTGGGAACTACAAGTGATTTTATAGGCATAACATTGATGATTGTTGAACATTCCTGAGTGGAAATAAGATAATATTTTCATGGATTTTGTGAGAAGTCTGCCAAATACGACGAAGGGATGTGATTCCATTTGGGTTATTTTCGATAGACTGACTGAATCATCCCATTTCATTCTGATTAAGACCAGTTATGCCTTACAGAAGTTAATTGAGTTGTATATGGAGAAGGTTGTCAGCAGGCATGGTATTCCTTCGAGTATCGTGTCAGGTGGATATCCGAGATTTACGTCAAGATTTTGGCAGAGTTTGCAAGAAGAGATGGGTACTAAGTTGAAGTTAAGTTCTTCTTATCATCTACAGACATATGGTCAGACAGAGAAAACAATCCAATCCTTTAAGGATCTGTTGAGGGCTTATGTGATAGAATAATGAGGTACTTAGGATAGTTGCTTGTCGTTGATTGAGTTCACCTACAACAACAATTTCCATTCTGGTAATGAAATGGCATCATTAGTGGCTTTGTATGGTAGAAGGTGTAGGACATCTTTGTGTTGGTATGATTCTAGTGAGAGTGTTGTGCTTGGACCTGAGATAGTTCAGCAGACTACTGAGAAGATCAAGATGATCCAAGAGAAGATGAAAACTTCCTAGAGTTATCAGAAAAGTTACCATGATAAGAGGAGAAAATGACTTGAGTTCCAGGAGGGAGATCATGTGTTTTTGAGAGTTACTCTAGTAACCGGTGTTGTTCGAGATTTGAAGTCTCAAAAGCTCACGCCAAGTTGTGTTGGTCCATATCAGATCTTGCAGAGGATGTGAGAGGTGGCCTGTCAGATTTCCTTTCCATCACTGCTTGCTAATCTTCATAATGTATTCCATGTGTCTCGTTTGAGGGAATACATTCTAAATCCATCTCATGTGATCCAATTGGATAATGTGCAAGTTAGAGAGAACTTGACAGTTGAGACTTTGTTGTTGAGGATTGAGAATCATGAAGTGAAGGAGTTGCGTGGTAAGGAGATTACCTTGGTGAATGTAATGTGGGGAAGATCAGCTGCTAAAAGCATGATGTGGTAGCTGGAGAGACAGATGACACGGGAGGTAGAGATTACTCCTAATATGGTGTAAATTATAAGATTGGGTAGAAGGAAATCCTTAATCCCATTAGGTTTTCCCCTAAATTTTATTTTTGATGAATGATTGATGAATGTGAGTTGAATTTTGTAATAGCATAATTTATGTGTTGCATTATATGAAATTTTTATACTGATTTTCCATGGAATTTATGGGTTTTTGTTGATGAAGTTGGTATGAATTGGTGTTTCTATGTTGTTGTGATTTTGATGAATAAAACATGTTAAATCCATGATTATTGAAGGAAATTCATGTTAATAGATTGATAAATGATGTTTCAATATTAGATTTTGTTTTTCTTATTATTATTGTTCTATTTGGGAGAAGGGAAGGGAAAATTAGAGTTCTAAATTGAACTTCATGGCCAAAATGCAGATTATGGGTTCTGCTTTAGGGTGACGGGTGTCACCCTAATGACAACCGAGGCGTCACGGTTTTGAAGGTGCTGATAAGCGTCAACTTTCTGACGGGTAGACCTCCATGGTCCCCAAGCATAATTTTATGGGATGGTGTCACAAGGATGGAGTGTGAGGTGACGTGGGTGGAGACATACGTCATACTGGTGACGGGTAAATCGTCATGCTGCTAGAATGGGCGTTGTTCGCTTAATTGCTTAGAATTGAGTGTCAGTTCAAATTTTTGATGTTATTTTGTGATTAAGATACTGTTTGGCCATTTTTTGGAGGTGCTTTGGTGTTGTTTAGTATTGATTGTTGAATTAATTAGTTATTATAATTATGGTGATTATATGGTGGGAATTTTGGTGATCTTGCATGTTGTTAAAAGTCATGCATCATGGTGTACAGTCTTCAGTCTAGTTTTTGTGTGCTCTGGTCCGATGGTGTGGATTTAGGAGCGAGTAGCTGGTTCCAGATGGAAACCGGTGAAGATGGGAATTCAAGAGCGAGATGAACATATGTTGTCCATAATGTTCCAATGATTTGATGATACTAACAATTTGGCGTGTTCTAGTTCTAAGATGGGAATTTAGGAGCGAGATGAACATATGTTGTCCATAATGGTACCACATGCATGTTGAGTACATTGAATCCATTGCTACATATGTGATTGTTTGATTATTTGATATTGGTGGTTGAGAATACATATATAGATAATGTGATTGAAGTGTGTGATTTTTGATGCTTTCTTAGGCTACCCTTGCATAGTTTTACACCATTACATATTATGAGTGTATTCTTACCTCTTTATTGTTTGTGTGGTTCTGTGCTCCTTTCTGGGGTACAAACGAACATGTAAATAAATAGCTGGTTAGATGCTGAAGGATGACATTGAGGCTATTCTTGTTTTTCTCCATTTACGTGATATTTATATCACGTTGCTCTGATTTATAACATTGGGCAGGTGAGCATTTGTTTCGTTATTTGTTATTATTTTGATGTTGTTGATGTGAGTAATAGACTTGTAACTCGTTATGTTATGCATTGTTGATTACTTTATTTGAATTATTTTTGTTGTAATGAGCCTATGAAATTGACATAATCAAATATAGAGGTGTTATAAAATCCTTACTCTATTAACGGCGAGTAGGACATATATTATGTTTAGTGTGTGTATGTGTGTCATATATCATGCATCACCTAGGGAATCCTACTTTAAGATTATAAAATGAATTTTGAGGTATCTTAACGAAATCTCTCAGCAGAGTCTTTGGTTTCTCAAGGCCAGCACATGTAGCTTAGTAGGTTTTTCTAATTCTGATTTTGTAGGGTACAAATCGGATAGGAAAAAAACTAGTTGTACTTGTCACTTGTTTAGGAATTGTTTACTTTCTTTGCACAGTAAGAAAAAACATAGCGTTGATCTTTCTACCAATAAGGATGAATATGTAGCCGCTGATAATTTTTGTGCACAATTCTTATGGATAAAGAAACAATTGCTAGATTACGATTTAAAAATTGGTTGCATTGTGATCAAAAGCAATGGCACTAGCACAATAAGCCTCACTAAAAATCTAGTACTTCACTCATGAAATAAACATATAGAAATTCGACACCATTTTCTTAGAGATCATGTTGAAAAAAAGGATGTTATTTTTTAATATGTTGATAAAAAAAATCAGCCTGTAGACATTTTTACAAAATCATTATCATCGGAAGCTTTTCATATGATTTGTACGGAATTAGAAATCTTGGATTCCTCATGCTTTTAAATAGATTAGGATTTTTGTTTAGTTTTGTTTCCTATTTGTATTTTGTTATTCACTAGCACTCTCTTATAGCAAATTATAGTTTCATCAATCTCATTGGTATTTTTCTATAACTCTTGTATCAGGTTATATCATTGTGTGTAAGTTTGTTCTGCATATGTTCATTGGTTTGTTTGTTACATTCTTCATTTCATTCATTCATATCTAGCACGCTTATGATTATTCATCATTGAATTTATTTATTTTTAAATGCGTGTTGTTAATTATGTGCATTTACTTGTTCATGCATTATTAATCTTTCATTCATATTAGTTTTGATCACATAATCTTTTGTTAAAATGTTATTGCATATTTATTTGCATGCGTGTTGCATGTAGCGTGTTTATCTTCGTGTTTTGTAACTAATCTCTAATTTTGTATATTCTTCTTAGCTACTTAGCTCATGTGCTCATCTAGAATCTATCCTTTGTTGCTGGTTACTTGGTGTTTAGACTCATTACCATCTATCTCTTTTTGATATTGTCAAGGGGGTAGAGGTTGTAATGGGAGTCTAGATTTGTTATGTGTTTTATGTTACTGTGTGAGTGCGATGTCTATGGGGGAGCACAAGCATTTGCTTTCTTTGGCTCAAAGTCGACTCAATTCCAAGTAAAAGCTTGTCAAGCATAAAAAAAGGGGAGACTGAAGTTGCATGTTTATAATAAATTAAGGGGGAATCCCAATACAGTTTTGTTGTTTGTCTCTTAAGCTTTTGTTTCGTTATTATTATTTATTGAGGCTTCTTTTATATTGAACATCTTTGAATTAAGTTTTAGACCCAATCATTTTAGCATGCATAATTCAAGTGTTTACATTTGAGTATGATCATTGTATTTTAAGTCAATTGGTTGAATTAATGGAACAAGAACCATATTTGATGTTGGTTCAAGTTATGTGGCAAGTGGAATCTCAAACTATGTTGAAAAACAAAAAATTGAGATTTCTTGTGTGTGACTCGAATCACTCACAAATCATGACTCGAATTAAATCAAATAAACTCAAATCAAACAAGAAGACTTTTTACATATGTGACTCGAATCACATTTTTAACTTGATTCGAATATGGAAACACTATGACTCAAATCACAAGTTACACATGATTTGAATCATACAAGTTCTGTTAGCCACTGTCTAGTTTGATTCAAATCACATTTTACACTTGACTCGATTCACACGATTTTTCACTTTTTCTTGTTTGAATATGTCCAAATTGATTCGAATAAGCCTTTCTGCATGACTCAAATCATGATCCTTCATGACTCGAATCATAGATATAACTTGACTCGAATCACAGGAAATTGGTCACTTCTTTTATGTTGATCTTGTGCCACTCTACTTTTTCACTTGACTCAAATAAAAAATTGTTCTTGACTTGAATCTAACAACCATTTTGACCTATTTTTATGCTTAATCTCCAACACATAAATTATTTTCTCATCTCATTTCATAATAACAAAAAACATAACAACACCAACTTCCATAATTTGAAAACTCAAAATCTTTTGCAATTAAAATTTATTTTGTGAGATGTTGGATCAAACTCTAGTATGGTCGAAGTCTGTTCGCGAGTAATGCATGTTGTAGTCGAAGTCTGTTCTAACATGCATTAGTTGATATTGCTAGGGTTGTTAGCATGTTGAACTGGGCCTTGCTTGTAAGCCGAATTGTTTAAGTTAGCTTGTACCCTAAGTTAGCTTGTAATGGGTAATTGTTAAAAAGCCTATTAGGTTAATGTGTTATTTTATTATAAATAGGATGCTAGTTTCTCAATCTTGGAATAAGGAAAAATAGGAAGATAAAATCCTAATTTCAAGAGAGGGATGTTATTTTGTTATTCTTGTATACATATAATATTGTTCTAAGAGAAAGGAAATAATAGCATTTTAATAACCAATTCTTGTTGTTTTCTTCTTTATTAACCCTAACCCTTGTGTGTTTCTTGCTAAGAAACTGTTTATACTTTGTTTAAAGGTATCTGATTCACAACAAATTGGTGCAGTGAGCATGGAGAAGATGCCTTCAACAAAGTATGAGATTGAAAAGTTCACCGGAGTGAACGACTTCGGTCTGTGGCGCTTGAAGATGAAAGCCCTATTAGTTCAGTAGGGTTGTTTGGAAGCATTGAAGGGTGAGGTAGCCAGGGACGACATGTTAACGGCAAAATAAAAGACGGGCATGATCGAGAAAGCCCACAGCGCAATACTGTTGAGCCTTGGTGATAAGGTTCTTCGACAGGTATCAAAGGAGACTACAACATCGGGACTACGGGTGAAACTTGAAAGTTTGTACATGACTAAATCTCTGGTGAATTGACTCTACCTGAAGCAAGATTTATATTCATTCAAGATGAGTGAAGACAAAGTGTTGGCTGAGCAGTTGGATATGTTCAACAAGTTGATTATTGATCTTGAAAATATTGATGTGAAGATCGACGATGAAGATTAAACACTGCTACTGCTGTGTGTTTTGCCCAGATCACATGCTTACTTCAAAGAAACTCTCTTGTATGGAAGGGAGTCCCTGACCTTTGAAAAAGTTCAATCATCTTTGTACTCTAAGGACTTGAACGAACGAAAGGAGTATAAACCTTCGACGGTGGGCGAAGGTTTGGCCGTTAAGGGAAAATTCTTGCGAAAGGATGGTAAGTTTGACAAGAAGAAAGGTAAAAGTCAACAAAAGTCTTATAGTGGCGAAACATCTAGTATTCGATGTTATCACTGTAAGAAGGAGGGTCACATAAGAAAGGTGTGCCCTGAACGCCTGAAAGATCATGGAGGTAATGGCAATGCAAGCATTGTTCAATATGACTTCGACTCATCTGATGTTCTTGTGGTTTCAAGTGGCGACTCGAGGAAAGAGTGGATTACGGATTCAGGTTGCACTTGGCACATGACTCCAAACAGAGAATTGTTCGAGGAGCTATGTGATCAAGATGGTGGATCTGTGCTGCTGGGAAACAACAAATCTTGCAAAATTGCAGGTATTGGATCTGTGAGATTCAAGCTCCATGATGAGTCAATAAGGTTATTGACTGAAGTCAGGTACGTACCTGACTTGAAGAAAAATTTGATTTTTCTTGGTGAATTCAACAGAAAAGGATACATTTTTCAAGGAGAGAAAAGTATCCTAAGAGTCATGAAGGGGTCGAAGGAAGTCTTGAGAGGCATGAAGAAACAAGGCTTGTATACCCTTGAGGCTGAGGTTGTAAGTGGTTCGACAAATGTTGTGTAATACCCCAAATTTTACCCCCAGATTAGTCGATTCATGTCATATGTCGTCTCATTTTTGCATTGGCTAACTACTAACGGGTTACGTAGTCTGTTTATTTTGCAGGAATTGCATCAGATGCACTTTATCTATGAAAAGGGGGAAAATGGTCATTTGTGCATTATTTGCTGACAGTTTTTGAAGATGAGCCGTCTCCAGGTTTTTAAGATGTTTGAAATACAGTAATTAATTCAGCGGGCCGAGACTCTGTCATCAGCAGATTTCCAAGACATTTATTTTGTCATATGGGTGTGATTATGTTGAGATATCAAATCAGTTTGGTTCAAGGCGATGCAAGAATCTGCTCTGCTGAATTTGGTTTCAACAAGAATTTATTCTTCTGTTTCTTCTGTTATCTGCCACTTAAATTTCTCAAAAGAAAAGCAGTATAAATTTCAAGTCAAGGCAAGATTTATTATATCTGTTTAAATTGTGATTTTTGGCCGAGTTGGTTCATGGCGTTGGATTTAGCCATCGGAAATAAATGGAGTTTTTGGCGCGGAATATAGTTCTGCTTTGCTGCTAATGGATTTTTCTCTATTCCTTTTAATTCATTCAAAGCCATTTCTGATTCTATCATCATGCGCGACTTAATTTAGAATATATTAGGAAAATTAATTTTACATCAGTTATGTGAAGCAGTACGCATTGGAGTGACAAGGTTGATTCGACTGATTTTTGGGATTTATTCATGTTGAATTTGTATGGTGAATTTAAGCTTATGGCTCAAGTTTAATCGGATTAGTTTGTAGTCGTTGGAATTTATGTTGGATTTAATCGGATATTTGAGGTGGTTGCAACAAAATTAAATCATAGAAAGAGAATCGGACAATAATCTTGATAGGAAAATATTTGAATTTTTATTCATAATATTCTTTTTTTATTATTACAATTTATAAAGGGGAATTGAATTTGAGTAGAAATATTATTTGAATTTTATTCATGAATATTTTTATTACAAAATTACAAGAAGGGAAATAAAAATTATATTTCCTATCCTAAAGTTCCTAAATTCTTAAGTTCTTCATGCTTGATTTCTCCGACCGTCTTCATGCCTGATTTTTCTTCGTACCTGCATAGGCAAAATCAGAAACAGAGCAAAATAGAGAATAAGTTAGAAAACTATTTTTATTCGACACCCTCAGAACAATTTCATCATCGGGTGTCGGGAGGACACGACAAACGCCGAAACCAGCTCCCATTCCGATTCCCGACCTCGGCTACCAATCGGCAGTATCTGTTCTATATTTTTGTGGGACAGCCAGAGGAAGAGAAAAAGAAGTTTTTACAAAAGGGATTATTCGGATAAGCACTTCTGATGAAAAGGAGTTTTGAAAAAGTGATTTTCCAACCAAACATCTCTTTAAGCAATATCCATGATTCTATCAAGTAAATCACAAAGATCTGTGAAACCGAACCAGCTTGGATCCAAAATCAATCCATATCATAAAATAAATCCAAAACAACATCAAAAAGCAAACCAAACAAGTTCAGACCAAGAAACCAGTTCAAACAAATAAACTCAGTTCAAAAACCATTTCAAAGCAGTTTAAGAAACTAGTTCATCAACAAGTTCAAAAAAACCGGTTTGTCAAACAAGTTTAAACCTGAAAAACCAACTCATCAAGCCAGTTCGAACGAACTAAACAAACCCAGATAAGAATGGTTCGAACTCAATTTTCAAACCGTCAACACACCGAATTGTCAGCCGACAAATCTGCAGAAAGAGTCATAAAATCATAACAAATTAAGCCACTAAAATGCGGTAACAACAATAGAACCGTGAGGATTGCGGAATCCATAATACAATCCAAGCCCACAAGTCACAAAAAAATCTCATATAAAATCATGAGATGGGATCCGCAAACCCTAGGGAGACTCACAGGAAAAACGGTGCCGCGGCTCAGCAACGAGGTTCAGAAACCCGACGGGATTCATCATCGCCCAGTTTGAAAGAAGAGGAGGAAAGATCTTTCTGCGTCATCATCACGGAAACGGAGTCGAAACCTCGATGCCTCAGTTTCTAACATCATCAGCCGGAGTCACGAACAACAGAACAAAATCAACCGTCGGCGGACACCCGACGTCAACTCGACTGCCGTCGTAGCCACCAGCACCACCGGCGGCCCAATCGACACGTGGAAGCCTCAACGTTAGCAATCACCGAAAAAACGCTCATTTTCGGTAAGAAGTTTGTTCCTCACATTTTTTTCGTTTGTGTTTCAGGTACATGCATCGAAAAAAGAAGACGAATAGCTCTAATGGAGTCGCGGCAGCGGGTTCGCAGGGAAGAAGAAGAAATGGTTTAAAAAACCCTAAGTCCAATGACAAACACATATATCCCCTCTCTGTTTGTGATGCCGTTTTGTTTCTTTGGTTTGTGTTTAATTTAGGTCATTAGTTCATTATTTTATTAATCTGTTTGAATAATAATAACTCAGGTAAACCTTCTTATGTGTTTCAGGTACATGCATCGAAAATGAGAAAAACATGAAATATGAAAAAAAAACACGAGGAATATGCCACCTTTTTGTTTAAAAATGTTGAGACCATTTTTTTCATAATTAAAATTTAAAGTTTATATAATCAAATTTTAAACTCCTTTTTCTCTCATAATTAAATTCTAGAACATTTTTAGTAATCAAAGTTAGACCATTTTTTTCACTTGTCATTTTTTTAATTAAAAACTCACTGTTTAAGGTTAAACCCTTTCAGTTTTATTAAGAACATATTTTAAATGAAAACCTAAAAATTAAACTAGAACGTTTTAAAGAGAAAATATAAAAACATCAAATTAGCATCGTTCTTCTTCAATTAACGTTTCTTTTAAATGAAAAATGTAAAGATAAAGTGTTTGGTTTGACCGTTTCATGTTCGTCTAACCCTCGTTAATTTGTTTGCTCCAGCTTGTCATTATTATTTCATTTGTTCATTTTTTGTTCCGTGGATGTAATTTACGCGAGGCCATGGTCGCGGTTTATTTTATTTCGCATTTCTTTTGGGGACTTAGAATTTACGCGAGTGATCGTCGCGACACTTTCTTTACAGCTTTCTTTACTTTCCGCACTTTAATTTTGCCGTATGAATTTTCCATATTTTGCATGATTTATCATTAATCACGCTCCGAATGAATTAGGTCTAGCAGTTTGACCGCCGAGTCAATAACCCTAATTTTTTACCGTTTCAAAACCCTAATAGCCTAGGTGTCCTGTAACACCCCACTTCCCCAAAATTAAATAAAATACAATTATTTCAAATAAACATCAGAGTTTTTCCTCACAAGTGGGATATCACATCAAATAGTTCAACATAAATCTTCATTAGTTGGTTTTCAAAATAAACAGCAGAAATAATCATTAATCCAACATTCTCGGCCATCCGCCCAATTTACATAAAATTATTCATTAATAAGTTCACAAAATACGATACGTCACATGAGTAAAGCAAGTTCAACATAAAACAAATAAACACCCAAGTTCCGTGCTATGTATCAGAGCATCCTAAGACTCGACTTGCACACCACTATCCAAGCTAGCTAAGTACCTGAATTATGTGTACCTCCGAAGAAGCACAGACCACAACAACAACAACAAAGGGGTGAGAAAACATGATCAAAATGATCGGTAATAAGATACATGAAATAAAGGTAGCAATCATATAAAATATCACCCAACATGCATCAAACACGACCTATTGTCCAATCATCAAACACAACACACAATAATGCAAATATTCAACTCAACACCATGCATGCGGTACCGACTCATTGGTTCATTCAATCGAACCCCGGATAGATCACATACACCCCTCCTTGGTAATGATCTATCCCCACCATTCTCCACAAAGGAGTACGGATGAATCGCATACACTCCTCCAGAGCAACGATTTCATCCCACCATAACACCATGATATGCACGACACCAAATGCACAACAAATAACTCAAGCACACTAAGTGCACACGACCCTCCTGATCACATCACCATACATCATATATATATATATATATATATTATACACCAATTAATCATATCAATTAAATCAAATATCATGGGAATTCATATTCTAACACCCAGTATACACTCTTCACCACCAAACATCATCCATATACCCATAATGACCAAAGGGATCCTACCAAACATCAGCATTGGTTGGAAACCACAAAAATCAAACAATGCTGTCACGCTCGCCACCCTGCTTGCTTAGTGAGGCTCTAGCGAACGTTCGCTACCTGCTCGCCTAACGAATATGCTAGCGAAGGCAGACAGTGGCCACTGGAAGTGTTCGCTACCTAGTTCGCCTAGCGAGTCCCTAGCGAATGCTCGCTACCCTGCTCGCCTAGCGAACCTGCTAGCGAGCGTCTGCGTACTCAAAATCTTCAACTATCCAAAATGTCACTTTGATTAATTCCAAACCTATCATTCTTCATATGCCTTCCATCCTATCATTACTACAACTAATATACACTATTCGAATCATTATTCCTTAAATTTTTCTCTCCAAAACCAATACTCATGTTCATCCTAATACCACAGAGTTACACAGAACCTCACCAGAATTACAACTCTGCTACACAAAATCTCACCATTCACATAACAGCATATGCACAAATTCATCATAACAGCAACAATCATAAACATGTCAACAATACCAATCATATTCATCACTTTTCTACGGGGTTAAGGAATCCCCTCTACCCAATTCATGTAAAATACCAATCCCAATCAGTTTCTCCCCCCTTACCTCGATTAATTTCTCAGATTGTTGAAGAACTCTGAAGAATGGGTAGCCCTAGCCTTGCTTCTCTTCCTCCTTGCTCTTTTCCTTACTCTTTTCTCTCCACTGGTTTTATCGTGAAATTCTAACTCCTCTTTACCCCAAAACTCTTCTTATATTTCTAAATCCTTATTTTACTTATTCCATCCACAAACAATACAAATAATAATAATAATAATAATAATAATAATAATTATTATTATTATTAAATTATCATCATTATTAATTATATTATCTTAATATTAAACTCTATAGCTTATTAAATAATCCCTATAAATTAAGGACACCCACCAACGCGCTCAGACACACCCCCACATAAGGACACACCAAAATAAAATAATATCAAAAAGACTAAATAGTTAAAATGGGTGTTACAACTCTCCCCCACTTTAATTATTTTCGGCCTCAAAAATTACATGATGGAAACAATTCCGGATACGCTTCCCGCATCCTGCTTCCCAATTCCCACGTCACACTGCCTCCTGCAACACCTCCCCAAACCACTTCCACCAAAGATATCTCCTTCCCTCGGAGTTGTTTCATCTTACGATCTTCGATCCTCAACGACTTCGTCTCAACGGTAAGATTCTCCCGGACTTGAACTTCATCTCTCTAAATCACATGCGATGGATTCGAGACATACTTTCGAAGTTGCGACACATGAAACACGTCATGCAAATTCGACAGTTCAGGCGGTAACGCCACCCTATAAGCTACAACACCAAGTCTCTGCAAAATCTGATACGGTCCAATAAACTTAGGATCCAGCTTCTTGGACTTCAACGCACGACCCACACCAGTCATTGGGTTAACTCTTAGGAACACGCACTAGTGGAAAAAAGGCTTGTTAAGTCGGTTGAAAATGACCTTTTAAGTCGGGTCCGAAACTGACTTAAGAATTGCCGACATAAGAAGTTTTGACTTCTTAAGTCGGATTTGGACCTGACTTAAGAAAATTTTATTAGGTCGGTTTAACTACGTCCGAATTAATAAGTCTAGATTTTTAGAAAGTCCTTATCCAATTTGTACCCGGCTTAAGAACTTCTTTTCTTAAATCAGATATATTTAACTGACCTAACAAGTTTGGTATTTTTTAATATCAATTTTTTTGGGATATTATATATATATATATATATATATATATATATATATATATATATATATATATATATATATATATATATATATATATATATATATATATATATATATATATATATATATATATATAACCAAAAGTTCCAATAGTTTTTCATCTGAAACAACTCCAACCTGTTGCAGGTGGTACAAAAGAGAATTATTTGATAAAGATAGATTCATACAACCAAAAGAAAAACTTATATTAAAGACAAAAAGTATTGTCAGCGGGTTATTCGAAGATGGTGACAGCGGGGAAGGTTTTGGAGAAGAAGGAAAGAAATAGTGGGGATGAAGGTTGTTCTAGGTCCAAGGAGATTTTCTCGGCAAGTGTATGATTTCTGATTTCTGGGTTTCTGGGTTCGTGAGAAGAGTTTAACAAAGGAGTTCATTTGTTGAATGAAAGGTTTGTTGTGAAGAAGAAGGGTTTGTAGTGAGAGAAGGGTTTGAATAAAACGTGTTAGGCAATACCTGACTTAATAAGTATGTTTTTTAAGTCCGTTAGTGAACTCATGCGACTTAAGAAATTTAATACGAATTATATTTTTTTTCTTTTATTTTTTTTAGTCAGTTCTAAATGTAATTGACTTAACAATGTTACAAATATTTACGAAATTGCCACCGTATCAATTTTTAAGTCAGATGGCAGGTGAATTAACTTAACAACCTCTACTATAAGTATTTTATAGAGTAATTTGAACATATGAACCAATGAAGTAATTTAAAAAAGAACGAATGATAAAATATGATATATGGAGAGTTAGAAATAAACATGGTGGCAAGTTTTTCCCTTCACATAATCATAGAATCATATGCTTTGTTATCAACAACTGGAATTCTGCTAGCATTAACATCACTACTATAGGCTTATGGTGAAGATGAACTGAATTCCATGTTGAAAGTAGTGGGAGACAACATACATTGTTTTGAATTGCCACAAAATTGAAAGATAGTGACAGAGAGAGGTGTTTTCGAATTTTCATACCTTGTAATATTTAGTTGGGTATCAATACCACATCCAATAAAACAATAATATTTGATAACGTGTCACTTTTTATATATATTTTATTTATAAATAAATAAATTTTCTCTAAAAGTTCAAATATCCAACTACTTATCATGGATATTTAAGAATTTTTTTAATAAATATACTAAGTACATTGATTTTTATAATATTAAATAAATAACTTAATAATTGTATTTAATGTTTTTACTTTTGTGATATATTGATAAATATGCAAAAGATAAATTTAATTTTTAATGTTTTTAATTTTCAAATAATAATAAATATTTAGAAATGCTGTATTTACTACTTCTAAAACCTTCTTTAAATGTAATCTTTATTATATTGAATATTCATCATGATTAAATAAATGGCTACTTTAAAATCAATTTTTAAAAGAGAGATTAGTAGTTATATTTTATTTTAGATGATGATTTGTTTTGGTTTGTGAAATAAAAATCTTATTTATCTCAAATATTTTATATATATATATATATATATATATATATATATATATATATATATATATATATATATATATATATATATATATATATATATATATATATATATATATATATATATATATATATATATATATATATATATATATATATATATATATATATATATATATATATATATATATATATATATATATATATATATATATATTACTGTTATGGTTCCTCTATTTTACTTGACTCACGGAATTGGTCCTCCTATTTTAAATTTAAATAGTTTTGATTCCTCTATTTTAAATTTAAACAGTTTTAGTCCCCCTCTCATATTTTTGAACATAAAATTAACCATATTTTCATTTTTTAAATGATAATTTACCCGTAAAACATAACAAATAATCGTATATAAACTTATTATTGAACTTTGTAGATAAAGATATAAATTAAAAAATGAAATTTTCATCAATTTTTTATGAAAAAATTTAAGAGGGAGACTAAAAATGTTTGAATTTTAAATAGAGGGACCAAAACCTTTTAAATTTAAAATAGGGGGACTAATTTCGTGAATCAAACAAAATAGGGGGACCAAAACTATAATTTAGCGCGCACACACACACACACACATATATATATATATATATATATATATATATATATATATATATATATATATATATATATATATATATATATATATATATATATATATATATATATATATATATATATATATATATATATATATATATATATATATATATATATATACACACACACACAAACATGAGGCACTTCTATGCTAGTATGGGTGGCCAACGAATGTAAGGTTTTTTTGATGGTTTAGAGTTTGCTCATATGAGGTTAAGAAAGAGGAATACACAATACTTGGGAAACTAGTCGGTTCAATTGACCCTCTACTCCACTACCAACATCACAATCTGTAGTGTGTACGACCAGGATAACGGGCGTTACCAAGAAATATCATTCCAAAATAGATTGGAGTTTAGTAAAAGGTTCAAAACCATGAATGATCGGCTTGAAGTGCATTAATCTTCTACCCTTTGCCGGAGACAATGGGTCTCTGAGACATTGAAAGAGATGAAGAAATGGGAATACACAAGGTCCTCCCTTCACATGCTCACACCAACATTGATAGAATCTCATATATGCCCAACCTGAAGGGTGGAGTTGTGAGGGAACACGACTAAATAATTCAGCACTTCTATCTCAAAAGTAGTAAAAGAAAGATGAAGGCCTATGACGGAGAAAACACATTCATAAACATAAATGATGCAAGTGTTATACTTTCGCTAGGACAAGCCTGCCTCTGTCGAAACACCATCAAAACCGCTTGACTTGGCCAAAACAAAAGCAGTGTAAGAGTAAATAGAATCTGTCCAAGAAGGCGAAATATCCTTTTGGGACTTATTAATATTTTTTTTTGTGATTTCTTGTTCATAATGCTCTAACTTTGTAGTTATAAAAAGCGAAACATAATAAGGAAATAATGAAACTATCAAACTAAAGAAATGACTTAGAAAAGAGAAAGAAAACATTTATCCCTCGAAAGAAACTGTGTTATAGAAGGAAAAAAGACTTAACCAAACATGTCTAAACCTTTCATACACAAAACTGAATAATTTACGTTTCTAAGAACTGTCATGATGATATTTACGAAAATACGTTTGAAGTATGACATATTTAATGCATAATCCCTTAAAAAAACCAAAGCAATCTTCACTCGTCTGCCTCAAATAACTAGAATATAGTCATCATCTAGAGTCATAATAACAAGCTCATTCATGCTACATAAAAGGCTTAGGGGAAACTGTTATAGTCTGACTAGAAAGACTCGAGACCAACTAATTCTACTGCGCCAATGAGTAAAGATAATTGTTTTAACGATCCTAAAAGATCTAACCCGTAAAGGAAATCTAATGGTTATCCGCAAAGAACGACGAGTAAATAGCTAGTTTACTATTTTCTTTCCTCTATATATATAGCATATGTCAAATCAAGGTAATAGATTTCATATACAATTATTATTTCACTCATCTTCTTCATATACTGACTTGAGCGTTAGAGTGTTAACCATGCAGATACTTTCTACTCCAGCGCATCGGAGACTGCGATTTATTGTCACCTTCATTCAAACTCCTCATTTATGGCTCCATGACAGAACAAAACTTATGTTAAGTGAAGTATTAACATTGAAGAGTTGAATTGGCTGTTGAAAAACATAAGGACAACTTATCTTATCTGCATGTTTGGTAACATTTCTTTCAGCTCATGATGTTTATGAAGATGGTTTTGGTCTTAAAATATGTGGGTTAAGACTAACTCATACTTACAAAACTGACCTATAGAGTGAGAATTGTCACCTATCAATACATATCCAGGTCATATATGTATGATATGAGACTCTTTAACACATACCATGACACTCAAGATTGGACATATGGAGCATGAAAATGAATAGTGGGTAGTCTGATAATGAAAACCAGATAGCAGGAAGCTTCGTGAAAATAAATGGTAGGCGAATTGATAATTCATACCTAATAGCAATTCACCCAACATATTTAAAATTGGACTCTTTTATCATCTTATAATATGTAAATTGAGTCTAACTCATCCCTAATGGTGTCATGAAATACTTGAAACCATTTTCCCCTCACACCCATTAGTGTCGGTAGATGGTGTTAATTCAAGTAGTACTTTGATCCAAGTCCCATATCAGATACTATGAAGAAAATAAAATTTGAGTATTAATAAAAATAGAGATAATTAGTTTTATTTTTTTTATACAACAACAAAATGTAGTCTTTTTGGTGTATTGAGGATTTGGATACTTGAGTGTTTATACCGGGCTTCTATTTTTTCGTTCAAAAATAATTTGTTCAGAAACACTAGTGCAAACAGAAAAATATAATTTTAAAATTTACACCTATTATACTAAAAGCGGGTCCAAATAAAAAACACATTGACAATTTAATAAATAAAATGTCATTTTAAGTATTAGCACGTGACAATAGACATCCAATTTTTAAAAATAGGTGTAAATTCAAAATATCATTATAATCAAATATTTACTACTTCCATTAAATTTAAAACGAGTGTAAATTTAGATGGACACAAAAAAAACTTTAATTTTATAACTCAAGATATGAATCATAGTAGTTAATCAAGTGATTAACGAGTGTAATTTTTATTAAGTGAATATTGTGTAAATGAAATTATCTAAACGCATTAACATACCACAAACCACAAGTTTTCTATTCTTCCATTCTAAAGCACCCGTTTCTCTGCCAATTAAACCCAGAATCTCCATCTCTCATCATACGTAAACATCATTTCACACATTTAACAAGTTTTCACAAAACCTAATTCCCAAACATTATTTTTCTCCACTTAAGGCTAGGTATAACTAGGAACCCGCCTTAGGAAGAAGATGATGAAGAAATTAAGATGAATTTGGTGATGATGATGATTCTTCCATGAGCATTTCTTCTTTTTTCTTGAGTTTCTTTTTCTTTCTCTCCTTCTCCGTTCTTCTCTTCTCTTTCTCTTTTTCTTACTTTAAATGATAGGTTGGAAATGAAACAATATAAGAAAATATCTTAAAGGAGATTTTATCTTCTATTGAACAATTGATCAATATTAATGTTACTAAAATGGTTCTTATTTTACCAATTAATAAAGATCAATCGAATTGAGTAAGAATTAATCGATTATGAATTTATTAATTACTCTACTTATCTCAACCGATAAATAATAGAACATTAATTTGAAAATTTAATATATCCCAACTGACCAAAAAAAGAAAAAAAAAACATAACACTTAACTGGATATAAGATATTACAATCCTCTTCAATTAATTAGGTTAGGGGGAAGTAAATTCTTTTATATTTGTCATATCAAATTCATCAATATTATGAAATAAATGAATGAAATGGATGGTGGATTAATAGATTGATTTGTCACAACCCTAATTTAAAGTGGTATATTGTTTTTTTACTCAACAATATTATTGCGTATAACTCTTCTTTATACATGGACAACTGAAGCGTGTTTAAATCATTGGATAACAGGTTCTTGCTTGTAATCTGTAACATCATTTTAATTTTATATTAGACATAACTTAAAATATACAAAACCATCTTTTAAATTAAAAACATTTAGAATCAGTTTGATTTGATTTTGTAAAATAGTTTTCTAATTTTTTAAAATTTAAAAATATTTAACTTTATAAAATTATTTTTAAAAACTGTTTTTTATTTAAGAGTTTTAAAAAATAAAAAAATAAAAAAAGATTTTAAAGGTTTTGATTTTTAGTTTTTACTTTTAAAAATTAAGAGGAAAAAAATTAGTACATTTTTTTATTAATGGAAAATTTATAAAATTATATAACTTTAAAATAGTTTTTAAAAATAAGATTGTTAAACATATTTTTTCAATTTTTTTTTCAAAACTAATTTTTAAAATTGATTTATAAAATAATTTTTCAAAATTAAAAACTCGTTCAAACGAGTCCAATATTTATGAAGATATTTCTAACCCTATTTCCTTAAATGCATAAACTTGACTTGTAACAAAGATCATTAAAATAGTGAAAAGAAAAAAAAAATCTAGGATCTCTTTGAATGAGTTTTAGTTTTTAATTTTTAAAATTATTTTATAAATTATTTTTAACAGATATAAAAAAAAACAAAAAAATCATGTTTGATTTAAAAAATATTTTAAAATCGTACATATTACAAAATTACCATTAATAAAAACTATACAATTTTTTTTTAACTTTTTACTATTTTTAATTTCCAAAATTAAAAATTAAAAATGAAAAGCTCTAAAAACTGTCTTAGTTTTTAAACTCTTAAATAAAAAATAGTTTTTAAACATAATTTTTTATAAAATTAAACAACAAATAAATTTTATTGTTTTCAAATTTTAAAAATTAAAAAGCAAATTTACAAAATCAAATCAAAAAGCATTTACTATTAACAGTTTTTCATTAAAATTTTATCTACTAATAGCTTTAAGTTAACTATATCTAATATATTTATGCATTAATGTATTATATTAACTTTGGTCTAGAATACGATCTATTACAATAATATTTATTTATATTTATATATTAATATTAATAAATTATTAATATTAATAAATTAAAAACTTGTAGAAAACTGTATATTTTTTCATATATAAATAAAGCCTCCATATATAAACTGACATAATATAAAGATTCTACGCACTAGCACTTAGCAATTGAATGCTCAAACAACTTGCTTGTTAAAGGAAAATGGTGCATTTCCAGAGAGCTACTTGCAAGGTTATCCATTAATAGCTACATATATGAAGCACAATTCAATGAACCACTCTTTGTTTTTCTGTCAGAATGTTAGGAAAGATAACGGTTTCCATTGTATGAAGTTGTCTTTCATATTCAACTGGACATTATCAAAATGAAAAATATCAATCCAATTTGCTCATCTATAGATATTCTAATTTTTGTTTATATCTGCTTGTTTCATAATTTGCTCATGGAAGTGTAGTCGTCTGTGGCTATATATTCCAAAGATGAATAGTTATCATTTGATTAAGTTTCACATGAGCTCTGACAATGTACCATGATAGTGGTTGTTTTACATAACATTAATCCTCAATTCGACCACTTGTGTGTATAATTATCAAAGCAAATTGGTTTTAGGTGGAAAAAACACATGCATGTAACTACTATATATTGAAGAAATATAATATAATCATAAAACCATGGGCCAAGAAAGGAACTGCATGTCATACATTAAGAAAAAACCATTAAAACAGCGAATTTAAATGATATCATTTAAATGTGTGAAATATTGGATCGAATCCAAGTTAGCATGTCGTCGAAGTTTGCTTCCATACTGGTGTCGAAGACCTATATGCTGTAGTTGAATTGTATTATAGTATGTAGTTGTCGAATTTGGCCTTGTGTTAAGGATTCAATTGTTTAAGTTAGTTTGTACCCTAAGTTAGCTTGTACTGGATAATTATTAAAGGTCCATTAGTTTAGTATGTTAGTTTTATTATAAATAGCATACTAGTCTCTCATGTGTGTGACAAATCTTAATTAGGGTAACAAAGTTATTTGTTATTCTTGAATACTTGTAATCTGATTTATAGAGAAAGTAAATAATAGCAGTTATAACCAATCATTGTTGTTCTTCTTGTTTTTTTACGTTAACCATAACTCTTGTGTGTTTCTTGATCATAAAAGAACCGTTCATACTTTGTTTTAAGGTATCGTTTTTCACAACAAATTGGTGCGAAGAACGTGAAGAAGATACCTTTAACAAAGTATGAGATTGAAAAACTCATCGGAGTGAACGACTTCAGTCTGTGGCGCTTGAAGATGAAAGCTCTACTGCTTCAGCATGGTTGTTTGAAAGCGTTGAAAGGAGAGACAACCATGGACGTTGTGTTAACGGAAAAATAAAAGACGACCATGATAGAGAAAGCCCACAACGTAATATTGTTGAACCTTGGTGATAAGGTTCTTCGACAGGTATCAAAGGAGGCTACGACGTCGGGGTTATGGTTGAAACTTGAAAGTTTATACATGACCAAATCTCTAGTGAATCGACTCTACTTGAAGCAAGCTTTCTATTCATTCAAGATGAGTGAAGACAAAGTGTTGGGCAGTTGGATATGTTCAACAAGTTGATTCTTGATCTTGAAAATATTAATGTGAAGATCGATGATGAAGATCAAGCACTGTTGTTGTTGTGTGCTTTGCCCAGAAGACATGCTCACTTCAAATAAAATCTCCTATATGGAACAGAGTCCCTGAGCTTTAAAGAAGTCCAATCAGCCTTGTATTCTAAGGATCTGAACGAACGAAAGGAGCATAAACCTTCGACAGTGGGAGAAGGTTTGGCCGTTAAGCAAAAATTCTTGCGAAAGGATGATAAGTTCGACAAGAAGAAAGATAAAAGTTAACATAAGTCTTATGGTGGAGAAGCATTTGGTATTCGATGTTATCTCTATAAGAAGGAGGGTCACACAAGAAAGGTGTTTCCTGAACGCCTAAAAGATCATGAAGGTAAGGATAATGGCAACACAGCCGTTGTTCAAGATGACTTCGAATCATCTGATGTTTTTGTGGTTTCAAGCGGCGACTCAAGAAAAGAGTGGATTATGGATTTAGGTTGCACTTGGCACATGAATCCAAACAGAGAATTGTTCGAGGAGCTATGTGATCAAGATGGTGGATCAGTGCTGCTGGGAAACAATAAAGCTTGCAAAATTGCAGGTATTGGATTTGTGAAATTCATGCTCTATGATGAGTCAATAAGGTTATTGACTGAAGTCAGGTATATACCTGGTTTGAAGAGAAATTTGATTTCTCTTGGTGAATTCGACAGGAAGGGATATGTTTTTCAAGGAAAGAAAAGTATCCTAAGAGTCATGAAGGGGTCAAAGGAAGTCTTTAGAGGCGTGAAGAAACAAGGCTTGTATACCCTTGAGGCTGAAGTTGTAAGTGGTTTGACAAATATTTCATCCACAAAACCGTAGTCGAAAACAGAAATTTGGCACAAGAGATTGGGCCATGTCATTGAAAGGGATCTGGTCGAGTTAGAGAAACAAAATCTGCTTGGAGGAGACAAAGTCGAAAAGCTGAAATTTTGTGAACCCTATGTACTTGGAATATCTTGCAGAGTGAAGTTCAACAAAGGCAATAAAAGAACTCATGGATCCCTTGATTACATCCATTATGATCTTTGGGGGCTGCAAGGTGTCCATCACATTCACAAACAAGGTATTTTCTGTCCATAGTTGATGATTATTCCAGGAAGTTATGGGTATTCATCCAGAAGACTAAGGATGAAACGTTTGAGAATTTCAAAGGTTGAAAGACTCTGGTTGAAAATCAGACTCGCATAAAGGTCAAGTGGTTGAGAACCGACAATGACCTTGAGTTTTGAAATGAGGCGTTCGATAGTTTTTGTGTTGCCTCAGGTATTGCAAGGCATAAAACTAATGCAGAGACTCCACAATAAAATGGTTTGGAAGAAATGTTTAATCGAACTACTTTAGAAAGAGTTAGATGCATGTTGACTAGTGCTGGGTTAAAGAAGGTGTTTTGGGCTGAGGCTGTTTCGACAACAACATATCTGATAAGAAAATGTCCTTCGACTGTGTTAGATATGAGGACACCTGAAGAAGTTTGGTTGGGATACCTTGAAGAAGTCAAAGCTTATAGACTATGGTTCCTAGAGTCAAGTCACAAGGGGTGTATCACCAGTTGAGATGTAGTTTTCAATGAAACAGAGATAACTTTCAAGAACATTGATGATGCTGATGAAGAGTTGGAACAGGGAGAGATTTCTGTTGAGGTGGACCATGTTAATGCTGAATTGCATAACTGAGATAAAGTCGAAGAAGAAGCAGAAGCTGCTGCCGAATATTGTGAGACTGATAATGACTACCTTCTAGCAAGAGATATGTTGAGGAGAGTCATCAAGCTACCTCAGATACTTGGGTATGCATCTCTTATAGCTTATGCCTTAATCTCTGCAAGTGAGATTCTCGATGAAAAACCTAGAGACTATAAAAAAGTTATGAGGATTCGAAAGAAGACTGAATGACTGAAGGTCATGGATGATGAGATGAAATCTATTAAGGATAACAACACATGGGAACTGATCAAGAAACCTGCTGGAGCCAGGTTAGTCAACTGTAAATGGATTTTCAAATTTAACGAAGGAATTGAAGGAGTGACGTCGAAGAGATACAAGGCAAGGTTGGTTGCTAGGGGGTTCACTCAGAAAGAAGTTGTCGACTTCAATGATGTGATCTATCTTGTTATGAAGCACATATCCATTCAAATGTTACTTGCCACAGTGGCACAGTTTGACCTTGAACTGGAACATATGGATGTGAAGATTGCGTTCTTGCATGGTGATCTAGATGAAACAATCCTGATGAGACAACCTGAAGGGTATGTCGAAAAGAGGAAGGAAGATTATGTGCACAAGCTGAAGAGATCCTTATATGGACTGAAACAATCTCCTCGACAGTGGAATATGAGATTCAATAAGTTCATGGAACATATAAGTTTCATTAGAAGTTAGTTCGACCACTGTGTTTACTTCAGATTTTGACCTGGTAATTCATTTGTTATTTTGTTGCTTTATGTGGATGATATTCTAATAGCAAGCAACAATGTCGAAGATGTAATGAGGGTGAAGGATGAACTTAATAAGGAGTTTGACATGAAGGATCTGGGAGATGCATCTAGAATCCTTGGGATTGACATCCGAAGAGATAAAAAACAGTCAAAATTATGCTTATCTTAAGAGGCATACCTACAGAAGATTCTCTAAAAGTTTGGTATGTCGAATTCAAAGCCTGTTGTGACTCCAACAAACCCTCAATTCAAGCTGAGTATAGATCAGTATCCCAGTACTGATGTCAAAAGAGCTAATATAAATAGAATACCATAAGCTAATATAGTGGGTTATTTGATGTATATTATGGTATGTTCTAGACCCGACATAGCATATGCAGTAAGTCTTGTAAGCAGGTACATGGAGAATCCTGGAAAGGCTCACTGACAAGCATTGAAGTGGATTCTAAGGTATATAAATGGGTCTTTGAACAGGGTTCTAATTTATGGTGGATCCTTGGGTGAATATAGTAAAACAACAATCGAAGGATATGTCGACTCTGATTATGCAGGTTGTACGAATTTCAGAAAATCTATTTCTGGATATGTGCTCACTATGTTTGGCACAATAATTAGTTGGAAAGAAACACTTTAGAAAGTTGTTGCCTTATCAACCATTGAAGCAAAATATATCGCCCTAACCGAAGCTATGAAGGAATCATTGTGGCTTGAACGTTTTGCAAAGGAGCTGAAACTTCAAGGTCGAGAGTTGTCACTGTTAAATGTGATAGTCAAAGTGCAATACACTTGTCGAAGAATTCAACCTATCATGAGCGAACCAAGCACATTGATGTGAGGATGCATTTTTCAGAGGGGTAATTGAGCATGGAGAAGTCCTTGTGTGTTTCTTGATCATAAAGGAACCGTTCATACTTTGTTTTAAGGTATCGTTTTTCACAACAAAATGATTAATTTAATGTATACTGATTTTTCTTCGAATGTTGCTGCTCATATTGATAAACTCATGTACGTTGGTATAAGTTGAGATTTTCGAAAAAAAAATCTAAACACAGTTGGAAAGGTTTGAAAAAGGTCGAAGTGTGATATTGCAAAAGATCGATGTCTCAAGAAGAGAGATAGATGAGATTTAGTTTTTTATTTATTTAAAAAAAGAGTATTTCCTTTACATTTCGACGATATGACGGTTTGTGTTTTCAACAACAATAAGGTGCATCAATCAACATTTATTTGGGCGCGGAGAAGCATTTTATTCAAAATAAATAACTACTTTTCAATTTCATCCTAAAGAACACGTGGAGAGCATTCCGAAGCGAGATACATGCAAGAGTCTACATGGCAGATGCTAAAGATGCGAACGTAAGAAAACAATTATCTTACACCTATATAAATAGAGAAACTCATGTTAGGATTCAGGGTGTTCATTTAATTTCACTACAAAATTTCAAAAATACTCAAAGTACCGGCATTAGAGAAAAACAAGTTTCACTGAGAGAATGTATGAATCTTGAAACACTACTTTAATTTAAATGCAACGTCTTTCATTTCAGTTTATGTTCTTTGCCAATTTAATTTCATCTCTCTTTAACTGCATTTTTACTTTAAATTTGTTTTACAAATTTTTAGCCTTTTTAACACTGTTGAAATTACATTTCAGATTTCTTTTCTCAATTGTTTTGACCTAGTCAAAATCTTTCACATTTCCACGAAACTATAAACAAAGGTTTTTAACAATGTATCCTATGATTCTCTAGTTGACCCTGTAAGTAATCTTCATTAAGAAACTAGTAGTTGTTTACCAAATTTCATAATAAACAAATTAACACTCCTAGTGGAACTTGTGCTAAACTCTTTGTCTTTTATAGATATTCATAGTTTTCTTTTATAAACTTGTTCTGCATACATGAATTGTTATGAGTAGTTGTATGTAATTAAGAAGTGCAAAGTCTTCACAAAAAATGTTGTGTCTTCCTATAAATAACACCAGTTCACAAAACAATCCTCAAAATGTTGTAGAATAACCAGTCAGATCGACAGTTGAAGCGAAAATTATTTCAATGCCCGTTAGAACAATTTCCCTAGTGGTATCATTAACACCACTTGCACCAGTACCATCACAAGGGATAACACCTCCATCACAGTCAGGGAATTCCCTATTTAACCTTACAGTTGCAAGGCCATTGTTAGGGTTCTCAATGCCAATGAATAATTGAGATTACCCTCATGGCAGACCAACATCGATGATGGTTGGCCTTCACACTAATATGTCAACTTTTAGTGACAATGTAATGGCCATTGGGCCATCGTATAATCCACATAATGTCTCAACTTCACCATCAACAATATGGTTCGACCAGGAGGGATAAGCTACATCCCTCAAATAATGCCATCTTTAAATACCACCTCGACAATGGCCATGAGGCAGCAAATGAATGAAAGTAACTTAGAATTGGTTAACACTCTGACCCAACAAATGGGAACCATAGTTATCCCTTTGATTACAAACAAAAACTAAACCTATAAATTGTTGAACAATCAAATGGGTCAAATAGCTAACATTTTTGGCACGCATAAAGTTCAAGCTCGACCAACTCCTCAGATATCAAACGTTAGACAGGTCGAAACGCTTGAAAATGAGATGACCCAGGTGAATGCAGGCCAAAACCAAGGTTTTCGACCACAAGAACCTATCCAAAATAGGGAAGAGGAATAATACATAAGTCAGGATAATCCTATACCTTTGATAATTCAGAAAAATCGAGCTGTTGACTAGGTGCTTCGACATGTCCAGCAAAACAACTTTGGGGGACATAATGACATACCCAATCTAGTTTAACAGATTTTGGCCTCGAACAACCTTAATGTGGGACTCCACATCCCCAATTTTATATTTCATTTGTCAGAATATGTTCAATAAAAAAAGTTGCAAAGGGGTTGGAAAGTCCTCAAATCTACTAACTTCGTTGGCGACACTAGTGAGTCGACAGTTGAACATGTCATCGAGTATCAAACTGAGGCTGGAGATATTCCGAACAATGGGAATTTGAAATGAAATATTTTCAAAATTCTCTAACAAAAAACGCCTTCACTTGGTTTACCAACCTCCCTTCATATTCTGTTCAAACATGGAATCAGTTGGAGAGATTGTTCCATGAATAATTTTACATGGGACTGTCAAAGATAAGTCTGAAGGATTGGCCAGTGTTAGGCAAAAAGTTCCTGAGTCGATTGATGATTATCTAAACAGGTTCAAACTTCTTAAAGAAAGATCCTTTACTTAAGTACCTAAACACGAGTTAGTCGAAATGGGTGCAGGTGGCCTGGATTATTCCATTAGGAAGAAATTGGATACCCAATACATTAAGGACATGGTACAATTGGCAGATAGAGTTTTCTTGGTCGAACGCTTGAAGCTGAAAAAGTAAGAATGAATAAGTATCATAAAAAAGAAAAAGTTGTGTATGTAGAGGCAGACGAATACCTCTCAGGCCTAGACAACTAATATGTCAGAGAGAGAGAGAGAGAGAGAGAGAGAGAGAGAGAGAGAGAGAGAGAGAGAGAGAGAGAGAGAGAGAGAGAGAGAGAGAGAGAGAGAGAGAGAGAGAGAGAGAGAGAGAGAGAGAGAGAGAGAGAAAGAGAGGTCAATGTGGATGAACTTAAACTAGGACATCCTTATGTATGTAAATTGTTGAAGCCGTTGAACGGAAAAAATCCTGTCGAACCCAACAAGAATGACAAATTGGTCACAAAAAGATATACTTTGATATAACACAGTGTGACAAGATATTTGATTTGTTAGTCATTGATGAACAAACTATAGTGCCTCTGGGCCTAAAAGCTCATCCATGAGAACAGAGAAAAAAGAGACGTTTTTGTAAGTACCATAATATTTGGGTCATAAAACTTCTCAATGTTTACTTTTCAAGGTTTTTGTGCAATAGGCTTTGGAAAAAGGCAAACTAAAATTTGGCGAGAAGGCAAAGGCATCAATGATGTGGATGCTGACCCACTGCAAACTGAGGGTGCTCACTATGATGAACCTGTCGAGATCTTAATGGTGGAAGCCTCTAAGGGCTTCAACATGGAGGTCGAGAAAGGTGATCAAACCTTTGCACTCGCTGATGCAGACATGTAACTGGTGTACCCCTAAGCTGAGGAAGGGTTGGTCGACTTCCTGGAGCGCTACAAGTTGAGTGACTCCAAGACAATGCTATGCCCAAGGTGTAGTGATGTCTTCGACGAGGAGGCAATAAAGAAACTTGAAGACCCTAGGATACATGATCCCATAAGAAGCAAATGAGGAAACCAAGCTGCTAGGTTCACTTTAGATAGGAGAGGTGGCCCTTGCAGGAATGAAGAAGACAAGAGGCAGTTCTGACAGCCTCATTAGAGAAATTTTTGTCCCCCGACAAATGTACCCAAAGGAAAGTGGGTTAAGCCTATAAACCAGCGGGGGGAAAATCAGCCGAAGTGGAAAATGGTCGACCCCAAGATAGGGTTGTCTGAATAGAAGAATAAGAAGGTGTCGAAGGGTTAGTCACACATCCCTCCTAACTATAAGGGAAACAACCTTATGACGTAGTTGTATTAGATGTGTCATCAAAGAAAGAAGAAGGATGAAAGAGAAGCTTTTGCAACCAGGTGTAAAATCCCTGTGGTGAAACGTGATATGGTTGTGCCAAAAACTTAGAATAGGCCCTACACAAGAAAACTAAGTGATGAAGACAAGAAAATAGCCAAATAAATATAGTCTTTCATGGTAGCACATATGGGCAAGGGTAGTTCTAAGGCAAGGGTGAAGAAGCATGAATACACTCCTTAACCAGAGGAAGAGGTAATTGAGTGCACTCCTCAGCCATAAGAGGAAGTATCTGGATATACCCGTCAACCTAAGGACAAGACTTTAGAATATACCCATTATTTAGATAACAAGATGGTCAAAGACAACTTTGACATAAAATCTGAAGATGACTTTCAAATTAACTGTGACATAGTTTTTGTGCTCCATGCTGAATATGGTAGAGTGTTAGAGACTAAGGAAGATTACAAATAAGATGAGGCTGCAAATCAAAAGCCTATTTGCTACTACATTATGAATAATGAAATTGTTGAGCAGCACAAAACTTTTTTGAGAGGCCAGCCGTTGGATGATGTATCATTTCAAACCTTTGTTCATTAGGGCGAAGATGTATAATATGGTCATCAACAAATATTTCATTGACAGGGGAACGACGGTCAATTAGATGCCACATTCATTGTTTAAAAGATGGGGAAGATAGATGGGGATCTTCGACCTCACAACATAGTCTTATAGAATGATGAAGGTAACACCAGTCACATCTCAGGGGTGATTCAGGTCGAAATCTCAGTTGGTTCTGTCACTAGGCCAACATTATTCATGGTGATTACCTCTAATGCCAATTACAACTTGTTGCTTGGGCGTTAGTGTATCCATGGTATAGGTGCAGTCTCTTTGATTATGCACTAGAGGGTTGGAATTTGGCGAGAAGATGGCATAGTCGAAAATAATGAGGCCGACCAAAACTATCACATGGATGAAGTCAAGAAGGTCGACAAGAATAACTTTGATAGAAACTTGGCAAAGATTCTGCCATGTTATACCACTGATGAGGTTTATACTCCTAAAAAATATGATACATACTTCATGAACCTTCATCCAAATCATGGGTTCATTTGGGATAAGGTAGAAAATCAATCTGTCAGAGAAAGAAGTATGCCACCCACAGGGTGGATAATGGTCAATGAAATGACTGCTGATTCTAATTCATTGGCTCGGATGTTAGCTTACATGGCCAAAAATAGATTAAACTTGGCCTTAGAGGCTGAAGCATTGCAAAATATGGCTCTTAAAGCCAATTTTGAAAACTCTGATAATTTTGGAGATGACTCTTATGGCCACAGAACAATTTCAGAAAGCCGGAGGCTTGAATGTTTCTATGGCAATGAGCCTTTGGGGTTTGGAAAAAACCACTTGATTCTAATAAAAAGATACAGGTTCAAGAACCTTAGTGGAAGTAGATCTGTGTGATGGAGCAGTGAAAAAGACAACCTACATCAGTGCTAAAATTGAACTAAGCATTAAGGAAAAGATGGTCAAATTGCTTAAAGAATTCCAATTTTGTTTCGCCCGGGAATATAACGAGATGCTAATGTTAAGTTGAAGCATGGTGGAGTTAAGGCCGCCAATTCGACGTGGCAAGAAGCCAGTGAAACAACTACCAAGAAGGTTTGCACCAGATATTATGTCAAAGATAAAAGAAGAGATAGAAAGGATTGTTAGGAGTAAGTTGATTAGAATTGTCAGGTATGTCAAATGGTTAGCTAATATTGTTCCTGTTATAAATAAAAATGAATCCATCAAAGTGTGCTTTCTGTGTTCATGCAGGAGACTTCTTGGGATTTGTGGTGCCCAAAAAAGGCATAGAGATCAATCAAAACAAAACAAAAACAATCTTTGATCTCAAGCCTCCTTTGACAAAGAAACAACTTCAATCTTTGTTGGGGAAAATAAATTTTCTAAGAATATTCATCGCCAAATTAAATGGTAAGACTCAATCGTTCTCGCCATTACTTTGACTCAAGAAAGAGAATGACTTCACATGGGGGAGCGAACATCAAGAGGCTTTTGACAACATTAAAGATTATTTGATGAATCCTCATATCTTGTTACATCCAAGTAGAAATAAGAGTATGAAATTGTACATAGTTGCATCAAATCCAACCATTGGAAGTATATTAGCCCAAGAGAATGAAAATGACATCGAAAGAGTCATTTATTACCACAGTCGAATTTTGATTGATGTAGAAACTAGGTATAATGCAATCGCAAAATTCCATTTGTGTTTATACTTCTCATGTACAAAACTTAATCATTATATAAAACCAGTTGATGTTTATGTTTACTCTCATTTTGATGTTATTAAACATATGTTGTCAAAGCCTATATTACATAATCGAATAGGAGAGTAGACTTTAGCACTTACTGAGTATTCATTGACTTATTTGGCATTGAAAGTAATAAAAAGCCAAATTATCGAAGACTTCATTGTTGACCTCTCAATGGTCGAAACAATATAAGGTTATGTAGAAATTAAGCCATGGAAATTGTACTTCGACGGTTCTAGACATAAAGATGAAATTGGAGTTAGGGGGTATTCATAATTTCTCCAGAGGACATACCGACCAAGTTCAAGTTAAGAATAAAAGGCCTTTGTTCCAACAAAGAGGCTGAATATGAGGCATTAATAACAGGACTTCCGATTTTATTGGATTTGGGGGCAAGAGATGTCGAAATAAAAGGAGACTCAGAGTTGGTGGTTAGAAAATTGAAAAAAGAGTATAAATGCATCAATGAAAATTTAATGATGTACTTTTTCATGGACAACTCTTTATTGAAACATTTTGACCATGTTTCTATCGACCATATACCCCAACTAGAGAATCAAGAAGCAAATCACTTAGCCTAAATTGCCTCAAAATGCAGAATCTCTAAATAGAGATTAGAGGATTTGGTTGAGATGAAAGATAAGCTAATCTCAGTAGAAGGTTCTTCATAGACATTGTCAATGTCAAAACATGGGGGGCAGATGAAACTGAGACGTCCTCAAACTTAAAGAGTATGAGTTTTTTAAAATTTCAAAACTTATGAAAACCGATTTTCGAGTACTTGGAAAATTTGACAGGAATAACCGATAGATTAGTCAAGTACAGAGCGCTAAATTATTAAATTATGGGGAATGAGTTAGTTAATAAAACTTCTGAGGGGATTCTTCTTAAGTGCCTTAGCGAAAGTGAAGTATATTTAGAAATATCAGAGGTACATAGAGGATCATGTGGCTCTCATCAAGCAGGACATAAGATGAAATGGTTGTTATTTCGACTAGGGGTTTATTGGCCAATTATGCTAAAAGATTGCATAGATTTCGTCAAAGGTTGTCAGGAATGCCAAAATTATTCAGGTATCTAGCATGTGTCTGCAAGTGAGTTGCACTTAATAGTTAAGCCATGGACTTTTAAAGTATGAGCCTCAAACATGATTGGAGAAATTAAGCCCTCATCGTTGAAAGTTCATAAATACATCTTGGCGGGGATAAATTATTTCACTTAGTGGATAGAAGCCATCCCCTTGCCTATTGTCGATTAAGAAGAAGTGATTAGTTTGATCCAAAATTAAATCATATTAAATATAGATTTGGAATACTTGAGACTATTACTATGGACCAATGTTCAATGTTCACAAGGAAAAAAAGGGTAGAGTTAGCCTTAGAAATAGGGTTTAAGTTACTAACTTCGATACCTTGTTATGCCTAAGCTAACTGTAAGTTTGAATAGGCTAACAAGATCTTTATTGGTTTAATAAAGAATCACGTAGGCCAATAGCCAAGGAATTAGCATAGATTTTTAAACCAAGTGTTGTGGGTGTGACGAAACTCTCCCAAGGAGTCGACAAATTCCACAACATTTCAACATGTTTATGGTCATGATGCAGTACTCCCTTTAGAAATTCGTTTGCAGTCAGCTAGAATTCAAAGGTAAACTGAGATTCAACCTGAGTATTATTGGGGTATGATGCTACATGAGTTGAGTGACTTAGACAACGAAAGGTGAGCTGCTCTCGATGTCTTAATGAGACAAAAAGAAAGAGTAGCTAAAGCATATAATAAGAAAGTTAAATAGAAAACTTTCATGTTGAGAGACTTAGTTTGGAAAGTCATTTTGCCCATGGATAAAAAAGATAGAACATTGGACAAGTGGTCCCCTAATTGGGAAGGACCATTTAAAATTTTGCATGCATTTACAAATAATGTATATTGAGTCGAAGAATTAACCCCTGAAGGTCGAATCCTGCGAATAAATGGAAAATATTTAAAATAGTGTAGGCATATATTGCATGAAATCCGTATTAACGCAGAATAAAAGTTTCACTTCAGAATAAAAAAGGCTAAAAAAATATTGGCCTTAAATGTCGAAATGCCATAAAGGGCATATTTAATAGTTACAGAAATCCAAAATGTTGTTTCAAATGACATAGAAACCTTAACAAAGATAATGATAAAAGTGAAAGTCCTAGAAATGGAAAGTGGCTTTAAGCCTATAATATTATATCCTCACTGCATACATTCGATGATCAACTTCATAAATTATCAAGGAGAAACCATAAATCTTAGCATCTAGAGTATTGACATTCTCCTGATGTTAGATTCCAACTAGGTATTATTCATTTATTTGTTGCTGAATGACCTTCCGGAGTGCCTTCTTTTTGCTCTTAGCTTCTTCCACCTTTTTCTACAATGATTCAATCTGCTTCTTCCAGTTGAGAATTTTTGCATCCAAAACAGCAATGACTCCATCTTCCTAGCGAAAAGCTTCCTTCAGTTGTTCAATGCGTTTTTCAGAATCATTAGCCAAGTTCCATGCCTTTGGTCATGGGTCTGCCTTAGGCGCCATCTTTTTTTAAGCATCACGTTTCCTTTAGAAATCAACAAAGATCTGGTTAAAGAGGGGGTCCAAATGCTACCACAAAATCAACAACTTCGTTGAGGGCATCAGAAGCGTCGATTTATTTCAGCAATGATTTGATACCATATCCAGGAATGAAGTATTTTCCAAGTGCTTCAAAAATAGGTCAACTTATCCAAGTTTGGCCTTTATCCAAGTTTCAGGCGTGGTATTTCCTCTAGAGAAAGTTGAAAAACTTGAGCATTTGTCAGTTGAACTACCTTTATTAGTCATCATCATTTTTACATAAGCTTGGAGATTTTTCTTCTTTAGTTCTTCCAGTTCCTCTTGAGATAGAGTTTTGCTGGGTGAAGAGGTTGGTTTAACAATCGAGTTCTTTGGAAGTTCCTGTTCGACATTAGGTGCGATTTTTGCAGCTGCTTGTTCAGTATTGGTCAAAGGATTATTTTTTTTTAGATTTTGGTGAGCATCATGGGTTGGCTTAAGGCTATTAGGAGGAGAGATATATCTTAACTTTTCTTGCTTGAGAGTTTCCCTTTAAGAAGCCTCATCCATGTCTATTTCATTTCCATCTTCTCCATCAGATGTCGAAGATGTTGATTTAGAGGGATGACCTTTTCCAGTCGAATCATGGGATATATTGTTATCTAATTCTTTGGGTTTATTGACTTCTTCACTGATTTATGTGTTGGGGTTAGGTTGATTTGTGGGATAACTAGTAGTTTGACGCGTTGGATGTTTAAAATTCGACATAGGTTTGGTCGAAGGTTTATCCTACAAGAGTAAAGTGTTAGTATTTGGAAAAAATATTATAAAAGGGATAAAGAAAAGTAAATTCACTTTTGGGGCATTTGCATATGGACTTGAATTGGCACTTTCAGTGGAGACAAGTCTTATGGCTGTATTGGTCGTCTTTTTTCCTTTCCTTGAGGTAGCTTTTTTATCCTTCTTGGCTTTATGAGTAGGGGCCATTTTTTGGGCTAGGCACAATTTTTCTAATGTCAGCTCCATCATTTTTTGGTTTTTTCTTCTTCGCTGGAGGTTTAGGAGATGAATCCTCGAAATGAAAAGGTTCAGTCTTGATCTCAGCAGTTTTGCCATCAACAGTTGTGTCATCAGCCAACATAAAAATAAGAAATTTAAATTGTGAAAATCAATTTAAGCTTAATATGGTGAGCAATCAAAATCCAAGTTTCAGATTATGGAACTTACTTGTGTGGTTTTCGATGGAGTTGCTTCAACGCTACTTTAGTACTGGCAACGTCTCTAGTCCTCTTTCTGTGTTAGACAACTGAAAACATGAAAAATCAAATGTAATCAAAGAGGAAAGGATTTTGGGCTTAAATGAATTTTTAAAGAGATCCTTTTGCTTTCCTCACATTCATGTATAGGGGTTTCGACCATGACATGATTTTTGTCGACAAGAAGATGGCCTTTGAAACTATTTATGTCATGCTTAATCGGAGTCACTCGCTTGGCGGGTTTCAGGCTTTCATTTTTGAGTACCTTAAGAAATTCCCCACAAATGAACCACCGTGGAAATGGAGGGGCAAAAGCCAGAGCCATCTCGTTGATGGGCAAAGGGGGAAATTTCAGAGGATAAAATTTTAATGCAAAGGTATACTTGTCTTCACATAATCAGAAATCCTCAAGTTGGGTAGTTTCTCCATCATTTTTTATAAGAATAATGGCTTCTTTACAGATTGTTCGACTAAGGTCATTAGGTTCATACACTGTTTCAAAGTATTTCTTGAAAGCCTGTATTTCTTTGGCATGTTTGGCTCTACCTATGTTGAACCTTTGCTGCAGAGAAGAGAAAGTCTCAGTTAGATATTGAGTTAATGTTGCAGCATTGATATATTCTCAGGCCTTCCACCAAGCTTCAAATTCATGGGTGCAATAGAAAGATGGTTGGAAAGAAAATAGAGTGAGCATAACGCGATCAATAGCATGTCCAACAAGTTGTCGAAGGTATTCATCTTCAAAGAAGTCAACAGTGCAAAGGAAATAGTTAACATTCTCGATTAAAAAAGGGCTTGGGTAAAGTTTGACTGATTCCAGGCTGTCCCTACACCAAGTTGGGTTGATAACATAAGATTTTCACATTTTCCTTGGAGGTCCCAAGGTTGGTTTAGAGGAGTTAGGAGTAAGAAAAGCTTCCCATAGTTTCTTCAACTCAACTTCTTGTTCGCTAGTCGCTGGAAACTTTTGGGTAAACCATTTAGATCTGTGAGTTCCTTTGGCAAAAGGAGCCATCCATGGGTTAAAGTGATAACGTTTTCCAAACATCAGTAAATAAGCCAAAAATGCTTCTCGGTCTGGTTTGTTATTATCAGTTGGTGTCATTTAGGTCAATTAAATTCCTTCAACACACCTATCCCTAATGATTTCATTAGCATTGTTGGGCTTGTCGACATCCATAGAAATTTCAAGCATGGCATTTAGCCAAAGCTGAAGTAACCAAAATGGTTCATACAGTAGTAGGTTATCTTTGGGTTAGAGGTTTTTTAGAGCCTTAGTAGCTAATCTTAAGGATTCATAAAGACATCCAAAAATCAATTGGCTAAGAAAAATATCTCGGCCTTTATGCAGTTGGTTGGCTAGGGTTAAGTATCTTTTTGATACCTTCAAAGACTCGCAGTAAAAGATGCATCTCGACAGCCACAAAGCAAGGAAGACAATATGCTCTTCATCAGAGGCTTCACTAGTGCCAATGACGTGATAGTCCTCAATATATTTGCCAAAACTGGCACAATTTATGTCAAAGTTTATGGTGTCCCCATCTCTCTCATTAGGATAAAAAATTTCGCCAGTTGGGCGAAGACCAGTAATGGCTGCTATGTCAAAAAGGGTGGGTGTTACCACTCCACAAGGAAGCTGGAAGATGTAGGTAGTGCTTTCCTAGAAGTACAAGGATGCAAATAGCATGTCTTGGCAGTAGGCAAGGCCAATTCTCGACAACTGAATTAGGTCAAAAATACCTCTCGACTTCCACGTTTCACTCATTTTTGCCTAAATTTTGTTCAGCCAGAGGATGTAATCGTCATTCTTTTTGATGGGGGAGCTGAACACGTGCAAGGTGGCAGTCATGTATTTTAAGTTTAGAGGTTCCTTAATACTAACCATAGATTTAGTCCGCTGATAAGAAGAGAAAAAGTCCCTAATCTTAGTAAGATCTACATAGGGATCATGCATTGGACCCATAAGTGTATGGGTTTTTCCAGATATGGAGTAAGGAATGATTACTTGGGATTTGTAGATTTAGAGTTTTTCTATGTAGTTTGGAGGTTCTGGTGCATACTTTTGATTTCCAATGCAAGATACTGATTGGAGCATGTTAGCTAACATAAGAGATTCTTTGTTTGCTTTAGTGTTCATTGCTTTGGAAGCCATTGTTGTGGACGTTAAGTTGATTATTTGAAGAAAAATAATTTTGAAGATAAAGTTTCTGATAGCAATGAATGGAAAAGGGGAGAAGTGTGAAGGAAGACATATTTATACTGAAGAAATAAAAACTCTTTAGGTTTTTGTTTGACAAATGGCGTGAACTTTATTTACACGTGCTATGCATTTAGAGGTGAAATTGAAACCAGTTTGTATACCTAGCTATGCCACCCTGCAAAGACGAAACTATGATGAGGAGTTATTGGTTAATGGCAAAATGAACATTTTTGAGGTGACGTTTAATGGAAAGGTCATGATGCCCATGATGGCAATCCACTAGCTGAAATAGTGTCTGAAAAAAATTAAAAAAATGCCCCTATCTCCTTTTCATTGAAAAAGGCCTTTTTAGGGGGAAATTTGTCAGCTGGGATTTTCGACAATGGCAAAAATATCAGCACAGTTGGAAAGGCTCGTAAATAGTTGAGTTTAAATAGATGATTGTCGACGTGTGATATTGCAAAAGGTCGAAGTCTCAAGAAGAGAGATACATGTGACTTAGTATTTTTCAGGAAAAAGGAGATTTTCCGTTACGTTTCGATGATATGACAGTTTGGGTTTTCGACGATAACAAGGTGCATCAATCAATAGTTATTTGGGCGTGAAGAAGCATTTTGTTCAAAATAAATAACTACTTTTTAGCCTCATCCTAAAGAACATGTAGATAACATTCATAAGTGAGGTAGACGCAAGAGTCTACATGGCAGAGGCTGAAGAAGCAAACATTAGAAAATAGTTAACTTACACCTGTATAAATACAGATTCTAGTGATAGGATTCAGGGTGTTCATTTTATTTCACTACAAAATCTCAAAAATACTCAAAGTACTAACATTAGAGAGAAACGAGTTTCACCGAGAGAAGGTATGAATCTTGAAACACCATTTTCATTTAAATGCAAAACTTTTCATTTTATGTTCTTTGCCAATTTACTTTCATCTCTCATTTAACTGCATTGTTACTTTACATTTGTTTTAAAAACTTCTAGCCTTTTTGACAATGTCAAAATTATATTTCACATATCTTTTCTCAATTGTTTCGACCAAGTCAAAATCTTTCACATTTCCACAAAACTATAAACAAAAGTTTTTAGCACTATATCCTAGGATTCTATAGCTGATCTTGTAAGTAAACTTCAGTAAGAGACTAACGATTGTTTACCAAATTTCACAGTAAATATTCGGTCTTTGTAATATGTCTGCTGGTGGAGGTGTATATGCAAACATTCAAATATCAATGTGATATTTATGATTTTAGAATAGTGGAATTTTAGGGTTTAAATATCCTAGAATCTTCTTTAGACACAGCTGCCTCAAATATAATGTGTTAGATGATCTCATAGGTTACTAGTTGAAGATCTCTGGGGACCCACTACTTAATAAACACTTTTCATGATGAAGATTTCACATCAAACATGCCAAAAATCGAGCATATAGGTCTTGGGAGAGAGATGTTTGATTTTTTTTTATTTAAAAAATAACCTTTTCTCTCAGTTCTATATATAGCTATAAGTGAGCGCCAAATTTTCTGCAAAAAAAAAAGTAAACCTATTGCCTCAGTGTTTTTGAAAATTGAGGTAACATAACTATTATGGAACACGCTTCAAATCCTTATAACTACATGTCGCTACTGCGAAAATCGGCGTCGGCTGAACAGAAGAGTCGCCACCGTGCGTTATTTATCCCACGGGAGGGAAAGGAAACGCTCAGAGTAAACCTCGCACAACACGGGAAAGGTATGGTCATCGCAACCAAAACCTGGGTTCGGGAGTCGGTTACGCAAGGGGAAGGTATTAGCACCCCTCACGTCCGTCGTACTCGACGGGATCCACACTTGTTTTCTGGTACGGATTGTTATTCTATCTAAACTATAGGTCAAGGGTTAAAAAGAAAATAAAATGAAAATAAAATGACTCGGCAAAGTATCGCACTTTATGCCTACGTATTCTCGCCTGGAACGAGAAATCAGAGTCAACGTAGTTCGCCTACCTACGGGAAAGGAGGGGAAGGTTGCTCGCTAGGACATCGCATCCTATGCCTACGTACTTCTACACTGCACAGAAGATCAGAGCAAACGTAGTTCGGGCCACGTACGACACAAGTCTGTCTTGGTCGATTTTATTCCTTCTGAAAAAGGTTTTTCTGATTTACAGTCCAAGCGGACAAAAATGACGTCTTGATGAGTTCACATTCTTTTACGGAAGAAGTGTCTTTTATTGTGTTCGAAATATTTATTGTGTTTTTCTGTTTGTTTTGAGAAAGAAGAGACAGGACTCTAACCTACGGTTGCGAAGGGAATCAAACTAACCTACTGTTATCATGCAGGGGTTAAGACCTAGTGTCTATCATGCTCCTCTCTTGCACAGAGAGAAACAGAGATCCTAAGGGAATAGACGGAAACAGAAACAATATCAGATATATACAGTAAAACAGTAAAATGCATGGATGCAACAATACAAGCGAGGCAAGGGAGTCCCACTCAACCTCGAACCTGGAAAACAATAGGCAAAAGTGAACGGGCTTCACTTTCAACCCAACAGGGTAGACAGCAAACAATACAGTCAGGGAAACTCAAACAATACATCAAAAATTGTAAACAGCAAAAATAAACAGCTACAGCAGCTCTGCATCAACATCTGACTTCAAGTAATCTCCAAACAGCTACAAGCTTCAGCAGGCATCAATCTCCATCTCCACAGTCTTCAGCAAGATCTTGATCACCAGTCCTCAGTCTACAATGGCTTTTCTTCAAGTCTTAGGCTCCAGGATGAACATCAGTCAACCAGATGAAGTGAATGAATGTTAGACAGTTAATTACCTACCAAGGGTGGTTCATCAACTATTAACATTAAACAGAAAGTTTCTCTCAAAAGTTCTATCTTTCAAATACATTCACTGATCCTTCCAAAGGAAGGAGGTGAATATTTGAAAGAGACTTTGAATCATAGAGAAAGGATGGATGCAGACAAGGCATTCCATGTTTGAGAAACAAGCTTTCTAATCTAGGGCTCTGCCTAGCTCCTAAACCCTATTCTCCTCAACAGCTGCTAGCAGGAATCCCCTCTCCAATCTCTGGAAGTTGGTCTTTAGGCTCTGGATCTCCAATGGTCTTCATCTCCTCAAGTCTTCAGCTTCCCCAATCCCCAAGCAATCTCAATACCCACACAGACAAATCAATAATCCCCAGAGGGCACACCACACCAATCAATCAAATATAGCAGTAATATATCAATAGCAGTAGGGGAATCCTATTGATTTCTAAGGGGAACTATCCTATACCCATAACCCCTATAGTCCATACCCCAAAAATCAAATGAAAATTTCCTAAAAGAATTAAACTATCTCACCTAAGTTGATTTAAAACCCTAATTTTGTTCAAGTTATTCAAGCCTAAACCAATCATCTAAAATTAATCTCTAAAAATATGAACTAAATTGCATATACAAGCTAACAATGTCTATTAATCAACCTAAAAAGAATGAGTGAAAAATATTAAAGCCACTAATAGAACAAAAATTATCAAAATCATGTATGAAATGAAACACTTAAAATATGCATTTATTTGGAAAATATGGGAAAAATATCAAACAAAAATAAAATGCAATTTTTATATTTTTATAATTTTCTTGACACTTTAAAGAAAATGTTAAAAAAAGAATGAGTTAAAAATATGCAATTTCTAATTTTCTATGAATTTTCAAAAATGAAGGAAAATAAAAAGAAATTGAAAAAGAAAATAGAAAGAAATAAAGGGAGGGGGTGTAACAAGCAATCAGAATCCAGTTCCACGCGTTGGGCCCATCAAATGAGGGGTGCAAATATGAATACAAGCCCAATGCCGCGTTAATGAAACGCTGCGTTTCACGTGGCTTTGTAATTCCCTCCAAAATGCAGATTGAATGCCAGCCCTTGATCTTGAAGTCAATTCAACGTTTTCTCTCCCATCCAACGGCCATTGTGTTTCTTCCCCAAATGAAACCCTAGGTTCAGGTTTTGTCCATGCCATGCAACCAACTTCTAATGATTCGTTCTCCTTCCCCAAGCCATGAAACAACACGATCCAAAAACCAAAATTGACCCCCTTCTTCCCCTCTATCCATCCATGGCCATGGTTCATCTTGAAACAACCTCTAACCTTCAAACAGAAAGCACTAACACACGGGTACCACCATGAATACGTGCCCTGCAACTTCATTAAACCTTGAAATTCTTGATGTTAACTTGTTCTACATGCCACCCTGAGTACACTAAGCTATAATACATGCTTTAAAACTCCATAACCAAAGCTTCCTTGATCTTGCAAGAATTGATACCATCTTTCGAAACTTCATGAAATGATCTTAAACTACTCATGGATGATCCCTAGATTGTCTCTATTGCAAATAACTTAAAATCTAACCCTAACAATGGCTAATCATGGTGATTCAAATCAAATTGCATCCTTACCAAATGGATATGGTGATGATGGTTATCCCTCGTTTCAACCCTTGCCACTTGTGCTAATTGATCCTTAGATGATGGTGATGATTCCTGTGAAGAGAATTGGTGCTTAAATCCCTTGAGAATGGCAATTCACACCTTCATGCAAGTTGGAGTGATGAATGGGAACCAACAATCCAGCCACGAATCCTTGAGCCTTCTTCTTGCTTTTTACTCCACAACAATGGAGGATGGTGATGATAACAGAAATTGAGATGATTGATGAAGCTTCAATGGAGTTTGAAGAGAAAATGCAAATTGGAGTGAAATGTTCAAAGTAGTGTTTACAAGTTCAAAGAATCACCAACCCATGCACAAATAGCTTCATTTCCTTATATAGGAGAGGATTAACAGAATGAGAAGTTTCTAGATTGGTCCTAGAGGGATCTAGAAGCTTATGGAACTTTCATGAATTTATCATTTGATGGCATTTTGAATCATATCATATCATGCTTGCACCTTGGGTAAACTTGAGTGAAAATCTCCTCTCATGAGATATTAGGAGTGTATGTATGAAAAACCAAGCTTTCCTTGCCTTGTGTTAAGCTTTACCATGTTGCCTTATGATATAAGAAACAAATTTACAAAGGAAGTCCAAATTTTAAACCTAAACTCAAAAATGTGGCTGAACCAATGTCTTTAAAATGATGTTGGGAATCAATTTGGTATATTGGATGACCCATATTGGCTTTGTAGATCTCTCAAACCATTTTCCAACTTGAACTTTTTCAAGTTATATGCCTTTTTTAAGTCATTTTTCACCACTTTTAAAATTCCATGCTCCAAGCTTTTCCAAACTTTCACACCTTATTTTCAAGCCTTAAAATCCCATTTTGAGCAACTTTGATGTTGTGAAGTTTTTCATTTGAAGCTTCCTTGTATGAGTTTTGGGCATAGGTTGAAATGACCTGTAATCACCAAATGACCAAAATACCCTTTGCTTGCCAAGACCATAAGTAGAGTTCCACAAATAATATAAAGGCATACCATACCATTATAGAAAGCTAAAACAATGAGGAACAACTCTTATGTTGACCAGAAATTCATTTGAAATCTCCTTGAGGGGTAAAAGTAGCTTGGAAGTCAAGTCACTTTTATAGACAAAATTTCAGATACCTCAGATGACCTGTAACTTGCAAGGACCATAACTTGAGTTCTATAAATCTCCTTGATGTATTCCACCACTCAAATTAAAGGTCTTGAGATCCTCTACAATTTTCATGTTGGCCAAGGATCCATTTGAAGCTTGCATTTTGACTTCTCTTGCTTGGAAATTTGACCTAAACTAGGGAATTTTACACAGAAACCCTAACTTAGAAACTCCTCTTCTCCTTGATTTCTCTTGATTTCTTATTAGCATAACAACATATCTTTATTCTATATGTCAAATAATGAACCCCACATCTCTCCAATAGCCCTTAATGCCTTTCAATCAGTCAATTGACCTAGGGTTGACCCAGGGTTGACCCAGATGAAACCCTAGTTGACTGTCTTCCTCCACAACTCTTGTGACTACACCAATGACTTGTCTCCTTCTCCAAATGACTTTATAAGTCCTCCAAGATGTCTAGATACTCCCCATGCCTTCAATTCACAGCTCACAATTTCTTTGTTGATCCTCAGACACCCTCAGTTAGGAGATAGATGCACTTGCTTGATCTATTGACTTCCCAGCTTTCAAATTCTTTCTGATGACTTGAATGAGATTAAATTTGGATAATAACCTCTTGATAGGCTCATATAGATGAGAATAATGATTGGTCCCCTGTTGGATGACTTGCTATGCTTATGCTATGCAGATGAGTAACCTATGTACATGGCTCTATATGCAAATGCTAATGATATTGAAACATAAACCAAGTGAATAAGGTTGAGCAAATTTTAGGGTGCAACAGCTGCCCCTATTCAAGCGACTTGGACCCGATTGGGTGAAGAGCCCGGAGCCTTCAGACATTCGTGGTACGAGACGGTTGAATACTAGGAACCCAGAAATTTGCCAACCGCAGAAATAAACTGCGCCACTGCTTGGGGAACGACATTCGTCAGCTGAATCTGACTGTTATGACAACCCACTGATCTCGCGCGACCGTGCTGGGGATTATTTTCATCGTTCTGAAAAGATTCTATCATCGCAGAGACAGAACACTGTCCACATCAGGACGTCTGCTTCGTCAATTTTGGAAAAACTTCAACAACTTTGCTGGGGATGGCTCGTCTGCCTTCTCGTCAGAAATAAATCGTCCATGCTAGGAATAACACCGTCCACGTTAGGACTCACCTTTCCACGTAAGGAATAATCGTTCCACGTTAGGAATACATCATCTCCTCCACGTTAGGAAACCAACTTGATCTGAATCTGTCCACGTTAGGACTAATCTTTCCACGTAAGGAATCAATCATTCCGCGTAAGGAAACACATTTTGATTCGTCCACGTAAGGACTCCAACTTATTCCATGTAAGGAATATAATCTCAATCTGTCCACGTTAGGAATCCCACTTGACATGTCCACGTAAGGACTCCATCTTTCCACGTTAGGAACACGATCTTGATATGTCCACGTAAGGACTCAATCTTTCCACGTAAGGAATCATCATCTTTCCACGTAAGGAATACAACTCGTCTTCTCTGCGTCTGTCCACGTCAGGACTGAACTTGCTTTTCCACGTGAGGAACTGAAGCTTCTCTTTCCACGTAAGGAATAACCTTGTCCACGTCAGGACTCACGTTTCGTCTTGATTTGTCCACGTCAGGACTCCGCTGGGGAAATAAAACTTGTCCACGTTAGGACCCATGCACCTTTGACCCACTTGGGAAGTGAGACTTGTCCACGTCAGGACTCACGTCTCAACCTGCTGAAGTAATAGAACCTGTCCACGTCAGGACTTGCGCGTCTTCGACTTGCTGAAGTAATAGAACCTGTCCACGTCAGGACTTGCGCGTCTTCGACTTGCTAGGGAAATAAACCCCGTCTACGTCAAGACACACACTTTGCCAATAATACAAAGAAGGGTCAAATTGTCCAGGTTAGGACTCTCGTATCTTGTCATCACGAAGAATTATAAACTTGTCCACGTCAGGACGCACATCTCACCATTACAAATAGAGATATCTGCTGGAAATAAATTGTCCACGTCAGGACACCAACACGAAGAGTAACCCACCTTGTCAACGTTATGACTCCACACTCAATCAACGCCGAGAACTCGAACCTATCCACGTTAGGACTCTCACACATCGTCAACCCGAGGAAATGTCCACGTCAGGACTCCACCTTCCAACAATTCTGAGAAATCGAACCTGCCCACGTTAGGACTAGCACCTTCCATCAGCCCGGGGAAATAAAATTATCCACGTTAGGACTCATCCTTCCATTGGTCCGCAAACTTCTTATCACTGACATTACATCAACTTTGAGGCTGACTCTACTGGGGATATCTGAAAACCAACTCACTGGATGCCTGTTCTGATAACTGGCGGCAGCTTCTGAAATTCTGATTCATGAACCTTTTAATGCTGACGTAACAACAACTTTGAAGGAAACACTCCGCTGGTCGGACTAGAGAAACTTCAACAAGAACCCTGGCGGGGAAATAAGTAACTCTGCTTAGGGACAAAGAGAAATTTATCCTGCCGATGCTGTGGGGAATAGCGCCACAACTAACACTTCGTCGAATGTCTCACGTCGAGATCCTGAATGTTTATTGATTCATCTGATCAAGGGCTCTCTCTACCAACGAGAGAAACAATACTTGAAACCAAAAGATTAGCCATCCTGGTTTATGTTTCACAATGCATGCGTTCGACGATGATGCAATGCTCCATTCGACATGGAAATGCTACGCTTTTTTTTATTTGATGGATGCAAGTATGACCCTATATGCCAATGCAAATGCAGTCTCGAACTGCTGGGTACAAAAGCTGCTTCAGCAAAATAAATGCTGAAGATAATGCCAACTCCGCTGGGGATAGCCAGGTGCTACAGAATTATTCCAGCAAAATAAATGCTGGAAGGATGAGGTCGGCTCAGCTGGGAAATTGGGGAACTCGAACCAAAACATATCACTGAAGTAACACCCTGCTGGGGAATACAACTCTGTTGGAGAATAACAGATGCGCCTGGTACAATTGGACTTCTGCTGGAAAGTGAACGGGTATCACACGGTACTCCGGCAAAATAAATGCCAGGACTCACCAACTCTGCCGGGGAGAACCTTAATCTTCGAATTCCACTGGAAGGAATGAAAATGCTTGCTGAGAAGAGGATTCCGCTAGGGATGGGATGATTCTCTTGGGGCCAATTAACTGACTCCATTGGGGAGAGAATACCTGACCCTGCGGGAAAAGGTGAACTTGTCTGAATACAGCTCACAAATATTAATCTTCTGTGGCTAAACCACTCTGCTTGAGATGCACTGTCTGAATACAACCTACAATTTTGGAATCGCCAATTCTGCCGAGGATAACTGGCTTTATTGGAGCATGCCTTCTGGATAGGCTACGACTAGCTGGGGAATTCGATCTTTCTTCAGGAAGAACATGCATGACCTGCGTGGAGATCAAGTCTTTCGTTAATGCAATCTTTTGATCCTCTTCCTCGTACGGCTATGGAACCTGCAACAACACAACAAGACAAGACAAGCCTATGCAACCAAATCTATTCAGGTTAGTAACATCATTTCCAGTTAATTCAACGCTTTAGTAATCGTTGGCAGGGGCCAGTGATGTTATACACATGCTAATTTCAGTAAACTTAGGCGCTTTATCATGCACAAAACAGTAAAGGACCAGCATCAAGTACTGAATAACATATTTTATTGATTGGGCCCCTGAATGGGCGGAGTTTTTGTACACGGGATGTAACTCCTGAAAAGAGGAAGCTACGCAAAGCAGACATACAAGTACGCACAATAAGCATAAATACTTTGACAAATTAAATTTTGTACACATGTCGGCAACGGGATGCAGACGAACACCACGAACTGATCCTCCTATGACTCATCCGACTCTGATGCTTTCCCGGTATTCACACTTCCGAAGAGGTTGTATCTGATAATCGACTCCTCAGGTATTCTCCCGCATTGATGCTCAGTGCAATATCAAATTCGGACCGCAGTCATTTGCTTTTTAAATCCCTAACTTTTGCGTGAACCGCCCTTTACGGGTTTTCAATTCACCGGGATACCCCTTTTTGCCGAAGCCGCCCAGTGTAGGTTTTCAACTTCGCGGGTGTACATTTTTTCAATTTTATCCCTAACTTTTGCCCGAACCTTTCATTCTGTTTTTGGTTCGCCAGGATGCCCCATTTTTGCCTGGAATCTCTTTTTTCTGTCCAGCAGGTCAATTTTAAGCAAAGTATTTTTTAACTGCGTCCGAATTCACAGGCGACGTAAAGTCTTCACCGTCCATGGTGGACAACAACAACGCTCCTCCTGAGAAGACTTTCCTGACAACGTATGGCCCTTCGTAGTTAGGGGTCCACTTGCCCCTGTGATCTGCTTGCGGTGGGAGAATCCTTTTCAGCACAAGGTCGCCCGTCTGAAAGCTTCGCGGATGTATCTTCTTGTCGTATGCTTTCTTCATTCGGCTATGGTACAAACGGCCATATGCTAGAGAAGCTAGCCTCTTCTCATCCATCAAACTTAATTGATTCAACCTGTCTTTTACCCATTCTGCCTCGTCCAGCTGAACATCTCGCAATACCCTCAGAGAAGGGATCTCCACTTCCAATGGTAATACCGCCTCCATTCCGTACACTAACGAGAACGGGGTTGCCCCGGTTGATGTGCGTACCGTCGTACGATAGCCGTGCAAAGCGAAAGGTAGCATCTCGTGCCAATCCTTATAGTTCACCACCATTTTCTGCACAATCTTCTTGATATTCTTGTTGGCCGCCTCGACAGCGCCATTCATCTTGGGTCGGTAAGGGGAGGAGTTGTGATGTTCGATCTTGAAATTTTGACAGAGCTCCTTCATCATTTTGTTGTTCAGGTTCGACCCGTTGTCCGTGATTATCCACTCGGGAATCCCATATCGGCAAATGATATCTCTCTTGATGAATCTAGCCACCACTTGCTTCGTTACATTGGCGTAGGACGCCGCTTCCACCCACTTGGTGAAATAATCGATTGCTACTAGGATGAACCGATGCCCATTAGAAGCTGTCGGCTCGATCTTTCCAATCATATCGATTCCCCACATTGAGAATGGCCATGGCGACGACATCACATTCAGAGGCCTTGGAGGCACATGGATCTTGTCAGCATAGATTTGGCACTTGTGGCACTTCCTCGCAAACTTGAAACAATCAGTTTCCATGGTCAGCCAAAAATAACCTGCCCGCAGCAGCTTTCTCGTCATAGCATGCCCGCCAGCATGCGTACCAAAGGTACCTTCGTGTATTTCCTCCATGAGCAACTTTGCCTCCCTTTCGTCTACACAACGCAACAGCACCAAGTCGTGGTTTCTTCTGTATAAGACGCCATCCGGATTCAAATAGAAATTACCCGCTAATCTCCTGAGAGTCTTCTGATCTTGACTGGATGCCCCAGCCGGATACTCTTTATTCTTCAGGAAATTAAGGATATCAAAATACCACGGTTTGTCGTCGGACGCTTCATCAATAGCAAATACATAAGCTGGCCTATCAAGTCGAGAGATAATGATTCGGGGAGCCTCGTTCCAGAAGTTGACTTTGTACATGGAAGACAAAGTGGCGAGGGCGTCAGCCATTTGATTCTCTGCCCGCGGCACATGATGCAACTCAACCTTGTCGAAGAAAGGCAACAATCTCCTTGCATAATTCATGTAGTGTATCAAATTGGGCTGACGTGTCTCCCATTCTCCTTTGATCTGATTCACCACCAGAGCTGAATCTCCGTATACGTCTAAATTCTTGATTCGCAAATCAATGGCTTCTTCAAGCCCCATTATACAAGCTTCGTATTCGGCCTCATTATTGGTAACGGCAAAGGTCAATTGGGCAGTAAACGGGATGTGCGACCCGTGTGGCGTAGTGATGATTGCCCCTATTCCGCTACCGTAAGCATTCACAGCTCCGTCAAATATCATCTTCCACTTAGAACCCAACTCTGGCCCCTCGTCTGGCAACGGCTCTTCACAATCTTTCATCTTTAGGTACATGATATCCTCGTCAGGAAAATCAAACCTCATCGATTGGTAATCTTCAATAGGCTGCTCCGCCAGATACTCGGACAACACACTCCCCTTTATAGCCTTTTGCGAGACGTATTGGATGTCATATTCAGTCAAGACCATCTGCCACCGGGCAATTCTCCCTGACAACGCCTGCTTTTCGAATACATATTTGATAGGATCCATCTTCGAGATGAGCATGGTTGTATGATTCAGCATGTATTGCCTCAAACGCTTGGCGGCCCAGGCTAGCGCGCAACAAGTTTTCTCAAGCATTGAGTACCGAGATTCACAATCTGTAAATTTCTTACTCAAGTAATAAATTGCATGCTCTTTTCTTCCTGTCTCGTCGTGTTGACCGAGAACACAACCCATGCTTCCCTCAAGAACTGTCAAATACATAATCAAGGGTCTGCCTGCCACCGGGGGTATCAAAATAGGAGGTTCCTGCAAATACTGCTTTATTTTATCGAACGCCTTTTGACAATTTTCGTTCCACGTTACAGCTTGATCTTTCTTCAACAGCTTGAATAATGGTTCACACGTGGCCGTTAGGTGAGATATGAACCGGGCGATGTAGTTCAACCTCCCTAAAAACCCGCGCACCTCTTTCTCTGTTTTAGGCGTCGGCATTTCTTGGATTGCTTTTATTTTAGCAGGATTGACCTTTATTCCTCTTTCACTTACGATAAACCCCAGCAGTTTACCCGATCTCACCCCGAAGGTGCATTTATTAGGGTTCAGCCTCAGCCTGAACTTCCTAAGCCTTTTAAATAATTTCAGCAGATTCACCAGATGCTCTTCCTCCGTCTGGGATTTGGCAATCATATCGTCAACATAAACTTCGATCTCTTTATGCATCATGTCATGGAAAAGAGTCGTCATCGCACGCTGATATGTTGCCCCAGCATTTTTCAAACCAAAGGGCATCACTTTGTAGCAAAATGTTCCCCAAGGCGTTATGAAAGTAGTTTTCTCCATATCCTCTGGCGCCATTTTAATCTGGTTATAGCCCGAAAAGCCATCCATGAAGGAGAATACGGAGTATTGAGCAGTATTATCAACTAACACGTCAATGTGAGGAAGTGGAAAATCGTCTTTTGGGCTTGCTTTATTCAAATCTCTATAATCCACGCACATTCGAACCTTGCCATCTTTCTTTGGCACTGGTACGATGTTAGCAACCCATGAGGGATACTTTGTCACAGCCAGGAAACCAGCGTCCCACTGTTTTTGAACTTCCTCTTTGATCTTCACTGCCATATCTGGTCGAGTTCTGCGAAGCTTTTGTTTGACGGGCGGGCAATCTTCTTTCAGTGGCAGGCGATGCACAACCATATCTGTATCGATTCCTGGAATATCTTCATACGACCAAGCGAATACATCACTATACTCTTGGAGCATCTCAACCAGTCTTTGCTTGATGTCGCTCTGCAGTGCGGCCCCGATACGAATATTCTTCTCAACCCCTTCCGACCCCAAGTTGATAATTTCGATGACCTCGTCGTGAGGCAGAATGGATCTTTCCTCTTGCTTCACCAACCAAGACAGTTCTTCAGGAACGTCGCTATCTTCGACAACCTCTTCTTCAGCCTGAAATACCGGGTGCTCGAAGTCGGGACGAGTCATAGGTGGTTCAAGGATGTCATCTGAAAATGTTATCCTGCAAAAGGAATGGTTAAGTGCTTCAAATGCGTATAAAGCGAAAAACCACGTTGCCATTTTATTGGAAAATATAAAACAAGAAAGACAAAGATTACAGTATTTGCACATGAAAAAACGCCATTTATTTAATGATTAACACGCAATGTTCATAACAACACAGCCCTAAGCAAATCCTGATGCCCTGGGCAAGACATCAGATTATTCAACAATTAATAAAGCAAAGCATTACTGTTTAAGAGTCACAGGAACAAGCTCCTGAATAGACCAGTTGCACAGTCCTTGTCCTGGTGTGCTTGGCTGAATCCAGGCATCCATATCACAGTCGATGTCCCCTTCGTCAGACTCCGAAGCAGCATTGATGGTTTCATGACATACTCCACTGGCAGAGATGGTAATTGGCCCTCTAAAACGGGGTGCCCCCACGGAAGGAGTTGATGACGACGGTTGGTATCCCAGCCCGAACCGGTCCATCTTCACAGGAATGTCCAGCACTTTGCCCCAACCCTTTGCTTCTCCTGCTTCCACTAGAGCTTGAGCTTCTTTATACGACGAGACAACTATCTCTGGCACTTTGCTCAGCCGGGACCTTTGTCCTTGATACGCAACCCTTCAAATGCCTGGCAGGGTGTTTCGTGGATCTCTCTGTGGACTTCCACATATTTAAACGACGATAGATGGCTGACCAGGATGTCTTCTTCTCCGCATACGGTGACTACACTGTCTCCGACCATATATTTTAGCTTCTGATGCAGGGTGGACGTGACTGCCCCGGCCCCATGAATCCAGGGTCGTCCGAGCAAGCAGCTGTACGCAGGCTGTATATCCATGATATAAAATTCAGTTGCAAACACCTCCGGCCCCACTTGCAGGGGCAATGTGATCGATCCAAAGACTGTTCTCCGCGTGCCGTCGAAGGCTCTAACTACCAAGTCACTGGGCGTGCACAAGATTCCTCTAACATCCAGCTTCATCATCGCCTTCTTGGGCAGCACATTCAAAGACGATCCAGTGTCGACCAATACGTGCGACATCGCCGATCCTCTACACTCAACAGATATGTGCAGCGCCATATTATGATCTCTCCCTTTTGGGGTTAAGTCGAAGTCGGTAAAGCCCAAGCTGTGGCCTGCATTTACATGTGCTAACACTCCTTCCAGCTGATTCACAGAGACGTCTTGGGGTACAAAGGAAGTATCCAGGACTTTCAACAAAGCATTTCTGTGAGCTTCGGAACACAACAGCAATGACAGGATAGATATTTTGGACGGCGTCTGCTGCATATGCTCCACAATCTTATAATCACTTTTTCGGATCAAGCGCATGAACTCTTCTACATCCTTCGATGCTGCTTCCTTTTCGCTCGCTTGCACTGGGATATTCTCGACCACTTTCCCTTTTCCTTTTGCTAGTCTTTCGGCCTCCACTTCAGGTGATATAAAGATCCTACCACTCCTTGTCATACCCCCTGAACCGACAACGTTATCCACAGTCTCGGCTGGCTGCTTATTAACATCAATCTTTATCCCGTCACAATACACCTCCAACCCATATGACCAGGGGACTGCTTTCGTGTTCTCGTACGGGATCGGCCCGGCCTTAGTTATGGTGATCGGTGGTCGCTGAGCTGGTGCTGCAATAGTGATTGTCTTCCGAGGAATCGTTACAGTGGCCACATCACTCTGATCATCTGCTGCTGCCCCTGCGGGCTCTTCAGTTGCTGCTCGGTCGAACTGCAATGTGCCCCCATCGATTAAAGCCTGAATGCCTTTCTTCAAATCATCACACCCCCCAGCTAGGGTCCAGCATTCTAAACAATATTCGTCACATCCTGGATAAACACCCCTTTGCAACAATCTGCTTTTTATCTCGCCCAGCGGCGTCTTCAAATCGTCGACATTCATAATCAGATTCAACCCTTCCTCAGTCAGAATGACGTTCGCCCCATGGTTAGGCATGGGTTTCTGCACTATATTTGGACCTGCCGTTCCGAAATTGATAGTCTTATTGTCCAAAAGATCCTGCACAACATGCTTAAAAGCATGGCAACCCTCTATATCGTGACCCGGAGCCCCAGAATGAAACTCACAATGCCTGCTTGCATCGTAACCAAACGGGGGAGCTCCCGTTATCGGTGCCAGAGTTCTCTTCTCTACCAGGTTCAATTCCAACAATGTCTGCAATAAATCAGCATATGTCGTGGGAGGCTTCTCAAACACTCTTCTTGGTTTACCACCCTGGAATCTTCGCTGAGCCTGTTGTGCCCCCTGCTGAGGCTGCTGCTGCTGTTGCTGTTGCATTGGCTGCTGCTGAGACGGTTGTTGTTGCTGAAGTGGTCGTTGCTGATATGGAATAGTAACACTCGCCACCTGCTGCGGCTGATGATATTGGTTTTGTCCCCTGCCTCGGCCTCGGCCTCGGCCTCCAAACACTGCGCTTGCCTCGCCCTGACGGCGCCCACCAAAAGCCTTCCTATTACTGTCAGATGCAGTTGATTCCTCAACCTGGAATTTCCCTTGCTTAATGTTGCGTTCAATCTTTTCTCCCATCGAATCAGGTCCGAAAAACTGGCCAGAGACGTGTGAAACAGCATGTCATGAAACAAGCCTGTGAATGTGTCGACGAACATGTCATTCATTTCCTTGTCTTCTACAGGAGGACGGACCCTGGCAGCCATATCGCGCCACCTTTGCGCGTACTCTTTAAAGCTCTCCCCTTTCTTCTGCGACAGCCCCGCCAATTGGACCCGATTGGGCGCCAAATCGCTGTTATACTTGTAGTGAGCTACAAATGCCTCTGCCAATTGCTTCCATGTCTTGATATCGGTTGGCTCCAACCCCATATACCACTCTAGGGAAGGACCCGACAGACTATCTTGAAAGAAATGCATTAGCATTCTTTCATCAGTTGAGTATGCAGACATCTTTCTGTAATAAGCTCGTACGTGCACTTTCGGGCATGTGTCCCCTTTATACTTATCAAACGCAGGAGCTTTGAATTTGATTGGCACCCTCAAGCCAGGTACCAGACCCATTGTTGCCATGTCCAAGCCCACAACACTTTGGTTCAGGACCCCCCTCATCTGCTCTTCTAGCATTCTGATCTTCTGGGAGTCATCCATCGGCCCTTCGAAACCTCCGCCGGAGAAAGCGTCCTCCTGCTGATCTTCTTGCCACATACCATTCCCGGCTCCATACCCGTCATATCCATTATTACGTCCAGCCCTGATCTGGTTCATCCCCGGACCTCGGCCTCTGTTGCCGTATCCCTGAACACCTCCAGCAGGCCCAAAAGCCATAAACCCAGCGCCGTTTCCATTTCCAAAACCTCCATAGCCCTGATTGGCCACACCATAACCATCTTGCCCAAAGCCTTGAGCATTGAAACCATATTTCCCAGCATTATCGAATCCTTGATCATTGAACCCGAATCCAGCATTGACAAAGCCGTTGCCTCCCATATTATCACCCAAGTTGACATCACCAAGCCCAACGTTATAGACAGCAGTCTCATTCCCAGCTCCGACGTTATCATTCACAGCAGCGGTAGCGTTGTTGACATTAGCAGCAGGTATATTGACTACAGGCGGAGCCACTGGCGTGGGAGTGCCATCTCCATGAACAGTATCGACTCGCACAGACTGATGATCCTCGTTGCCGTGACTAGTATTCCGAGCCAACAGAGGTTGGACCATGGCTTGCAAATTCTCCTGACCTTTTGCAATAGCTTCCATGGTCTGCATAAAGAGAGCTAGCTTTTCGCGCACATCTTGCATCTCGTTCTGCATTTGATCCATGATTCTTCGACAGTTGGTGCGAGTAGAATAGCGGTGCGGGTGCTGATCTGCAATCCTGAAAAGTACCTGGTACAGAGCAGGAAATAAGACACCATTCAAAGATTACCTGTAATGCAATATGAATATGGATGCAATGCAATGTGTGTATGTGCATTAGGGAAATTCATTCCCCGATTCTAGTGTGAAGGTGCCGGTGCAGTGACAGTGCTAATAATATAAGGATTCGGAGCTGAATCATAGAAAGCCTCATATATTGCTGAGAAACCAATAAACCCGGAATACAATGTCACTGAGAGTACAAAGAGAAAGCATGACTTCAACCAACAATCCTGGTGATGGTCAGCACTGTGCAAATAAAGCATACAAGTTACTACATGAAATGATCAAATCCTCCCATAAGTCTGATACTCTTCTAGCAGCTTCTTGGTCTCCGGATGACTGGGTCGAGCAAGCAGCCCTTCAACAAGTTGGTTCCTTTTCTTCAGAACACGGCGCACGTCTTCAGCAGTGTCTTCCCATGCCCCGTCTCTGAAGCGATCCTCCAGTTTACGCTTCTGAGACACAGCTTCATCTCTGGTTTTGATGGCCTTGTTCAGTGCGTTCTGGAGACTATACCTAGACATCACTTCTTCTTCGCACTTATCGATGCTGGCCTTCAACTGCTCTTCGAGGTCAGAAATTTGCTGCTTCAACTTATCTTCCCTCTTCTTATTGTTGGTGAGCGTAGCATTCCAAGTCTTATTGCAGGAAGAGATCTCTCGGTGAGCGATGTCAAGCGCTTTCTTCTTGGATTCAAGCATGTCATGGGAGCTTTTGAACTCTTGCCTCAGACGTTCGCGCTTCTTCCTCTCCTCAGCTAGCTCACCCCCTAATCTGTTCATTAGTTCAATCTGCTGTTGGAAAGCATGGACGACCTTGTTTTTCTCGCTGCGTATCTGGGCTAGCTCCTGCTCTAACCCTTCGTTGATCGTCAACAAGGCTTCTTTTTCTCTCACCACTTGCTCGTAGGCTTCCCTAGAAACAGTAGTTGGCTCTGCTACCGGAATCGGATCAAGAACTGGTGCATCTGGAAATGGCATCCTCAACTGACTAGCTCTCTCCCGGATCCAAACCATGTAAGGTTCATAGGCCTGACAGTCATTCTTCCCTAACAACGGCTTCCCCCTTCGGATAATACGCGTCCAGGCATGCTGCAGCTTGGCTAGTAACTCCCCCTTCACGTCTCCGGTGAAGTACAGAGATTCCTGTACTTCCTCCTCCTTTGGCGGGTTCTTCAGCGCATATCCGAACTGACGGACGAACAAAGATGGGTTGTAGTTGATACACCCTTTCCTTCCAATCAATGGGACATTAGGGTACCCCGGACAACTGAAGATAAGTTCAGACCCCAGTAGGTCTCTGTCGAACCATCCAATGTCTTCGGAAGATAGCCTCATCAGGCGCTCTGACCAGCTAGCGGTGGTTGCACTCTCCACAAAAGATCCCTTCCTGGGAAGATGACTCTTGAACCACATATTCAACAAAGGAGCACAGCAGTAAACAACTTTTCCCCTTCGGTTTTCGTTCTTGTAGTGCAATGAGTGGTAGAAGTCTCCGATCAACGTTGGCACTGGGTTGCCGACAGCGAATAGATGGAAAGCATCCAGGTCTACGAAGTTGGGTAAGTTAGGGAACAACACAATCCCATAAATACAGAGAGCCAAAATAGCATTGAAAACCACCCAACATCCGCTCTTGGCATACTCTTGAGCTTTGCCAACCAAGAAATCAAGAGAGAAACCTGATACCCCAAGCCAAGAAGTCAATAACAGTTCTGCAGCGTCCATATGCAAGGCTTTGGCTAAGTCTTCCAGCTTGGGCTCAGCAGCAGAGTGAATAAAGGGAACCTTGTTCTGCACCGGTAACTCAGTAAACTCCACATACTCCTCAATGGTAGGCCCTAGAATAAAGTCAGCAAACGTAAAACATCTCAATGCGGGGTCATAGAACTGCATCAAGGTGTACAGCCCGTTCATCTCATCAGTAGTGGGCTTGCAGACTAATCTCAGTAATCTCCCGTGACTCATTCTGAAGCTTCTCCTAACCTCCTCATCGGCAAGAGATATCAGACCAAGCAAAGAAGTAATATCAGGTGAAGGCAGCTTATACGCAACTGTTTTCCTCAAACCGGCCATGATCAATATTCAGAAGTCTGGGAACTAGAATCGAAGGATATGCAAATGCACCTGCAGCACAGACACACGTTAATGGGATGCAATGATAATGGGTATGCAAACAATGCAATGCAAGTAACATGCAACAGGGACCAACTGCCGTAGCTAAATATCCTGAACCATATCAAGAAGTCTTGGATAGACTCTATAGAAGTCCTCAAACCCTGGTCTCAGATAGACCTAAAACAAAGATCCAACAATAGTCTCTGACAGACCTCAAACCATAACTCCAACTGGTCTCTGGCAGACCTCAAGACTCTCAACTGGTCTCTGACAGACCTCAGAACACATCTCCAAATGGTCTCTGACAGACCTCCTAGCTCTCCATAAATACCCAGGATCTCTGATCAAGAAATAACCGGTAGTCTGAAGGTCTAGTTACCTGCATAACCCCAAACCCTCTCACAGGTGGATGTCCTAGTAACTGACAGAGGTATGGCATCCTATGCGGTCGTCGGCGTCACAGACTTTCAGAGTTGATGATACGATTCCCAGAAGGAGTGGCATCATCAAACCCTGAAGAGGCCTCACTTAGCCAACTTCCAAATGATCGGTTCCCGGAGTCGACAATTCAGCTGACCAACAACCCCTTCGACCCAAAGGGTAGAAAAAGAAGCCAACCAGAAGAACCTCGTCCGAGTGTAGATTTCATGAGACACTAATGCAAGCAAAGCCGACACGCGCCCACTACTTTCTACTCTAATTCTAGGTGCACTCAAGCCCAGGTCCGGCTTCTCACTCAATATCAGAACACCCGTCACACCCCAATACAGCAATAATAAACAATATATATAATGCTGAAAATAAAGGCCAGAAATATAAATCCATACAAAATCCTCGAAGGGAAAACAAGCGTTAGGATTGACTCTCTTAAGGGACGTTGGATCCCAAATGCATAAGAACCATCGCAGTCCTTAGCAGCCAGGGGACGTTGGATCCCCAGCAGAGTCGCCAGCTGTCGCTACTGCGAAAATCGGCGCCGGCTGAACAATAGAGTCGCCACCGTGCGTTATTTATCTCACGGGAGGGAAAGGAAACGCTCAGAGTAAACCTCGCACAACACGGGAAAGGTATGGTCATCGCAACCAAAACCTGGGTTCGGGAGTCGGTTACGCAAGGGGAAGGTATTAACACCCCTCACGTCCGTCGTACTCGACGGGATCTACGCTTGTTTTCTGGTACGGATTGTTATTCTATCTAAACTATAGGTCAAGGGTTAAAAAGAAAATAAAATGAAAATAAAATGACTCGGCAAAGTATCGCACTTTATGCCTACGTATTCTCGCCTGGAACGAGAAATCAGAGTCAACGTAGTTCGCCTACCTACGGGAAAGGAGGGGAAGGTTGCTCGCTAGGACATCGCATCCTATGCCTACGTACTTCCACACTGCACGGAAGATCAGAGCAAACGTAGTTCGGGCCACGTACGACACAAGTCTGTCTTGGTCGATTTTATTCCTTCTGAAAAAGGTTTTTCTGATTTACAGTCCAAGCGGACAAAAATGACGTCTTGATGAGTTCACATTCTTTTACGGAAGAAGTGTCTTTTATTGTGTTCGAAATATTTATTGTGTTTTTCTGTTTGTTTTGAGAAAGAAGAGACAGGACTCTAACCTACGGTTGCGAAGGGAATCAAACTAACCTACTGTTATCATGCAGGGGTTAAGACCTAGTGTCTATCATGCTCCTCTCTTGCACAGAGAGAAACAGAGATCCTAAGGGAATAGACGGAAACAGAAACAATATCAGATATATACAGTAAAACAGTAAAATGCATGGATGCAACAATACAAGCGAGGCAAGGGAGTCCCACTCAACCTCGAACCTGGAAAACAATAGGCAAAAGTGAACGGGCTTCACTTTCAACCCAACAGGGTAGACAGCAAACAATACAGTCAGGGAAACTCAAACAATACATCAAAAATTGTAAACAGCAAAAATAAACAGCTACAGCAGCTCTGCATCAACATCTGACTTCAAGTAATCTCCAAACAGCTACAAGCTTCAGCAGGCATCAATCTCCATCTCCACAGTCTTCAGCAAGATCTTGATCACCAGTCCTCAGTCTACAATGGCTTTTCTTCAAGTCTCAGGCTCCAGGATGAACATCAGTCAACCAGATGAAGTGAATGAATGTTAGACAGTTAATTACCTACCAAGGGTGGTTCATCAACTATTAACATTAAATAGAAAGTTTCTCTCAAAAGTTCTATCTTTCAAATACATTCACTGATCCTTCCAAAGGAAGGAGGTGAATATTTGAAAGAGACTTTGAATCATAGAGAAAGGATGGATGCAGACAAGGCATTCCATGTTTGAGAAACAAGCTTTCTAATCTAGGGCTCTGCCTAGCTCCTAAACCCTAATCTCCTCAACAGCTGCTAGCAGGAATCCCCTCTCCAATCTCTGGAAGTTGGTCTTTAGGCTCTGGATCTCCAATGGTCTTCATCTCCTCAAGTCTTCAGCTTCCCCAATCCCCAAGCAATCTCAATACCCACACAGACAAATCAATAATCCCCAGAGGGCACACCACACCAATCAATCAAATATAGCAGTAATATATCAATAGCAGTAGGGGAATCCTATTGATTTCTAAGGGGAACTATCCTATACCCATAACCCCTATAGTCCATACCCCAAAAATCAAATGAAAATTTCCTAAAAGAATTAAACTATCTCACCTAAGTTGATTTAAAACCCTAATTTTGTTCAAGTTATTCAAGCCTAAACCAATCATCTAAAATTAATCTCTAAAAATATGAACTAAATTGCATATACAAGCTAACAATGTCTATTAATCAACCTAAAAAGAATGAGTGAAAAATATTAAAGCCACTAATAGAACAAAAATTATCAAAATCATGTATGAAATGAAACACTTAAAATATGCATTTATTTGGAAAATATGGGAAAAATATCAAACAAAAATAAAATGCAATTTTTATATTTTTATAATTTTCTTGACACTTTAAAGAAAATGTTAAAAAAAGAATGAGTTAAAAATATGCAATTTCTAATTTGTTATGAATTTTCAAAAATGAAGGAAAATAAAAAGAAATTGAAAAAGAAAATAGAAAGAAATAAAGGGAGGGGGTGTAACAAGCAATCAGAATCCAGTTCCACGCGTTGGGCCCATCAAATGAGGGGTGCAAATATGAATACAAGCCCAATGCCGCGTTAATGAAACGCTGCGTTTCACGTGGCTTTGTAATTCCCTCCAAAATGCAGATTGAATGCCAGCCCTTGATCTTGAAGTCAATTCAACGTTTTCTCTCCCATCCAACGGCCATTGTGTTTCTTCCCCAAATGAAACCCTAGGTTCAGGTTTTGTCCATGCCATGCAACCAACTTCTAATGATTCGTTCTCCTTCCCTAAGCCATGAAACAACACGATCCAAAAACCAAAATTGATCCCCTTCTTCCCCTCTATCCATCCATGGCCATGGTTCATCTTGAAACAACCTCTAACCTTCAAACAGAAAGCACTAACACACGGGTACCACCATGAATACGTGCCCTGCAACTTCATTAAACCTTGAAATTCTTGATGTTAACTTGTTCTACATGCCACCCTGAGTACACTAAGCTATAATACATGCTTTAAAACTCCATAACCAAAGCTTCCTTGATCTTGCAAGAATTGATACCATCTTTCGAAACTTCATGAAATGATCTTAAACTACTCATGGATGATCCCTAGATTGTCTCTATTGCAAATAACTTAAAATCTAACCCTAACAATGGCTAATCATGGTGATTCGAATCAAATTGCATCCTTACCAAATGGATATGGTGATGATGGTTATCCCTCGTTTCAACCCTTGCCACTTGTGCTAATTGATCCTTAGATGATGGTGATGATTCCTGTGAAGAGAATTGGTGCTTAAATCCCTTGAGAATGACAATTCACACCTTCATGCAAGTTGGAGTGATGAATGGGAACCAACAATCCAGCCACGAATCCTTGAGCCTTCTTCTTGCTTTTTACTCCACAACAATGGAGGATGATGATGATAACAGAAATTGAGATGATTGATGAAGCTTCAATGGAGTTTGAAGAGAAAATGCAAATTGGAGTGAAATGTTCAAAGTAGTGTTTACAAGTTCAAAGAATCACCAACCCATGCACAAATAGCTTCATTTCCTTATATAGGAGAGGATTAACAGAATGAGAAGTTTCTAGATTGGTCCTAGAGGGATCTAGAAGCTTATGGAACTTTCATGAATTTATCATTTGATGGCATTTTGAATCATATCATATCATGCTTGCACCTTGGGTAAACTTGAGTGAAAATATCCTCTCATGAGATATTAGGAGTGTATGTATGAAAAACCAAGCTTTCCTTGCCTTGTGTTAAGCTTTACCATGTTGCCTTATGATGTAAGAAACAAATTTACAAAGGAAGTCCAAATTTTAAACCTAAACTCAAAAATGTGGCTGAACCAATGTCTTTAAAATGATGTTGGGAATCAATTTGGTATATTGGATGACCCATATTGGCTTTGTAGATCTCTCAAACCATTTTCCAACTTGAACTTTTTCAAGTTATATGCCTTTTTTAAGTCATTTTTCACCACTTTTAAAATTCCATGCTCCAAGCTTTTCCAAACTTTCACACCTTCTTTTCTAGCATTAAAATCACATTTTGAGCAACTTTGATGTTGTGAAGTTTTTCATTTGAAGCTTCCTTGTATGAGTTTTGGGCATAGGTTGAAATGACCTGTAATCACCAAATGACCAAAATACCCTTTGCTTGCCAAGACCATAAGTAGAGTTCCACAAATAATATGAAGGCATACCATACCATTCTAGAAAGCTAAAACAATGAGGAACAACTCTTATGTTGACCATAAATTCATTTGAAATCTCCTTGAGGGGTAAAAATAGCTTGGAAGTCAAGTCACTTTTACAGACAAAATTTCAGATACCTCAGATGACCTGTAACTTGCAAGGACCATAACTTGAGTTCTATAAATCTCCTTGATGTCTTCCACCACTCAAATTAAAGGTCTTGAGATCCTCTACAAGTTTCATGTTGGCCAAGGATCCATTTGAAGCTTGCATTTTGACTTCTCTTGCTTGGAAATTTGACCTAAACTAGGGAATTTTACACAGAAACCCTAACTTAGAAACTCCTCTTCTCCTTGATTTCTCTTGATTTCTTCTTAGCATAACAACATATCTTTATTCTCTATGTCAAATAATGAACCCCACATCTCTCCAATAGCCCTTAATGCCTTTCAATCAGTCAATTGACCTAGGGTTGGCCCAGGGTTGACCCAGATGAAACCCTAGTTGACTGTCTTCCTCCACAACTCTTGTGACTACACCAATGACTTGTCTCCTTCTCCAAATGACTTTCTAAGTCCTCCAAGATGTCTAGATACTCCCCATGCCTTCAATTCACAACTCACAATTTCTTTGTTGATCCTCAGACACCCTCAGTTAGGAGATAGATGCACTTGCTTGATCTATTGACTTCCCAGCTTTCAAATTCTTTCTGATGACTTGAATGAGATTAAATTTGGATAATAACCTCTTGATAGGCTCATATAGATGAGAATAATGATTGGTCCCCTGTTGGATGACTTGCTATGCTTATGCTATGCAGATGAGTAACCTATGTACATGGCTCTATATGCAAATGCTAATGATATTGAAACATAAACCAAGTGAATAAGATTGAGCAAATTTTAGGGTGCAACACTACAGTTAAGGTTTTTTTCAATGATTTCTCACTTGGCGCATTCCAATCTTCCCTTTTTTATTTGTTAATTTTTTTCTCCATTTTTTCTTGTTAATTAGTAATTCTCAAAAAAAAGTTTTATCAATAAAAACGAATAGGCAATAATATGAAAGGAAATATTTCATTAATTAAAAATGATACAATAAATAACTATTCCACATATTAAAATTTCTGACTCCACTCAACTTCAATAGTATCACTATTAACTATCCCTAACTAAGAGAAAAGTACATAAAGAACTCTTCCATATGGTATGAGGAAAGTCATTTCCTCCCTAGAGATGATTATCATTTTCTTTAAGAATTTAAAAACGGTAAGAGGAAAATTAACTATCATGTTCTTGGTAAGGAATAACAAGAGATGCTTGCCATTCCAAGTAAGCGTTTCCAGTTCTTTCTTTCTTGGACATAGATTTAACACTAGAAGTTGATACAAAAATTTTACTATTGATCATAGAGTAGCAGGACTACTAAGATTATCTTAGTTGGAATAAATTAGGCGAATGTGATCTTTATAGGCATTGTTGAATCTATAATGTTCAACACAATAACCTTCCTCTTCATATTTTATTGTCTGAGAAATAAGTGACTGAGTAATTGTGATAGGAAAGCCATTGACATAAGACTTGATTGACTCGAAATCATGACTAGATGGCCAAACGGAGGCATTTAAACAGAACACTTTAACGAGATTAATGTAGATGAGTCTATGAAGAATGTTAAAGTAACTATTCAACTTTAAGTTACGCATAGTTTTCCTTAGATCAAAACATTTGTCTTTCAAATCATCGAAATGAACAAACTTTTCATTGATAACGAATAAAATATTTTCATCTAAGTTCGTTGGAGACATTTTTCAATAAAAGAAAAGACTTTGAAACTAGGTTTGAAGACACAAAGAGTTGGAAATGTGACGTTGAAACTAGGAATAATGTTTAAATAAAGTGGAGAATAGGAAGTGAAACAATCAGAGAAGCTCAAAGGCCTCCTTGAAAATCCAAAAGATATGTTACATTTTTGAATATGGATGATCATAGCTATTCCACTGATAGGATTCCGATGCTCGCCATGATTTTTTTTATAGTAACAAAAACCACATATTGCCTCAGTTTTAACAAAACCGAGGGGACAATCAACTTATTATCTTGATTATTCAAAAAATCCGAGGGGAAAAATAATTTAGGAACTTTTTTTCCTTATTATACTTTTTTTTGTAAACTAAATGGTATATCCCGTATGTTTCGTTAATAACCAGGGCTAAGATAATCAGATTTTACTATAAAAGAACTTGTTAAACAGATTTTACCATGATCATAACTTATATGTAGTCGCTCCAAACTCGAAAACATCATTCTTTTGGGATCAATCTCACAAAATGGTGTTGATGTTGTTGTTGTTGTATTTAGAGGCTGGTAAAAGTTCTCTATGATGGATTGCATGTGCAGAAAAAAAAATTTCAATAGTTGGAACAGATAATTCCTTTAGAAGTTGGATGTATTCAATGGTTGCACTAGATAACTCTTAGAAGTTAGATGTTGCAATATTTGGACCAGATAATTTCTTACTCCAAAATTCTTTTTTTTGTGTTATTGTTTTTCAATATTATATGTAAGTAATGTAATTAAAAAAAATCATGTTCACCTTGGTTTTAATAAAAATCAAGGGGGTAACTTAGTGTGATAATTTTAGGTATTGATCATCGTCCTTAAACAAATCTTTGTCGTTCATTTCATGATTATAAACACCCAAGACACTACCATTAGTGATTCATGTGAAAGCTAAAATTTTTTTTATTATAAAGGCCTTATGATATTTATAATTGATAAAGAAACGTCATGAAGTGCTTGGAACTATCTACATTCTCCAATTTAACTTTTGCCATTAGGAGTTCTCTACGATGGATTGCAAGTGCAGATAATTATCCGGGTTTAAGGTTTGTGTTTTTAAATATTCTTTTGAGTAGAAAATCATTTATTTTTAAATCCTTTTTTCTAACCCTTTTTTTTGTTTTATATTAGAAATAAATACTTGCAAGGTGAAACATTTGACCTTGCCAAATACACAAGTGATTGACCAATCTTAATCTAGTATGAAATCATGGCATGACCACCTTATGACCCCTAGGTTCTAAATCATTTTTTGGGAGATAGTTTCCCTCAGCATCCTTAGAAGATAGTTGCAATGATCTAACAAGAGGACACATCAATTCTTAAGGTATGATATTGAATGGGTTGGGCCTTGGTCCAAATCAGATAGTTTCCTCTGAAGCCATAGCTATTGAAGTCTTGTTGTAGCTTGTTTCATGGTTCCTAAAGCCAGGTTATATACTCACAAGTAGTAGTCATAACTACAATTTTTTGAGATTCAATGAGGTGAATTCAATAAGGAAGGTCCAAGAATACACACCATTGGACGTCACACATTTATTTTTATATTCATCAGGGGTTCTTTATACTTGGTCAGAGTCTTTAGCACTCCATCCCCTAATCTTCATCATTGGTTATTTTAGAGTTATTCTAACTTTATTTTCTTTCTCACTACTACAAAAAACCCATTTTACCTTGATTGGAAAAGGCGTTTTACCTCAATTTTATATGCGAGGTAACGAATGACGTCATGAAAACTTGTCAAATTTCCCCTCGGTTATAGATCCACCAAGGATAAACTTGTATTGGTCATGAGTTTGATCCCCTTCAACAACATTTTTGTATTTTTAAAACTAGAAAGCGAGTGTCATTACACCTCTTGGTTTCTATTAATATTCAAGGTGGAAAGTGTGTATTTACCTCGGTTTGAATTGATAACCTAGGGGAAAAACATATTGTTCGTTAATTATAATTTTTTTTAAAATTTTAATTTAACTTGTACTTCTTTTAGACAAAACCTATATACACATTTTGTGACAGAAACAAAACATTTTATTTTATAACAGAACATAGCCTAATATATACACAAAATACTAAATTACATTGTTTACAAATTTGTAACAAAACCTAATATACATATCCAAAATGGTACACCAAGAGAACCTATATACATATTTGAAAATAGAATCATAATGAAAAAATAAATACATATGTGTAACAGAAAATCTATACACATTGTTTACAACAACAAAATGAAACTAGTATTGTTGAGATTCATAAAAAGATAGGAAGAAATCGGCCCAACGTGAACGGATGTCATTTATATCTTTTTATGGTAATGGTGTTGGGTCGTTAAACATCTATAACATGAAAAAAATTTAAATTTGGATAACCCAAAAACAATAACATTAAAGATTCAATATCCACATAAACAATAACATAAATTGTTTAACCTAAACCTTTTACTAGCTAACTACAATAACATTAACTTAACACCTAACATAAATAAATTACACAGATATGGATAAATTTAATACCTTAACCCATTAATCACTAATGCATCCGGAGACAATATTCAACATATATTTCATAACATAGTATCCACACGAATATCCTTTGGTGTGTTTTTGCATCTACAAATGATTTTCATATAGTTATTAATACACATAAAACACAAGTAATACATTAGCGATAATAAAATAATTTCAAAAAGCACTAGTAATACTTACTTTTGAGAAAAAGAATATTCGCCTTTTATTTTATACATCACAAGAAATTAAATTGTATCCCACTATAGCTCTACATGTTGGTAAAAATTAAATATGAATAATGTTGTGAAAAACGATGTCGGAATCAAAAAGTATAATCGGTTTCTAGATAAATAAGAAACCTACAAGGGTGGAAAAGAGGGAAACAAGAAGATTACATAATAGAAAATAACCTCTCTCACTATAATTATGATTTTCCCATATGTCAAAGATGAGATACTAGCATGATATTTATAAGAAAACTAACATACTAACCTAATGGACTTTTACACACATACCCATTACACAAGCTAAATTAGAGAATAAGCTAACTTAAACAATTGGGCATAACAGACAAGCCCAATTCGACATGCTAACACTCCTAGCATACTTTGACTGCAGCATGTGAACACACATCGGCGACATGCTAAGATTCTATCGATTTTTCGAACCAAGAACTTATACTACGACCATACTAGAGTTCGATTCAATACCTCAAAAATCTCCACCTTAGAAACAACTCTATAACATCAAGGGATCGAAGTAGCTTTCTTCATGCAACTTTATCAACTGCATACCATGAAAAAACTTGCAGCTTGGTAATGTCTTGGTGATTATATCAACAATATTGTGATCTTTCAAAACCTTCAACACTTGGACTTCTTCACGCTCGATTACCCTTTTGACAAAATGCAGCCTCATATTGATGTTCTTGGTTGGCTTATGATATGATGAATTCTTTGACATATGTAGAACACTTTGACTATCACATTTAATAGTGATAAATCGACCTTGAAGTTTCAGCTCCTTAGCAAAACCTTCAAGCCACAATGCTTCTTTCACAACTTCATTGAGGGTGACATATTCCGCTTCGGTGGTTGATAAGGCAACAAACTTTTAAGGTGTTGCTTTCCAACTAATTGTTGTGCCAAACCTAGTGAACACATATCCATAAATAGATTTTTTGGAATCCATACAACCTACATAACCAGAGTCGACATGCCATTCAATTTTTGCTTTACTATTTTCACCACATGCTCCACCATAAATCAAGGCTCTGTTCAAAGACCTATTTATGTACCTTAAAGTCCACTACAATGCATTCCATGGAACCTTTCCAAGATTCTCCATGTACCTTCTTAGATACTTACTACATATTGTATGTTGGGTCCAGTACAAACCATAACATACATCAAAGAACCTACTATGTTAGCATATGGGATGCTATTCATATAAGATCTTTCGAACTTAGTACTAGGACATTGATCTGTACTCAACCTAAATTGAGGGTTTGTCAGAGTCACAACAGGCTTTGAATTCGACAAGCCAAATCTGTTGAGAATCTTATGTAGGTATGTATCTTTAGATAATAATAACTTTGACTGTTTTCTGTCTCTTATAATGTCAATCCCGAGAATCCTGGATGCAGCTCCCAGATCCTTCATATAGAACTCCCTATTGATTTTAGCCTTCAACTGCTTTACATCCTTAACATTATTGCTTGCTGTGAGAATATCATCCACATAAAGTAACAGAATAACAAATGAATTTCCAGGTCAAAATTTGAAGTCAACAGAGTGGTCGAACTAACTTCTAATGAAATCTATGTATGCCATAAACCTATCAAATCTCCTATTTCCACTGTCGAGGAGATTTTTTCAATCCATATAAGGATCTATTCAGCTTGTGCACATAATCTTCCTTTCCCTTTTCTGCATACCCTTCATGTTGCCTCATCAGGATTGTTTCATCTAGATCTCCATACAAGAAAGCGGTTTTCATATCCATTTGTTTTAGTTCTAGGTAAATCTGTGTCACTATGGCAAGCAAAATTTGAATGGACTTGTGCTTCACAATAGGAGAGAACATATCATTGAATTCAACACTTTTTTTTAGTGAAACCCCTTGTGACCAATCTTTCCTTGTTTCTCTTCGACGTCACTCCTCCGATTCCTTCCTTACTTTGAAAATCCACTTACAATTGACTAACCTGACCCCAACAGGTTTCTTGATAAGTTCCCAAGTGTGGTTATCATGAAGAGACTTCATTTCATCATTCATGGCCTTCATCCATTAAGTCTTATTACGACTCCTCATAACTTCCTTATAGTCTCTAGGTTCTTCATCTAGAACCTCACTTGCAAAGATTAAGGCATAAGCTATGAGATATGCATACCCAAGTCTTTATGGTAGCTTGATGACACTTGTAGGCCAATCTCTTGCCAACAGGTAGTCATCCATAGTTTCCTCAACTTACTCAGTATCTTTAGCATCTTGTGCTTCTTCTTCGACTTGATATGGAAGACACAATTCAACATCGACATGCACCACCTCAACAAGAATCTCCTCTTATTCTAGCTCGCCTTCATATATTTGTGCACTTCGACTAATGTCATCAGTTTTCTTGAAAGCCATATCAACTTCATTGAAAACTATGTCTTGACTGGTGATACACTTCCTGTGACCCGGTTGTAGTCACCACATGAACATGCATATTAGAGCTCTAGGTTCGACCTTGTTTTCCTAATGTGATCATATGCTATGCAACCAAATACTCTAAGTTTGTCCCGACAAAACCTATTCAAGTGTCTTCATATCTTAAACAATCGAAGAACATCTGTTTATCAGATATGTTGTCATAGAAACAGCCTCTGCCCAAAACACATTCTTTAACCCAACACTAATTAATGCATCTAACTCTTTCCAAAATAGTTCGATTAAACCTTTGAGCCAAACTATTTTTTTGGAGAGTACCAGCAGTAGTTCTATGTCTTCCAACTTTTGAAATTCTCAAAAGTTTCATCCTTAGTCTTCTGGATGAATACCCATAACTTTCTGTAATAATCATCGACTATGGATAGAAAATACCTTGCTCCTGAATGTGATTGACACCTTTATAGGCCCCCAAAAATCAGCACGGATGTAATAAATAGATCCATGTGTTCTTTGCATGCCTTTATTAAACTTCACTCTACAAGATTTTCCAAGCACACGAGATTCGTAAAACTTCAGCTTTTCGACTTTTTATTCACCAAGTAGATTTTGTTTCCCCAATTCAACCAGACTCCTTTCACTGACATGGCCTAACCTCTGCCAAATTTTTGTCTTCGAGAAAGGTTTCGTGGATACAACATCTGCGGAACCACTTACAACTTCAGCCTCAAGGGTACACAAGCCTTGTTTCTTCATGCCTCTTAATACTTCCTTCGACCCCATCATGACTTTTAGAGTTCTTTTCTATCCTTGGAAAACATACCTGACTTCAGCCAACAACCTTATTGACTCATCATGGAGCTTGAATCTCACAGATCCAACACCTACAATCTTGCAAGCTTTATTGTTTTCAAGCAATATAGGTCCACCATCTTGATCACATAGTTCCTCAAATAAGTCTTTGTTTGGAGTCATGTGCCAAGTGCAACCTGGATCCATAATCCACTCTTGAGTCGCCGCTTGAAACAACAAGAACACCAAATAAGTCAAAATCATCTTGAACAATGCATGCATTGCCACTATTCTTACCTCCATGATCTTTCAGGCGTTCAATGAACACTTTTCTTGTATGACCATCCTTCTTACAGTGATAAAATAGAATACCAGACACATCACTACTATAAGACTTCTTCTGACTTTTATCCTTCTTTTTGTCAAACTTGCCATCTCTCTTTGTGAATTTTACCTTAAGCGACATGCCTTCACCCGTCGAAGATGGCTTGTTCTCCTTTCATTCATTCAAATCCTTAAAATACAAGGCTGATTGATCTTTTTCAAAGGTTAAAGACTCTCTTCCATACTAGAGAGTTTCTTTAAAGTGAGCATGTGATATGGGCAAAGCACACAACAACAACAACACTTGATCTTCATCCTCGATCTTGACATCGATATTTTCAAGATAAAAAATCTGCTTGTTGAACACATCCAAATGCTCATCCAGAACTTTGTCTTCATTTATCTTGTATGAATATAGAGCTTGCTTTAGGTAGATGAGATTGACCAACGATTTGGTCATGTACAAACTTTCGAGTTTCACCCATAATCCCGACGTTGTTGTCTCCTTCGAAACCTGTTGAAGAACTTTATCACTAAGGCTCATTAAGATGGCTCTATGGGCTTCTCTACCATATTTGTTTTTTCTTTATCCGTTAGCGCAGTGTCCATGGCTGCGGCTCCCTTCAATGCTTCTAAACAGCCCTACTAAACCAGTAGGGCTTTCATCTTCAAGCACCACAAAACAAAACTGTTCATTCCGGTAAACTTTTCAATCTCATTCTTTATTGACGACATCTTCTCCATGATCACCGCACCACACTAGTGGAAAAAAGGCTTGTTAAGTCGGTTGAAAATGACTTTTTAAGTCGGGTCCGAAACTGACTTAAGAATTGCCGACATAAGAAGTTTTGACTTCTTAAGTCGGATTTGGACCTGACTTAAGAAAATTTTATTAGGTCGATTTAACTACGTCCGACTTAATAAGTCTAGATTTTTAAAAAGCCCTTATCCAATTTGTACCCGGCTTAAGAACTTCTTTTCTTAAATCAGATATATTTAATTGACCTAACAAGTTTGGTTTTTTTTAATATCAATTTTTTTGGGATAGCGCATATATATATATATATATATATATATATATATATATATATATATATATATATAACCAAAAGTTCCAATAGTTTTTCATCTGAAACAACTCCAACCTGTTGCAGGTGGTACAAAAGAGAATTATTTGGTAAAGATAAATTCATACAACCAAAAGAAAAACTTATATTGAAGACAAAAAGTATTGTCAGAACTTTTACATTTCAAAGAAAAATAGCCACAGCAAAAGTAACTCTGTTACCAGAATTCTTAAATAACAGATTTGATCTAATGACATTGGACCACCCATATCCAGAAGAAATTTTTGGAAATTACAAAAGTAACTCTGTTACTTAATATTAACTTTTCTACTGTTTTTGAAACACATACCACTACCCTAAGCAAGGAAAGGAATTTTCTCATCAGCAACAGAATCATCCTCAAAAGACAAATCTAGAGAGCTGCTGATCTCTTGAAATCCATTTTTTAGAAACTCAAATATAACTTTAACTTGCAAGTATCAAATTACATTGTGGTTCATAGTTTCTTCAGGGCAACAAATATTATTATAAGGAATTGACCGATTTTAGTGAAGCACCCCACCTGGCTAGGTTGACGAAGTTGACAACTGTAAACTGATAAAGCATGGGAAATGCTGCCCTCAGACTTTCCATAAGCCCAAGCTGTCCGTGCACAGATAGGTTGCTCTCCCGAGAGTCCCATAAAGAACTCAAAACAGTGTGGGTTGTTCTTCTCAATTTCAACTAAGGCTGCAATATCTGTGTCGCCAGCCTGTACCAGTACAACTAAATAAGACTACATTTTCACTGGAGAAATATTATTAGTAAAACATATGATTACTAGCCTGGATGATTTTTGTTTGCCAAAGCTTCGTAATGCAAAAACCCCGACGCTCAAACAATCGTTTGCAAACAGCTTGACCTGGGCAGCCTCCCATATTAAAGATCATAATTCCATTTGGTTTAATTACCGATATCCCTTCTTCAACTTCCCTGGCAATTAAGCCTAATCCAAACTGGTCCTCCACAAAACCCTACACACAACAAAAGAAAAAATAAACATGAAAATGTATTATTTATGTCATAAATAGGCTCAAAGCTGTCAAGACCAGTGAATAAGGGTTACACTCCGTAAGTGATACTTTAATAAAAAAAAATATATAGTTTTGAGCTTCATGCATAGAAATCATCAAATGAATATGAATACATCCGGTGCACTAACAATTTTATGTCGAGTGCAAAAAATGATCTCTGAGGAAACAACAACATAAATAGTAGAATGCTGGTGATGTTAAAAAGATAAGATTGTATTTATCTGAAGTGCACAATAATTACTCAAAGAATGAAGGAATTCCTCGCTTGCAGTGGTTCGTTTGTATTTAACATGAAAATCCAATGTATTAAATCGATATAGAGCTTGTTATAATCGACTTATTCAAATGAAACAAATCATTCTGGTTTACATACCAACACAGTGAACAACATTAGATCTGCGGAGAATTGCAGCGAGGCCAAGATCACCAATTTTGACTTCTCCTTGGTTACCATTGATGAAAGTGTTATCACATTTGAGATCTCTATGGATTACAGGAGGGTCCTGGCTATGGAGATAGAGGAGACCTTCCAAAATCTGTCTGCACCAATGCTTAACAGCTCTTATGTTAACTTTTTTGTGTTTAAGTTTATACATGCATAGACAAGACAATGACTATAAGTACACTCACATTTCTGCTATTTGTGGATAATAATGCTAGAATAACACGGTTGTTCCTTCTCAAAGAAAAGTCTGAACTAGGCCACATTTTTTGAAAATTCAATACTGCGATTCAAAGTTTCAAACCAAAATCCAAGTTCTAAAAACTGATAATGCAAGAGAATATTTTGAAACATCTCTTGAAGAGTCTTTGGATAGCCATGATAATTTGGCATGCATTGTTATCACCATGAATAAAGTTATGAAACAAAATAGAATAGAAGTGATGATAAAATAAACAAGCACAGTAATAGCAGCACACTTACCAACTCCATAGCAGGATCACTTATACCCGGCGTTCCAGCGTCTCTTATAAGTGCCACAATCTCACCTTGTTTCAACCTCTTGAGCACAAGTTGTTCCCTTTGTGATTCATTGAATTTGTGATAACTCATCTGAAAATCTAGAAACGAGTTAGAATTATCTCCAAACCTAGCGTACTTATAGACCTCCCGTCCCTGTGTAACCTAATGCCATGCTAACCAACACTACAAATGCCTTTCCCAATACCAACTCAACCTGGCTCCCTGTTCCCTATGAAGGTCCTGACCAGATCTTTATAGAAAATGGTCAAGGTCTGACTATTCGTTCCTCTGATTCCACCTCCTTTTTATCTCCTTTAGACCTAATAGAAGTCTTGTGTTACATAATTTACTTCATGTTCCTGTTGGAAATAAGACCTTTTGTGTTTAGAAAAAATGTGTGGGAATATTAGAGGCTTAAAGAGAAACTTGGTAGGTGGAAGAATTATTTATGGAAGAGAGAACTTTGTATTTTGCTTGATGCAAAAGTGTAGAATTACATCTCTATTTATAGTACTCTAAGGAGAACTCTAGACACACTAATTCTAGAGAGTTCTCAACTCTAGAAATTCCAAGAGCACTCTAGAAAGTATTACAACCCTAAGAAATATCTAGACACTCCAAACATTACAAGAGTATTCTAGAAACATTAATTAAAATTACTTAAGTCCAAAACAACTAAGCCCAAAAGTCCAAATAATATTTTTAGGCCCAAATCAAGTTTAATTTTATTTTCAACATCCCCCCTTAAACTTGATTTGTGACTCCAAGCATACTCCTTAGCTTTATGAACGTTTCCAACTTGAGTGGCTTGGTGAAAATGTCGACAGCTTGATCTTGAGACATCACATACTTCAACCTCACATCCTTCTTCTCGATGCATTCTCTTATAAAGTGGTAACGGGTGTCGATGTGTTTACTTCTTTCATGAAATACAGGATTCTTTGCCAAAGCAAGTGCTGATTTATTGTCAACACATATTTCCATAGGATCTTCTTGTGGCATTTTTAACTCTTTCAACAAGTTCCTTAGCCAAACTGCATGGCAAACACATGATGTAGCGGCAACATATTCAGCTTCACAAGTTGACAGTGTGACGATAGGTTGTTTCTTTGACATCCAAGTGAAAGCAGTATCTCCCATAAAGAATACAAAACCAGTAGTGCTCTTTCTATCGTCCACGTCTCCACTCCAATCGCTATCACTATAGCCAACAATTTCATGATTGTTAGAAGAGTAATAGTGTAAGCCAAAGTTTGTTGTACCTTTGATATATCGAAGGATTCTATTTGCCGCCTTGAAGTGAGTTGTTGTTGGAGCTTCCATGTAACGACTTACAACTCCTACAGCATAGAGAATATCCGGCCTTGTACTTGTCAAGTAACGCAGACTTCCAACCAAACTTTTGTAAAGAGTTGGATCCACAATCTCTCCATTTTCATGCTTACTCAACTTGCTGCCACATTCCATCGGGGTGCCAACCGGATTGGCATCATCCATCTTGAACTTCTTAAGGACTTCTTTTGCATAGCCTTCTTGGGTGATAAAAATTCCTTTGTCTTCTTGCTTTACTTCAATGCCAAGATAATATGCCATGAGCCCCATATCTGTCATCTCAAATTCATTTGACATGTCTTTCTTGAACTCTTCGAACATGCTTAGATTGTTCCCAGTGAAGATTAAGTCATCAACATATAGGCACACAATCAAAATATTTCCACTTTGCGCTTTAATATAGAGTGCATGCTCATATGGACACTTGGTGAAATTTTTGTCTCGAAAGTACTTGTCGATTCGAACATTCCAAGCTCTCGGTGCTTGCTTGAGTCCGTACAACGCCTTTTTCAACTTGAGGACTTTTTCTTCTTGCCTTTTTACTTCATATCCTTGTGGTTGCTCGATATAAACTTCTTCTTCGAGAAAACCATTCAAGAAGGCCGACTTCACATCCATTTGATAGATCTTCCATTCATTCTGGGCTGCCAAAGAAATGATCAGTCTAATAGTTTCAAGACGAGCAACGGGGGCAAATACCTCATCATAGTCAATTCCTTGTCTTTGACTATAGCCTTTTGCCACCAGTCTTGCTTTGTATCTCTCCACGTCTCCTTTTGCATTCTTCTTTGCCTTGTACACCCATCTTACTCCGATTGCTTTGTGTCCTCGTGGAAGTGTAGTAAGTTCCCACGTATCATTCTTCGTGATTGACTTTATTTCTTCATCCATGGCGTCTCTCCACTTTACATTTTCAACAGCTTCTTGATAGCTTAGAGGCTCGCAATCACCAAAAAGACAAAAGAGGTTAATGTCATTTTGGTTTTCGGTTACCTCATAAAGCTCTTCAATGCTCCTTAATCGTGGTGTTCTCTCACTTGAGCTTGTTTCATCCAACCTTGGTGTTGGTGAGGCAGGTGGTGTAATATGTTCATCTATCATTGGTTGTTCCATTTCATCTTCTTCTTCTTCTTCAAAATAAGGAAGAAAATCATACCTGTCTTCTTGAACACTCCAATCCCAACAATTTTCTTCTTCGAACTCCACGTCACGACTTATGACAATCTTTCCACTATTTGGATTATAGAGCTTGTATCCTTTGGAGCTTGAGTCGTAACCCACAAATACATACTTCTCACTTTTATCATCGAGCTTTGTTCTCCTTTCATCTGGAACGTGGGTATATGCAATGCTTCCAAACACTTTGAGGTGAGAGATCCCTGGCTTCCTTCCACTCCATGCTTCTTGTGGTGTCTTCTCATGCACACTTCTTGTTGGGGAACGGTTTGTCAGGTAAACCGCACATGCCACTGCTTCGGCCCAAAACTCTTTCGGCATCTTCTTACTCTTAAGCATGCTTCGCACCATATTAAGTATGGTCCGATTCTTTCTCTCCACTACTCCATTTTGTTGTGGCGATCTTGGCACTGTTAGTAAGCGGCGGATCCCATGCTCTTCACAATATTTGTTGAACTCATTTGAAGTAAACTCGCCTCCTCGGTCAGATCTCATAGCCTTAATAGAAAGACCACTTTCTTTCTCCACAAGGGCTTTGAACTTCTTAAAGTTTTCAAACACTTCTGACTTCTCCTTCAAGAAATAAACCCATGTTTTTCTAGAATAATCATCAATAAAGAGGAGAAAATATTTATTCTTACCAAAAGAGTTTGGATTGATTGGTCCACAGACATCGGTGTGTATGAGCTCTAGTGGTTTTGTCGCTCTTGATGTTGATTCCTTTGGAAAGCTTTTCCGGAATTGCTTCCCAATTAGACATCCTTCACATAGTTGGTCTGGGTGGTTTATACTAGGCAAGCCTCTCACCATCTCCTTCTTTGACAAACATTCTAGACTACCGAAGTTGAGGTGTCCAAATCGTAGATGCCATAGCCATGAAGAGTTGGTATAGCAAGCCTTGAGACACTTTGCCACATCATTTTGAATGTTCAAGAGGAACATTCTATTCTTTGACATAGGCACCTTAGCAATCAAGTTATGCCCACAATCTCTTAAGAAAAGACTATGTTCTTTCAAGTGGATGTCATATCCTTTCTCCAATAATTGTCCCAAGCTCAAAATATTATTTTTCATGTTAGGAACATAGTAGACATTGGATATGAATTGATGACTCCCATTCTTTAAGCGTATGAGAATTTTACCTTTGCCTTTGACCGGTATCTTTGAGTCATCTCCAAATGAGACATTTCCAGTTGTCGCTTCATTGATCTCTATGAACATGCTTCGATCGCCGCACATGTGGTTGCTTGCGCCGGTGTCGAGGTACCACTTGTTTCTTTTCTCTTCAAATTGGTTTTGGCACGCAAGCAGCAAAGTTTCTTCTTCTCCACCTTTTTCTTCTACAAAATTAGCTCTCTCCACCACCTTCTTTGAGAATTTACACTCAGATGCATAGTGACCAATTTTGTTGCAATTGAAACACTTGATTTGTAGCTTGTTGCATCTTGACCATGAATTTCCATTTCCACGACCTCTTGTTGCTTGTGGATTCCAACTTCTTTCTCCATTGTTGAAGTTGTTGGAGTAGTTGTTGTAACTACCTCTTCTTTCTCCTTCATGTCCTCGTCCACGACCACGTCCACGACCTTGGCCACGACCTCGTCCTCTTTGACTGTTGTAATTTGCATAGTTTGCTTCTTTTGCATTGAGTTGTAGTAGTTGCTCCATATTTTCCTTTTGTTTGATTTTTCTCTTTTGTTTTTCTTCGTATGCTTGTAAGGAACCCATAAGTTGCTCAATAGTCATGGTGTTTAAATCCTTATTTTCTTCAATGTTGGTAACAATGAAGTCAAAACTTGGATTTAAAGTGCGAAGTATTTTCTCCATGACTTTCACCTCATCAACATCTTCACCATTTCTTTTAAGTTGATTGACTACGGACAATACTCGAGAAAAATAATCAGAAATTGACTCAGACTCTTCCATAAATAAACGTTCAAACTCACCTCTAAGAGTTTGAAGACGAATCTTTTTCACCTGTTCCACTCCTTTGTTGCAAGTTTGAAGCTTGTCCCATGCTTCTTTCGCCGTCGTTGCATTGGAGATCTTCTCAAATGTATCTTCATCCACCGATTGATAAATGAGGAAGAGAGCTTTCTTGTCTCTCTTTCTTGACTCCTTTAATGTATCCTTTACACCTTGGCTTAAGGAGGCTTCATCTTGCTCCTTAAAGCCTTTCTCAACAATATCCCACACATCTTGAGCTCCTAGTAGCGCCTTCATCTTGATACTCCAATTGTCATAGTTGTTCTTTGTGAGTATCGGAATTTGAAAAGGGAAACCTCCATTCGCCATCTTTTGAGGACCTTCAAGCTCTGATGCCACTTTGTTGGAAATAAGACCTTTTGTGTTTAGAAAAAATGTGTGGGAATATTAGAGGCTTAAAGAGAAACTTGGTAGGTGGAAGAATTATTTATGGAAGAGAGAACTTTGTATTTTGCTTGATGCAAAAGTGTAGAATTACATCTCTATTTATAGTACTCTAAGGAGAACTCTAGACACACTAATTCTAGAGAGTTCTCAACTCTAGAAATTCCAAGAGCACTCTAGAAAGTATTACAACCCTAAGAAATATCTAGACACTCCAAACATTACAAGAGTATTCTAGAAACATTTATTAAAATTACTTAAGTCCAAAACAACTAAGCCCAAAAGTCCAAATAATATTTTTAGGCCCAAATTAAGTTTAATTTTATTTTCAACAGTTCCCTCTATAACAAAGAAATTGATTAGTGTTGGTTGTTTTGGAATGAATAACTATGTTCTTTTCGATTTCATCTTGATAACGCTGTTGTCTCATCCCAGGTTACTACTAGTCAAGATCTTCTACAAGGAAGTGTTGGTAGTGATGGCATTTGAGTTTCCTAGTCTCCCGCTTCCTACCTTGTCAGACAATCTACAGGTGCTGATCCTAGCTTTAGTTTTTCTTGAATGTGCTTGTTTTTCATTACTCCGTCCCTATAATACTCACAAGTTGTCTTTTCGTTCTCACAAGTGTCTACTTTTAGGATATTCCACACCTCATAAGGGTAACAAGTGTCTCTATCCCCATCAGGAAGAATTTACATCTCTAAGGATGTAATTTTCAATGAGCCTATATTTCCTTACCATGACCGACTTGTCTCTACCGCTGTTCCATCTACTTCTAGAAATGGTTTCATCACTATCGGCTCAACTCCTTTAGTCGACATTCTCTTTCCAAACCCCATCGTCGCTGATTAACCTACCAATATCCTATCTCCTGTTGCTTCTCATTCTTCGATTCAAAATTCTTGACCGCCCAAGGTTTAGACGTTGGGAATTAAAGGATGACAAATTTACTATCTTCTATGGCCAAAAGAGAGTATACCTGAGATCTTTTCTGGCCTCTGTACAGATGGCCCTGCATTCATAGCCGCCTTGCCACTGTCATGCTGTTATTAGAACAAATATAGTTAGCAAGTGACCTCTACTAGAAAGCAAAACGAAAACAAGCAAGGTATAAAAGCACTAACCCTCCCTCGAGAGCTTCCACTAATCTGCCGATACTTCAATATAGTCCAGTCAAAAATATAGTCAAATTGATAGCCTGCATTTACAATATTAAGATTAATTTGTGATTACTTAACACAATATACTGCCAAACAAATATGTAGAATGCTAATGTACATATTAGAATGTATTGGATTGTGGACCTTCTCGAATAAATAGATCGCGAAAAAACCTCTTTAAATAGGAGTAGTCGGGCTTGTCTTCAAACCGCAAAGATCGGCAGTAGTGGAAGTATGATCCGAACTCTGAGGGATATGATTTGCAAAGCACCTGTCACACAAGCACAAAAATTAATGAAATGAAACAAAAGTGACAAGACCAGGAATGGCTAGTTGAGAAATGAAATGGAAAAGGAATGGAAGAGGGCCCAAATGTACAAGTTGTGCTCAGTGTTCAAATAATGGCTATGGCGGAGTTTTACCATATAATTATTTTTATAAAATTACTATTGTCCGGCTATGCGCTATTTAGTACAAAATGTTGTCAAATAACGGCTATAGCAGTGTTGTAGCAGTGTTGCACAACGAAATTTGAACAAACCACTATTTTTTGCGATCCACAATTGACAATACTGGTTATGCCAATTGTTAAGAAGCTCTTGGAGCATTTATTTGATCATAGCATCCAATTCAACAACAGAAGTATTCACATTCAAAAGCACAACTATTGTAGAACAAGCTCTCAAGTTCGGCCTGGCTTCTAAACCTCAATGGTATCATATGATCAGATCCAACTACAGGTCAGGCCAGAGAAAATATCAAAATGTCTCCAAATCTAGATAGGAAAAAATACATTTGTGTACATCAAGTATCCAACCTTCCTCTTAAGAAGTACATGAGAACATAACCAAGATATTCCAGATCATCCCTTCTGCTTTGTTTTGCCAACAAAATAAAGATAAAAAAAACGCATTATGATTACCGGTTGTCAATGGGAAAAAAGAAAAAAATGAATTGAATTGAATACCATAACATGTATAATATAACTCACCAATTCCAAGATGAGTGTTGACACTCGCATACCGAGCTGTGCCTGTAAGGTTCTTGTTTTCTCTGCACAAGAAAAAGAGCTTTTCGTAACTAAAGAAATATGAATTTACTCAATTAAAAAAATAAAACTACAATGTAAATTAGAGTGAAAGAACATTTTTGTAGTGTATTTGGTGTTGGAAAGAGAAAACAGACAAGAGACAATAGAGACCTGAAACCATGTCATGGATGACAAGGCAAAATATTTATTTCAAACACTACCAAACTTACGGGTGCAGAATCTAACAGATGTCAATTTCAATTAGTCACGAGTATATGTGCATGCTTGCGAACGCGGCCACACTTAAGATAATTTATAGTAATCTCAATTATCACTATTGTTAGTAGAGTGAATGATACCGATACCACGTAATATAGGTAAACATCATTCACTTGAAAAAGTGGCAGAATACCTATGAAAGTGATGTGACAGATGCTGCGGGCGACGATTATCCGGTTCGCCTGCAAATGAAGATTCAAATTCAGTGAATCATGCGAACAAAAAAACAATTGAATGAGTTAACCCCAGAAATGACGTGAAAATGAAATTACATGTTTGTCTGGATGGTGAGTGAGATGGAGGTCGGAGGTGGAGCACAAGGATAAAGGGGAGAAGGCGAGTTGCTTTGGAATGGAAGTGAAAACTTTAATGGAAGAATGCAGTGGAATTGGTGCAGCAGCGGAAACCTCCGTCCACGACAAACGGCGAAGCAACATGGCTACTCTGATTTTGGTTTTGGTGGAGAAAATCTGATGGTAGTTGATTTTCGACAGAGAAGTGAAAAGAGGCGTGGGTTGTTGTCACGGTGGAGGAAAGGTGGAGCTTTTAGGGTAGAGGAGATGAGAGGAAATAGAGAAAAGGAAAGGGTGTCGCAGGTGATGGTTAAGGGATTGATGAAGGGAAGATTTGGGTGATGAGGTGGAGAGTTGGAGGAGGAGAGAAAGAAGAAGGAATATGTGTGTTTGAAAGGGTTATTCGAAGATGGTGACAGCGGGGAAGGTTTTGGAGAAGAAGGAGAGAAATAGCGGGGATGAAGGTTGTTCTAGGTCCAAGGAGATTTTCTCGGCAAGTGTATGATTTTTGGGTTTCTGGGTTCATGAGAAGAGTTTAACAAAGGAGTTCATTTGTTGAATGAAAGAAGGGTTTGTAGTGAGAGAAGGGTTTGAATAAAACGTCTTAGATTAGGTGGGCAATACCTGACTTAATAAGTATGTTTTTTAAGTCAGTTAGTGAACTCAGGCGACTTAAGAAATTTAATACGAATTATATTTTTTTCTTTAATTTTTTTAGTCAGTTCTAAATGTAATTGTCTTAACAATGTTATAAATATTTACGAAATTGCCACCGCATCAATTCTTAAGTCAGGTGGCAGGTGAATTGACTTAACAACTTCTACTATAAAGTATTTTTTCTACCAGTGGCCAATTTTTTTGTGAAAAACAATGCCAGAATAACAAAGTTTAATTAGTTATAAACTGCTATTCTTTACTTTCTCTTTGAAACCAGATTACAAGTGTTACAAAATAGAAAATAACATCTCCCACCCTAATTAGGATTTGCCCTTATATCAAAGATGAGATACTAGCATGCTATTTATAAGAAAACTAACATATTAACCTAATGGACATTTACACACAAGCTCATTACACAAGCTAACTTAGAGAATAAGCTAACTTAAACAATTGGGCATAACAAACAGACCCAATTCGACTTACTAACACTCCTCACATGCTTCGACTAAACATGTAAACAAACATCAACGACATACTAAGATTCTGTCGAATTGTCGAACCAAGAAGCTACCCTTCGACCATACTAGAGTTCTATCCATTATCTCACAAATCTCAACCTTGGAACAAAATCTATAAGATCAAGGGAAAAATAGCTTTCTTCTTGCAGCTTTATCAACTGCATACAATGGAAAAATTGCAACTTAGTAATATCTTGGTATTCATATCAGCCACAATATGTGTCATACCCTAATTATTATCTCTAAGATCTTGTATCTTTTTGCATCATCCTCATAGTCTATCTTTCATTTCATCTCGCATAATACCCAATTGATCAGTTAAAATGAACTTGTTGGATTTATAGCCGAATTGGTCAAAATAAAAACCAACTGTGTGTAAAATCAGTGGACGAAAAATTTCAAAATCGAGCCTGTAAACGTCATTCATGTTAATCTATGTTTCATGTAGTTTAACTTGACATGCTTGTTTGAATTTTTCTGATGCTTTTCGGTCGCATTTTGGACAATTTAAACTTTTAAACCGGGTAAAATTTATTTTGAAATTTGACCAAACGCTGTATTTTTCTGAATCATTTATTTCACACTGATCATTTTGGTGTATTAATTTTAATTAAATAATGTTATCATTTAATTATATTCTATAGTTTTAGCTTATTTTATTTGATTTATTTTATTTTATTATGTTTATCATTATTTTTTTACTTTTAATTTTGTAAAACTTAATAGATAAGTTTCTAAAAAAATCTCTAATCCCCTTTTATTTTTAGTACGTACACGCATGATGCACCTTTCCCATGCACACATATAAATATATCTCTCTCTTTAATTAAAAACAAAAAATTGAGCATAATAAAGGACATTGAACTCAACACATGCCTACACATATCTACTCTCTCTATCTGAAGGTGAAATAATGAACAATATATTATTATTCATCATCAATTGCACCCATGTTTTGAACGTAACACACCCTTGGTAACATAGACAAAACCCATCAATATCCCTCTTCATATAAAGCTGCACGGGCCCGACTCACATTTTCTTCAAACTCTCACCACTCTCATTGTTTCAATTGATCTATACACAAATACGCCAATAACCACGATGCTCCCTCGGTCCACATGATAACCATCCTTCACCCTTTATTTTTAATTCTTTTTTTTTCATACAAAAAATCTGCATTTCATATATACACATCTTTTTCGAAATTTTCACCCAAATAACCAACATTACCCCCCCTAATATCCAAACTACCCTACTTTCTCTCATATTTCCCAATCTACCCAATTTTCGTATTTTTTTTTATTACAAGGGGGCGCCGTGGGGTATGGCTCCTCCCTTATAATTTATATGGGGGCGCCATCCAGGATGGAGGCACCCTATAAATTATAAAGGGGGCGTCATCCCCTTTGACTCCTCCCTTAAATGACTTAAAGGGGGGTGCCATCCCCTATGGAGCTCCCTTTAAACGAATATAATTTTTCAAATATATTATAATTAATATAATTAAAATTTAATATTATGTTATTCCAATTTTTTTTATAAATAGGTATACTTGTTGTTAACATTGTTTCATCCAAATTTAGAAGAGTGAGTCATGTACCTTAGAAGATATGGGCATGTAATTTTTTCACCGACGAAGCCTCCAATAAGGATGTTGTTTTGGAACATCCAGAGTTTAGAACAACTACGAAGAAATTTGAATCGGTGGCTAGAAGGAGACATTCCAAATGGTGAAAGAATTAGGAGTATTGAAAGACTTGTCTCGTACTTCTCTGTTGAAGACGGAAACATACGGCGGGACTGGGTGCGAATTAGAGATGACAACGAAGTTAGGTCTATGATGTTCGGAACTGATGATATTACTTTGATTGTTGTTATATCTTAGTTTATGTTGTAATAATCGTTGTATTTTTAATGATTTGCGTTGTTGCTGTAGAAGTATTTCAATTCGTTTTTGTGGTAATGAAAAGTTGATATAAATATTAAATTCCACGGTTACACAATTTTTAATGACCAAATTAAATCTACCTAGAACTTGTTCCAACATTTGGACAGTTTTTCCTCGTATGCCCGGGAAGACGACATATTCCGCACAATCTTTCCATTTTCTCCGTTGTATCCATTTCAGTTGTAATTCAGGTGCTTTTGGGGCGGCCCTTTTTGTTTCTTCTCATATTTTCGTTGTGGTAGATTGTGTCTCCATGATAGGTTGGCCAATAGTCCTCACTAGCTACCACTGGAAAACTGTTATTGTAGATACCGAATAAGTTCACGACCTTGTAAACTTCTGATAGCTGCAAGAATGGATCCTGACGAGCAGTTGAACATGCAGCAATGACATGTGAACAAGGCATGCGGAAGGTTTGAAACTTTCCGCAGTCGCACCAATTTTTATGAAGTTCCACCCTGTAGTGTCCCATTGGCCGACCCTCGTTGTGATCCATTGTCTCATCAACAATGAAGCTGTAATCGTGACGATCAAATGGTCTAACTCGATGTGAGGCCTGATGGAAAATTGCGATCTAAACGCAGCGGAAAACAAAACAATTTCCTTTAGTGATCCTTACGAATGAGCATGGTCAGTGATAGAATCGTTACCTCTTTGTGGCGATTCAGATCTTTGATGCAGCGATCACAAGCGTTGATGAAGTGCAACGCCTCTACTCAGTCCACACGAACAGCTTCCGGTCACAGTGCTAGCTGCTTACGAACGGAATTATTTGAGTGAGAAAAGAGAATCAAAAACGAAATTGCATCAAGTGAAAGCTTCATCACAAGGGTTCCTTTTATAGACTCTCTTGTGGGCTGCGGGCTAAAAACCCAATTCACATGATCCATAATAATATTATATATTATTATAATAACTATTATTATAATAAATATATTTATTTTATTATTATTTTATAACCATTATAAAATAACAATAATTTATATTATCCGAATTTCTATTTTTCACTTAAGTGCACCGTACCTTACGGTGTTCCTTTGATTTCTCTATCTCTCATCAAACTGTCCTTATGTGTGTGACCCTGTAGGATTTCGTAACGTTGGTAATTATATTAAATTATATATTTAATATAATAAACAGTAAGCGGTATCTAGCAACACATCACTGCTACCCAAGTCACGAAAATGTCATGTGATCTGACAAAACCTTTTTCGTGATAATATATGTTTGTACAATTACCCTTTTTGCCCCTATGTCTATATTGAACACAAGGCATACACTGTGTCATCCTTGTCCAGTTCAATATTGGGCCCTTAGACATTTCTCCTGTTATGCAGGATTGGCAAATTCCATCTAGGACACTCATGTCCCTCAGCATGCTTCGTGGAGTGCCCATCAACTGTCTTTATGATCATCCAGTTACAGATAATGTTTGATCAGCAATAAAGCACCTGACTCTACATCTAGGGTCCATAGTGGTTTCAGGTCGAAGGGTGGTAATACACCATTATCACCATGAGAATAACTTATGACACTTTGCATAACATACTATGTAGTATTCTCATAGCGGGTCAATCCGGTATAAATATTACTCCTAATATTTATACCTATGTCAAGACTTGATAACTCTTTATCCATGATCCATGAGATGTGATCATCAGTCTATCTTCATAATAGTCTCAATGCTTTTAATGTTATCCCACTTTGCAATAAAGCTTGACTACGGATATTTTAAGAATAATGTCTTTATGTTTAATGGGATCTCATGATTAAGTCACACTTAACATTTCATTAAACAAACTAACTATTCTAGGGACTTTATTATTCTGAAAGACAAACATAATAAAGAAATGCCTTTTATTATTAAACGAATAATCCGATACAAGTACCAAAAATTATTGGCCTCTAGGGCTTACACCAACAAGGCCGCCTTAGAATTTTCATCCCTCATATACTTCATGCTTGATTCGCTGAATATTTGCCCTGATTGCAGTACAGCGCTCCATTTTTTGCCTCTTGCCACAAAAAGTGACCCCAATCTGTAATACATTGCCCTTACCAACGCAGTGATGGGGAGGTTCCTAGTTCCCTTAAATACGCCGTTTAGGGATTCTACAAGATTTGTGGTCATGTGACCCCATCTGCACCCTCCATCAAATGACCTTGTCCATTTCTCGACTGGAATGTTATCCACCCACCTTAATGCTTCCGCGCTTGACAACCTTATTTCTTCTCGGTAATACATGAATGATGGTTGGTTTAAGGCATACCCAGCGTTCACAACTTTTTTACGGAGATTTCTGTCTTTAATTTCCCGCATAAAATTCTGAGCAATGTGTCTTATGCAAAAGACATGGACAGAAGGAGGATTGTGCCAACCATTAGCAGGATTGTTGTAGTCGCTCACAATAGAAGCATGTCTGTCAGAAATCAGACATAAGTTGGGTTGAGGTGCGACATGTGTTCTGAGATTTCTGAGGAAGAAACTCCAAGCTTCGCCTGTCTCACCCTCGACCAGGGCAAAGGCAATCGAAAATATATTATTATTTCCGTCTTGTGCAACCGCCATCAACAATGTTCCTTTGTATTTTCCATACAACCATGTTCCATCGACTTGTATAACTGGTTTGCAGAACGCAAAACCTTTGATACATGGTTGAAATGCCCAAAAGAGACGAGAAAATATCCTACTTCCATCAACACATGTTCCTTCAGGAGTGTATGTTGGTAGTGACTCCAATATTACAGCCATACCAGGAACATATTTTTGAAGTGCTAGTAGATACTGTGGAAGTTGATGGTAAGAATGCTCCCATCCAAGCTTTTATTCTACCTATCCAAGCTTTCCTATACGATGGGGTATAGTTGAACTGTGCAACCACATGAGAGATAATTGTGCTCACCTTCACAGATGGATCAACGCCCACAAGATGAAAAATCTCTTGTGATATCAATTCAGAGCTTAGCTTTCCATGATCTTGCCGATTGTTGTTGGTTGTGCAAGTATGAGGTGGATCCATCGAACCAATCACCCAACAATAACTTCTTTTTCGATAGGACGCTGCTAATCGAAACTTACAACCTTCGTTACGACAAACTACGACATATCGTTTTGAGTCGTTCCGATTGATGTAAAAATCAACAAAGTTATCCATATGAAACTTTCTTATGGCTTTCATGCACTCCTATTTTGTGCGGTATTGGTTTCCGACTTTCAAGACACCTTCAATTTGTTGAGAAGGATTGTAGAAATAATTTGAGGAAGTATCGTCTCCACTGAATTGCAAGTTCGTCATGTGTTGGGGAGGACAATACACTTGATTTAATGGTAGGGCCTCTTCATCTATGTCTTGCAGGGGAGTCATTGCAGTGTAGTCCCCAATCCCGAACAAATTAACCATTTGATCAACCATGGCCTCTGGATCTTCTTCCTCCTCGTCCACAACATCAATTTCATCTATATCCGTTGTTTCACCAACCTCATGTTCAGTTTGGCAGAGTAACAGATAAACCTCGATATAGTCGAACCTAGAGTGTTCATGACTATCAAACATTTGATCAACATCGCTGTCGTATTGTATTTTCTCTTGAAAATACTTGACCTGATTGTTGTCAAAAAAAAAAACAGGACTTCTGTAAATGATCTGAGAGATTTGACCAGACAATATCTTCGACTGTATGCGCTCTTTGAAATGCACAAAATTTGCTTTTCTACTCATTGTTAATCGGGTAACATCTGTATTTTGAAACCCAAAACTCGAATTCTCAGAGATGAAAGTCTCTCCATTAAAATGGGCATGAACAATATAATTTGTTGTTCTAGACATAGTTGAATGATAGTTTAAGGGATGTGTTAGGATACAATGAGATGTATAATATTTTGTCTTGAATGTATACATATAGATGAAATGACCACGAATTTAATATTATTAAAAACATAAGGGAGGCGCCATGGGGTATGGCTCCCCTTCTTTAATACATAAGGGGGGCGCCGTGGGGTATGGCTCCCCTTCCTTAAGACATAAGGGGGGCGCCGTGGGGTATGGTTCCCCTGTGATATGTGTAAGAAAATTCACTTTTTGCATGCATGCAGAATGACAAGTGTACGAAATTTTCTACACATCAATCTCTTTTCTACACAAATTCATCTATCTCATTAACTTCTCTACACATAAATCAATATTTCAACTACACAAATTTAATTTTTACCTCTACAACCATAAATTCAAATTTCCAATTCAAAATTTTTACTATAAATACTACTCCTCCTCATTCCAAAAAACACATCAAATATGTCCAACAATTCAAATTCTCCCAATATTTTCCTCATATACCCACACTATAGAAGTCATGTCTCTGTTAACATTGGGTGAAACGCATAGAGGAACACCAAGCAACATCACGTCTTATGTAAGTAGTTGTACTTGATAATTCACAATGTTGTCTTTATTCGTAGCATAATAATGTTTTTACAAATACAATGTTCTAATTTCTTATTTGTTTTTTTGTAGAATACTCACGACTTTCGTACTCGTGGGCATAAACATTTCCCACATGACCCGTTAATTCAACCTTTTATGGAGCGCGCGGGATTTGGAGAAGTCATTAACATTACAAATTATCTCCTTGATACCAAGTTTATCTTGGCTCTGCAAGAAAGGTGGCGTCCCGAGACGCACACATTTCATCTTCCAATAGGTGAATGTGCAGTTACACTCGAGGACACATACATGTTATTGGGTTTACCCATAGATGGTAAGGCAGTAAACGGTATAACCAATCCTAGCGGTATTGTCATAGGAGAATTCTTAGGGGTTGAACCAACCCCACGAGATATGAGGGGCCAAAAAATTTTAATGTCATGGCTCAAAACAATTTATAGAGACTTGAGATTAACTCGAGATTCTCCTGAAATATTAAAAATTAGAAAAACAAGAATTTATATTATGTTATTAATAGGGTTATTTTTATGTCCGGATACAAGTGGAAACGTTGTTCACTCTATGTACTTACCTTTATTAGAAGATGTAAATAAAATAAAAACATATAGTTGGGGGTCCGCAACACTAGCGCACCTATATCGGTCTTTATGTAACAACTCAATAGCAAATTCGGGAAACTGGACCGGATGTGGTGTTCTTCTTCAAGCATGGGGTTGGTCAAGAATGACCAATCTAGCACCTATCCAACAAAATAATTTTGAATTCCCATTCGCTAAAAGGTAATTATTTTTCCCAATTCTCACTTATCTATCATAGTATTTCAATTAATTAATCATATTATTAATAAATGTTTTCTTTTCGATTTGTAAGTGGTCTTCGCTTGGAATGAATTATGATAACTGTCCACATTACAGTATCACGCAGTACATAAATCTTATTGATCACTTGGGTCAAGATGATGTACACTCACAAACCTAACTATTTATGTTATACTCTACTTGAATATTATTAGAAAATACTTAATATTTTTTTTTCCTCCTACAGTTCATTTGGCGGCCGTATCTTGGTTTATAAGCCTTTCATGAAGTTGAACGACAAGACTCTGCGGTGTGGAGTGCAAAGGTGCTGATTATCAACTTCACCACCGTGGAAATGCACAATAGTGATCGTGTGAAACTTCAATTTGGAATGCTTCAAGATATTCCATGTCCGCCAAAGTGCATCCCTGACAAATATCACACCGGTAAAGTCTCTGACCAATGGGAATATAATCCGTGGACCAAGTATGCAAAACATGAGTGTCGTGAATGGAGGCATCGCAACAACTATGTTTTGTCCGACACTGTGTTTCCATACGAGATGAAACAATCAATACAATACATGACTTGGTATAGGTTTGTATCAATTGGTTTCATTTCACATCCAAGGTATCTTGTTGACCCACGCCAACAAGATTCATCATCAAGGCCCCAACAACCAACCCAGCCCTATTTCCAACCGCTAACACAACCCCATTTCCAACCGCCAACCCAACCTCATTGCCAACCATCAACCCAATACCATTTCCAACCGCCAATCTAACCTCATTGCCAACCATCAACCCAATACCATTTCCAACCGACAACCCAACCCCATTTCCAACCACCATCCCAACCGCCAACCCAACCCTATTTTCAACCCTCACTCACACAATCACAACAATATGAACATACCCCTAACCAATTCACTCCATTCACACAAACTCATTCACAATCCACACAATACCACACATACTCCATGGATACTACAAACCAAATAAACACCCATTTTCAAACACCCAATCAACCCATACCCACCCAATCATTTACACCCATCCTACCCTACGATCAGGCAGGCTATCGTCCTGACATTGCCTCATCCAGCCAACCACCCCAAAATAATTATGAAGGCATGGGCAACCCTTTTGATTTGGATGACTTTACGGATATGGACACGTCTTCATGGGCCGAAGTGATGCAATTGCTTGAAGACGACACAATGGACCCGACTCCACAACAAAGACCACAAAGAAACGTACGTGATCGGGGATGTGGTACGGGCGGACATTTAAACCGACCACGGCGTAGAAACTAGTGTACAATATCTTTCATATGTACCCATTTGTGATTAAATAATTATTGTAATTATTATTTAATATTAAATTTATTAAATACAATTTGATTTTTATTTATTATTTGGAATTTATTAATGAAATTATTAATTATTATTTATTTATTATTTGTAAAATATATAAAAATTATTCAGAAATTATTATTATATAATTATTATTTTTTAAATATTTTTTAATTATTAAATATTATTTATTAAATATTTTTAAACTAATTATATATTTAAAATTATTTTAAAAATTCGGATTTAAGGGAGGAGTCAAAGGGGATGGCGCCCCTTTATAATTTATAGGGTGCCTCCATCCTGGATGGCGCCCCCATATAAATTATAAGGGAGGAGTCATACCCCACGGCGCCCCGTTGTAATAAAAAAAAATGAAAGTTGGGTAGATTGAAAAATATGAGAGAAAGTAGGGTAGTTTGGATATTAGGGGGGTAACGTTGATTATTTGGGTGAAAATTTCACCTTTTTCATCTTCTTGACGGGGAAGATCTCCACCCTATCAAACTTTTAATCCAAAAAAAAAAAAAAAACAATTCCATCAATATGCTGGCTCTCGCACGACACTGGGACAAAAAACAAGACTTCTTTTTTTTTCCATTACACACTTTTTCTTCCATTCTCACACTTTCTTTTCACTTTTCAGAAAACCATACATTCCATAACACTCTTCCACTTACATTTTTCATCACCTTGATTCTTTTATAAAAATAATCCCTACACACTCCCTCCCTTCAATTTTAATTTGAAAATAAAAATATAAAAGAAAACATGCACAATAAAAATACAAGGATGCTCTTCCTCAAGTTTTTAAAAGTAACTCTCACATAGCACATGGAGGAGAGGTGATTTCATTTTTGCTTCAATTTTTTTTAGATTACAAAACCACTTTCCTCTCACTTCATCATACATGAACATCTCCATATCAACCTCATCCATAATACAACCTCTCTCACTCTTATTGTTCATCATCATTCATCATCATGAACATGTCACAACCTGTTGGTGCAAAGATAGAATAAATGATGAAAATAGGAAAATATTCTATTAAAGAGAATGACGGCAGAAGAAACAGGATTAAGAGTTACAATGATTGTCACCCTATTTATAAGCTAAAACTAGGGTTACTAGAATAAGATAAAATACTAAAATACCCTCTAACAAACTTATGGGCTTAAGAAAATAATATAATAAAATATGAATTATTACTAATACCATCCCTTAATTCATATTCCATCAAAACTTGTAACACCAATTCCATCCCTTAATCTGAGAAATTGATCAGTCTTGATAGCTTTCGTCAGAACATCTGCCAACTGCTTCTGAGTGCTGCAGTGTACAACTTCTAACACTCCACTCTGAACTTGATGTCTCAGAAAATGATACTTGGTCTCAATATGCTTGCTTCTCCCATGCAGCACTGGGTTTCTGGCAAGGTTGATTGCAGACTTGTTGTCAATCATCAACTTCAGAGGTTTGTCTACTTTAATCTTCAGATCCTGCAACAGATTCAGAATCCACACAGCTTGGCATGCAGTAACAGCACCTGCAATGTATTCAGCTTCACAGGCTGACAACGCCACAACAGGTTGCTTCTTGGAACACCAAGAAATGGGACCTCCCAGAAATTTGAACAAGTACCCAGATGTACTTCTTCTGTCAACTCTGTCTCCACACCAATCAGAGTCTGAATAACTCAGAAGTTCTGACTCATTATTTCCTCCAGAGGGAAATAACACTCCATACTTCAGAGTTCCTTTGATATACCTCAGAATCCTGACAGCAGCTTGGTGATGGGACCACTTAGGTTTACTCATGAACCTACTAACCATCCCAACTGAGTAGCAAATATCAGGTCTGGTATTGCACAGATACCTCAGAGAACCAACCAACTGTTTGAAGGTTGTAGCATCCACATCCTTTCCTTCAGAGTCTGAATCCAGTTTCTGATTTGTATCAGAAGGTGTGACAGCCATCTTACAATTCTTTAGATCAAATCTCTTCAGAAGTTCTAATTCATACTTGAGCTGATGCAAAATGATACCTTTCTCAGAATATCTGAACTCCATCCCTAGAAAGTATGTCATTTTGCCTAGATCAGTCATTTCAAATTCATTCATTAGAACCTTCTTGAACTTGGCTATCTCCTGTTCAGAACTTCCAGTCAATAGTATATCATCAACATATAAACATACCAGAGTCATATTGCCTTCAGAAGTATGCTGAACATAGACACCGTACTCCATCTCACATTTCTGAAAGCCTTGCTTCTTGAAAAATGAATCAATCTTCTGATTCCAAGCTCCGGGCGCTTGTTTCAATCCATATAGAGCTTTGTATAATCTGTACACCATCCCTTCCTGATTCTTTTTCACAAATCCAGGAGGTTGTGACACGTAAACTTCTTCTTCTAATGGACCATTCAGAAATGCATATTTTATATCTAAATGCATCAGAGGCCAATTCCTGTTAGCAGCTATTGCAATCACCATTCTGATTGTTTCATGTCTTGCTACAGGTGCAAACACTTCAGAATAATCCAGCCCAGGTTTCTGTAGAAATCCTCTGGCTACCAACCTTGCTTTATGTTTGCCAATTGAGCCATCTGGCTTTAACTTCTGCTTGAAAACCCATCTGACGCTGATGGCTTTCTTGTCTTTTGGAAGTTCTGTCAGCTTCCAAGTCTTGTTTCTCTCTATAGCATCAAGTTCTTCTTTCATGGCCTTCAGCCAGAGCTTCTGCTTAAGAGCCTCCTCTGTACTTATAGGTTCAGAGTCTACTAACATGGCACACTGAATAACTTCTCCTTCAGAGTCTACTTCAGTGTCTTGCAGCATGTCAAATTCTGCAAATCTTCTGGGAACGCTTCTGATTCTTTGTGGTCTCTGAACTTGTTCAGAGTCTTGAGCTTCAGAGTTTCTAGCTTCAGATGATTGACCTCCAGAGCTTTGACCATCTTCAGAGTCTGGCATATTTCCAGAGTCTGAATTGCCACCAAGATCTGGATTGCCATCAGAGTCTGAATCATTAGAGTCTGGGTCATCTGGGTCACCTTCATCTTCTGAGTCTTCTTCAGAGTTTGAATCAGTATCAGAGTCAGAGTCAATATCAGGGTTTACTTCAACTTCAGAAATTATTAACTCTGACCTTTCTTCAGAGGTTCTAACATCAGAATCAGATTGAGACTTATCCCAATTCCAAACTTCTGATTCCTTCACAATCACATCTCTGCTGAATTCAATTTTATTGGTTTCTGGACAATAGAGCTTGTATGCACCTGTACTGTGGTACCCTATCAGAATCATCACTTTGCTTCTATCATCCAGCTTCTGTCTTCTGGCTTCTGGAACATGTTTATAGCAAACAGAACCAAACACCTTCAGATGACTAACACTTTGCTTGTCTCCAGTCCACTTCTGCATAGGAACTATTTCCTTCAACTTCTTCGTAGGACATCTGTTGAGTACATACGTTGCAGTGGCAACAACTTCTCCCCAGAGCTTCTGAGGAAGCTTCTTCTCCTTTAGCATGCTTCTCACCATATCAAGCAGAGTGCGGTTTCTTCTTTCAGCAAGACCATTGTGTTGAGGGGTATAAGGAGCAGTAACCTCATGCTCAATTCCATTCTCCTCATAGAACTTCTGGAACTCTTTGGAGTTATACTCACCTCCACCATCAGTTCTAAGAATCTTCAACTTCTGACCACTCTGATTCTCAGCCTTCATTCTGAACTTCTTGAATTCATCAAACACCTCGTGTTTAAACTTAATAAGGGATACCCATGTCATTCTTGTGAATTCATCAACAAATAACACAAAGTATTTATTCCCTCCAATTGATGCTACTGGAAATGGACCACACACATCAGAGTGTACAACTCCCAAGACATGTTTTGCTCTTGGAGCAGCTTCTGATGCAAATGGCAATCTTGGTTGTTTTCCTTCCATGCAAACTCTACATGACTTTTCAGGCTTCTTAATTGCAGGAATTCCATGTACCAATTTCTTTGAATTCAGATGTTGTAAGCTTCTGAAATTCAAATGACCAAATCTTCTGTGCCACAACTCACTCTCCTTCTCAGTACTTGTTGCACTAAGACACTCTGAGTCTGCAGTTCTGACATTCACCTTGAATGTTCTATTCCTTCCCTGTTCTGACTCCATAATCAACTTCTGATTACAATCATACAGCTTTAGAAGATTGTCCTTCATGGTAACTGAGAAACCTTTCTCAATTAATTGTCCCACACTCATCAGATTGCTTCTGATGCCAGGTACATACCACACATTCTGAATCAATGCTATTTTCCCATTGTTCAGAGTCACTCTGACATTTCCCATACCTTCTGCATTAAGATATTTGTCATCAGCACATCTGATCTTTGTTCTCTTTTCAGAGTCAAAGTCAACCAGCCATTTCTTGTTTCCAGTAAGATGATTTGAACAGCCAGTGTCCATATACCACCAGTCTGTCAGATCCACATTATCAGATTCAGAGGCCATCAACAGCACATATTCGTCATCAGAGCCTCTGGCTATATTTGCTTCTTCTGATTTCTTCTCCTTGTTTGACCAACAATCTCTAGCAAAGTGACCAAACTTCTTACAACAGTAACATTGGATCTTCTTCTTGTCATACTTCTCTTTTCCCTTCTGAGCATTCTTTTGTCTATCAGAGGTTGAGCTTTCTGACTTCTGACCACCATCAGATCTTCTCCTGGCTTCTGACTGCTTCTGATACCTCCTATCAGAAGTTGCTTTCAGAGCCTGTTGTTCTACTTCCTTTTCAGAGTTTCTCTCAGTCAGACGCAACTCTTGCGCTTCTAGACTGCTCTGCAGCTCTTCAATTCTCATTGTGCTCAGATCTTTGGAATGTTCTATTGCTACCACAATGTAATCAAATTGAGGAGTAAGGGATCTCAACACTTTCTCCATGATTGTTTCTTCAGAAAGAGTTTCTCCACACGCCTTCATCTCATTAGTGATCAGAATCACTCTGGAGATGTATTCAGAAACTTTCTCATTATTCTTCATGTTGAGATTCTCATATTGCTTTCTCAAGGACTGAAGCTTCACCTTCTTCACTGATGCGTCACCACCATAACATCTAACCAGTGTGTCCCACGCAGCCTTTGCTGTCGTTGAATCTGCAATCTTCTCAAACACGTTTACATCCACACATTGATGAATGAAGAACAATGCTTTCTGATCCTTCTTCCTTACTTCCTTCTGCGCGTTTTTCTGTTCATCAGTCGCATCTGCTGCTACCAGAACATAACCATCAGTGACAAGATCTAGAACATCTTGAGCACCAAATAGTACACGCATTTGGATCATCCAACGATTCCAGTTTTTACCATCAAATACTGGAAGTTTGGTGTTCATGTTGCCGTTTCCGTTCATCTTCTACTTTGCACAATACACTCAGATTTCTCACACAGTGTTTCCCAACCCACAGAATAAAATTCTGATCAGATTTTGTTCAAGATTCAACACGAATCTAAGAATCAAAATCAAACACACAAGACCTCACGTTCACTCGTGTTTCCCGTGTTTCCCAATGAATCTGAACCGGAGCTCTAGATACCAATTGTTGGTGCAAAGATAGAATAAATGATGAAAATAGGAAAATATTCTATTAAAGAGAATGACGGCAGAAGAAACAGGATTAAGAGTTACAATGATTGTCACCCTATTTATAAGCTAAAACTAGGGTTACTAGAATAAGATAAAATACTAAAATACCCTCTAACAAACTTATGGGCTTAAGAAAATAATATAATAAAATATGAATTATTACTAATACAACCGACAAAAACATCATCACCATGCTCATCCATGTAGCAACCTCGAACAACCACAATATACACTTACTCTAACTTCACAAACATGACATGTAACTAAAGAAATTATTTTTCGGTTTTAACTTGAAGTATTGTAGATTTTCTTGATTTTCCTCCATTTTTTTTATTCCACTTTGAATACTACTCGATTCCTAAAAAAATACACTGGTAGTTTGAATTACAACATCATATTTTATTCTTGGTATCTAACAGTTGGAAAAGATAGTTGAATATCATCTTGCAGATTAATATATCTACTAGCCCGAAGTATTTAAAGTCTCGAGATGCTACTAAAGTTCCACACATGATTGATGTTCCACATTTTCATTGGTTAAGCTCCAAATTTTCAACTGTTTACTAGCCTCGCATAAGCTTTGTTTGGATGCGGATTTGAGCCCGTTCAGGTTTGGTCTAGCTTGTTGGGGTTAGTCTCTTTTATCTCTTTATCAATTCCACTTCTTGATATGTATCATTGTTTGCTTTGATACTTTAATATTTTGAATTCTACTTTCATTTGTTTCTTATTAACTTCTTTTTTTTTTTTTTTTTAATTTTTGTTATAGTATATAGGAAAAAATCTAAAAAAATATTCTTATTTGTTTAATTTAAGTATTTTCATTTCTTTTTATTAAATGTTTTAGTTTAGTTAATTTGTTATTTATTCTTTTTATATATAATTTTAGATATTGAAAAATGACCAAAAAAATGTAGAGATGCATGATTTAAATTTTGGGATTTTTATTTTTGCATTATATTTTAATTCTCGGTGTTTTTCCATGATTAATCTGATTCACGATGCTTTGTCGTGATTGTTTATGGATTTTTCACGTTGCTTTCCCGTGAATGTTATTTATTGATTACATGATATTTTGCCACGTGCTTGTGTTGATGTTTATGCATGATGTGTTTCCATGTATGTCATTAATTCTCTTTGGTTACATGATGTTTTCTCGTGTACTTTTTGTTTGTTGATGATCATTTGTTATGTTTTGCCACATATTTTTGTCTGTTTATTATTCGTGATGCTTTGCCCCGTGTATTTGCTACTTTGCTACATGGTGCTTTTCTATGTATCTCTGTTGACTTTTTATTGTCTGATTACCATGATGCTTTGCCCTGTGTATTCTGTGATGTTTTGTTTGTTTGACTATACATGATGTTCTTCTCATGTACTATATCTGTGTCTTTATTTTATGCCATTTACATGTTGATCTTCCATGAATCTATTGCTTTATTTCTATGCCTTGTTTTCTAATCCAAGGGAAGAGATTGTATGTTGACTCATTGTCATTGTACATGTCCTTTGTATGTCTTTCTTAACCTATCTTTACTGTTGTACTTGGTCCTTAAAACCTAACATCCTAGTTCTGAACTACAATTGCTTTAACTTCTTATTAAGGATACATATGCATAGGATTGTGAGATCTAGCGAGCTACCTTTTATTTTTTCCACCTTTTTCTTTTTTCCACCTCTTTCTCTTTTCTCCGCCCATCTTTTATCCTTTAGCAAATTTTTTAAGCTAAAACACAAATATTTTAAGAGGTTCTTATAGAATACTGTAGCTACTTAGGGTGCTAGTACCTTCCCTTAATATAACCAACCCCCGTACCTTCGATCTCTCTTTGCTTAGCTTTAGACCTTACTTTTTGCTTTGCATGTTTAATAGGGTTTTTGTTCAATAATTTCTCCCTTCCCTTGGAAAAATAAAAGTTCAGTGGTGATATCTTATTTTTGTGAGCCAAGCTGATCCCATAGCTTTGGTATCCGATTATCACCGCGACAGAAAATGGCGATTTCACTGGGGATCATTGTTCAGTGGGTTGAGCCTAACTTATCATATTTTTGTTGCTATTATTGTTTGATATTGCTTGGGTTTTTTTCTTCTGTTTTTCAGGTTGATCTATGTGTGTGAGATAAGTCCTAACCCAGACTTGAGTGCACATTGAGATAAGATTGTGGTATGATCAAAAGTTACATGTTCGGAGTAATCTAGAGCATGATTAACAAATGATGTAACCACACTCAATGGAGGCCCCTTTGAGGGTATTATTTGTTAAGCGAGTTGCCGTGAAAGAATTACTACTTCCGACCTGGAAGCCTGAGAAGCTTGGGACCTTTAGATCCCCTTTACCCCACTTGGCCTTTTAAGATGTAGTGCAACGACTATGAGGGTGTAAACTCGAAGTAGTTGATAGGCGATACTACACTCAGATGAGATTTTCTTGAGAATATTACTGATTCCTGAGTAATCAGTGTGCTAGTAATATCCAAAAGAGGATTGTGGACTTTGGAAACCTCGTTAGAACCCTCTGCAGGTGCTTTATCCCTAGTACACACCATGTGGTTATTCTTCACCTAGACTCCATGCTTGTGATCTTGAATCTTTGATCTTGTTACCTGTGATCTACATCTTGTGTTGCATCACATTACATATCATTTGCATCTTTTTCATGATTCATTACATACATCCAGTTTGTCCAGCAACTCATCTTCAGCTGTCTCTATCTTCCAGCGTCATCTGTCAGTCGTCAAGCTGATTCCTCTTCAATGATACAGGACCAGAGCTAACTTCAGATGCAGAATGCTAGAGCAAGAATAACACAATGCAGAGATCAGAATGGAGATTGATGATTTGAAATCAGGCATGACTAAGCTTACTAAGATGCTTCAAGTTCTGATTCAAGAGGAGAGCAACCTCAAAGAACTATTATCCAAGAAGTTTCAGGTGTTGTTACTGATCCTTAGCTTGTTTAGATTTCACCTTCTACTTGGCCAGAGTTTAGTTTACCTCACAAATACTCTCCACCTCTTGCATCTACTGCTATGATTGGTCAAACTACGAGACCAGTGTTTCAAGCTCTTGTTTTCTCCAAGCCCAGATATGTGGTTCATACTATTGCCCAGACTGCTCGAGTTCCCTATAAGAATCCTCTCTTTGACTACAATGCTGCTAGTGCTCAAGGTGAAGATCGTGAATATTTTATTAAACATGAGGTTTTCTATGGACAGTTTCATACTATATACAAGAGACTTTGAACCATGGAGGGTACTGATTTCTTTAGTGTTGATGCAGACAACATGTGCCTTGTTTCTGACCATGTCATTCCTACCAAATTCAAGAGTCTCGAGTTTGTGAAACACAAGGGTCATTCCAGTCCAAGAGCTCATCTGGTTATGTACTTCCAAAAGATGGTTGCTTACACCAACAACCAAAAGTTGCTCATCCATTGCTTTCAAGACAGTCTGAGTGGAGCTTCCCTCAAGTGGTACATGAACCTTGAACATAAAGGTATCCAGTGCTTCCAGGATCTTGCTAATGCCTTAATGAAGTAGTACAAGTACAATCTTGACATGGCTCCTGACCATCGTCAACTTCAAAACATGTCTTAGAATGAGAGAAAATCTTTCAAGGAGTATGCTCAACGTAGGAGAGAACTAGCTTTCCAAGTTGAACCTCTTATGGCAGAGAAAGAACTCATTGGAATGTTCATGGACACCTTGTCTCCCTTTTATTGGGAAAATATGTTTGGTAGTGTTTTCTCCAACTTCACATATTTGGTAACTATTGGCAAAAGGCTTGAAGAAGGTCTCAAGAATGGTAAAGTGTCTTAGGCTGCCAAATCTTCTAACGGTGCAAAGAAATCCTATGGGAACTTCCAGAAGAAGAGAGAATACCAGACCAATGTTGTCATGAATGAAGCGAGAAGGCCTCGTCCCAGACCTCAATATGCTCATCACCCTACTATTGCTGTTGTTACTCTTGTGGTTGCTGCTCCACACCCAACTCAAGCTCTTCAACATTCGACTGTTGGACAAAACCAGAACTACAATAGGAATCACTTTGATCCTATTTCCATGACATACACTGAATTGTACTCTGTTATGGTTCAAAAAGGTTGGATTACTACTAGGACTCTATGTCCTTCTCCAAATCCTTTTCCATCTGGTTTCAGGTCTGACCTCCACTATGCATTCCATCAAGGCGCCATGCCATGATTTGGAAATTTCTATGTGCTGAAGGTTGGAGTGTATAATTTGATCAAGGAAGGAATCCTTACCTTTCATGACACCAATCCTAATGTACAGACCAATCCTCTGCCAAGGCATGACAAGTGAAGCTTTAGTCGACTCCAACCAGCTATCCTCCTAAAAGCTAGTGTTTTAGATAGGCTAGATCACCCCTATTATTGATTAGTCACTAGGCCATGTTTCTTGTTTTTTGCATTTTCCTTTATTTGTATTAGTTATTTACTTTCAAATTATGTTTGTACTTTCATGTTAATGAAATAAGCATTGTAACATTTCGATTGAATTTATTTTATGTTTGTTATTTACATCTTTCCACTTTCTCTTTCAAAATATATATATCTCTTGTCAACTTTCTTTTGATTATGCAAAGATTGAAGGGAGGATGATGAAAAAAGAATACCCAAATTGTTGTTGGTATGCTTTCAAATCAAAACTTTGTTGATGATGTAATGCATTGATTCAATCCCCAAAACATTGGAGAAATAAAAAAGTTAATCCCTTGTCAACGTCTGTTGCACCCCAAATTTTGACCCCTTAGATCCTCATCATCATTTTAGGATCATATTCAGTTGATTAACTAACCTTAACCCATTTCAAGTTTATCTTTGTCAAAATGCAGATGAATCAGGGTTCCTTACCGTCAAAATCGAGGCTTCGATGGGTTAATCAATCAATGTTTTGGATTGATTCAACTTTAAACAAGATCCAGGATACTACATTGGGTCAAGTATGAATCCAATTTGAGGTTGTCACCCAGGATTTGAGAACAGTGCAGTTCAGGATACCCGATTAGGGTTTTCGGTCAAGAAAAGTCAACTGTAGTTTGACTTTTGATTTAAAGAGTGTTCCAATGGTGGGATAATGGTCCATGAAGTTCCTATGGCTTATTAAAGTCTACTCAAGAAGTTTCAAGACCTCAGAGGACCCAGAACACCAATAGTCAACTCATAGTTCTTCAATAAATCGGTTCGTCTGACTTAAAAGTCAACTCATTGAAAAACATGGTTTTGACCAAAAATTGAAGTCAATTATGTTCCTAATGGTATATCACATCTATTCATGAAGTTTGGTGACCATTGGATCAAGAATTGATAAGTAATCGAAAAGTTGGGAAATTAAGGTTTTGAAAAGGGCAAAGCCATAACTCCTTAACCACACAAGGGTTTTTGACCTAGTTTCAAGGGGAATGAGTTCCTAACACAAGAATAAATATTTTATTACCTAATTGGGTATTTTTAAAAAGTGCAAGTGGGTTCCATAACTCTTCCTGGTTAGAGAGAACCAAGATCCACAAGTTGGCAAAAACTCACATTCGCAAAACTAGGTCAGCATGAGTTTTTTTATTCCAAAACCTCTCCAAATTGATGCTAATCAAAGACTAAGCCTCATTTATGATGTTTATATTGATAATGAATATTTTTACATCAATTCCCACGAAAATGGTACAAATATCAAAGAAAATTATTATTTAATGCAAGTTGCAAAAGTGAATAGTGAAGAAAGAGAAAAAAGGTGGCTACCCTTGTCAAATCATCAACTTTAATTCAACAAGTCACCTCCTATCCTATCAAGCATGATGAAAAAATCTATAGGGTATGGAGAATATCTTATTAGAGTGGCTTAAAGACAAAGATGAAGATTGCATTGGAAAACTCAAAGATTTTCATGATGGAAGGTTAAAATTGGCAATTTGCTTCACTTTTGCCCATACCTTGATCCAAGGCCTTTGGCTATAAATAGAACTCACTTCCTACATCACAAACATACCGTTTCCATTCTATAAACCATCTAGAACTCTCTCCCTTACACAATCACCAAATTCTTGCAAAATCTCAATAAGTCTCCAAAATCCCTCAAAATCTATTTTTGCAAAACACCTTCCAAAACTATTTCCAAACTTTTTCCAACTCAAGAAACACTTAAAACACATCAAATATGATGTATTGAAGCTATCCAAATCACTTCCACACTTATGTAACAAGGTTTGAGTGAGTTGGTCTTTGAAATCTTTGGATTTTAGAGTTTTTCCTTCATTTACAAGGCATTTCGTCCACTAGCTTGCTTGGAGGTTGTTTGGAGCATCTATTCATCAACCTAGGAACATTTGAAGACCTTGTAAGAGCTCTCAATATCTTTGGTTTTCTTATTGATTAAGCTTGCTTCAATAGGTAAACATAAAACTCATAAATGTGAACTTTCTACTTGCATTTCACATGCTACCATGAATGTTTTTAGGGTTTTCACCTTTCTATCTCTCATTTATTCATTTCAAAACTTTAATTTCATTCTCTTTTGAGTTTTATTTTAAAGTTATGATTTTGGCTTGTTAGCATCCTTGTGTACTTGAGTTTGACTAAAACTTTTGCTTGTAAGCATTTGTGTGTAATCATCATTAAAACTTGAAAGTTTTCTCCCATGAAGTTTTGAACTTTTCACTTACATTTGTTGTGACATTATTTGATTTGACATGATGCCTGTAAGTATACATGTCATCTTGTAAGCCCTAATAAAAACTCATCTTTGTTAAGATGCATCTTTGTTAAGATCCCCTTCCATCTTTATTAAGATGTACCCCATTCTTCGTTAAGATATGCTTTGGTTTTCACCTTTCATTAAGTCTTGAAAGAACTTTCCCTTTCTAGATATTATAATATCTTGATGCTTGCTTTGGTCGTAACCATTTACCTTGATTGAAATCATTGATATTGTAATATCTTGATGTCTGCTTTGGTTGTAACCATTTATCTTAATTGAAATCATTGCTTGATATTGTAATATCTTAAATGCTTGCTTTTGGTTGTAACCATTCATCCTGATTGAAATCCTTGCTTATTGTAATGTGCTTGTTTATTCTTGGTTGTAACCATATCCCTTATATTCATCATGTGTGAATGTTTATGCTTTGTTAAGTTTACTTTCTCCAAGTGATGGAACTCTTTAGTTCTCATCCAAGTTGCTCCCTCTATCCTTCCAAAGGAAAGTCTCTCTATTGACCTTTGAGTCATAGATAGCTCATTAAACTCATAGGTCTGGATAGAACCTTCTCCCCCTTTTGGTCTGGATAGAACTAATAGGATTTAAACATCATAGGTCTGGATAGAACCTTCCCCCTTTTGGTCTGGATAGAACCAATAGGATACCCTCATAGGTCTGGATAAAACCTTCACCCTCTTTTGGTCTGGAAAGAACCAATAGATCCTTTTTGTAGTTCGTGCCCGAACTACGACCGCTCTGACTTCTCATTGGACAATGAGAATACGTAGGCACAAGATGCGATATATTGACGAGCAACCTTTCCCTTTCTCCCACCTTTTGGTCTGGATAGAACTATTTGGTCTTACAACGTAGAACTTTAGGATAGAGTTTGGTTAACTCTATGTAAGAATCATGGAAATGATTACTTACTCCCCTTTCTTGAGTGTTTAACATAGATCTAGAGAGTTTTATGAAACTCTACACAAGCATGGATATGTTTGTTCCCCTTTGAACCTTGATCATAATCAAGTGTTCTTCATCCCTTGTGAGGTAAACTACGATTGCTCTGATTCTATCCTAGTTAGGATACGTAGGCAGAGGACGCGATGTCTTTGCGAGCAAACTTAGAAACTATCATTAGGTTTTAACCTACACCTTTTACCCAATTCCAATCTTAGCAAATACTTGCCAAACTTAGCATGCAAACAAACAAAAGGTTCCTGTAGAGTACTACAGATGTTTAGGATGTGAAATACCTACCCTATGCATAACCAACCCCCGATCCCCGAATCTCTTAGTGTTGTTGTTACATCGCGAAAAAGGTTTTTCTTTCTTTAGACCTTTCCTTTGGATAAATTAAAGTTCGGTTGTAATCTAAGAATTAAAGATTCAAGTTAATCAATAGCTTGGTATCACGATTCTCACCGCAACAACGCCTTCAAGCCTAGAAGTTGAATTTTCTTTCTTTAACCCGCAATCTTAACCTTGGTATGGGTAGTTCTCAGTTAACTTAGTTGTGCATTCATGCAAGACACCTTTCATATAAAGGTTGCATTCACAAGTTTTCCTTCGCACACAACAAGCAAGTGTCGAAGATGTCTTTCAAGTCAAAAGCCAATAATGGTTCACCGTAATCACTAAGCCAGATAATTATTTCCCTTCTAAAAAAAATCAAAAGAAAAGCCCACTAAGTCAAAACCTATGAAGGAGACTTATGCAAAACTGGGGCATCCCACTGACTGTATGCTTCAAAGGAACAGTTCAGGAAAAAGTTAGGGATAATAAAAATAATAGATCCTTAAATCCATCTATGAAATTCCTCAACGGCAAAAAAAACTAAATGTTATAAGGAAGCAATGTCTGCCATCTCAAGAGTCCCTTGACTTCTGAACCATCATCATACTATCATTAATGTAATTCCTAATCCTTTGGAAACCTGAGTGTATAGTCTGAGTTAAATAAGTGTAATACTGGAGATCATCACGAATATTAGGTGAGAACAAATCAAGTTTGAGCCTTTATCCTTTGTTTCATAAACCGTGAACCAAACCATGTTACAACCCTCGAAAGACCTAACTAAAGCAAGGTTATTTTGAAAGCATACTACAACAAGGTTGCGTAAACTGACTCCAAAAATATTTTTGCAAATCATTTGTTTTGGTATCATACGTTTGCTTTACATTCCACTTTGAGTGTCTTGAACCACTGTGTTTTGACTAAGTGACTCATATACTTTGCATCTTTCAAAAAATAATTTCAAAAGTTGCATACATTTTGATTACCATATTGTATGGGCATTTTTGTTTGCAATATGGCTTTCCTTTCAAGGAATTTTCAAATAGTTGAGAAACTTGATCGGTGATCTTATCAAGGGCAAGTTCCTTCCAGATCCCGTTGAGAATCAGTTCAAGTTTGGTTGTTCAATGCAAGTCTTTCTTAGAATTAGTTTATCCAGAAGATATTTCAAGTCTCATACTGGGGCAAGCCTTCCAATTGCTCAGTAAAGCAGTCATTTCCAGAATCAGATAAGTTAAAGCAATGATTAGTTTGTCTACAATAGTCAGCTAATTTAGAGCAATTTACTTGAAGAATCCTTAAACAACTCTTGATCCTTCCTACAAGGATCACCAGCTTGATACAGTTTACCAGTGTGGCAGAGATGTGCTCAGCGGTAGCATATTTAGTCCCCAAGCAGAATGACAGTGATCTCTGTCTTGAGAAACCAGTCTTTTAATATTTTCCTCTCCTCAAAAGAGTCGAGCCATGTTGTCGACATCTACATCTGCATTTAATCATACATCATAGCATAATTTATATACATATGCATATCATGAGTGCTTCATGCTCATTTGCAGTCTCTAGAGGTTGTGTTATTATCCACATCTTACCTCGTGATCAAAGTCCAACATACTTGACCCCTACTAAATAAATACTTTTATGTCTTATCTGACGTTCCACCATATTAGACTTCCCTTATCCGATTATTTTTTTTGGATGTGTATTGTTTGTTCTGACATATTTCCAGAACTTTCTCTTTGTGTTATCTGAAGTTTTTCCAGATATTTCTTTTATGTTCTGATGTATTCCCAAAAATCTCTCTCTCTCTCTCTCTCTCTCTCTCTCTCTCTCTCTCTCTCTCTCTCTCTCTCTCTCTCTCTCTCTCTCTCTCTCTCTCTCTCTCTCTCTCTCTCTCTCTCTCTCTCTCTCTCTCTCTCTCTTTGTTGTCTGATGTTTTTCCAGATATTCTCTTTGTGATTCTGACGTTTTTTCAGAATTATTTTACTTTTTATCTGTGGTTTTACCGGATATGTTTGTCTCTCTATTATATCCAATGCCATATTGGGTCACATATATTTGTCTCTATGATGATTTCCCAAATTGAGTATTTTGTTCTAAAGCTTTTCTAGAACTTATCTGATGTTTTTTCAGATTTTCCCTTTGATTCTGATGTTTTTCTAGAATGACTTTGCTTTTACTCCCTAGTGAGTTTCTAGATATATACCTTTGTAATTCTGATGCATTCTCAGAGTTTCATTTCTTGTACCTATCTGATGTTCTTCCGGATATGTATCTTTGTTCTAATGTTTTTCCAGAACCCCTTTTGTGTCTATCTGACATTTTTTTGGATATGACTTTCCTATCTGATGTTCTTCCAGATATGACTTTGCTTATCTGATGTTTTTTCGGATATTCCTTAAAAACCTTTTCTCTTACATTTAAAGTTTTTTCAAATGTTTCAGACATAGCTTCAAAATCTTTGTTTTCACTAATGATATTCTAGATGTCTTCAATTTATTTCTGATTTTAGTTAACATCGGTGGAATGTCTTCTAGTTTGTTTCCATTTTTCATCCAATGCTTTTTCTGGATGTGTTCTAGAGTTTATTCAATGTTTTCCTGAATATCTCTGGTGTTTTCGGAGTTCATTCAATGTTTTCCTGGATGACTTTGATGTTTTTTTGTGTTCCAGAGTTTATTCAATGCTTTACTGAATATCTTTGATGTTTTTCGGAGTTCATTCATTGTTTCTTGAACATCTCTAATGTTTTTCAAAGTTCATTCAATGTTCTTCTGAATGTCTCTGATGTTTTCACATATTTCGGAGTTCATCCAATGTTTACCTGGATGTCTCTAATATTTTCTTGACTATCTCTAATGTTCACTTGAGTTCTTCTTATCTTATTCAATGGCCTCATGAATGTTGTGACTCTTTTCCATCTAGTTCCATTCATGAATGATGACTGTTGATTCCCTAGTGGATCTTATTCAATGTTATCCTGAATATCTCTGATGGTTGCATGTTTATCTTTGATGCCTGTTTATGTTCTAAAGTTTCATTCAATGTTCTCCTGAATATCTCTAATGGTTGATATTTTTCTTTTCCAGAGTTTTGTTCAATGTATTTCTGGAAAAACCTTTGATGTCCACGACCCTTTCCCTAGTAAAGTTGTTTTTTCTTTCTGGATGTTCCTGAATGTTCCACAATAAAGTTGAGTGTTTTCTTGGAAGTCTCTGTTGTATCTTCAGATTTAGTCTCATTCCACATCTAATTTTTTTCTAGATGTTTCTGGTTTGCTTTTTAGAGTGTGTTACTTTCTGCATCTGATGACTTCTCAGATGTTTGTGTCCTTGTTTAGGGTTTGTCCCTCTCTTTCCAAGTATTACTGGATACTCTTTGTCACCTTGACAGATTTCCATATTATCTAGTACTCCTCAGTTGTGTCTCTTAGAGATTTGTTACTTATCTCCTGTGGTGTTCCCTTTGCTCTCTATATGCAGTAGTCTGTCTTATGTAGTTTCATTACCCACAGAACTTCAAGTCTTGCATTCATATCATATCATAAGCATTTTTGTGGTATCTTAGGGTCAAAAGTTGCACATGTTTATATTTAACTCTCTCCAATTTTGTTAGGACAAAGATTTCATTTTTCATATCTCTGGATTAAAGAAACTTAAATAGAGGCACCTGTCAACCCGAATTTTTATCCCTAAGATCCCGTATCTTTTTGCATCATCTGCATAGTCTATCTTGCATTTTATCTTGCATAAAACCCAATTTATCAACTGAAATGAACTTATTGGATTTACAACCGAATCGGTCAAGATAAAAGTCAATTGTTCGTAAAATCAGTGGACGGAAAATTTCAAAATAGATCCCGTAAACGTCAGTCATGTTAACCTACGTTTTGTGTAGTTTAACTTGACGTGCTTGTTTGAATGTTTCAGCTGCTTTTCGGTCGCATTTTGTACAGTTTAAGCCTTTAAACTTGGTAAAATTTATTTCAAAATTTGATCAAACGCTATATTTTTCCGAATCTTTTATTTTGCACTAATCATTTTGACCTATTCATTTTAATTTTTCGAGCATTTCGATACCAGTCTGTTATTCCGTTTTAAACCGATTTTATTTTTTATTTAGTTAAATAATATTTTCATTTAAATAGATTCTATAGTTTTAGCTTATTTGATTTGATTTAGTTTATTTTGTTATGTTTATCATTATTTTTATTTATTATTATTTTTATACTTTTAATTTTGTAAAACTCAGTAGATAAGTTCCTAAAACAATGTCTGATCCCCTTTTAGTTTTAGTACGTACACGCATGATGCACCTTTCCCATGCACACATACTACTTTCTCTCTCTTTTTAATTTTAAAAAATTGAGCATAATAAAGGACATTGAACTCAGCGTATACCTGCACATAACTATTCTTTCTCTCTCTGAAGGTGAAATAAAGAACAATATATTATTATTCATCATCACTTGCACCCATGTTTTTAATGTAACACACCTTTAATAACAAGGAAAAAAAATCATAAAAAATCCTCTTCACATAAAGCCCCGCGGACCCCACTCACATTTTCTTTCAACTCTCACCACTCTCATTATTTCAATAGCTGCATACACACATACAACCATACCCATGGTACTCCCTCGGTTCACATGATAACCCTCTTTCACCCTTTTTTTGAATTCTTTTTTTTTCATACCAAAAATATGCATTTTATATATACACACCTTTTTCATCTTCTTGACAGGGGAGATCTCAACCCTCTCTAACTTTTAATCCAAAAAATGCCATAAGTATACTGGCTCTCACACGACACTGGGACGAAAAACAAGACTTTTTTTATTACACACTTTTATTGTTCATCATCTTAAACATGTCACAAACAACAAAAGCAACATCACCATGCTCATCCATATAGCAACCTCGAACAACCACAATCTACACTGACTCTAACTTCACAAACATGACATGCAACCAAAGAAATTGTTTTTCAGTTTTAACTTGAAGTACTGTAGATTTTCTTGATTTGCCTCTATTTTGTTTATTCCACTTTGAATACTTCTGCATTCCTCAAACAGTATATTGAAAGTTTGAATTACAACATCATATTTCATCCTTCGTATCTAACAGTTGGAGAAGATAGTTGAATATCATCTTGCAGATTAAAATATCAACTAGCCCGAAGTATTTAAAGCCTCTAGATACTACTAAAGTTCTACACTTGATTGATGTTCCACATTTTTGATTGGTTAAGTTCCAAAATTTTTAACTTATTACTACCCTCGCATAAGCTCTCTTTATCAATACCACTTCTTGATATGTATATTTGTTTGTTTTGGTACTTTAATATTTTGAATTCTACTTTCATTTGTTTCTTATTAATTTCCTTTTATTTTTATTATTTTTGTTATAGTATATAGGAAAAAATATAAAAAAAAATATTCTTATTTGTTTAATTTAAGTTTTTTCATTTCTTTTTATTAAATGTTTTAGTTTAGTTAATTTGTTATTTCTTCTTTTTATATATAATTTTAGATATTGAAAAATGACAACAAAAAAAAAATGTAGAGATGCATGTTTTAATTTTAGGATTTTTATTTTTGCATTATATTTTAATTCTCGGTGTTTTTCCATGATTAATCTGATTCACGAAGCTTTGCTGTAATTGTTTGTGGATTCTTCACGATACTTTACCATGAATGTTATTTATTGATTACGTGATGTTTTGCAACGTGCTTGTGTTGATGTTTATGCATGATGCTTTTCCATGTATGTCATTAATTCTCTTTGCTTACACGATGTTTTGCCGTGTACTTCCTGTTTATTGATGATCATTCGTGATGCTTTGCCACATATGTTTGTCAGTTTATTATTCGTGATGCTTTGCCACATATGTTTGTCTGTTTATTATTTGTGATGCTTTGCCACGTGTATCTGTTACTTTTCTACATGATATTTTTTCATGTATCTCTGTTGACTTTTTGTTGTCTGATTACCATGATGCTTTGCCATGTGTATTCTATGATGTTTTGTTTGTTTGACGATACATGATGTTCTTGTCATGTACTATGTATATGTCTTTATTTGATGCCATTTACATGACGATCTTCCATGTATCTGTTGCTTTATTTCTATGCCTTGTTGACCTAATCCAAGGGAAGGGATTGTATGTTGACTCATTGTCATTGTACATGTCCTTTGTATGTTTTTCTTTACCTATCTTCACTATTGTACTTGGTTCTTAAAACCTTACATCATAGTTCTGAACTACAATTGCTCTAACTTCCTATTAAGGATACGTAGGCATAGGACTGCGAGATCCTAGCGAGTTACTTTTTATTTTTTTCTACCTTTTTCTTTTTTCCACCTCTTTCTCTTTTCTTCGCCCATCTTTTATCCTTTAGCGAACAATTTTAGCCAAAAAGGAAATATTTCAAGAGGTTCTTGTAGAGTACAATAGATACTTAGGGTGCTAGTACCTTCCCTTAGTATAACCAACCCCGTACCTTTGATCTCTCTTTGCTTAGTTTTAGGTCTTGCTTTTTTCTTTGCATGTTTAATATGGTTTTTATTTGATCTTTTCTCCCTTCCCTTGGAAAAATAAAAATTCGGTGGTGATATCTTAGTTTTGGGAGCCAAGCTGCTCCCATAGCTTTGGCACCCGATTCTCACAGCGACACTATTGTTGCGGTGAGAATCGTGATACCAAGCTATTGATTAACTTGAATCTTTAATTCTTAAATTCACAACCAGACTTTAATTTATCCAAAAAGGAATGGTTTAAAGAAAGAAAAACCTATAAAAATGCAAAGCAAAAAGCAAGGCTTAAAGCTAAGCAAAGAGAGATCTAAAGGTTCGGGGGTTGGTTATGTCTAGGGTAGGTATTTCACATCCTAAACATATGCAGTACTTTACAGAAACCTCTTATTAATATTTGTGTTTGCTAAAGTTTTCTTGCTAAAGGGAAAATGATAAGGGTAAAGATATAAAGTATAAGGTATGTACAAAGTTTGCTCGCCAAGACATCGAATCTCGTGCCTACGTATCTTGAAGGGAATAGAATCAGAGTAACCGTAGTTCCCCTGGTTAGGGGTGAGGAAATCTTGACTGTGGTTAAGGTTCCAAGGGGATGTAAGCATTCATAGGGAAATACTTACATGGAGTGCGGCAACTCCTGAATCTACGTTGAGATTGTTATGATAAAGGATGTCCACGGAGGGACGCTAAACATGAGTACGACGACTCAGTCCTAAGGCTAGGATAACAGGTAAAGGATGTCCACGGTGGGACGCTAAATAGAGCACGACGATTTCAATCCTAAGGTTAGGATAAAGGGTAAAGATTTATCATACATAAACCAATAATTTCACAATGATGTAAACAAAACGGTTCGAAATCTCATGGGGATAATCAACAGTTTTTTAAAGGTGAACATTTAAACGCGTACAAACAAAGTTGAAATTCAAACTTAAATGTACAAGGAAACCAACAATCCCAGTTTATGTTATCTTCAAATGAAACTCAAAGAAGAATAAAATCAAAATTTTGAAAATGAAGGAATGAGAAATAGGAGGGTATAAAACCCTAAACTGAATTACAATTTTTCCATAATGAAAAGTGTTTCTAAAATAATAATTTTAGAATTCTTTAATCATCATATGAAAATATACATTAAAACAAGAATTTGGAAAAAAGAACCACTTAAAAAAGAGTAAAAATGAAGAAGTTATGTAAAATTGAAAGTTAAAAGAAATTAAAGTAAAATAAAATAAACCAAGTGCTAAAAAATAAGGAAATGCCTCACCCAAGGCTTGAACCCAAGACCTTGGGGTCCCAGGCTCAAAATTAAACCAACTCAACCACCTGAAGCGTGTGCATAAAATTCAAGCAAAACTCGTCCTCACTGAGGATCGAACCCGGTAACATATGGCAAGGCAAGTTCTTAAAGGCAAGGCAATAACCACTGAGGTGGCAATACATCCATTGTATCAAGTCACCCTATGTGCACATGTACCAAAAGAGGCGCAGGCTGGGCAATTCTCAAGGCAAAACTCAAGTGAAAAATGCCGAATACGATTTCATCATAACTTCTTCAAATCTCCACCAAATCTCATGAAATTTTAGTCAAACATGCTTGATTTTTCATGAGGATTACAATGGTCCAAACCAAATTTTGAAATGATGCACATGTGCTGAAATTTGATTGGTTATGCAGAAGAAAACTTGAAAGTGCAATTGGAAAAAAGATCAAAACATGTGCATTTTGGTGCAAGCAAGGGTCTGAGCAATTTTCAAATGTAGCATGGGGTGAGTTCCAACAGAAAACATTTGTTCAAAAACAATGGAACACAAAATTGGTATATGAGTTGCAAAATGATCAAGACATTGAGGCAAACCAAAGATCACTCTGTCAAGGTTTCACATGCAAAACTAAATCTGAATTCTAAACAACCTTTTGACCAGTTGTTAATTGGAAGGTTTGAAGATCATTTATGTTAAGTCAATGCCATGATCTATAACAACAACTCAAACTGGAAACTGATATAAAAAGCTTTGAATATCCAAACACAAAACTGATGTGTTCAAGAAGAGTTGACAAACCTCAACAGGATCATAGATAGTGTGAACAAGCAAGATGATTCAAATAGTAGTAAACATGCTCAAATGGTCTATGCAGCAAACAAGCTTTGTCAAAATGTATCATTAATCCAAACTAAAGCAAATAGCATAGGTTGAGTAACTTAAAACAAAAGAAATTCCAACAGCATGATTATGGAGATATGTCAATGTTTAAAAATCAACCAAACCGGCCTATTCTATTTCACATGACAGTTGACAAATTCCAAACAGTTTTTTTTAAATGAATTTGATAGCAAGTTCCTCAAGCTGTAACTGACAGAATGCTAGGGAGAAACAATTTCGATCTATGCACATAGTTTTCACAATTCAAACAAACATAACATGAACAAAACACACAAAGCTCCTTAGAGTAGTACTGAAGTTCTGATAAGAATCAAGGACTAAGAATTTTTCCACAGAAATCTAGACAGCAAGCAAGGTATTCAATCATCATCCTCATGATTTGCAATTCAGCCTTGGCATGGATTCAGACCAATATACATGATGATACAAGCAAAAACACAGTTTGTTCTTTTCAAGAATATTAGTGCAATATTTAAATTTGTTAAGAGAAGTTTGACAAAAAACATGTGCAGCAACAAGCTCTTGGCTATCAACCTCAACTAAGTCAAACACTTCAAATGAAAACCACAGCCACCAATTTCTAAATGATAAGCCAATTTTAGCAGCAGCTACATATGAACATCTTTCATAAAACACCAATAGCAACCTAATGGCTAATAGGATCTCAACCTGAACCACACCAAACAACCTTCATGGTTCTAAACAGAAGTGAGGCATACATACTTAAAGCCTCAAAACAGCCTCCCACCCAACCTAGAGCTCTGGTGATAATAACATAGACAAGCCAACTAAATCTAAACAAGAAAAAAGGTTAAAAACCAAGAATGAATTTGACCAGTACAGAGCCAATCAATCACAAAGCAAAGTCTTATGACAGCAGCATAAGTGCAACAAACTTGATGCAGCCAGACACTATCACTTATGAACCTTTAACATACACAAACCACAGTGAGTTTGATGGATCATGAGTTAACAAACAAATCAAGGTAGGTTTCACATATGACATACTAAGATGAAAATTAAGGCAACTATGTATTCAAATCAAATGTTTAAAACAGTTGGCAATACACAAGACCAATGAACATGGTTCAACCAAAAATAAAAACATCAGAGCTGAGTTGATCAACCCTATGCACCATGCTTGAGTACAAGGTCATGGATTTTCATAAATTCAGAGTTCAAACCAAACTCAATTTGGTAGCATTTTAAACTAACAAACTATCTTGCTGAGAAGAAAAGAGATTTAACAAACAATCTAAATGAAATGACCAGCAGGTATAGCTATTAAAACACTAAATCCAACAGCCTCTTCTTGAAACAGAACAGAAACAATCATTAGACTTGCCACTATAATCCATCACAATCAATAGCAGCCCAAATTTTTTATGGTATAGATAGCTTATTGTGCTCTTGGTATTTCAATCATCATTGATGAATTCCAAACAAGATTCCAACAGCAAAACAAGAGTTTAGCAAAACTCAAGCAAGGCTGCTTGGTTTGGACATAGAAACAACAACATAGTTCTAATGTTAAACACTAATTCAAATCAAAGTTCTGGTGGTAGTTACTAATGTAAGCATACTTAGTTAGACAGATCCAGAAACATCACCATTTAAATACTTCTAAAACAAGTAGTTAGAAAAAATCCTAAGCTCTAGGGGGAAGCTACCAAACCATGATAGTTGGCTTTCAATAGAATGAGAATAATATGTTGGCATGAACATTCAAAACATTGAAACCTTGAGATGCTAACAAGTGGTTCAGAATAGGATTCAAACATGATCTTAAAAGGTATCACACATGTTTAATAACATAGTTAACAAACTTCAACATGATAATGTACAAACCAATCTCAACCACACAAAAAAATATGACAATGCATACTAGTGAATAAGTTCAAAATAACATACCTCTTGTAGTCCTCACTATGCAAGCCAAGAAAACCAGAGATCCTTCCTCTTGAGCAAGTTTGTGAAGCTTACTTCTTTTTGAAGAAACAAGCAAATCTTGAGGACAATTTGAGTATATGAGATTCCAGCTGTTATTTGAGACTATGAACAACTAATACAACATAAATATGAAGTGTCTAAAGTGTCAAAATGATGGAAATGGATCTATGTAGTGATTTAGCATGAAATGTGCATAAAAGTCAAACTTGAGGGGTGTGAAAGTTGAATTTTTGATTCAAGGGTTTTTTGATGAAAATAACTATTGGAATAGCTTCAAATGGTGATTTTATGTTTGTGTATATGGTTTTTATGATGGTTTCATGGCTGGAAATGATGCTGGTGTGAAAAATGCAAAGTGGCAATTTTTGGTGGTTTTGTGAATTTCTTCACTTTCAAGAAAAAAGGGAAAGAAAGAGAGTTGTGTGTTCCTTGTGTTTTGGATGGCTCTGGTGTGTTGTATACAATGGTATGAAGCTTCTATTTATAGGCTAAGAGAAGAGTTGGGGCAGATTTGGATTCAAGCTTTTGGGGAGAGTTTTGGAAGAAAATCCATCCAAGATCATGTACAGTTGCACACTCAAGTCCATGGATCAATGCAAGGCATAAATCAAGTGGTATGAAGGACATGGAGGTGACTGAAGTGAGGCTAGAGAGTAGGAGAGGATGTTGCTACAGATTTTCCATCATAAAGTTTCTCTTTCCTCTTTGTTTTGAATAAAATAATGGCACTTGATCTTGCAACTTGCAAACTCTACCAAACCCTTCTTTCTTATGCATTTTAAACCATAAACCTCTCTAAATATCAGATCAACATGATCCAATGGTTGAGAATGATCCAAGTGGTTGAAAAGTGGATTTGTGAAAAAGTGGAAATGGTACACTCAAGTGTGAAGACCCCAACTCGTTGGATTCATAACTCTCAGATCACAAGGGATATAGAGATTTTCTAATACTTTTGGAAAGCCCTCATGGAGCTCTACAACTTTCATGTTTTCATGATCTTCAGATTCCAAGTGGAACTAGGTCAAAAAACTCCTCAAAGTTGGCTGAAAACATGATTTGAAAGGCCAGAAACTTGGAAATTTTCTAAGTGTTTTCTCCCTCTTGTGATGATTTTGGCTATAAATCCAAATCTATGCATTTTTTGCACATGTACCTATCTGAGACCTTTGTAGGAATTGTCAATACCTTTTCAACAAGCTTTGAACCACATCATTTGGATGTGTGGTTAGGAAGTTATGGTCTTGCCCCTTTCAAAACCCTAATTCCCGACTTTTTCGATTACTCCTCCATCCTTGATCCAATGATCATGAAACTTCATGGATAGGTGTAATATGTCATTATGAACATTTTTTCTTCCCCCCTTGAGGTCAAATTCCTTATGGTTGAAGAGTTGACTTTTCGGTCAACCGAGATCGACCGATGACTACCGAGTCGCCTGTTGACGTTCTGGGTCTTCTAAGGCCTTGAAAATTCTTGAGTGGACTTCCCTAAGCCATATGAGCTTAATGGACCATAATTCCATCATTGGAGCACCTTTTAAATCAAAAGTCAAACCATCGTTGACTTTTTTCTAATCAAAAACCCTAATCGGGGATCTTGAACTGCACTGTTCCTGATCTTTATGTGACAACCTCAAATTGGAATCATGTTTGACCCAATGGAGTATCTTTGATTATGTAGAAGCTTTTTTCATGGAGAATCAATCAAATACATTGACTGATTAAACTGTCGAAACCTTGATTTTCGATTGTACGGAATCCTGGTTCACATGTATCTTGACAAAGACAAACTTGAAATAGATTAAGGTTAGATAAACAAATGAAGATGATCCTAGAATGATGATGAAGATTTAAGGGGTCAAAATTTGGGGTGCAACAACTATGATCTGTCGAAACCTTCAACACTTGGACTTCTCCACGCTCGATTACCCCTTTGACGAAATGCATCTTCACATCAATGTTCTTGGTTCGCTCATGATAAGATGAATTCTTCGATAGGTGTATAGTCCTTTGACTATCACATTTAACAATGATAAATTAACATTGGAGTTTTATCTCCTTAACAAAACCTTCAAGCCACAATGCTTCTTTCATAGCTTCAATGAGGGAGAAATATTCTGCTTCAGTGGTTGATAAGGAAACAACTTTCTAAAGTGTTACTTTCCAATTGACTGTTGTGCCAAACATAGTGAACATATATCTATAAATAGATTTTTTGTAATCCATACAACTTGCATAATCAGAGTCGACATACCTTCTATTTCTGCTTTACTATTTTTACCATATGCTCCAACATAAATCAGGACTCTATTCAAAGACCCATTTATATACCTTAAAATCAACTCCAATGCTTTCCAATGAGCCTTTCTAGGATTCTCCATGTACGTGCTTATAAGACTTACTGCATATGCTATGTTTGGTATAGTACAAACTATAACATACATAAAAAAACCTACCATATTAGAATATGGGATGCTATTCATATAAGCTCTTTCGACCTCAGTAATAGGATACTGATCTGTACTTATCTTGAATTTAGGGTTTGTCTAAGTCACAATAGGCTTAAAATTCAAAATACCAAACTTGTCGAGATTTTGTCGAATTATCTAACCAAGAAGTTACCCTTCGACCATAGTAGAGTTTGATCCAATATCTCACAAATAAAAACTATTCAAAACTAAAGATAAATTTTGAGTATTACAAATAATACCACTTACATATTTAAAACGTATTTCATCGTTGAATCAAGATCATAGTGTAACGAGCATAACATAATTACACTGTTTTGCTTGGTACATATAGTTATTAGTTACCATTGCGAACTGCATAAAAATCCAGAATAATTAATAATGCATTGGTCTAAAAAATATTTTAAAGCTGATGTCTCTTCCAAGACCTCAAACACGCCCACCATGCTCCTCTATTCCAAGTTATTCTACCAATTTTTCATGATGTTCTTGTGAAAAAGGGTACCATCTTTAGATTTTTCAACTGGAAAATCCTACAACACAGATAAAAGTTCATCTTTACCAAATGGAATTACCTAAAATGAATAATGTTGGAAAAATATCTACTTACAATCTTTTTAGTAAGTTCGTGTGTAGCATCTGATGTAAACTCGCCTCTCCCGGTCTTTGACGTGCCCTCTTTCATTTCTCATGATATGATGGTGGAAATGAGTTATGATCAAGACTTCTAGAAAGATCTCCTAGATCTAGATCTTTTTGTTTTCTTTTTTCTTTAATCATTATCTATGCCAATTTATCATATCCTCCACAGGATAATCTATATGGACAATCATTTCTTACCATAGTCTCCTTTCCTTTTTTGCTCTTAGCTAAGAATTCAGGAGTGCTACGAGACTTGATAATCTTCTCCCAAATGTCCTTCTCAATATATTTATACATGTTTTATAGAGGCTCTAAGGTGGCCTTTGGATGTGTAATATAATTACTTATGAGTTATGTTTTAAAGTCCCCTAAATGCTCACCAGCATATGAAAATCCATTTTTTCCAGCTTATCGTAATCTAGAACAACAAACACTTCCTACATTTACATAGTAGATTTGGTATTAGTATTAAAAAAATAAATGGTCATATATACATGTAAAACAAATAATTAAATAAAAAGTATATACGCACACTAATATCGCTCCATTTTCCCTCTTCAATTCACCTGGAACATTGCTCCAATGATCTATCAAATTACTAACTTTGGTTCTACTTTGTAATGCCATGTAAGTCTTAAAACTATTAGCTTTTTCCCATAAATCTGACCAGTTCTTAGGCAAAAATAAAACGGGTACGTAATATTGCTTTGGTGGAATTTTAATAACTTGGTCACCAATGTGGCACCTCTAGAATTTATTGTACTTTTATTCTTAGTAGGTGTAGTTATATGATAGGTGGAGGTTGTAGGAGAGGTATTTATAGAATCGCCCGTCTTTGTTTAAACAAGAACTATAACAAAACATTTTACTTAACTCAAATCAACAAAGGCACCTAATATGAGATTTATGGTATGTATGGTACATTTTATTTAACTTAACATCAACACTTCCTAAGAGCACTTCATAAGAATAGTAAAAGGCTGTAAGTATACAAGTATATCAGTGTAATATTAAAGGTTTGTCAAATCCCCAAAGACATATTACAACTATCTGTATCTATCATTCCTATGTTTAGCTAAGGTGACTCAAATTGTTGATTTTAGGTGAAGAGTGAAAATAAGGGATTTAAATCAATATTAATAATGAGAGACCAAAACAAGACTCTTATTTACCAGTTTTATTCATATAATTTGTAGCATTTAATTATATGTAGAAAATATTAACTAGTGGTAACACCCATTTTCATCGGTATTAAATAAATCGGTAAAATACTCATCATGTTTCAAACCCTAAATAATCTACTTAGACATGGTAAAATAAACAACTAAAAAGCATGTATTTGATGAAAACATTATAAAAATCAGCAAAGTAAAAAACATAGAAAATGAATAAAAATGGTATTCTTGCATAAAATAATCGCTCCAAAGAAGACTTTGATCGGGTATAACAATAAAATTGTATTAACAATGCAGGATTTCAAATACAGCAGTGACAATAATGAAATAATAGAGCTGGAATTTGAAAATACAGCAGCAACAAATTCAAAGAATCTAGAAAAACTAACTTAGCATAAATACCCCAATCTGGGATCTTTGTACTCTAATTAATAGATTTAGTATTGTAAAAGAAGCTTTGATTCTTATCTCAAGTGTTACAATGTTATTTATAGGCAAATTCAAGCTTTGAAAAATGAGTAAAATCATGGAGAAAGTGAGGTTGAACGTAATTGAAAATGCAGAAAATCTGGGCCTAGACGTCATGACGAGCGTCATGAAGCTCATGATCTACCCATCACGACGCTTGAATTTGGAGTTTAGATCGTGGGGCCATGACAGACGTCATGAAGCTAACGGTCTGTCAGTCATGGTCTTTGTACACACCCTTCTTTTTCTCTTTCCTTATTCACTGCTGACGGTTACTACTGAGGGAGGATGACATGCGTCACTGTTTGGTTGTATGCGTCATGACTGTTTGAAACTTGTATTTTTATGTTGTTTTTCATCACATACATTGTTTATTGATCGGTACCTGAAATACAAATCACAAAACCAACATAACACAATAAAAGCACACAAAGGGACACTGAGATATGTAAAAATCGAGCTAAATACATGATGAAAAATGCATGTTATCAAATAGCCTAATAACATTTAATTTGACACAATACCAACTAAATCTGTTTTACTTAACTCATGAATATGAACTATACTACTCTTGGTAGAAATGGACTTTTGTCAACAACAACACTAAAATGAAAAACCTTATTTCTATTTTTATGAACATAATAAAAAAACGTGAGTTACATGCATCGATAAAGAGAGTTGCGTACCGAAAATGTGACGAAGAAGGTACAACAATGGTTGTGGAAGCTTTGTTTGAGTTTAGTTGTCTTTTCTTCATGTCAAGCTTCGCTCAATGGTGTTGATAAAATTCGAAAGGAAGAAATGTACGTGTGTTGGAAGATTTGATGTTTTAAAAACGACGATGGAATATTAGTTTAGAAATATGTTAGGGAGTTTTAAGGAAAATGATAATCAAGTAGGGTTAGCTTTTGTAAGAGAAAAATGTTAAGGCATTCTATTTTGTAAGAGAATGAAGATGAAATGAGTGTTGAAAGGTACATGATAAGTCGAAGTCTAGTTCTGTGAACTAAACATGCAAAAGATCATTCACGTCGAATATTAGCGCTAAATAAGGGAATATATAAATTTAAAATTAAAAAAATTAGAAAAGTGTCATATTCTAGGAAATCCATGCAAATAATATTCCCATTCGGTTGGGAAATATATCGAGGGAATATAAAAATTTAACATTTAAAAAATGAATAGAAAAATAAGGGTCTATTGAAATAGTGGGATATTTAAGTAATTAATTGAATGAAATCATTATTTTTGTTTGTGAAAAATTACTTTAATTTTTTTGTATCAAGTATTTCTTTTTCATTCAATAAAGATTAATGTTGTAATTAAAAAAAAAAGGAAAGGCACCAATTGAAATAATGTAATGCTTGGTTTCTAAGCCAATTGAAAAATAAATAAAAAATTAGAAAATGCAGTAACGAGGAATCGAAGCATGAACCCTAATAGAATTTTTCCCTCAATTAGTTCAATTTAAAAATCTGAGAGAAAATATTGTATTTAAGAAAATAAACATAGTGCACCAAAGAATTATACTTTGTTTATTTGCTGGTTGAGGTGAAATATTTTTCATATAATATATTATTTGTAATAGTGTTTGACACGTGAGCCGCAATATTAAAATTAGGAAGTATAAGGTGAGGCATGTCTTGATCGTTTTGTAGGAATCACAAACATATTGATATTGATGTTATTAAAGGGAAGCAAAATATTTTCAATTGGCATGACTTCCTATAATTATCTCTTTGAAACCCTTTCGGATACTAGTTGGAAATTGTTGGATTTGAAGGTATTTTGATTCCTTGGATCGATCAAGGATGTTTTCTCTAGGAAAAACTAATTATTGATACTCAACACTATGATTAGAGATGCTATTGACTAGAATTTTCCTCTCATTTCTTTACGAGTTTGTGTGGTGACGTTCTTAACTTCACAAGAAGTCTCCATATTGTGATATCGCTTAAGGTTGCATATTATTATGTTTTATGATGGGATGTGTTGTAAAATCAAGTCACGTTGTAACATAAACTCATCCTTTTGGAATTTACCTTCTTCTCCACATGGGTGCTAGGCTTAATCGAGTTGACCTAGATTAGGTGCGCATTTAAAGGTTCATATAGAAGGTGAGATGTAATAATTATTTTAAGGGGAATTGGACTCTCTACAGTGTCAGAGTTCATTATTGTATTGGCTCTTTGCAGCCCTTCTAAATATTCTCTACTCAGTCATTAGATTTGGACCATTAGTATTCTCCAGCATTATGTTGGGCCACCATACACTGAACCTAAAAAGTGTTCAATCTTGTTCAATGGTTTATCTTTCTATCTTATTGGTTTATGATTTATAATTTAGGATTTTCTTCTTTTTTGACCTCTAAGTGTCAGTTGTGTTGGTTTATTTCTTGTCTGCCTCCACATATGGTGGTTGTATCTTTTTGAGTCATGCATTATAGTTTTCAAGTGCTTCACTTAATAACATTTTATTTTTCAAAACTAGTGGCACAACGTTATGCATCAGTGGTACATTTTTCTACCCCTATTGTGAGGGATGAAGATAGTAAGTGCTCGTAAAAGTAGAAAGGAACCCATGGGTTCGCTTTGTTGTTGACTAGGTTTGAGTTTACCATTGGGTCCTTCAAGAACTCATATAGGCCGTACTCAGTGTATTATAAGGTTCATGAGTGTTTTGGAAAATAAATCAGATTTCATGACCCGAGGAATTGAACTACAGACTCATCTTATTTTTATGTGGGACAAGTTTTTTTCTATCCCTCAATGGAAAATTTGTGATCCCATGTGAAATATTCATCTTCATTGGAGCTTTTTGGTGGTAGTCGTGACCAACAGCCATCAGCTGTCGGCTCGTTGGTAAGGCGAGAGCTTTAAGCCTGATTTCAGGTTCAGGTGGCACACCCCCCACACAAGCACCACCCGACGAAGGGGGGACGGGGAAAGCTACAGGCCCAAAACCTTCTACCCTTCTTTCTAAATGGGGGTGCCCGGAGCACCCCATCTTGTCATTTCGTTGTTGCTCTAGACTTATGTTATCTAGGAATGCCGTTGATGATGACCCATTACATTGTGTTTTTAGTATTAAATTTCATTGTTTTTAAATACATTTAATGTTAATGCATTTCTATTTTGTAGGATTTAAATAAATATTTGTGGAAAAGAATAAATCAAGTCAAAACCATCATAATCAAACAAATTTCATAGAACCAATCAATTTAGTTTCTAGTTTTTACAAATTACACACAAACTAATCAATTGCACTTTGCACACAACTCGTTACTGTTATGAAACCACTACCTTTACTCATAAGTACAATAACTATGTCCTTGTGTGAAGTCAACAAAATTTTCGTGGATAAGATGCTTTTACTTGTCACATTGTGGTTTTCATTGCCATAAATACTACAACTACATTTTCACTCCAACAAAATGGTGTTGTTACTGATAATTCTTGATCAATTCAACAAAGCAACAATAGACAATTGTACTTGAGATTTAGCGCATTTATATCATCTTTTTATTGATTTTCTATTTTATTTTTTATTTTGAAATTTATTTTCCTTGATACTATTAAAGGTATCTTTTGTTTAGTTTATGCGTAATGCAAGATTAAAAGATTTGCAGTTTGATTCATAAATTGAAAGAATTGCAAGGGAAATCTGATAAGCTACTTTTAAAGCTAAACAATGAGCAGAAAATATGGTTGAACTAGTTGTTTATGCTCAAGGAGATTTTGGGTGTCACACATCTGATGAACAATTAACTTATGCGTTCCAACAAGTGAATCCACGTTATTTCGAAATTAAGAATTTTATTCTTTCAAGTATGATATTCCATTAGAAGGAAGTGTTGTAATAAACTCATATGAGAATCTAGAAAAATTCAAATGAATGGGCTTGTTTGGACTATAGTTGAAATATTTAAAAGTGAGAGTGTTGCACCCTAAAATTTGACCAACCAATTATCACATTTGGCTTATGTTTCGACTCACATTGCATTCTGCATTTACATACCGCATACGTTGCATTTTTGCAGTCAGATTGATTTTATCGGTATTACGGCCTCTCCTGACGCTTCAGGCGTTTCATACCAGTTCGAATACGAGGATTGGTTTTGGGAATTTGTGCTCTTCCCGGTGTTTTCAGCTCTTGCTGTTGTTTTTTAGGACATTTCGGTGTCTGATTTTTACTGTTTATTTCACTGTATTCGCGCATCTGTTTTCTAATCAATTTAATTGGCTTTATTGCATTTTTAGATTTTCCCCCCTAATTTTTAGAATTTTAAATAGATTTTATGTGTTTTTTTAGATTTTAAATAGATATTAAATAGATTTTTTAAATAGATTTTAATAGATAGTTCTTTTTCTAGATATTAAATAGATTTTTAATTGAATTTTCAATAGATTTTAAATTCTTCTCTTTTTAGAAATTATTAGATGTTAATTGTTTCATTTTAGAAATTAATAGGATATTTGATAGATTTAAATCTCTTGTTAGATTTTAAGTGAGTTTGTTTAGATACAATAGGTATTAAATAGATTTAAATAGTTTTTTCTTTTTTTAATGGGTTTAGAATTTAATTGATAGAATTCTTTATAGATATTAATTAGAATGTTAGTTTTAATTGGATCAATCATTTTAATTAGAATAGCTTTAATTAACAGATTAGTTAATTAGCATTTTAATTAGGTTAATTAGGAGTTAATGGTCCAGATTAATCCATTTTCGTTTACCACTAATCAGGTTTTAATCATCAGTGAATTGCAGTCATTAGGTCAAAGCTGGTGGGCCAAATGTCCAATTCTGGGGCCCAACTCGTTTCTCACTGCCACTTGTCACACTATTAAAGCTCCACACGTTCTCCTTCTCTCTCTTCCACCTCACTCTGCACAGACCCCACACTCCATGCCAGTTGTCCCCCACACGTCCTCTCCCACACTGCATGCGTGCCACTTGTCTCGCTCACACATCACCAGCACATGCAGAGCGCCACGTAGCACCACCCTCCTCCATCTCCCGCCGGCCATGCAGCAACCGCAACTGTCGCCGGAAGTAGTAACCGTCGCCGGAAAATGCACCTTCACCGAAAAATTCATCAGATCTCCCTCATCACCACCAAATTTCGTCCAGAAACCGATGAAGATTCATCCAGCTTCATCCCCATCCACACTCTTTTTCATCAGAATCCTTCAACAACTTCATGTGTTCATTCACAAATCTCCATGAACAATCATCCAAGAATTTCTCCAGATCATCAATCTCCAAAAATTGCTCATTCATCAACCTTCAACCGAGTTCATCATCATCTTCCTAAAGTTTTCCAGAAACTTCATCTCATCATCAGTTCCTCAACAAAGATCTTCATCGTTCTCCATAAAATGTCCAACGATCTACATCAGGATCTACATCAAGATCTCCCTCAAAACTTCAATAATTTGCAAGATTCATCAACACTATTCAACCATCACCGTGTTCATCCATTCTTCCCAGATTCTTCATCAAGAACTCCGTTCATGCAACCTTCAACAATGTTCCGATCTGTATCCAAGATCACGAGCAAGAACAATAAACACTCAACCGTTTCAAGAACTCCAACACTCAATCTTTGTTCAACAGATCTTTACAGAAACTTCCAACGAACAACACGAAGCTTCATCCTGATCTTCGTTCTCGTGGAGATCAACACCACTAGCCTCGTCGCGTTTTACCAGATCCACCACGTTCTTCAACAACTCGTCTTCAACTCGTCAAGGTCCTTGCATTCAACTACAGTGGAAAGATCTTTTGACTTTGTTCTTGCTTTTTGGTTTGTGGTCTGATTCGATGATGATGTTTGGAGAGGTTGAGCTGAGAGAGAGATTGAAGTTTGATTGGAGAAGATGAGAGGGAAGAGGACATCGAGATTGGACGGAGGTTGAGGAATGAACGGTGAGAGTGAGAAGGAAGTTGAGGCCGACGGCGGTGAGGGTGAAGGAGAAGCATTCTAGGGTTTCTGATGGAGAAGTGAGAGAGGCGAGGGGGGATGGGTTGGTTCGTGGGCCTTAGGGCCCAATTTTGGTTTTGGATCCATACATCATGTTTTCCACTTCACCCCCCGTCCCTGGTTTGGCTGATGGATTTTTCTTGACGGATTGGTACTGGGCCCAACGTTTCCTGACCTCACGCACCTCCAGTTTTGCCAAACACGCCCCTTGTTTTTTGTTTTTTTTTTAATGTATTGTGGGCTGGGCCCAGCCCTGTTTTTACTGCATTTCACCCTTTTTTCAGGCTGTACCCCCTCCCATTTAGTTTTTTTAATTTCTTTTGTATTGGAGGTGTGATTGTAATAGTATTAGTTTTATTTTTCCTATTTTCTTTTAGGGATTATAGTTTATGGTTTAGAATATTATTATATTTTTTAATATAGATTTTTTTATATTTTTTTAGAATTTATATTCTAGTTTTCTTATAGAATAGTATAGGATTTTATATAGAATTTCCATTTTATTTTCTTATACACATTTTGTTTAGATATTTCTTTAGAATAATTTCTATTAGGAATTAATTGCTAGATTTAGGAGTAGAACTTTATTTTCACTTGTGATTGGATTTTCTTTCCTATTTCCTTTCCTCATTTCTCATTTCTTATCTGATTGCTTCGATTTTATTTTTGGCTGGCCGTGTGACACGATTCAATTTGAGAATGATTGTCGATATCACTTCTCTATCTTGTCTTTGACACAGATATCAATATATGCTACCTCTTAGAGTTCGATTTCTCGTATAAGTCGAACCATGACGGTCTAAGCGTTACATTCGTCCTAATTCGAGCGTCATCATCAAGGATCCAGAGAGGAGAAGATTGGAATGGAGCTTGCGCACATGTCAGGAGCCAACGGAGCCGCTTCGTTCGATATCATCTTCCTTCTTCAAGTCTTCAGGCAACCGTCGAGTGTTGTGAGCTGTATCGTTAGATACGTAGGAAATGACAGTTGAGGGGTTTCCTCTCAATCGTCTAGGATGTCTAGTATGGTACCCTTTGGGTGACATGCGACGCATTCGCTCATGCGCCTTAGGTTCTTGTGTGTGTGTGTCCCGAGTTCCTTCCCGTTTAGGCGTCAGGCCTGCTTCCTCTTTGTTCTCGCCCCCGCGCGATCGAAACGTTTTTCTCTCGCATTCAGGCGATCGAGACTCCTTCTCTTGCCCCGGTGCAATCGAGACTTGCTTTCCTGTAGCACCGAACTACGTTTGCTCTGATCTCTCGTACCAGATGAGAGTACGTAGGCATATGATGCGATGTCCTAGCGAGCTCCCTTTCTCCCTTTTCCCCTTTTGTTGTAGTTAGCTGAACTACGACTGCTCTGATTTCTCGTATCAGACGAGAATATGTAGGCATAGGATGCGATATCTTAGCGAGCACACTAACAACTAACGTCTCTGTTCTCTCGCTGCCGTGCGATCGAGACTTTCCCGCTAACGACTGATGTTCCCTTTCTCTTGCCCTAGCGCAATCGAGACCAGATTGTAGTTCTAAGTCCCGTAAGTTCCCATACCTTTGAAACCCGACATACTACGTCCGTTCTACCGCAACAGGTAACTCCTAAGTCTCCGTCGAGTGAGCAGCATACACCTAAACTGCTAGAATGCATACGCTAGTATCGTCAATCCTTTCTCTCACCCCCGTGTGATCGAGAACACCCTGTCTAGCCGTAGTTAGTCTGAACTACGTTTTGCTCTGATTTCTCATGCCAGATGAGAATACATAGGCACAAGACGCGATGTCTTGGCGAGAAAATTCCCCCGTAGTTTCCCGAACTACGTTGACTCTGAATTTCCCATTGCACGAGGGAATACGTAGGCATAGAGCGCGATGCTCTATCGAGTCAGTTTCTTTTCGTTTAGATTTAGCAGCCATAGCTAGATTGTTTTTTCACCCGTAGACAAACCAATAAGCGTGGATCCCATCGAGTATGATGGACGTGAGGGGTGCTAATACCTTCCCCTTGTGTAACCGACTCGCGAACCGAGACAATGGTTGCGATGACCTTGTCTTGTACCTTTGCGTCAGGTTTTTCCCGATCGTTTCCTTTCCCGTTCTGGGGGATAAATAACAAAAGGTGGCGACTCTTCTGTTTTGCCGGCACCTTATTTTTGCGGTAGCGACAGCTGGCGATTCTGCTGGGGATTCTGGTTCTCCAAGCGAGTCTTGTCTTGGATTCTCTTCCTATCTGTCTGGGTCATCCCCAGCAGCTGGGGACTCTGCTGGGGATTCTGGTTCTCCAAGCGAGTCTTGTCTTGGATTCTCTTCCTAGCTGTCTGGGTCATCCCCAGCAGCTGGAGACTCTGCTGGGGACTGCGATAGTTTCTTAGGGATCCAACATCCCTATGCGAGTCAATCCGAAGGATCTAACGTCCCGACGAGAGTCAATCCTAGCGCTTGTTTGCTTGTCTGTGGGTGTTTATTTTTGTGCGTTGTATGTTGTATATTACTGCTATATTTACATTTCCCGCACTATATTATTATCTGTTGCTATTGTGCTGTTGTGGGAGGGGAGCTCTGATGAGTGAAAAGCCAGACCCAGGCTTAAGTGTACCTAGCATTAGTTGTGGAAAGTAGTGGGCGCGTGCTTGCTTTGCAGGCACTAGTGTCTCATGAAATCCATGCTCAGACGAGGTTCTCCCGGTTGACTTCTTTTCCAGCCCTTTGGGCTTGAGGGGTTGTTAGTTTGGAGGATTGTCGACTCTGGGGACCGATCACTTGTGATTCAGCCGAGTGAGGCCGCTTCAAGAGATGATGATGCCACACCTTCTGGGTATCATATCATCGTTCTTGAAAGTCTGTGACACTGATGACCGCATAGGATGCCGAACCTGTGTCAGTTTAGGTCCATACCCGTGAGTGGGAGGGTTTTTGCAGGGAACTTGACTTCCAGCCTACCCGGTATTTTGGTTTTCTCTCGTCAGAGCAAACTTATCCCGTCAGCAGCGCAGCAGTATTCAGAGCTTTGTGGGGGCTGTGATCCCGTGTTTGTTGCATTTTGCATTGCATTTCATATGCATCTCATGCTTCCATGTCTGTACTCGGCTGGAACATAGAGCTTACCCGTTTTTTGTCCAACTCGCAGTTGACTTCCCGGCATTCGCGTTGGACTGGAGGTAGTTTCTAGAAGGGTCATGAACTCCGCAAAGCAGAATCAGTTTGTTACCAGGGCAGAGTTTGAACTGTTGAAGAACCAGTTGAGTCAAGTCATGGAAGCCATAACAGCTATGACTAGAGGAGAGGACAATGTTCAGAGGACTCCGGTAAACAATGTTGCTCATGCGCAGATTTCTGTCAGAGACAGAGATGCATCTTCTCTCCGTGACACAGATTATCAGCGTTTCACTTTCCCTGTGCCAGATCGTCAGAGGGTTGTTCCGAAGGTTAATGCTGAGAACCCGCGGACTGTTGAGTATATGATAAGACTTCAGTTGTTGGAAGATCAGATGGCTGCCTTGATGAGTAATAATACTCTTGACCTGAATGCTGCGAGCATGTGTCTGATGCCAGGCCTTGTGATGCCTCCAAAGTTCAAGATGCCGAATTTTGAGAAATACAAAGGGGATATCTTTCCGAAGCTACATTTGGTTATGTTCTGCAGAAGAATGACCTCACATGTTACCAATGACAAGCTCATGATTCACTGTTTCCAACATAGTTTGATCGGGGCATCTTTGGATTGGTATGTGCAGTTGAAGAGTGATAGTGTCAAATCATGGTCGGATTTAGCCAATGCCTTCGTGAAGCAATACGACTACAACCTGGATATGACTCCTAGTCGCGTGCATTTGCAAGAATTATCTCAGGCGGAGAATGAATCCTTTATAGGGTATGTGCAGAGATGGAGAGAATTGGCTGCTCGTGTTCAACCACCGCTTGTGGAGAGAGAAATGGTCGACCTTTTCGTGGGTACTCTGAAGGGCTGTTACTATGACACATTGTTCAGTTGTGGAAATGCAAGCTTTGCGGACTTGATAAGAGTAGGAGAACGTGTTGAGAGCGGAATCAAGAGCGGAAAGATTCAGGACATTCCTTATACTTCAGTCTATGAAGATGAATCAATTGTCAGTTCTCAAAAAGAATAGGAGAAATAAAGTGATGTCACAAAATCTCCCGTACCTCAGATTCAGTATCCAGACACTTCAAGTACTCAGAGTCAGCAACCTGTTGGGTCTGTATGTCAGATATCTGTTACCCGCCAGAGTCAACAGTCGTATCATTGCCAACCACGTCAGCACGCCCAACGAAGACCAAGGAAACCTGAAAGGCAGTTTACTCAGCTACCGGTGTCGTACAGTCAGTTGTTGCCATATTTGGTCGAAAGTGGGCTGATAGTGCCGAAAAAGACTAATCCCATGATCCCGCCTTACCCTTCAGGTTTTGATGCCAACGCTCGCTGTGAGTACCATGTTGAAGCACATGGGCATTCAATAGATGACTGTAAGGTGCTTCGAAGCCAAATTTAGACCTTGCTAGATTCCAACAGGATCTCTATCACGCCTCAGGGTGTCGACCTCCCTTCATCCAGCCAAGTGAGTGTATCAGCTCATGTTATGGGAGAGTTCACCGAGAGCAGATATTCAGAGGAGTATCAGGATGACTTCGACGATCAGTTCTGAAGATGGCTGGCTCAGCAGCAAATCAAGTTCGAAAAGCCCGGTTCCCAGAAACTGGCAATCTGTGTTTTATCATGTCATTTCTTTGCATTTGTAGATTCTTTTCTGTTAAAGCATAAATTGCATTCGTAAAACTGGTATTGTTTTCAACTGATAATGATAATGAAATGAGTATGCATGTTTTGATTTAATCCATTCGTGTTCACTCATTGTTTTTACAGATATCCAACGCTTGGTTAAGCGGAATCCGGGGAGGATGACGAAGTTTAAAGACGCGCAAGCTTCCGACTATATGCTTTTGAAAATAAAACCTGCTGATGATGTGCATGCATTGTTTCAAATCCCTAAACACCGGAGTTATAAGGAAGATAATCCCTTGTCAACCCCTTTGAGCCTAGTAGTAGGAGTTTCTTTCGGAAAACGAAAAAACCCTCAATTTTAACCCGGGGCAGGGTAGGTGTTAGCTAATTTGACCGAGCGTCCAATTGCAGAAAGGAGTGTCCGTTCGAGGATCAATCACACCTCTAGAGGTCGTGCCTAAAAAACCACAGTGGTTAAGCGGCAGGAGTGAAACAGACACATTATTCCCCAAAGAGTCAGACAACCAGTGTCACACGACTCGTTCAAAAAAAAAAAGAGGGAAGAAAAGAATCAAAAGCCCGCTAATTCAAAACTTGAAAACAAATGACTTAGGCAAAAATGAGGGCATCCCTCTGGACTTAATAATCAAAAGAAGATCAAAGGAGCCAGTCCAGGCAAAAATTAGGGAAAGCGAAAAACCGAAAAACTGAAAAGGATTACAAAAGAAAAATCCTCAAACAAAATACAAGTCGGGTGACCCCAAGTGGCAAAGACGAAAAGTGAGTGGCTGTCACTCCAGAAACTCATGGTTTCTCGAACTATCGCTCCTATCTTTCAACCTTTGGGGAGTGAACGCTAAGGTCGAATTAGCTAAACGTAGGATTGGAGAACATCAAGGTGAATGGGTGGATTAAAATAAACTTTGAGCCTTTATCCTTTCCTTTCAAAACCGTGAACCTGGCCACGTTACAACCAGAAAAAGTCCTAATTGAAGCAGGGTTGTTTCAAAGGCATACTTCGGTAAAAGATCGCGTCGAAACTGACTCCTAAAAGGGTTCTTCTTACCATGTTGGTATTGATGTTGATATTCTGATTAATGATTTGTTCATTATATGCCATAAACTGTTTTTCTTTTCCAGTGAACAGATTGGATGTCAAAACTATCATATGCATTGCATTAATATATCTTTTATGCATAACAACTTGTTTTACTTGTGAGTAAGCGCTGGACAGCAGGAAAGTTTCCTACAGTGGAAAGTCTGACCATGATAGAATGCAGAACACCCGAATGCTCCGTAAGCCGGGGCAAGCTATATCAAGTGATCCCTAGTGAGGTCAGCCATTCGAAGTCAGTTATTTTGAAGCAGTCAGGTCGAGATTTGACGAATCTCTCGAGGACAACCAGTGTATTTCCCCGAAGATCAGCCTATCAGGGGCAAAGTTGTTGCAGACAAGGGCAGGCCACTCTAAGAAAAGTGCAGAAGTTGTTTCTTGCCCAAGGGGCATTTGATCCGAAGCATCTCTCCGAGGTTCAGAGTGCTGGGGCAGTTCATGTCAGACCATCAGGGTACAAATTTTCAAATTCCCTTTTGAGGAATATCCCCACAGAAATCCCGCAGACTGGGGCATATCAAAATCGAAGGAATTGTTCCTCTCCGTGTCATCAGAGCTACTCAAGCAGGTTCATCCAATCTTCAAGTGTGAGACGAATGTCGGGAAGTCATGCTATTATCCCTGACCCTTTAACCAGAAACTGTGAATTCAGACAGGATGTTTTCCAGCGTCAATCGTACCTGACCCACCACGGATAGCCTAAAGTCCAATCCTCATTGGCAATCGTTAGGAAGCCCAATCCTTATTGGCGCGCCATTCCTAAAGCCCAACCCATATTGGCAATCACTGTGAGGTCCAACCCGTGTGGGCGCATCAGGTTCAAAATCCAATCTTCATTGGTATGCAGGAAGACTCCGTCTGTTTTCCCCAGCAAAAGTCCAATTTTCATTGGCACGTGTAAGCTATCCCCAAGGAAGTATAATCAGGCTTAGCATTCAGTTATCCCCCAGTGGAGTCGGTTCACCTTTCCAACATTTATTTTGCTGGAATAATTCTGTGATATCCGGTTATCCCCAGCGGAGTTGGCTTTGTCTTCAACATTTATTTTGCTGAAGCGGTTCCGTATCCAGTTTCTCCAGCAGCGGAGTTGGCTTCACCTTTCCAGCATTTATTTTGCTGGAATGGTCCTTCTGTGTACAACTTTTCTCCAACAGCCCGAGCCTGCATTTGCATCTTGCATATATCATCATATTTGCATCATATTTGCATTTCATCGCCAAATGCGTAGCATTCCATCTTATATGGAGCATTACGCCATAGAAAAATTCAAACATCTGCATGTGCATACGAAGCATAAGCCAATTTTTCTATCAGCCTTCCGTGGCAATGTGAATCACTCTGCAATCAATCCAGGGGCAATTACCCAACAACTTTGTTCAGATAGTTCTGTGGTTTATTTGATTCTCAGATCATACAACGGTTATTGCTTTGTCCATCAATCATCTAATGACGACAAAATGTTCTTTCCGTCAATTCATATTGACGACGTGTACCTCCGAGCAGGTTTTCTTCCCGTCAGTTCATATTGACGATGTATTACCCCAGCAGACATTTTCTCCGTCTATCTTTAGACGTCGTGAGTTTGGATATGATTTTCTCCGTCTATCTTTAGGCGTCGTGAGTTGGGATATGATTTTCTCCGTCTATCTTTAGACGTCGTGAGTTTGGATATGGTTTTCTCCGTCTATCTTTAGACGCTGTGAGTTTTGGTATGGTATTTTCTCCGTCTATCTTTAGACGTCGTGAGTTTGAGCAGGAATTTTCTTCGTCTATCTTTAGACGTCGTGAGTTTCGGGAGGGTATTTTCTCCGTCTATCTTTAGACGTCGTGAGTTTGGGTAGGAAGTTCTCTCCATCTATCTTTAGACGATGTGAGGTTTCAAGGCGATCTTTCAGATATTGGCTTTCTTTCTTATCGGATGAGATGACATTTCAAGAGGGGTTTTTCTGACCGTCGATCCTTATTAACGCCGAGACTCTTTGAATAATGTTTGGTTTTCCTAGTTGTTGATCCTTATTGAAGACAAGGCTATTTGAAGGTGGTTTTCTTCCTGTCAATCCTTATTGATGATGTGGCCCCTTTGAGGATATTGTTCTTTCCATCAACTCCTGTAGACGAAAGAATTCTGAAATTTGATGGGCAGTGTTAAAGTTTATATGGTTTTCTTTCCGCTAGTTCTCACTGACGATGTGGTTCTTCGGACAAGTTGTTCCTCTCGTCTATCATTAGGCGATGCGAGATTTGGATTGTATGATTTTCCTCTCTTCTATCATTATACGATGCGAGATTTGAATATGATTTTCCTCTTGTCTATCATTAGACGATGCGAGATCAAGATTGTTTTTCCTCCTGTCTACCATTAGACAGTGTGAGCCTTCGGGATGGTACCTTTCCGTCTATCAGTAGACGATGTGAGTATGGGTTTTGTTCTTCTTCAGGGTGGTGTCTTTCCGTCTATCTTTAGACGATGTGAGTATTTCTCTTCCTGTCTATCATTAGACGACGTGAGAGGATCAAGTGCATGTTGATCCAACCTTCGGGTTTGTTATCTGTGGCGTCATGCAGGTAACTGGTGCTGAAGTCAGCTTCTGCATCAGATGATTGACCAGTTGTTGTCGTGACAACAGGATTTAGTGTTCTGGATATGTTGTTCCCCAAGTAGTTTGTGCAGTTTATTTCAGCAGGTTGGCAAATTTCTGGGTTTCTTTTGTATTCAACCGTCTTCTACCTTTGAATGTTTGAAAGTCATTCGCTTCTCAACCCTTCAGGTCCAAGCCGCTTGAATAGGGGCAGCTGTTGCACCCCAAAATTTGACCAACCAATTATCGCATTTGGCTTATGTTTCGACTCATTTTACATCCTGCATTTACATACCGCATACATTGCATTTTTGCAGTCAGATTGATTTTATCGGGATTACAGCCTCTCCTGACGCTTCAGGCGTTTCATACCAGTTCGAATACGAGGATTGGTTTTTGGAATTTGTGCTCTTCCCGGTGTTTTCAGCTTTACCTGTTGTTTTTAAGGACATTTTGGTGTCCAGTTTTTACCGTTTATTTCGCTGTATTCGCGCATCTGTTTTCTAATCAATTTAATTGGCTTTATTGCATTTTTAGATTCCCCCCCCCCCCTAATTTTTAGAATTTTAAATAGATTTTATGTGTTTTTTTAGATTTTAAATAGATATTAAATAGAATTTTTAAATAGATTTTAATAGATAATTCTTTTTCTAGATATTAAATAGATTTTTAATTGAATTTTCAATAGATTTTAAATTCTTCTCTTTTTAGAAATTATTAGATGTTAATTGTTTCATTTTATAAATTAATAGGATATTTGATAGATTTAAATCTCTTGTTAGATTTTAAGTGAGTTTGTTTAGATACAATAGGTATTAAATAGATTTAAATAGTTTTTTCTTTTTTTAATGGGTTTAGAATTTAATTGATAGAATTCTTTATAGATATTAATTAGAATGTTAGTTTTAATTGGATCAATCATTTTAATTAGAATAGCTTTAATTAGCAGATTAGTTAATTAGCATTTTAATTAGGTTAATTAGGATTTAATGGTCCAGATTAATCCATTTTCGTTTACCACTAATAAGGTTTTAATCATCAGTTAATTGCAGTCATTAGGTCAAAGCTGGTGAGGAAATGTCCAATTCTGGGGTCCAACTCGTTTCTCACTGCCACTTGTCACACTATTAAAGCTCCACACGTTCTCCTTCTCTCTCTTCCACCTCACTCTGCACAGACCCCACACTCCACGTCACCTGTCCCCCACGCATCCTCTCCCACACTGTATGCGTGCCATTTGTCTCGCTCACACATCACCAGCACATGCAGAGCGCTACATAGCGCCACCCTCCTCCATCTCCCGCCGGGCATGCATCAGCCGCAACTTTCGCCGGAAGTGGTAACCGTCGCCGGAAAATGCACCTTCACCGAAAAATTCATCAGATCTCCCTCATCTCCACCAAATTTCATCCAGAAACCGATGAAGATTCATCCAGCTTCATCCCCATCCACACTCTTTTTCATCAGAATCCTTCAACAACTTCATGTGTTCATTCGTAAATCTCCATGAACAATCATCCAAGAATTTCTCCAGATCATCAATCTCCAGAAATTGCTCATTCATCAACCTTCAACCGAGTTCATCATCATCTTCCTAAAGTTTTCCAGAAACTTCATCTCATCATCAGTTCCTCAACAAAGATCTTCACCGTTCTCCAGAAAATGTCCAACGATCTACATCAGGATCTACATCAAGATCTCCCTCAAAACTTCAATAATCCGCAAGATTCATCAACACTATTCAACCATCACCGTGTGCATCCATTCTTCCCAGATTCTTCATTAAGAACTCCGTTCATGCAACCTTCAACAATGTTCCGATCTGGATCCAAGATCACGAGCAAGAACAATCAACACTCAACCGTTTCAGGAACTCCAACACTCAACCTTTGTTCAACAGATCTTTACAGAAACTTCCAACGAAAAACATGAAGCTTCATCCTGATCTTCGTTCTCGTGGAGATCAACACCACTAGCCTCGTCGTGTTTTACCAGATCCACTACGTTCTTCAACAACTCGTCTTCAACTCGTCAAGGTCCTTGCATTCAACTTTAGTGGAAAGATCTTTTGACTTTGTTCTTCCTTTTTGGTTTGTGGTCTGATTCGATGATGATGTTTGAGGAGGTTGAGCCGAGAGATAGATTGAAGTTTGATTGGAGAAGATGAGAGGGAAGAGGACGGTGAGATTGAACGGAGGTTGAGGAATGAACGGTGAGAGTGAGAAGGAAGTTGAGGCCGACGGCGGTGAGGGTGAAGGAGAAGCATTCTAGGGTTTCTGGTGGGAGAAGTGAGAGAGGCGAGGGGGCTGGGTTGGTTCGTGGGCCTTAGGGTTTCAATTTTGGTTTTGGATCCATACATCCTGTTTTCCACTTCACCCCCGTCCCTGGTTTGGCTAATGGATTTTTCTTGACGGATTGGTACTGGGCCCAACGTTTCCTGGCCTCACGCACCTCCAGTTTTTCCAAACACGCCCCTGTTTTTTGTTTTTTTTTCTGAATGTATTGTGGGCTGGGCCCAACCCTGTTTTTACTGCATTTCACCCTTTTTTTCAGGCTGTACCCCCTCCCCTTTAGTGTTTTTAATTTCTTTTGTATTGGAGGTGTGATTGTAATAGTATTAGTTTTATTTTTCCTATTTTCTTTTAGGGATTATAGTTTATAGTTTAGAATATTATTATATTTTTTAATATAGATTTTTTATATATTTTTAAAATTTATATTCTAGTTTTCTTATAGAATAGTATAGGATTTTATATAGAATTTCCATTTTATTTTCTTATACGCATTTTCTTTAGATATTTCTTTAGAATATTTTCTATTAGGAATTAATTGCTAGATTTAGGAGTAGAACTTTATTTTCACTTGTGATTGGATTTTCTTTCCTATTTCCTTTCCTCATTTCTCATTTCTTATCCGATTGCTTCGATTTTATTTTTGGTTGGCTGTGTGACACGATTCAATTGGAGAATGATTGTCGATATCACTTCTCTATCTTGTCTTTGACACGGATATCAATACGCTACCTCTTAGAGTTTGATTTCTCGTATAAGTCGAACCATGACGGTCTAAGCGTTACATTCGTCCTGATTCGAGCGTCATCATCAAGGATCCAGAGAGGAGAAGATTGGAATGGAGCTTGCGCACATGTCAGGAGCCAACGGAGCCGCTTCGTTCGATATCATCTTCCTTCTTCAAGTCTTCAGGCAACCGTCGAGTGTTGTGAGCTGTATCGTTAGATACGTAGGAAATGATAGTTGAGGGGTTTCCTCTCAATTGTCTAGGATGTCTAGTATGGTACCCTTTGGGTGACATGCAACGCATTCGCTCCTGCGCCTTAGGTTCTTGCGTGTGTGTCCCGAGTTCCTTCCCGTTTAGGCGTCAGGCCTGCTTCCTCTTTGTTCTCGCCCCCGCGCGATCGAAACCGTTTTCTCTCGCATTCAGGCGATCGAGACTCCTTCTCTTGCCCCCGTCCAATCGAGACTTGCTTTCCTGTAGCGCCGAACTATGTTTTCTCTGATCTCTCGTACCAGACGAGAGTACGTAGGCATAGGATGCGATGTCCTAGCGAGCTCCCTTTCTCCCTTTTCCCCTTTTGTTGTAGTTAGCTGAACTACAGCTGCTTTGATTTCTCGTATCAGACAAGAATATGTAGGCATAAGATGCGATATCCTAGCGAGCACACTAACAACTAATGTCTTTGTTCTCTCGCTGCCGTGCGATCGAGACTTTCCAGCTAACGACTGATGTTCCCTTTCTCTTGCCCTAGTGCAATCGAGAGCAGACCGTAGTTCTATGTCCCGTAGGTTCCCATACCTTTGAAACCCGACATACTACGTCCGTTCTACTGCAACAGGTAACGCCTAAGTCTTCGTCGAGCGAGCAGCATACACATAAACTGCTAGAATGCATACGCTAGTATCGTCAATCCTTTCTTTCACCCCGTGTGATCGAGAACACCCTGTCTAGCCGTAGTTAGCCTGAACTACGTTTTGCTCTGATTTCTCATGCCAGATGAGAATACGTAGGCACAAGACGCGATGTCTTGGCGATAAAATTCCCCCCGTAGTTTCCCGAACTACGTTGACTCTGACTTTCCCATTGCACGAGGGAATACGTAGGCATAGAGCGTGATGCTCTATCGAGTCAGTTTCTTTCCGTTTAGATTTAGCAGCCGTAGCTAGATTGTTTTTTCACCCGTAGACAAACCAATAAGTGTGGATCCCATCGAGTACGATGGACGTGAGGGGTGCTAATATCTTCCCCTTGCGTAACCGACTCCCGAACCCAGACAATGGTTGCGATAACCTTGTCTTGTACCTTTGCGTCAGGTTTTTCCCGATCGTTTCCTTTCCCGTTCTGGGGGATAAATAACAAAAGGTGGCGACTCTTCTGTTTTGCCGGCACCTTATTTTCGCGGTAGCGACAGAGAGGACACTAGAACTGTTTCTTCTACACACATATTGATATGAGTCTTCGAATTATTCAAATTTAAAAGGCATTCCCTTTTAGACTCTAAGAAGATCTTCCTTAGATTAATCAAACTTAAAAATAACTACATCTTATACTCTAGATAAATTCTCTCTGAATTACCTAAATCTAGATATCAACACAGGTCAAACTCTAAGAATTATCCGAGTCTGAATGTCTTCCCGACTTTAAACACCATATGTATGTTCTCTAGATTGCACTTGCTCTACCAAAATTCCCATCCAAGTTATGACTCTAATAGAACACTCCACAAACTAGATCTTCATGATCAATATTAAACTCCCAATCTTCACTTCTTCAAAATGATAAAATGACCATTTCAGAGAATATTATTATAGATTGACCCCATGCCCAATTCACCCTACAACACACTATAGACAAATTTTCGTCCTCAATCATTAACACAAAGCGGGACCTGAGGTAGTTAACCTGACAGCAAACAACAATCATGTGGTCCATCAATTATCATGATTATTAAAGAATAGAAAGTAGTTGTAGTTAAAGTTAGTTATAAAGTTATTTATGGAGGTTAAAAGAGCATAACTAACTTATATCCTTTGTATGAAATGTATAAAGATGAATTTATTGAGCTTTATTCATGCAATGATAAAATAGTTATCCAATAACAAGCTAAGCTCTCTCTCTCTCTCTCTCTCACTCTCTCTCTCTCTCTCTCCCTCACACACACACGCACGCACACACACACACACACACACACACACACACACACACAACTTTTCACCATGAATGCACTCATTCATATCATGAGAGCTTTCTTATCAAACTTGGTATCAAAGATAGGCATAGGTAAAAACAACATCAAGTTTGAAGTTTTGAGTGATTGACCTAGTTGAGTGCGAGAAAGGCCATCTGGTTTGAGGAAACTTGTTTTGTAAGTAAACTATGTTTCATTGAAAAAATACATCATTATCGATGACAATTCTTCCTTTCAGATTGAGACATTTGTGAGCTTTATATGTTGGTGAGACTTATAAGTATGTACATTGAGCACTTCCAAGCTGCATCTTGTTTTTGTTGTGTGGCTTGAGTAGAGGAAAGCATGCATACCAAAGGTTTTGATTGTATCATACTCAGATGGTTTGTTGAAGAGTACTTGAAAAGGTGAGTTGTAGTCAGGCAAGACACTGTTAGAAAGCCTTTTGATCAACTATACTGCAGTAGTAAAACTATGATATATTAGAGTTTGACATAACTCATCCTTACAAAACCGACTTGTAAGGTGAGGGGTGTCACTCTATATAAACTCTTTCAAGACTTTATCTCCAACCAATGTGGTACATGAGATCTTCCCAATATACCCCCTCATGCACAACACTCTATTGGGCTTGGTGTGTGAACTTACACGGTGAACGACCCATGCTCTGATCGATAAGTTTTGGTACCATATTAAAATTTGATCTAATTCATCATTGTTGAGAATAATATAACAAGTGTGAGTTAGAGTCCCACATTGATTATAAATGTGGAGAGTTGATCATTTATAAGTGGGAGAACACATACACCTATCACCTTAAGGTTTTGGGTGAATATGTGGTGTCTCTCTCACATGTGTTGCTCTTGACCCAATGTTGATGCACCTCCTCATGATCCAACAAATGGTATCACTGCCTGGTTCGAGAAAGAGACCAACTCACTTGTATCGAAATTCCCAAGAGAGTGCAGAAAGAGGTGTATCAAATTGTTCAAGAAAGAGGTGTTAACGACGGTACAAGTGTATGTGAACAAGAGTTTCCACTTGAGGAAAAACATTGTGTACATACACTTAAAGGGGAGTGTTGAGAATAAAATAACAAGTGAATTATAAAATGAGAGGTATCAATTTATATAAATTCTTTCAAAACTCTATCTCCAATCAACATGGTATATAGATTTTCCACATACAAAATTATTCCCTCCATAATTTCAATAACACCTACATAAAATCTCTAAAATCAAAATGAAAGGCACTCAACATTTAACCTCAAATACCTCTCATTCTTTTCCACTTACTAATATGAGTCATATTATTTGCATGTATCACCCTACCCAAAAAAACCAATCCAAAACGTAGAATAACTTGATTACTACCTCCAAGAGTCACTCATCTAGATCTAAATTTAGTTCAATAACTCAGATTACTGTGTTAAGTATTTCATTCTTAAAATATTCTAATTAAATTATTTTAAATTTTTTATAAAAAAAATAAATAATTAATCCTATAAAGGTAAAATTTTAATGACGAGGATAGTAATTTTATAAACAACATATAGGTTAAAAAAATTGATTTATTGGTTTGATCCTCGACCAAAAGTCATCATAGGAGATTGAAAAAAGAATGAAGGAATACACCGACAAGGATGCAAATGATATGAACAAGGGAATGAAGGTGGGATATGAGCATCTTTATGTTTCCTACTTTTAATGATGAATTCAAGGCAAGTGGTAGATGTGGCACAGGGATGGTGCCCATGAATATGTTGGTTGGAGCCCCTCATGCTGCATGGTTTGGGAGAAAGATTTAGTGGCTAAGAGTGTGGGGGGTGCGTGATTGTGCTTGTATCATACCAAGACAAAGACTAATGAAAATAAAATGGTCATTTAGTTTTTCTTATAAATAATTCCAATTATTATCTTATAGAATTTAATGTTTGTGTATAGCGTGAAAGGTTGGTATATGGTCTATAGGAGTAATGGAGTGTATAAGTGAAAATTGTGCATGGAATGGTAAGATGGATCTTTCAACTGGTCATGGTTTTATTATGTAGATACAATGCACTACGGTCTAAGTTGTAGCCAAAATTATTTATCAAAACAATTATAGTCAAAATGACTTTTGATTAATTGTATAATACATTACAATCTGTTTAATTAGTATCACTTGATGTACTTTTGGACAACGAATGCAACCAAGAGGAACAATGATAATTTAAAAAAGAAAAAAAAAGAAAAAAAGAAAGAGAAAGAAGATTCTAAATAAATTAATTATAGTATTTGAATGTAACTTAAATTCTAAATATGAATATATGATTATTGGTGTAAGTTACAAAGTGTTGCACTTGTAACTTGTAACACAAATAAACTATCACAATTTTATTGATAACTATTTTAGTTAATTTTAAGTTTTACCAACTATTTAAAAAAATATCTCTTCCACACCAACCATATATATATATATATATATATATATATATATATATATATATATATATATATATATATATATATATATATATATATATATATATATATATATATATATATATATATATATATATATATATATATATATATATATATATATATATATATATATATATATATATATATATATATATATATATATATATATATATATATATATATATATATATATAATCTCAATCTTTAATAGGATTGAATCAAATGATCATTATTAAATGAAATAAAAAAAATATATGACCATTTTATTTTGGTAAAAAAATAGACTACTTATATGACCGTTTGATCTATTCATATTAACAGTTGAGATTTAGTATAAGACTTTTATATTTATACCTAGAGTCGACGGATCCTGACTCAGGTGTAGGAACCTCAAACATTGCTTCTGGTCCAATGAATTGAAGTGTAGGACATTTGAATTCTCACTATGGCGAAGGGGTCTGAGCAGTAATAATAATGGAAAGGAGATTGCCAAAGATTTTTTGAACCATGTGTCTTTTAAATTAGGGTCTGGTGTGAATATTTCATTTTGGTATGCAAAATGGTGTAGTCAAGTTCCTTGGCAAGTGTTTTCCCTCCCCTATATCAAGTTCAGATCAACAAGAATATTGAGGTTGGAAATATGGGATTGTGGAGCCAATAGGTGTGGCAGTGGCAAGTCCATATGAACATTATTGATCGAGGCACACAATATAATTTAGTTGCTGAAGATTTACAGGCGCCAAATCAGTTGTTGGTTAAAGTGGTTTCATCTGGTAATTTGCTCGATTGTGTGGTCTGGATCAATGCAGGTGACAACTCGTTTTCTGTCAAAGGTTGTTATGTCAAACTTATGCAGGGGGCGAAGACGATGAAGGGAATGATATTATGAGGAAATCTTTGAAGTTCATGTGGGAAAT